>OY283149.1:154115723-154736126 GCA_958299815.1 Sarcophaga carnaria
CACATAAATTGTTATAATACTTGCCATGGTCCTGTGGCATTATTTAAGCCACATCCGGTGAGTGTGTGTTTCTGATATTGAAATTGCTTTTCAATTCATACTCATGCAGCCGGCTTTAATCGCAACGTTGATGTTGATAACGATGATGATAACAATTATTATCACGGGATACGGTTGTTAATTAAAGAAGGGGTCAGTTGTGTAAGCTTTACTTCAATGTACACTACTCCCCTGTTATACTCTTACAGTCAATGATAAATACTGAGGTACAGTTGCGGGCTTTGTTTTTATAAATTTCGTTTTTAACACAAATTTATAGTAGTTTTGGATGAGTGGGTAGGTGAACAAGCAAGATTTTAAGATTTGACACGATAATAATTCACATGATATCCAGAAGCGTCCAATGTATAACCAAAAGTCACTGTTTCGTATGGACTTTGAGGAGGCGGCGGCATTGGCTACGTTCGACAACGGCAGATACTGTAGAAGGATGAATACCAACTGTTTGGATGGATTGGATTTGGTTGATCTGGACACCTACGGCAAGCGATTTTAGCAGACGACACTGAATGCCACACAGTTCATGCCTTATTGGATAATCTGCACGAGCGATTTGAGGACATCATCATCTTCCGGGAATGCGATAGTCATCGAGATTGTGCGAATTGACTCCATGTGAAGTCATACGGTGAGCACGCTCTATTCAAAACACAGTATATCGCATGATTCGAGCGTTTCTTAAATGCTGGTTTTGACATCAAGGACAAGGAGTGTCCAGGACACTTAAAAATGTTTGAAAAACATAAATTGGAAACGAATAGTTGCAATAACTGCTTGCATAATCATTACGAGTGGCTCAAGCACACATCTCAAAGCGTTTAGAAGCAACAATTATCAGATTTGGTGGGTTCAGAAAGGTGGAATCCATTATGAGCTGCTATCGGACCAGACTATTGCGGGAGACCTGTACTAACAACAATTCATTTATTTGAAGGGATCATTGACCGAAGTCGTTGTAGTCTAGTAGGTAATGTGTTAGCTTACAAAAGCGAGAGGCCGCGGTTCAAATCCCAGATATGACATCTCGAAAAAGTAATTTCATCGGCTGTTTCCTCTCTGCAGAGTTCTGGCAAAAACTTTGAGAATAAATAAAAATTGCCATGAAAAGTTTCTCAAAAATCTGTCATTCGGAGTTGGCTTTAAACTGTAGGTCCAAGCGACTCATGTACAAAATTAACACACACAACATAAGTGGTGTGGTGTGAGAAGCTAGGTAGTAATCGAGGTTGAAGGATTGTAATGACCAATTAAATATATACATATATATGAAATGCTGTTTGATTGCCTTGAAAACAAATCCTTTTTATCACTGGCATCGCAAAATAAATTTATTATGACAACATCAACCACAAGAAATCATAAGTGACAGGCGAGCAAAATCTACGGCCAACAGAATATCAATTGCGACAAGGTAATGCTTTGTATTTGGGTAGGTCCAGAAAGATGGAATCCATTATGAGCTGCTATCGAACCAGAACATCACGAGCGACTTGTACAGGCAACAATTAGTGCCCATACGCTGAATATGCAATCAGACATGAGAGCGGCGGATACATTTTGCGGCGTCGGTAAAAAACTATTAGAGAAACAGTGTACCTTGCTCCTTCTAATTAGTACTTTTTTTGAATGCAAAATGCTCTTTTTGAAATACGCTTCACTTCAGAACAGAATGTTAATTTTTGGCGTAAGAGAAGCGGTTTTCTTGAGACAGACTCCATTGGGAAATAGTAAAGTGTTGTAGCTTTCGATGGACAAGGCTTTGAATGACATTTTCTTTCAGAAAACTCTCTTAATAAAGCATTTAAATTATATTGCCAATCCGAAAAACTTAAATTGGAACTGAAAGCCCTAAAAATTAATTGTTTTTCAAGAATTGCAAATTTTCAGCTTCTTCTGTGAGTTTTTGAGGGGGTTTGTTATATTCTATACGGTATACTCCTGTATGCTATATTTACTTTAAATGGAAATGGAGACTGTATATCACACTGCATTGTCGATATGACGTGAGAAGTGTTTCTGTCTGTTAAACATCTTTGTTTTAAGACTAAAAATTTAGAATATAAAAATTGTTTGTTTACTTCAATAATACTAAACGGCAACCACTAAAAAACAGTTGCGTTCGTTATTGGCTGTCAATATTTACAGGGGGGCTTATACAAGCAATAAACCAAACTGTTGTACCGGCTGTCATATTCAAATAAACGATTGCCTTTTTTTATTTATTTTTAATTGTTTATTCAAATTTTATTTAAAATTTATTTAAATTTTATTCATATTGTATGTACAGTGAGCATTAAAAGGAACTATACACTAAGAAAAATATACATTAATAAATTACCGTTATTTTTATTTTAAAATTGTTTCATTGGCCATTTTTAAAATTGAAACCAAAAAAAAAAAATTTCAAAAAATTTCGAAATATTGTCAATTTTTTCGGGCACTCTCCTTAAGTGATAAAAGTTAAGTTTGCTGATTGTTAGAATTTTATCCATAATGTAATTATGCAGGCTGCGGTGAAAATTATTGTGGACAAATATGTTCACGAACGGATAATCATCATACTTTCCGATAGCCAAGCGGCTATCGAGGCATTGGATTCCAGTGTAATAAACTCCAAGACAGTGTACGACTGTCGCAGATGTCTCAAAGAGATTGCGAACCGATATGATGTTTGTATCACATGGGTACCGGGGCATAGATATATTACCGGCAACTGCACAGCGGATGATTTGGCACGACCATCGAACTCTCTGATGAATTCTCTACATTGGGGATCCCTTTGGATGCCTGCAAGTTTATAATTGACAATGCAATCGTGGACCTTGTCAACAGTAGGTGGGCGACTTCGGATACAAACGGCGCAAAAAATCTGGCCAAGGCTGGATAGGAGGCGCTCGGCGACTCTGCTTAAACTCCAAAGAAGCAGGCTTAGCGCTGTTATCAGGGTTATTACGGGCATTGTATTATAGGAACGCATGCGAGGCGTATTGGTCTTGGACACCTCGCGAATAATTTCTGCAGAAGCTTTGGAGATGAAGAAGAGGATGAAACTATTCTTCACCTACTGTGCACATGCCCGGCACTTAGGTTAGGTTAGGTTAGAGGACGTGTACTTGTCAATTAAGACAAGTACAGTATCCGGTGGTCGAATTGACCCATTGTACAACGTCCTAGTTTCTCACACCACTTATGTTGTGTGTGTTAATTTTATACATGAGTGGTGGGACCTACAGTTTAAAGTCGACTCCGAACGACAGATTTTTATTTATTGAGAAACTTTTCTTGGCAATTTTTGTTTACTCTCAGAGTCTTTGCCAGAAATCTGCTGAGAGGAAGTCGCCGAAGAAATACTTTTTGTATTTTGTCTTGATGTCTGGCCTGGGGCTCGAACCCTGGCTTTACGTCTAATAAGCCAACACACTACCTACTAGACTACGGCGACTAAAAACACTTGGTCAGAGGAGAAAAAGACACCTGGATGTCTACTACATGGAGGACCTAGATGAACTGTCATGCATGGATATTGGCAGGCTGAGTCGCTTCATCGGAAGCTCCGAGTGGTTCCTGGAATAGGGGAGAATGTGAAACTGTGGTATCACAATGGGCTCCATCGAAGGGACAGCCACTTCTACCTACCTACCTACCTATCCATAATGTACAATTTCTTTTGACACTCACTGTATGTGTACAAATAATTTCGTATGGTTTTGTTTTGTTTTGTTTGACGAAATTAGCTCTGAAGTAAGCATTACAGACACTATCTTCAGTTGATAACGCTGATTCGGATTCTTAAACGAAAAAACTGTGTATCTTCTTAAGTCTTGAGAAGCTATGGCACCATCATGTATTGTATGGAGTTCTGGGGTTAATTTTCTATTTACTTTCTTTAGTTGCTTAATAAAATTTTAATCACTTTCCAGAACAAAACTTCTACACGCTAATCTTTCATTTCATTCTTTGAATGGAATTTTTTTTCACTTCTGTTTGTTTTCATAATCAGACATAAAAGTAAATAAGAAATGTTTTGTTTGTTTTTGTCTAATTTTTAAGTCAAATAAAAACATCTGGAATAGAGAGGGTATCCCAATTCTAATATCTGAAGTTTAAGTTTGTTAAAGAATGAATTTTTAAATTGTTTTGTGTGGCTGTATGGAAAGTCTCACTACAATTCCAATCTTGGAAGACAACATTGCAGCGAGATTTCTGAAATAAAATGTCATTCAAAGTATTGTCCATCGAAAGCTAAAACATTTTACCATCTCCCAATGGAGTCTGTCTCAAGAAAACCGCTTCTTTTAGGCTAAAAATTAACATTCTGCTGTAAAGTGAAGCGTATTCCAGTAAGAGCGTCTGGCATGGAAAACAAGTAGTAATCAGAAGCAGTAAGGTCCACTATTTTTCAAATAGATTTGACCGACGCCGCAATATGTATCCGCCGCTCTCATGTCTGATTGCATATTCAGCGTGTTGTTCGTGTGTTCGCTCCACATAAATTAATTGTTGCCTGTACAAGTCCCTCGTGATATTCTGATTCGATAGCAGCTCATAATGGATTCCATCTTTCTGGAAATACCCAAATACAAAGCATTACCTTGGCACAATTGATATTCTGTTGGCCGTAGATTTCGCTCGCCTTTCACTTATGATTTCTTGCAGTTGATGTTGCCATAATGAATCTTTTTTGCGATGCCAGTGATAAAAAAGGATTTGTTTTTAAGTCAGTCAAACAGCATTTCATATATACGTACATATTTAATTGGTCATTACAGCCCTTTAGTCAGGATTGTAAACTAGTTTCTCACATCACTTATGTTGTGTGCGTTAATTTTATACATAAGTCGCTGGACTTACAGTTTAAATTCGATCCCGGCCGAAAGATTTTTGAGCAACTTTTTCATGGCAATTTTATTTTACTCAAACAAATACTTCTTTAGCAACTTTCTTTCAGCAGTATTGTGGCATAAACCCTGAGAGTATATAAGATTGTCATGAAAAATTTCTCAAAAATCTGTCGCACGGAGTCGTGTTTAAATTGTAGGTCTTGAGTCTCACAGATAAAATTATACATAAAATACAATATGCGTGGTATGAGAAGCAAGGTTGTAGTCCTGACTAAATAGTTTTGATAACCAATTAAGTACATAAGTAAGTAAATATTCTTTAATTTCAATACTTTTCTGTTTGACCTGAATGGTCTTTCTCTTTCGTGTCGATAGCAGAACTTCTGAAAGACAAAAACTACTAGGCTGGCTCCAATAAGTCCGTGGTTTTTTAAATAAAACACAGGTTTTCTGTTAATTTTTTTTTTGATAATTTAGTCTCCTTTAAGCCTCATATTCTCTGACCAACGTGCTTGTAAATTTGTTTGTAAGGAACAACTCTTTCGATAATGTTTAACAAGATCGTTAAAATATATCTGCTTATCAGATGATTTCATCGCTGAAAATAAATCTCTTTTCGTCGAGCCGTCTCTAAACATTTGAAATGAAAACCCCAATCTGAATCTGAAGTATAAAACAGAAGGGATGAGTAATCAAACCGCACATTGGTGTGCTCTCAATAGTTGTCAACCGCAAACTGTATGATGTTGCATGTTTTCATTCAGACAAGAGGCATCAGACCTATTGTTAATCAACGGAGTTATTGAACCATCTCCGTACATTGCACGTTTTAAGTTACACAACCAACAGTCGCCGTAGTCTAGTAGGACGTGTGTTGGTTTATTAGACGTAAGGCTACGGTTCAAAACGAAAATATAAAGAAAATATTTCTTCGGCGGCTGCCTCCCACCAACTGTCTGTCTCAGAGTAAATAAAATTGTCATGAAAAGTTTCTTAAGAAAATCTGTCGTTCGTAGCCGACTTTAAATTGTAGGTGCCGCCTGTATAAAAATAACACACGTTTAGAGCCACGGCCTAACGTCTTTTTTGAAAATCAAGTCACTCTGAGTCAACTTTAAACTGCTGGAACCGGCACTTATGAATAAAATTAACATACACATCATCAATGGTGTGAGAAACTGGGTCATAATTCTAACTGAAGGGTTGTAATGACCAATTATGTATGTATGTATGTAACCAACAGTTCTACAATTGTACAGAATTTAATTACAATGATACGAAGAAATTCTTTGTAAGCCTTATAAGTCCCCTTTGTAAGTATGAATTTTGTTAAATTTGAAAGCAAAAAGAGAAAAAAATAAATTGTTATAAAATAATTGATAATACTACAGTTATAAATATTCTATTATTATGTAATTTATTTATTTGTTTAATTTAACATTTGCGAAATCATTCTGATCAATCAATATTTACTTACGACATCTGGTCTTACATCTGTTGTTCATCGTTACGTTACGTTAAACATTGTAATTAAAGTCACATTACGATTACGAAATATAGGCATGGATATGCACGTGAAAACGATCGATAACAAGCTCTTAATACAAAGTTAATTAAGGTGCTAAAAATAATTCTGCAGAACTAAGACTAATACTTAGCATGAGTGCTTTGTGACATTGTACCAACATTGCGTCAATAAAATAAAATATCTGGAGTTTTATCAGGTTGCTAAGCGATAGGCGGTATGAAATCCATACAATTTGGTCTGCTAGTAATAGTTCGTTAATTATCTTTCGAATATGAATTACATCATAGCGGCTTAATGTGTTTGACATCGTGACAAAAGCAGGCAAGACCGTTAGAATATGAATCATAAACGCTCTAATAATAACACGTTATATACAAATATGGGTATCTTAAATTCTAGAGAATCTTAGTATTCTAGGTCTGAGAATGAAATATGATGTTCCAAGAGTGCAAACAATACTTTACTTCATCTCTTCACTATTTAAAAAACAACTTAAATATAGGAATTTCACGACAGCTAACATATGTTCTGCACATGGTTTGTGTCTTTAATAACTTAGCTAGGATTGAGTGTAAGATAATAGAGTGTAAGACCAGTTTAGGCCACAAACATACATACATAATTGGTCATTACAGTTTTTCAGTTAGGATTACGACCTAGCTTCTCACACCATTTACTTTGTGTGTGTTACTTTTATACATGAGGTGGGACCGACAGTTAAAAGTCGATTCTGAACGACAAATTTTTTGAGAAACTTTTTCATGGCAATTTTATTTACTTTCAAAATTTTTGCCAGAAATCTGCTGAGATGAATTCGATGTTATGTTCGAGATGTCTGACCTGGGATTTGAACCGTGGCCTCATGTCCAATAAGCCAATACACTACCTATTAGGCTACAGCGACTTGTCACAAGAAATTTTTTATTTGATTTGAAATTTTGAGAATTTTATGTCAATCAACTATCAGTGGCTTGAAAATTTCTATTTGGTTAGAGCAATTGGATTACTAATATTGACAAGGAAGACAATCTCCACGGCCACAAGGCTTCACATATTGCGATCTGTCTGCAGACATAGAGTATCACAAAAATTGCTGACAAATTCAAGAAAAACTTGATAAATTATTGGAAATTTTATTTCAACAAAAAATAAATCGAGACTTTGCAAGCAATGAAAACTGAAGGCATTAAAAACTTTCAAAACGTTAGAGCAAGCAACCAGCTCCACCTCCATTGAATATCCATACAGTTAGACACAGTTATCGCACAGTTAGACTGTAGCGAAAATTCACTTCAAGTGAGCATTAAAACATGAAGCCGTAGTATGCCATCATTGTAGTCGCTGTAGTCTTGTAGGTAGTGTGTTGGCTTACTAGACGGGAGGTCACAGCTCAGCCGCATCTAATAAAACGGAATACGGAAAACTATTTCTTCGGCAACGTCTTCTCAAGAAAATTGCAACGAAAAGTTTCTCAAAAATCTACTACCTACCGAACTATGACAGTTGTTAAGGGCCGTAGTCTAGTAGGTAGTGTGTTGGCTTATTAGACGTAAAGCAAGGGTTCAAGCCCCATACCAGACATCAAAACAAAAATACAAAAAGTATTTCTTCGTCGACTTCCTCTCAGCAGATTTCTGCCAAAAACTCTCGGAGAGTAAATAAAATTGCCATGAAAAGTTTCTCAAAAATCTGTCGTTCGAAGTCGACTTTAAACTGTAGGTCCCGCCACTCATGTATAAAATTAACACACCTAACATAAGTGGTGTGAGAAACTAGGTCGTAATCCTGACTGAAGGGTTGTAATGACCAATTATGTATGTATGTTAACGGCCATTCTGTTGAAGCTTAATTTGTGAAATTAGTTGCAATTTATTTAGACCATAGTCTAATAGGTAGTGTATTGGCTTATTAGACGTAAGGAGACGGTTCAAACCACTGGTTCAGGCATAACGGCGACTTCCTCTCAGCAGATTTCCGGCAAAAACTCTGAGAGTAAATAAGAGCAAAATTCTGTAGTTCGATTTTAATTTTAGGTTCCGCCACTCATATATAAAAATTAACACACTTAACGTGGGTAGTGTAAGAACCTAGGTTGTAATCCCAACCAAAGGGTTGTACTGCCGAAGCATGTCATCATTACAACGTTCGGCCACTTGCTACGTGATCAATTAAAAGCCATTTAGAAAACCGGGATTAGAAGAAGTTTTGGCCCAGCCTCTTTAGAGCCCATCTCTGTCCCATCTCTGTTTCTGGAATTTGCTTTATTTTAGAACAAAGTACTCGAATTTGACTGGATTACAAAAAATTACAAAAAACATCACACAGATATGTACTGTAAAAATATGTTCCACAATAAACGATAACCAAGCGTACCAATTTTATACTTATACGGTACTATTGGTTCTGTATTATTTTTAAAATTTAAAAAGTACTTTGTTTTGTTTACACTTCTTCAGAGCATGACTGAGCTGCTGGATATAGTTTTCGTGTTTTTTTTTTTCACTATTTTGCAATGGTTGGCAGAAAAAATTTCTTTCTCCGTCTAGCTAAGCTTTTGTGGAAAATCACTATAAAAGTGACAAAAACAAAAACCCGCAAAACGTTTCGAATTTTATTGTTTAAACAATAAAAATAAAAATAAAATTAAAAACAATAAATATAACAACAACAAACAACAACAACAAAAGCAAACAAAAATGTCTGGAGAAATGTTAAATTCAGAGTGTATCGAAACAAATGCTCGTATGCAGAACCATAACTGCGAAGTATCAGTGAACAGCTTTCGTTACTGACGTGAATTTGCATCACAAGCAGACAAGCTGATCAAACAAGCGAGTGAATCTAATGCTGCTCACAACGTTTCAAACGCTACAAACGATTTCAGTATAAATAGACGAAATGCTGGCTATGATCTGCACAGTTTACTGCAAGTGGACTTGAAGTAAAAATCAATATTCAGAGCATGAAATTAATATTCGCCTTTATCATAGGCCTAGTGGCGCAAACGTATGCAGCCTCAATATTCACAGTGGGTGGAGGAGGGTCAGTCGAGGCGCCTAAGACATCCCTGTTTGGTTCCTTAAAGGATACATGGCATGACATCACCGACAAGGTCGAAGGAAAGCTGGAGGATTTCAAGGAAGGCTTAGAAGACGCAAAGGATTCTTTAAAGGAAAAACTTGAGCACACCACAACTAATTTAAAGGATAAGCAGCAGGAGTTGAGGGATAAGCTTGTTCAGTTAAAAGAACAGCAAGAAAACGCCTTGGCTGGCAAAAAAGAAGAATTTGAACAATTGATTGCCCAAACCGAAGCTGCCCTAAAGCAGAAAATCACGGAAATATTAGGCGAGAAAGAAACCGCCTGGCAGGAAGCCAAGCTTGCCTTTGCAGCAAAGAAAGAAGAGATCAAGGAACGTATTGAAGAAATCGAATCGGCTTTAAGAAGCCAAAATGAAGTCCTACAAGAAAACATAAAGCAATGGAAAGAAGAACTCAAAACGGCTGCAAATGACAGGAAACTTGAAATTCAATTGAGAATCCAAGAAGCTCTGGCAACATTGGAAGCAAAAAAAGTTGATTTTAAACAACAAATCGCTGAACTACAAAAACAAAAGGCAGCTGCTTTGTATCGTCTGCGAATTGCTGCAGAGGAAAATCAAGAAGCCCTTAAAGAGAAAATCGAACATGTTGAAGCTGAATTGGCATCGAAACGAGCGGAATTGGAGCAAACCATTGCTCAGCTAATAAAGGACAAAGAGCAGGCTGTAGGCTCTATGAAAGAAGAAATTCAGCAACAGATTGATAGTATCAAAGCTGAACTAGAAGAAGATATTGACGCATTGAAACAAGAAGTTGCTGAATTGAAAGACATTTTACCTGCCGTTATCAGTAACGTACAGACTGCATGGCACGAAACGAAAAAAGCCGTTAAGGAAAATATCCACCAAGTTATAGTTGAGTTTAAAGACAACCAGGCTGACTTAAAACAAAACTTAGCTGAATTGCAGGAACAAGTTAAAGGTGCCTTAGGCGCGGAGAGGGAAGCTATTCAGAACCAAATTGAAAACATAAAGGCAGCTCTAGAAGCCAAACGAGCTGTAGTAATCCAAGAAATTGCTGGCTGGGAAGAAAAGATAGAAGCCATTCAGAGCCAAATTCATGGCATTTTGGAGGCAAAGAAAGAAGCTATCGAGGAAGGGATTGAAGAAGTCAAAGGCACTTTAGAAGAAAAGAAAGCCGAATGGCAGGAACTAGTAGCTGAATTGCAAGAAAAAATCAAAGATGCCACAATCGACGAAAAAGAAAAAATTTTAGAAGCGATTGAGAATATCAAGGCCACAGCAGAAAATGTCAGAACTGGGTTACAGCAGAAACTGGACGAATTGAACGAAAAGCTAGAAAATGTTCTTGATGAGCAAAAAAGAAATTTGCACGAGGCGAAAGACGCCATCGAACTTAAGGTTCAGGAAATAGCTGCTCGTTGTAAAGAATCAAAAGTTGAATTGAGAGAAAAACTAGCTGAATTGCAGGAACAACTCAAAGGTGCCTCAGGCGCGGAGAGGGAAGCTATTCAGAATGAAATTGAAAACATAAAGGCAGCTCTAGAAGCCAAACGAGCTGTAGTAATCCAAGAAATTGCTGGCTGGGAAGAAAAGATAGAAGCCATTCAGAAACAAATTCATGGCATTTTGGTGGCAAAGAAAGAAGCTATCGAGGAAGGGATTGAAGAGGTCAAAGGCACTTTAGAAGAAAAGAAAGCCGAATGGCAGGAACTAGTAGCTGAATTGCAAGAAAAATTCAAAGATGCCACAATCGACGAAAAAGAAAAATTTTTAGAAGCGATTGAGAATATCAAGGCAAATGCAGAACATGTCAGAACTGGGTTACAAGAGAAACTGGAAGGATTGAGGGAACAGCTAGAAAATGTTCGAGAAGAGCAAAAAAGAAATTTGCACGATGCAAAAGACGCCATCGAACTTAAGGTTCAGGAAATAGCTGCTCGTTGTAAACAATCAAAAGTTGAATTGAGAGAAAAACTAGCTGAATTGCAGGAACAACTCAAAGGTGCCTCAGGCGCGGAGAGGGAAGCTATTCAGAATGAAATTGAAATCATAAAGGCAGCTCTAGAAGCCAAACGAGCTGCAGTAATCCAAGAAATTGCTGGCTGGGAAGAAAAGACAGAAGCCATTCAGAGACAAATTCTTGGCATTTTGGAGGCAAAGAAAGAAGCTATCGAGGAAGGGATTGAAGAGGTCAAAGGCACTTTAGAAGAAAAGAAAGCCGAATGGCAGGAACTAGTAGCTGAATTGCAAGAAAAATTCAAAGATGCCACAATCGACGAAAAAGAAAAATTTTTAGAAGCGATTGAGAATATCAAGGCAAATGCAGAACATGTCAGAACTGGTTTACAAGAGAAACTGGAAGGATTGAGGGAACAGCTAGAAAATGTTCGAGAAGAGCAAAAAAGAAATTTGCACGATGCAAAAGACGCCATCGAACTTAAGGTTCAGGAAATAGCTGCTCGTTGTAAACAATCAAAAGTTGAATTGAGAGAAAAACTAGCTGAATTGCAGGAACAACTCAAAGGTGCCTCAGGCGCGGAGAGGGAAGCTATTCAGAATGAAATTGAAAACATAAAGGCAGCTCTAGAAGCCAAACGAGCTGCAGTAATCCAAGAAATTGCTGGCTGGGAAGAAAAGACAGAAGCCATTCAGAGACAAATTCTTGGCATTTTGGAGGCAAAGAAAGAAGCTATCGAGGAAGGGATTGAAGAGGTCAAAGGCACTTTAGAAGAAAAGAAAGCCGAATGGCAGGAACTAGTAGCTGAATTGCAAGAAAAATTCAAAGATGCCACAATCGACGAAAAAGAAAAATTTTTAGAAGCGATTGAGAATATCAAGGCAAATGCAGAACATGTCAGAACTGGGTTACAAGAGAAACTGGAAGGATTGAGGGAACAGCTAGAAAATGTTCGAGAAGAGCAAAAAAGAAATTTGCACGATGCAAAAGACGCCATCGAACTTAAGGTTCAGGAAATAGCTGCTCGTTGTAAACAATCAAAAGTTGAATTGAGAGAAAAACTAGCTGAATTGCAGGAACAACTCAAAGGTGCCTCAGGCGCGGAGAGGGAAGCTATTCAGAATGAAATTGAAATCATAAAGGCAGCTCTAGAAGCCAAACGAGCTGCAGTAATCCAAGAAATTGCTGGCTGGGAAGAAAAGACAGAAGCCATTCAGAGACAAATTCTTGGCATTTTGGAGGCAAAGAAAGAAGCTATCGAGGAAGGGATTGAAGAGGTCAAAGGCTCTTTAGAAGAAAAGAAAGCCGAATGGCAGGAACTAGTAGCTGAATTGCAAGAACAAATCAAAGATGCCACAATCGACGAAAAAGAAAAATTTTTAGAAGCGATTGAGAATATCAAGGCAAATGCAGAACATGTCAGAACTGGGTTACAGCAGAAACTGGAAGGGTTGAGGGAAAAGCTAGAAAATGTTCGAGAAGAGCAAAAAAGAAATTTGCACGATGCAAAAGACGCCATCGAACTTAAGGTTCAGGAAATAGCTGCTCGTTGTAAAGAATCAAAAGTTGAATTGAGAGAAAAACTAGCTGAATTGCAGGAACAACTCAAAGGTGCCTCAGGCGCGGAGAGGGAAGCTATTCAGAATGAAATTGAAAACATAAAGGCAGCTCTAGAAGCCAAACGAGCTGCAGTAATCCAAGAAATTGCTGGCTGGGAAGAAAAGATAGAAGCCATTCAGAGACAAATTCATGGCATATTGGAGACAAAGAAAGAAGCTATCGAGGAAGGGATTGAAGAGGTCAAAGGCACTTTAGAAGAAACGAAAGCCGAATGGCAGGAACTAGTAGCTGAATTGCAAGAAAAATTCAAAGATGCTACAATCGACGAAAAAGAAAAATTTTTAGAAGCGATTGAGAATATCAAGGCAAATGCAGAACATGTCAGAACTGGGTTACAAGAGAAACTGGAAGGATTGAGGGAACAGCTAGAAAATGTTCGAGAAGAGCAAAAAAGAAATTTGCACGATGCGAAAGACGCCATCGAACTTAAGGTTCAGGAAATAGCTGCTCGTTGTAAAGAATCAAAAGTTGAATTGAGAGAAAAACTAGCTGAATTGCAGGAACAACTCAAAGGTGCCTCAGGCGCGGAGAGGGAAGCTATTCAGAATGAAATTGAAATCATAAAGGCAGCTCTAGAAGCCAAACGAGCTGCAGTAATCCAAGAAATTGCTGGCTGGGAAGAAAAGATAGAAGCCATTCAGAGACAAATTCATGGCATTTTGGAGGCAAAGAAAGAAGCTATCGAGGAAGGGATTGAAGAGGTCAAAGGCTCTTTAGAAGAAAAGAAAGCCGAATGGCAGGAACTAGTAGCTGAATTGCAAGAAAAAATCAAAGATGCCACAATCGACGAAAAAGAAAAAATTTTAGAAGCGATTGAGAATATCAAGGCAAATGCAGAACATGTCAGAACTGGGTTACAGCAGAAACTGGAAGGGTTGAGGGAAAAGCTAGAAAATGTTCGAGAAGAGCAAAAAAGAAATTTGCACAAAGCGAAAGACGCTATCGAACTTAAGGTTCGAGAAATAGCTGCTGGTTTGAAAGAAAAGAAGACTGAATTAGATGGAAAGCTGGCTGAAATAATTGCAGAAAAGGAAAACGGTTGGGCTGAGAAAAAATTAGAAATCGAGCAGAGCATCGAAAGCATTCAAAATGCTGCACATGATAAAATTCAGGACCTTAAGCAAGATTTTCTCATTGGCATTGATAATGTAAAAGCTATCATCCTACAACAGAAGGAATCTATTGAGCAGGGATTCAAAGAAGCTGAGGCTAACATAAGAGATAACAAATCTGAATTGGAAAGAATTGTGGCTGAGTTAAGAGAAGCAGCTAAAACTGCTTTAAATGAAAAGAAAGACGAAATCCTGCAAAAGATTTTGAAAATCGAAACGGTTTTTAAGGAAAACGAAGCTGCGTTAAACCAGAAGATTGCAGATTTGTTAGAGAAGAAGGCAACAGTTTTGGGAAATCTTAAAGATAATGTAGAGGAAAAGAAACAGACTTTCGAGGAAGGCCTAAAAGAAGCCCAAACTGCATTGGAGGCAAAGGCAACTGAATTGGTGGCAAAAGTTAAAGCCTTAAAGGAACAATTAAAAACAGCTTCGGTTTTAAAGAAATTGGAAATTCTAAAACTGATTGAGAATATCGAATCCAATTTAAGGACTCAGACGGCTGAATTAAGAGACAGGATATCTGGTTTGCTGGAAAAGAAAAATGCTGCTGCCAGAGAGGCCAGTGCTGTTGTAGAAGAAAAGATTGAAACGATTAAAAAGCAAATTGCGCAAACGGAGTACATTCTAAGTGAAACGAAATCTCACGTGGAACAGCAATTGGCCCAATTGAGAGAAGAAGCCAAAACTGCAGCAGCTGATAGACAACAAGAAATTCAACAGAAAATCGAAGCACTGGAAAGTATTCTTCGTGAAAAGGAATCGAAATTAAAAGAAAAAATCGAGATTTTGAAGAAGAAACAGGAAGAAGCTCTCAAAGAAGTTGGATCTGCTTTAAGTCAAGCAAACGATTTAATCAAACAAAAGCTTGCTGAGGCTGAAGCTGCTGTCCAAGAGAAACAGGCGGAAGTAAAGGAGAAAGAGAATTCCGTATTGGAGAATGTCGAGACAGCTTTGAATGACAAAAAAGATGGCATTTTGGGTAAACTTGGTTCCCTAAGCATAAGAAACAGGGCCTAAGGAAATTGAAATGGTCAACTAGACTAGAAAAACTTTTATTTTTTAACAATTATAAACGATAAACATTTGTAAACAATATTAAGAAAATATATTTTTAACGATTACTTATGCAATGCTGATGTCTTTAAATTTCTCGATTCTTCCTACACAGGAACCATCGATCGTATGGTTACACTGACAATGTTCGTTTGATTGTAGCTTAGGAATGCTAAAGTGTGGAGGAATCTTTCATACACTGAGAGAAATAAATTCAACTTGTTTTTGCTTCTTCAAACATCAGTAGGAAATATTTGGGATCTTTCACAGTTAATGTTAGACTTCGAGAATTGGAATCCTATACGGTCCCAAGTTGAGGCAATGTGGTGAAGTATTTAGTATACTTATATAGAAGGTGGCAACACAAAAAAATACTCAAAGAGCATGCATTTCTCACCAACTCGCAATCACATTAAAAAGCAATACATTTTCACAAAGAGTTTTCACAGCTAGGTAGCGAAGTCAACAACCCTATTGTTCCAGAACTTTCCAATCATCTGTTCAGGCAGGAAAAACTTGATTAATGCAAATGAAAAACTAATTAAAAAGGAATCATTTTTAAATGTTTTATAACAACACTTACTTAACTTACTTACCTAATCGGTCATTGCAATCCTTTAGACAGCGCATTACGACCCAGCTTCTCATAGCAACCCTGTTGTGTGTAATAATTTCAACTGTAAGTAGCGGGACCTAAAGTTTAAAGTCGATACCGAACGATAGATTGTTTTTAAAAAGCTTTTCATGACCACTTTTTTATTTACTCTCACAGTTTTTGCCAGCAGACAACTGAGAGAAAGTCGCCGAAAAAATATTTTTTCATACCCCGTTTTCTTAGAGATGTCTGAGCTAAGGGTTGAATTACGGGCTAACAGCTTATACGCAATCATAATATAAAGCACTTAAAAAGCGACTGAGTCAAGCAATTTATTTAAAAGATTTCACAGAATTCGCTTGATAACTGCTTTACAGGCGTTAGAAGAAACATTTTTGCTTGGACTGGCTTTCTCTATGATGAGAAACTAATTGCATTTGAACCATACACCTTGAAATCAATGGAGTTCGTGATAAATTCGAAGCTTAATTTATTGATTTCAGCCATGGCTGTAGTGATTGTGTAAACTGAACAAATTTTCTAGGCGAAACAGCATTTTCTTTTAAGGCACTTAGTCGCTGTTTATTGTATTTCGCTTAGAATAAATATGCAGCATGAGCTTGCCTTCAGATAGTCCGGCCTTTCACTGCTTTCGACCTTGACCTTGACCTTGACATGTTTGTTACTCATGTAACTTATGGCATTGACTGCTGCTTCGGCGGGGTAGTAGTGTGCATGTGTAGTTTGATTAGCATGAAGAACGACTGCGGGTTATGTTGCACTCATTAATTATAATGGTGCTCGATACTATTGGATGCTGTTGACGTCATTGTGAATACATGTGATTAAAAATGTCTCATGGCAATGGCCGTAGTCTAATAGGTGGTGTGTTGGCTTATTTGACGAAACGAATTGTATTTTATTCGGCAACTTTATCTCAGCAGATTTCTGGCATAAACTGTGAGAGTAAAATAAAATTCGGAGTTGACTTTAAACTGTAGATTCCTCCACTCATAAATAAAAATTGAAACACACAATATGGGTTGCAATCTTCACTTATATATATCAGACATCAGCACCAATAGCCTTCAGGGGCCGAACATCGGCTTTTTACATACTTAGGACACAGTGTTGAAAGATTCAGTACTTTTGTATTTTTTTCAGTACTATTTCATTTCAAAAATACCGCAGTACCTCCGTAACGTTTTTAGTACTTTTTTTATTATGACATATTTTATGTCTTGCGCTTTTCAACTATTAATGCATTAGCAACACGCTCAACGCATTGCTAAAGTAGAATTAGGCTTTAGCCCCGATTAGCCAAACGTCTACAGAACGTATGTACGTTCATTTTTAGAATACGAAAAGCAATGAAAACGCTTGCCGAACCGCAGTGTAATTTCGGTAAGCATTTGCATTTGCATTGCTCTTCATATGCTAAAAACGAACGTATGTATGTTACAATTACGTTCCATCGACGATTGACTAAATGGGGCTTTTACGTTATGTTACGCTGTTGTGCTGTGAATGTCGGAATCTATCAGTAGGTCCCTATAAAAGGAGGTCATGTATAAAATTAACACACACAAAATAAAGGGTTTGAGAAACTAGGTCCATACACCTGATTAAAGGGTGATAATGACCAATTCTGTATGTATCCTTTACAAAAGTACCATTTGATTCAAAAAAGTACTGTTTTCAGTTATAGTTAAGTACTATTTTAAAATTTAAATTTTGCAACACAGATCTGGTTATAATGACCAATTGAGTAAGTCACGTAAAAAAAAAGAGAATTTTTAAAAAAAAATTTGCGTCATTTTAGACGCTGTAATCGAATGATCGAAACAAATAAATAAAAAAAATTGAAATTTTAAACGGAACTGTAACCGTAACTGCAGAAAATTTGATTAAGTGTTGCCAATGCAATTAAAAAATAAAATAAAAAAAAAACCCGTAAATTTCTAAACAATGCTGGTATAAAAGTCACAACAGTTTCTCAAATGGTCATCAAATTTATTTTGAAATCAAACGGAATTAAGAAACGCGAAAAAGTGTTAGAAAGCAATGAAGTTTTTTACATTTCTTGCAACATTAATCGTGGTGTATGCCGTCTTGGCTCAATCTTACGCTGATGATGTGGCTGATGAAGGAAATGGTGAACAACCTAAGGATGAGGCAGTTGAGGGGGAAGAAAAAGCGGAGAATGGCGATATGGACAAACAACCTGAAGATGGAGAAGAGCCCAAAATGGAGGAAAACGATAAACAACCTGAAGATGGAGAAGAGCCCAAAATGGAGGACAACGATATGGACAAACAACCTGAAGGTGGAGAAGAGCCCAAAAAGGATGACAACGATATGGACAAACAACCTGAAGATGGAGAAGAGCCCAAAATGGAGGACAACGATATGGACAAACAACCTGAAGATGGAGAAGAGCCCAAAATGGATGACAATGATAAGGACAAACAACCTGCAGATGGAATAAAACCCGAAGGACACCAAATAGACAACCATAAAGACAAAGATTATTTAATTGATGGCATTATAAATACAAAACTTGGTTTAAAGGAGTTGTTACAGGCGTTTAAGAATCAAAGTAAGGCTATCTTCGAAAAGTCAAAGAATTATGTACACGGGAAAGTACAGTCCATTAAGAAAGCTTTAGCAGACAGACGTGAACGTGTTAGACAACGAAATGAGAAATTTTTCAACAGAATGAGGGAAATTATGAACGCAGTGCTTAGTAAATAAAAACCGTGATGAAGT
The DNA here is from genome assembly GCA_958299815.1 of Sarcophaga carnaria. Classification (NCBI taxonomy): domain Eukaryota; kingdom Metazoa; phylum Arthropoda; class Insecta; order Diptera; family Sarcophagidae; genus Sarcophaga; species Sarcophaga carnaria. The sequence goes on from OY283149.1 coordinate 154,134,323, forward strand.
ACACGAAAAGGAAGGAAACCGAAGTAGTGCAGCTTTATAAAACAATTTGTTGTTCTAAAATAAATAAAAGCATGTAAAACAAAAATATGACTTGGTTTTAGTGTCATATTGATTAAGATTGCAGATCTTTCAAACGTAGTTGTGATTCTCAAAAACAAAAAAAGTTCCATGTCAACTTAATTTCATGAAAAACAATCAGAAATACTTGATCTGGAATTCTTTCTCTTTCTCTTTATCTTTCAAACTTTAAATTCCTTACTTGTTTTGCTGGCAAATGCCACGTCATATTAACTCTAACTGATGGGGTCTACATCTACTAATAATTGAAGAGCCTGTCTGTGAAACCATTCCGCTAACTGATACATAAAAAGTCCTCTGAGAGTTTAGTGGCCTTGCTTGTTCAAAGTAGTATTCCCAGAGCAAAAGCTATGACTTTATTTTTATCTTACTAGGAAGGGAGGTACCCCCCCCTAAATTCAATTCTATTAACTTACGTCCATTTTCCATAGGCAAACGAAGTTGTTTAGATAAGGTTACTAGTGACCTAAAATTTTTCTTGCCAACTCTGGGCTGTCATGTGACATTTGTACTTTGAGGTTAAGGGTTAATAAAACGTTACATACATTTCGAAAACTATACTCCGCGTTCTTATAATACCCCTGTCAATACAATTTCATCCACTGGGTCAACTTGATATTGTCAAAACCGAAACTGGGAACAAGTATTAAGATATCTAATCTCTAATAAATCCTTGCAACGATAAATAAGCCTGCAGATGATGCACAGGGCACACACAGGCAGCATAGCCATTTCCATTTTTTAAACCGGTTTTGAAACTGATTTCCTTAACCTGGTAATACTGTTTAGGTTATTAAGTCGTCAACACTTTTAAGTTTAATTCAGCTTCCCTCTATGCTCAGGCACACACAGGCAGCATAGCAATTTCCATTTTTTAAACCGTTTTTGTAACTGATTTCCTTAATCTGGTAACACTGTTTAGGTTATTAAGTCGCCAACACTTTTTTGTTTAATTTAGCTTTCGAAGTATACTTATAAAAGAAAAATGCGTTTCATGTTTAAACTGGAATTCTGTTTAAAGCTGGGATCATAAAATTGGTTCCATACGATATTGTTTTAACATTATAACATATAAGATATGTATATAGCAGATATAGGACACACATAGGCGCCCTAAATTGATTATTACAACCCTTTAGTCAGGATTACAACCTAGCTTCTCACACGACTTATGTTATGTGCGTTAATCGTTGTACATGAGTGACGGAACTTACAGTTTTTAAAGTCGACTCCGAACGACAGATATTTGAGAAACTTTTCATGGCAATTTTATTTACTCCGGGAGTGTTTGCCAGAAATCTGGTGAAAGAAATTCGCTGAAGAAATATTTGTTTTACATTTTCGTTTTAGTTGGAGATTTCTGACCTGGGCTTTGAAGCCAACACACTATCTACTAGACCACGGCGACTTACAGGTAGGACCAGTATATAGCCGTACTAAATTGATTATTACAACACTTTAGTCGGGATTACAACCTAGCTGCTCTCATACCACCCATGTTGGGTGTATTAATTTCATCCATGAGTTGTGGGACCAACAATTTAAAAGTCGACAGATTTTTTCAGAAACTTTTCGATCGATACTAACACCCCTTCTCAATATTATAAATATTGCTTCAGGTATATACCAGACAATACAAGTTAGAATATTAAAAAAAAAAATACAATAAAAATAATTATTAATATAAACCAATTAACTCTCTTATGTTACATATCCTTATCCTCTGTAAGGGTTTAGTTAGAATGTCAGCCAATATGGAATCAGTAGGACAATATTCATAAAGCACCTTTCCAGTCTTTCTTAAATTTCTTACGAAATAATATTTTACGTCTATATGCTTGCTTCTTGGTGTTATTTTCTCCGCTTGTAGCATCTTTAAACAAGCCTGGTTGTCTTCAAAAATTATGGGATCACAGATTTGATAATTTGATATTCTTTCAGCAAACTGGATAAGCCATAGGAACTCTTGAGACGCTTCCGCAAGAGAAACAAATTCTGCCTCAATTGATGATAAAGTCATGTTCTGTTGTTTTCTGCTGGCATAACTTATCACGGCATCGCCAAGCTTTAAAAAGAAAACAACTTGTTGATTTTCGGTCCTTTATATCACCTGCCCAGTCAGCATCAGCATACCCTTTTAACTGCAGATCTGATTTAGAACCCACACACAACTTTAGGTCCTTTGTATATTCGCTTCAATTCTGCCCAATCGAGGCAGAGATAGAATTGATACGGCCACAGCAATATCCGGACGTGTGTTATTTGCAACATATAACATCGAACCAATAGCCTTGCGATATAAATTGTTGTTATTCAGAATATTTTCAGAATTTACCTTCAAATAACCAGAATCCATCGGTATAGTTGAAATCTTTGCATCTTTTAAGATTGTAGTCATCCAATATATATCCAATTTCAATATATTTTCTTTGTGATAAATAAAACATTCCATTTTCTCGTGTGACTTCGATTCCCGAATAAAGCCTCAAATCACCTAGATCAGTGATTTCAAATTGGGACTTTAATTTTTTTTTATAATATCATTGATTTTCACATCATTCTTCGATGCGATGACAATATCATCAACGTAGATAAGAACGTAAGTAATTGAATCGCCACTGCCACTCACATACAAACAAGGTTCTGCTTCTCCCCTTCTGAATCCCAAATCAATTAGTACCTTATTAATACGGAGATTCCAGCAACGAGCAGACTATTTTAGACCGTACAAGCTATGATTCAATTTACAGACAAAATGCTCTTTTCCGGATATTGTATATCCCTTTGGTTGTTTCATATATATTTCCGCATCTAAAGGGTGTTTTTTATAGAGGTATAGAACTTTAAGTTGCAATAAAGCAACGATGGATTATTCGATTGACATGAATTTTATTTATCCGAAAGTTAATCTTGTGGCATTACATTTTAAATATGATTTCTGGCATATGACCGCCACGGCTGGCGCGGATGTAGTCCAATCTGGACGTCCAATTTTCGATGACTTTTTCCAACATTAGTGGCCGTATATCGGCAATAATACGGCGAATGTTGTCTTCCAAATGGTCAAGCGTTTGTGGCTTTACCGCATAGACCAATGACTTTACATAGCCCCACAGAAAGTAGTCTAGCGGTGTTAAATCACAAGATTTTGGAGGCCAATTCACAGGTCCAAAACGTGAAATTAGGCGGTCACCAAACGTGTCTTTCAATAAATCTATTGTGGCACGAGCTGTGTGTCATGTTGCGCCGTCTTGTTGAAACCACATCTCCTGGACATCATGGTTATTCAATTCAGGAATGAAAAAGTTAGTAATCATGGGGCTCTATACCGATCACCATTGACTGTAACGTTCGTAATGATTCCACCAGCCCATAAAGCGCACCAAACAGTCAGTTTTTCTGGATGTAACGGTGTTTCCACATACACTTGAGGATTACCTTCACCCCAAATGCGGCAGTTTTGTTTGTTGACGTAGCCATTCAACCAGGAGTGCGCTTCATCGCTAAACAAAATTCGCTTATGAAAATCTGGAACAACGGTAATCTCGTTTTGGGCCCATTCGACGAATCTACGCCTTACTTGATGATCGTTTGGCTTCAATTCCTGCACGAGTTGGATTTTGTAAGCACGCAAACCAAGATCCTTACGCAAAATCTTCCATAAAGTGGATGGACACAGATCCAATTCCTGTGCTCGATGGCGGATGGACTCATTCGGGTCTTCCTCAATGCTACGCTCTACAGCAGCAATAGCTTCTTCTGTACGCACCGTGCAGCGTCTCTGGGGATGCGAGTTATCAATAAGAGTAAACGTGGTGCGAAAACGTTCCATGGTTAATCGATGATGGACGATTTTGTCGACGATAAAATGGACGTAGTGCGCGATACGTTTTCCGCACAGAACCATTATTTTCGAAATAAAATTGCACTATTTGTAAGCGTTGTTCAGGCGTGAGTCTATTCATGATGAATTGCCAAACCAAACTGAGAATAAATCACTTGACAGCTGTTAAATCGGTCGCCATCTTGAAAAGTAATGCCAACTTAAAGTTCTATACCTCTATAAAAAACACCCTTTATATCGCCATAAAGAAATGCTGTTTTAATATCTAGTTGACGTACTTTCATATTTCTGTAGCTCGCAATAGCCAGTAAACTTTCGGAAGGTAGCTGGTTTTACAACTGGTGCAAATATTTCATCATAATTCTCACCATATTTCTGAGAAAATCCCTTCGCGACCAGTCTAGGTCTATATTTCTTTTCACCGCTGATCAGATGTTTAATTTTGTATACCCATTCGCAGTCTATTAGTTTACAATTTTTAGGAACCTCCACCAAATCCCATGTATTGTTTTCTTCTAGTGCTCTTATTTCTTCTTTCATAGCTTTCAACCAATATTTACTGTCCGATCCAGACAAAGCATCTTCCAAACATACTGGATCTACTTCATCGCAAATTTTGTAACCATATTTTTTTAGGAGGTACGCCTTTGTTGCTTCTCTAAGACACTCGGAAGATGATTCACAACCACAAAAGTTATCGGTACTTATTACATCACCGTCACTTTCATTTGGTGACTCAAAAGATAAAATATCAGTACATACGTTTCTTGGGATAGAATTTACATCACGATCATCAACAGCACCATCAATAGAAGATTTATTCGTTAGTAGAACATTAACTAGACTACAATTACCTTTGTTACCTATTTTCATGTTCATGTTCCAAAAAATTTTACATCTCGACTTATGATTATTTCCCCGTTTCGGTATTCAATAAGCTAAAAGCTTGGGATTCTTCTGCATAGCCGACCAATTTGCATTTAACGGATACTTTGTCCAACTTTCTACGATTTTGTTTATTAATCTGAGCATATGCTACAGAGCCAAACGTACGAATGCGTTTCAGATTCGGTGGTTTTCCATACCATAACTCACATGGTGTAACATTTACAGCAGCAGACAAAAGACGATTTTGAATATAATTGGCGTTGTTAACAGCTTCAGCTCAAAATTTTAAATTCATGTTCGCCCCGTATAGCATACATCTCGCCATCTCCATTAGGCTTCTATTTTTCCATTCTGCCACTCCATTTTTCTCAGGAGTATATGGTGCGGTCAACTGATGAATGATACCCTTTATTTACGAATTCTCCACCTCTATCAGTTCTGAGTATCTTAATACGTTTTCCAAGTTGATTCTCCGATTGTTCAATAAATTGTTTAATTTTTTCAAAAGCCAAGATGCAAGAAAGAAAACAGTGCAATAACGACTATAATCGTCAATGAGCGTCAAAAAATATCTGTTACCACCCACTAGGTGTTCTGTTTTGAATTGGGCCGCATAAATCACACAGCACCAAATCTAAAATTTCTTTATACCTCGACGATGACGACTTTGGAAATTTATTTCGTGTGAGCTTTCCTCTTTCAGAAGAGCATTTGCGTTTCCTTATTTTTATACCTTAGCACTAAATTCTTCGAAACAGACAGACCTTCAACGGCTTGTATATTTTTGTGACCAAGTCTACGATGCCAAACGTGAACACAATCATATGATATCATGATATTCAGATATATTTAAGGCTTTATCTTTATGGATTAATACAAATAAATTGTTTTTCAGGTAACCAGTGGCATACATTTTTCCATTTTTAGAAATTTTGCAACCATCATTATCAAATCTTAGCTCAAAACCAATATTAGTTAATCTCCGGACAGATAATAAACTCCCGTCTAATTCAGGCATGAAAAGTACGTTGCGGACAGAAATCTCTTTATTTTTACAAAATAATTTGCAATCTCCCACTCCAATTACTTTAACCTCAGAGCCATTTGCCATATATACAGTGTTCACCATTTTGTTTAAATTAGTAAAACACTTTTCTTTACAACACAACACAACACATATGATTTGTTGCTGCAGAGTCTACATACCATTCAGAACTGATATCATCATCTCTTATAATGTTCACACGATTGTTGTTTCTTTCTCTATTTCTGTAGTCCCGGCTTGCCACATGAATAACGTTTTGGTATAAATTTTCTTTTCTTTTGTGCCTTGAACCAAAGAAAATAAAGTAATGACATTTTTAACACAAAATATTCTTCGAGTGTTATTCTGAAATAAAATGATAAAGCATCCGCAGCACATGTATTCTTGTCGCAGTCTGATCGGCAACTAAATCAAAAAACACAAGAATACATACACATGTACATACGAACGATGAGAGCAGCACATTGTTACGCTCTTTGTTTGTGTCCATTTTCCTTCTGTCTTCCTCTCCCCTCACCCAGAAATGATTTTTAAAAATATTTTGGTGAGAGCGGGTCGTAATGTTACGACTCGCCATAGGAAATTTTACTTCTACATGATGCGTATTCTTTATATCCATATTCTTTGCTTGAACGCACAATCATTATTTTGTTCTTGCCCAGATTTTCTTTTATACTCCTGCACCAACTTCTCTTCTTCTCTTTCACAAAATCTATAGTGAGATCTGCTTCCGGCCGCATTTCCAACGAAGAAATCAAGTTATTGTAGTCATCAGGCAATGTGCCAAGTAAAAATGCAACAGTTTTGTGTTCTTCCAGATTTTCACCCAAATCACGCAAACGGTCAACAATTGATAAGAATCCCGTTATGCGATTTTCCATATTCTGGCCAACAATCAACCTTTTCGATGACATTAATCTAAGAAGACTCACCTTGTTCGTTATATTTGCTTTCTCAGGATGTTTCTTTAAAGTATCCCAATATTCTTTTGCTGTTTTCAAATGTTTTATCGAAATTTTCTGCGACTCCTCAACAGCAAGACCTACATATAGCAGCTCTGGCCTTTCCGTCTTGCGCCAACCATTTTGCATCACGTTATTCAGGAACCACACCAGCAACTACATCCCACAACTCCCTTTCCAGCAACAACAACTTCCATGTTAAATTTTCACACCTGATAATTGCTGTTTGTCAATATGGGAAACTGTGCAATTGCCGTATTCATTTACTTACTTTGAACCACGGCCTCACGTCTAATAAGCCAACACAGTACGTACCTAATAGACTGCGGCGAATTCAATGCCAGCGTTGCACTGTGTCCATAGAATTGGTCATCATATCGTCATTCGTTCGTGCGTTATTGAACAAAATGAACTGCCTTCACTGAACACAGCATTTGACTGACAGAATATTAAGAGCTTTCGAATACCACACGTATTAACAACATCCATAACTTCAGATGGCACAGAATTAATGCTACATTTAGAGGAGATTACTTTTGCGTCACATCTACATGAGACAGTACAGTTTTAGTCTTTTGCCGTTATCTGGGAAGTCTAAGTGACCAGTTGTTAAGCCATATGAAACGCAAAAAGTTGTTCTTATCTGCGAAAAGAGTTAAGAGAGACGATCGTTAACAACGATTTGAAAAAGATTTCAAGGTACTCTGCCAATACACAATTTCATCCTGTTAAACCCCCTTAAATGCGTGAACTGAAGCCACCTGTTTGAGATTACTGAGAAGACCATGTCTTACAGAAATCTTAATGCAATTCATAACCTAAAAAAGTGCAAAACTTGTTGTGTGGTTCATCATATTTTGGCGGCTTTTAAACAAACTTTTTTCTTCGTTAATACTTTTCAAATTCTTTATTCAAATTTTTTTTTTTGTGTTTTTAAAAGATTCTCAGAAATATTTTCATTTTCAGCCACGTTGATTTTTGATCTTCTTCTGCATGGCCTTCATTTTCTTATTTTGATTGGCGACTTTCTTTTGTAAAGTCTGCACACGTTGCCGCATAGCGTTCTCACGTTTCTTTTGGATAGCAGCCTGATCCCTACGGAATGCCTGTTGACGTTTGGCCTTTTGAGCAGCCTGTTGAGCAGGAGTTTTACCAGCAGCTGCGGGTGTATTTCCACCGGCAGGCGGTGGATTTCCAACAGCCGGAGGAGTATTTCCACCAGCCGGGGGAGTATTACCACCAACCGGGGGAGTATTACCACCAGCAGGAGGAGTATTTCCACCAGCCGGGGGAGTATTTCCACCAGCCGGGGGAGTATTACCACCAGCCGGAGGAGTATTACCACCAGCCGGAGGAGTATTACCACCAGCCGGAGGAGTATTACCACCAGCCGGGGGAGTATTACCACCAGCCGGGGGAGTATTACCACCAGCGGGAGGTGTTTCACCTTCATTACCCGCTGGTGTTTCACCTTCAACGGCATATGATTGAGCCACCAAGGCAAACATCACAGCCAATAAAACGAACACCGAAAAGATTTTCATGGTTTCTCAATGTATTTATCCAACTAATCCGTTATGAATCAAACTGTGTAGAGCTTCGAGATTAATTGGCGTATTTATACAGAATTTGAATTGCTGACTCGATTCTGATCAATTGTTTGATTTGAAAAAATTGTTTGTGTGACGTGTGTATTTTTAATTTCTATTGATTTAGAAGCCAAAACAATGCATGTTTATTTTAATTCAAAGAATTTTTCAAATTTTAATAAAAAAAAGACTGGCGCGTGTCTCAATAATGTTTAGTCTTTGCATTATTGACTATTTGCAGTCTTTGCAGTTGTAGACTATTTTTTCAAACACAATGTTTCTAAATGCTGGTGGATAAAGCTGAATTGTTGTTAGTTAATCGCATTGCATGCTCTAAACAACACTTACTTGAAACATTTTCCAGAGTAGCAGTGTTGCCATCCAACAGCACACATTTCTACGCCACATTCATCAGGTTATTCAGTGACTGATTTGGTGCCCTTTTTTTATCGAATGCTTATGCAGCACTTTAGAAATATCAAATTTGCCCTGTGTTAAGAGCATTTTTTTAATGCCGAAAATGTTATTTTAAAAGGAACGACGCCATCTTTTGTAATTTAACCTTTATGACGAAATATTTCGTCATATTCATTTACTTCTGCAATGCGCATGACGAGATTTTTCGTCATGGAAATCTTCCATAATTTCTTTAAACGCATAATTTGTATGCAGTTCTTATCTATTGAATACCTCGGTTAAGAGGTTGAATAATACGTTGAATATTCAATATTCAAGATTCAATATTTCTTTCGCTTAATGCCGAAGGAGCCAGTAAAATCGTGAGGACAGTGTAGATCTTTCTCTTCAGTTCAGAATTTAAAAAAATCTAACGAACGATAATAGAAGGTTACGCAAAAGTTGTAACCCGATGTTCTGTGGCTTTAACTTTATTGATGACTACACAAGCCTGAGCTGTCTTATTTACCTTTTGTTACTACAATTCTGATGGAGGTTTGTTGACCTAGGATCATGCCTTTAAGAAATCGGGCAAAAATAAATCGAAAGGTTATGGCTCTATTTTGTCGGAGTGCAGAATCTCTTAATTCTAAAGATTAGGCGATCCGTAAATGTAGCTCTTAATCCTGTTGGAACCACACGTTCTACAGTGCCATATGTTCATTCAATAGATTTAGGAGAAAGACGTTGAACATGGCCGTGCGAAGCATACGCCTAGACGATGGTCGTTTGACCCGAAAAGTTCTCGAGCAAACAAAACGCTTTCAGCATTATACACCGTTTGTATGTCACAAAAGTATTCTCGATGGCCCAGTTGTGATAAATTTACTTATTTAAGTCTGCAGAGAGCTAAATATGAAACTCTTCTCTCATGACGATTTGATAGGAAGCATTGTCTTCCACTTGGCGCATTCAAAGATTAGCAGAGGGCGCTATTATCCTGTCTTCAAATCTTTCGCAAAAATTTTCTGTAAAGACAACTTGGTTGTTTTCTCATTTTTTGGGACGTAGTTTAACTGATACTTTGTGATTCTCTGAGAAATCTTCAGCTATAGTCACAATGTTCTTAGTAGAACTGCTGTTCTGAGGCTGCCTAGAGCTCACAGCCCGGTATTATATCATAACCTAATCTAATCTTGATCAACTATACTCCGTAGTGCTTTCATAGTTAGTGTCAGACGAACGAGATATGGACGTTTAAGTGACGACTTTTACGCCACTCTGTGCCGAAATTTTGAACTAAGAATGAGTAATATGGTGAAGATAACTGAGTTTAGTTTATTCATGTTAAACCTAGGCTCAGGGTTTGTGTCCAAGCTGTGTAATATTTGTTAAAAATCGATATTCTAACGGAGAGCCTTTTGCCATTTTGTATTTTGTCTGCAGCCAGCTTTCTCCTCAGGGCAACCAGTTTATTTTACGTAGCAGTGTTATTCGGTTTCTTATCACCTTGAGCTGCGGGAGTTTTCCCAGCGGCTCGGAGAGCCTTTCCGCAGACAGGGAGTGTCTTATTGCCAGAGAGAGGATTATTTTCACCAGCAGGTGGATTATAACCACCAACGGAAGGAGTTTCATCTTCATTGCCTGGAGTATTTTCGCCTTCATTGCCGGGAGGATTTTCGCCCTCATTGCCGAGAGGTGTTTCACCTTCATTGTCTGGTGGTGTTTTACCTTGGGAAGCTTCACGTTAATTGACTGTTGTGGTCTTAACTTCATTGCATGTAAGGCAATCCGGAGTCTTTAGACAAGGCCAATTTGACGAATACATGGCGTGTAGCAGAGATAAGCAATGAATCGTTTTTTCGCTACTCATAAGTACTCATAAAATTTTGAGTATGAGAGAGTCAACAATATTAAAATTCAACTACTCTGATTCATTCGTACTCGCTATAACGTTGATTTATGAGTACAGGTTGAAATGAGTATAAGTACAACGTTGATATCAAACTCATACCATTCGAAATATGTTTGATTCATAAGCCTACTCATTTAGATTCATAACTTTAGAAAAATACTTCTTGTACTCATAAATGATTCGAGTGACTCGAATCATTCATCAAAATTTACAGTCTTAGTTGTTATTGCATTTACAAAAAAAAACGAAGAAAGAAAAAGACAAAGATAGCAAGCAAAGCAAACACACAACCTTCTAGTGAGTATAGTAGTGTTCGCACGCGAATCATACATATTTTGTGATTCTTGTAAATGTTGAGTAAAGGAGAGTCGAAATTAACAACATCATGCGTATTGTTAAGTATGAGTACGATGAGTACTTCAAACTTTGAATATGAGTAGAGGTTTCGTGATATTAAAATAAGTGTGAATGCGTATAAGTATCAGTAATTATGAGTATGATTCGAATCTACTCATCTTTTTGAATACTCATTGCTGACCTCTGGTGTGTAGTGTGACGGCACAGAATGCAAACAGCACATTCAACAGAGCAAAAGCATCTGCTCAATCCCCTGCCTCTCTTGGTAGGGTGATAACTTTTCAGTCATCCTATCTGGGAATTTTGATTTAAATTTCGATAATTTAGTGTAGAAATCTGATTTGTTTTCCAGCTGTGCGTAATCGTTAAAACGCGATACATAAATTGATTACCATGGTCCGACACAATTTTGTACTTAAGAGGCGGCAAAAACCTCAAATTTGATTAAAAAAAATCTATTTAAGGCTTCCACAAAATTTTATTTGTTATTCAAAAGCCAACAAAAGCTTGGAAGTTTGAAATTTAAAACTCATAATAACAAAAAACTTGTCTCTTTATTGCTGTTTTTCAGCCCACTGTGCCCACTTGTGTCGCAGCACTTTTTAATATGCTTGCCAAGTATGTGATCAAACACGTGATGATGGTTTTTATTTTGGTGTGTGTATGTTTTTTAAGCTTTCGTTTGCTATTTAATTTAAAAATATTCTGTTGTTTTTGTTGTTGTTGTCTTCTGTATACCTACTCTTTAAAAATAATCTGTTTTAATAACTTCAATTGTTTATAAAAAAAAAAATTGAAAACAAATTTCAATTCTACGAGAATAATTGCAAAATTTGAATTAAAATTTTAGCAACAAATAAAAACAAAAAACAAAAAAAAAGACTTATTTTGACAAAAGAAAAGAATGACTTTTCTTTTCTATTCTGTTTTAAGAATGGCCGTTATAGGGAAAAACTGACTATGTTTGCTTTTGTAAAAATTAAAGAAAATTATTTAATACAAAAATAAAATAATAAGAATATTTGTTGAATAAATTTTAATGTTTATACCCCCCCCCCCATACGTCAGAAATACTTGCACAGAGTTTTTTCGAACTTTAAAAAATTATGAGACTTCATTGGCTATCCAAATAATCCATTCAGCAGCCTTCTTCCGCTTGACAGCCCTTGACAAGCCCTTGTGGAGAGTCTTTTCGAATTCTAAAAGATTTTGAGACTTCATTCCCTATCCGTTTCCCTCATGGTAACAGCAGTTACAATTATCGCCATTAGGCGATATGTTTATATTTAGATATGCAATAAATGCGGTTTTTCTGTAATGTAGATGGATAGGTCAAAGGTTATCGAAAAAATAAGTATCCGCGACCATTTTATTATAAGCCTGGCTGCCTCCAAAATGTTAGTTGCTTTGTGTTTGAACAAAGTATCGTGTTTAATAATGCCGCTGTACAAATATATACAATGTATTCTATTTCAAAAAACGCCGTCAATGTGTATTTTTAAAGCAGACAAAAAGCAATCAGGCATCAGATTTATAGTCGATGCATTGTTTGGTTACTTTGCATATCTACACAGTTTATATACAGTAGTAGAACTGCATACAAACTTTGTATTGATACTTTTTGGAAGGCAGTCCCTTTGACAGTCATTTGGACAGCCAGTGTTTCGTCAACTTTTTTTAAAGTTACACAATTACACGCAGGCCATTACAGTAGAGTTATAACTGAGATGACGCTATTAATCGTGATAGAAAGACCTTGTGTCTTCGAAACAATTTTGAGAGCATGGCTGCACAGTATGCTGCAATTCATCTTCCACTTAGGTTAGGTTAGGTTAGAGGACGTGTACTTGTCAATTAAGACAAGTACAGTACCCGGAGGTCGAATTGACCCATTGTATAACGTCTTAGTTTCCCATACCACTTATGTTGTGTGTGTTAATTTTTATACAAGAGTGGTGGGACCTACAGTTTAAAGTCGACTCCGAACGACAGATTTTTGAGAAACTTTTTCATGGCAATTTTATTCGACGGTCAGAGTTTTTTGCCAGAAATCTGCTGAGAGGAAGTCGCCGAAGAAATGTTTTTTGAATTTTGTCTTGATGTCTGGTCCGGGGCTCGAACCATGGCTTTACGTCTAATAAGCCAACACACTACCTACTAGACTACGGCGACTTCTTCACCCACTTCGTAGCACAAAAACAAAAGATATGCAGATGACAAGGCTTTGCAAAGAATTCTACGGAAACTTCTTCTTCGTTTCATTAACATACTAAGCCTGTGTTTGTCGAGGGCATGTACAAAAGAAGAAGAAGTCTAGTAGGTAACGTGTTGGCTTATTAGACGTGAGGCCACAGTTCTAACCCCAGGTCAGACATCAAAACGATATACGAAAAATATTCCTTCGGCGACTTCCTCTCAGCAGATTTCTGGTAAAAACTCTGACGGTAAATAAAATTGCAATGAGAAGTTTCTCAAAAATCTGTCGTTCGGAGTGGAATTTAAACTGTAGGTCTCGCCACTCATTTGGCCACAGATAGTTTTGTGCCTGATTTCGAGTCGCCATAATGTAGTGGATGGAGTGTTGACTTACTACACGACAGCTACGAGCTCAAATCACGGCAATTTAGAAATAAAGAAACCTAAGAGTAAATATTTCTTTTGGCTACCTCCTCTCAGCAGTGTTCTGGCAAAAGCTCTGAGAGTATGTAGTTGTCATGAAAAAGCTTCACAAATCTGGCGTTTGGCATTGAAGTTAAATTGTAAGTCAGAATGCTAACAGGGACTTACTGACTTAAGTGGTTAATTAGCCAGTATTACAACCTAGCTTCTCAGATCACATATGTTGTGTGTGTTAATTTTATACATGAGTGGCGGTATCTACAGTGTAAAGTCAACTCTGAACGACAGATTTTTATTTATTGAGAAACTTTTCATGGCGACTTTAATTTACTTGCAGAATTTTTGTCAGAAGACTATTGAGAGGAAGTCTTTTCCTCTTTCATTTTGTTCGATATATCTGCGTTGGGGTTTGAACTATGGGTTCACAGAACCCAAGGATAATATTTAACAAAAGAAATTACAGTTGCTTACCGGAAATGATTCCTCACAAACTATTCCATAAAGCGTGTATTGGCGATAAACCTGGTTAAACCTGCTTATGTTTCTTTTTTTTTTATCGATTTTAGAGGCTTCAGCTAGGAAGCGCAAAGAAGAGATTTTTTGTAATTTACTAGATCTGTAGCTAATGCTTTGATACAACTAATGCCTGAATTCATTCTGTATTTCGTCCATGTTCAGTTAAGGAGTGAGAAACTGGGGACATTTTAATAAATTGTAAGGTACAAGCCGCGTACATTCATTGAAGAATGTCGGCAGTACAGAAATTGATGTAGTAGGCGCCATAGTCTTGTAGGTAGTGTATTGGCTTATAAGACGCAAGGCCACGGTTCAAACCTCAGGTCAGACATCAAAACGAAACATGAAAAACTATTTCTTCAGCGACTTCTTCTCAGCAGATTTCTGGCAAAAACTCTGCGAGTAAAATAAAATTGCCATGAAAAGTTTCTCAAAAAATCGACTTTAAACTGTAGGTCCCGCTACTCATGTATAAAATTAACACACACAACATAAGCGGTGTGAGACGCTAGGCCGTAATCCTGGCTAAAGGGTTGTAATGGCCAATTATGTATGTATGTATTGAAATTGAACTGAAAGAATAATTTTTTCCACGTCATTTTTTTTTTCTTAATTTTCAATTAAGTCGACTTAAGCAGTTTTACCATACTTTCACAGCAGCAATGTATTTATATAATATTGAAGTACATATTATATTTTTGTTATACAATACAAAAGAATAGAAAATATAAAGTCAAATTGTTTTTGTTTTTTTTTTTATTTATTAATTAAAATTGCAAAAGAAAACGATAAAGGCTTTAAAATGTGTATTTATGTGGCACATGTTTTTTTTTAATTTTTTTTTTCAGAAATTCAGTAAATAAATAATCAAAATAAATAAAATAAATAAAATAATTTAAATAAATAATGAATTAAAATAAATAGAAATATTCAATAATTTTTTACGTTTTCTGTTTAATTTTTTTTAATATTTTCATACTGCAATCCATACGCAGATAGTGGAAGCTTATGGTGTTTGTGACAGTTTTGATAGAAATGTTTCGAAATCGCATATTTTCGGAAAGTTATTGCGATTAATACATGTATTTTGCGATGAAATTGAATACATCGCCTTCATAATGTGAA
Source organism: Sarcophaga carnaria (assembly GCA_958299815.1). NCBI lineage: Eukaryota > Metazoa > Arthropoda > Insecta > Diptera > Sarcophagidae > Sarcophaga > Sarcophaga carnaria. Next base: position 154,149,657 of record OY283149.1, read on the forward strand.
GTCTACTTGAATTCAATACGAACACTGGCTCATAAGTAATCCAAGATGGCATACATTTTCCTAAAACACTTTACACACATATACATACATATACAATTGGTCATTACAAACCTTCAGTTAGGATTACGACCTAGCTTCTCACATTATTTATGTTGAGTGCGTTAACCTACCTATAGTTTAAAGTCGACTCAAATTATCGACAGATTTTTGAGAAGCTGTTCATGGCAATTTTATTTACTCCGGGAGTTTTTGCCAGAAATCTGCTGAGAGGAAGTCGCCGAAGAAATACTTTTTGTATTTTTGTTTTGATGTCTGGCCTGGGGTTCGCACCCTCGCTTTACGTCTAATAAGCCAACACTCTGCCTACTACTCTGCCTCAATGTTATGACGTAATAGTTATTATTATTTGAGAAGTAATTCCTGGTTATTAAGATTAGATGGCAGTTACATTCTTTCCCGGGAGTAAATGTCTCTTTTAATGCCCACTTTTAATGCCTGCTGAAGTCCCAGTAGTTTAGTAGGTAGTGTGTTGGCTAGTTTAGACGTGAGGCCAGGGTTCAAAACCCAGCTCAAACAGCTTGAACAAAGGAAAATATTAAAAAATATTTCTTCGGCGACATCCTCTCAGCAGACTTCTGGAAAAAAAATCGTTCGCGGTCAAACTCAAACTGTAGATACCGTCACTCATGTATAAAATTAATACGCGCAACAGGGTTCGTGTCAGAAAATAGGTTGTAATCCTTACTAAAGAGTTGTAATTACCAGTTACATATGTAAATAAGGAACTTAATGGCTTCCTGGATCAAGGACTACGTAATAATATGGTTTCAAATCGAAACAGAACCGACATCACTTTCACTGTGGTTCTCCTCTTGGGCATGAAAGTAATGTTTGTAATGGAGAACAGAACGCTAATGAAATTCGTGGGGAAGAAGCCTAATATTGTATTGTATTATGCTGATGATCTTAAGATCACTTTATGCTTGCGGATTTGATGGATTGTTAAACAAAATTTCTAAACATATAGAATGACTGTGGCAGGCGCTTCAGATTAAGCGCCTTATTGAGCTTTTTAGGGAAAGATACACATACCTTACGACATAGCTTCTCACACCACTTATGTTGTGGGCGATAATTTTATACCTGAGGGGCGGGACCTATAGTTTAAAGTCAACTCCGAACGACAGATTTTTTAGAAGCTTTTCATGGCAATTTTGTTTACATTCATAGAGTTTTGCCACAAATCTGCTGAGAAGAAGTTGCCGAAGAAATATTTTTTCATATTTTCGTTTTGATGATCTGACCTGGGATTTGAACCCTAGCCTTAGAACAAATAAGCCGACACACTACCTACTAGATTACGGCTATGAGGGAAAGATACCATGGACGTAAAAATGCCAGCGTAGAGATCAGTAATCAATCAATTCTCTTCACCATGGTTCCCTTCATTAGTCTCTTAACGAAAATTCATACTCTAGGCGATGTATGGCAACAGTATTAGCAACACTGCTGAATCGCAGAGTATTATTGGGGAGATAATGAAAATGTGATTACAAACCAATGAATATATTTTGATTGCCTAGCCAAAGGTAATATTATTTTTAATAAAAATGATCACGAAATTAAAAACACATTTTTCGTTTGTAAAACGAATTTATTTATTTTCCCTCAAAACCTTCTAAAATTTTAAGAATTTAAAAATTATTTTTATTCTGTTTGTAAAACAACAATACGATGAAAAAAATTGCATAAACAAACTCAGACATGCAACTCCCAAAAAAAAATTACAAATATTTGCGAGTGCAATTACGTCAAATCGCTCAAAGAAAGAAATTCGGCTATAAAAAGGTAAACGATGTTGAAAATTTCTACAATTCATTGCCAAATTAAAACGGAGTTTAAACGCTTAGAGGAGAAATAAGAGATGAAGTTTTACATTTTTATTACACTGGCCGTGATACTTGGCCTAGCTGCGAGTGTTGTGGCGCAAGGTGAAGATGTTGGCAACGGAAATGTTGACTCGACTACGAAGGACCCTATTGATACTACTGAATCAACAACCATCAGCGAAGAAGAAAATGGAACCACTGAACAAAGTACTACGGAAAGTCAAGAGGGTGGTGGTAGTGAAGGTGGAGAACAAACTACTACGGAAAGTCCAGAGGGAAGTGGTGGTGGAGAACAAAGTACAACGGAAAGTCCAGAGGGAAGTGGTGGTGGAGAACAAAGTACTACGGAAAGTCCAGAGGGAAGTGGTGGTGGAGAACAAACTACTACGGAAAGTCCAGAGGGAAGTGGTGGTGGAGAACAAAGTACAACGGAAAGTCCAGAGGGAAGTGGTGGTGGAGAACAAACTACTACGGAAAGTCCAGAGGGAAGTGGTAGTGTGAAGTGGAGAGGACACAGAAGAGAGCAAATCCAGTGAAACTGATGAATCCGAAGAAAGCAAATCCAGTGAAACTGATGAATCCGAAGAAAGCAAGTCCAGTGAATCTGATGAATCGAAAGAAAACAAAGCAAAGAATCAAGCTAAAAAGCCCGGAAAGGGAAGGCCTGGTAAAGGTCGCGGACATGGAAAGGGTAGGCCTGGTAAGGGTCGTGGACATGGTAAAGGTCATGGACATGGTCATGACGACTAATAGGTGTGAAGCTTTATTGTGTACGCACTATGTTTAGGCATTGCTAAGGCAAGCCACAATTTTATATAAACCTTATAAAACCAACATTTTTATTCCTTATTTAATAAATTTATGAAAGAAAATAAAAAGCAAATACCCTCAACTTATTTTGTGTATGGATTTAAAAAGCTCAGATTGAGCGATTGATTGAATCAATCAATCCGTTCAAATATACTGCAGGCGTAATATTGAAAACTGAAGTCGCCATAGTTTAGTAGAAAGTATATTGGCTTATTAGACGGGAGTCCATAGTTCAAATCCCAGCTCGGATTCCAAAGGAAACGAAGCGAAATATAAAAAAAATTCGTTTTCGGCGAATTAATAAAATACAATAAAATTACCATGAAAAGTTTCTCAAGAATCTAACGTTCGGAGTCGACATTTGAACAGTAAGTACCGTACAACATGTATGTTGTAAAAGGCGAGGTTGGAATCCTGACGAAACAGTGGCCCTTGATTGAAATAATTTCGTATTTAGCATTTTAACGTTCATACAGAACAGATTTATTCATATTTATTTACATTTAAAATTTAAATTTTTAATCGTCATCTTCGAAATCTCCGGTTTCTACAATATCATCATCAGTTTCTTCGACCTCTTCAGCATCAGAATCAATTTCAGCATCAGTGTAAAAGGAAGCTTCATCAGCTTCGCGGTGTTCGTCATAAGACTCTGACTCAGTCAATGTGCCAGTCAATGTGCCGGTGTACAGATTCTCTTCACCACTGGCGGTACCAGCGAAATCGAAATCCTCAACATCACTGACTGTATCAACGGCGGTATTGCTTATGGGAGCAGCACAGGTTAACTGCATGCAAATGCCAACCAGCAAGACCAAAGGAGCGATTTTCAAACAGAATTTCATTTTATTTTTGAATTTAAAAAATTATTTCAGTTTTTAAGGAAAAAAAGTTTTTGTTTTTTTAACTATGTTGAGTACACGATGCTCTTAGAAATGTCAAGCAAAACTAATGAAAAATAGTTTCACGATGAAGGCTTTATATGTGATTGGAAGAAGGCCTTCTTATCAAAGCATTAGAACTGAGCTTAATAGTACGCAAAAGTTAAATCAAATATTTAAAGTGTGTGTGTGTGTGTGCGTTTAAGTCTGTTTTAAGAATTTTTTCGTGTGTTTAATTAACTTTTTTTTCGTTTCCAATTTTTTTCGAATAAATAAATACGAATTTAAAAATAATTGTTTAAATAAAAAATAAAATGTTATTTTCATTAAATTTGTTTTAAATTGGCAGGCGTAAAACTATAAATAAATATTTGTATTAAAAAAAAACAAAAACAAAAACAAAATTAATCTAAAGCATATGATCTTTAAATGGATTTTGGTTTATTAGATCACCAGACATACATACATAGTTAATGGGGTTAACAACGCCATGAACGCACGTTTTGTGGTTACACAAGTCACTGTTCTGTATATGAGACCTTTTCTTATTCTAGCAGTACAGAGCAAGATTCTTCTCGTATGTGTGCGAAGATAAATTTGATTTTGAAAATCCAAGATGCAATCCATAAATTTTAGCAGCGCCACATTTGGCGTTAACAGAGCAAAATTTCCTCTTAACAGAACAAAGTTTGCCCTTAACTGAGCACTGTTAGCTGTTTAATAGTATCCATCTGAACAAGACCACTTGTTTAGGAACTAATTTTGCAAAGTACTCTCCGTCTATGAGTACCACACTATATACAAAGGAAGGTTCCAAGGCCTCTTAATATAATCAGCAACATGGTCACTTATAAAGTGATATGCTATTGTGAAAATTGGCTTTGAAACTATAAATTTTTTGATTGAAAGTTCTCTAGAAGATCAGTGGCCATTTTGGAAGATATATGAAATAGTACACCATACAGACTATATGCAAATGATAGTCCAAAGGGTCGTCTTTCGAACCGTGCAATAATTGCAAAGTAGAAGACTAATCTACTTATTACCACTATTAAACAGTTAACAGTGCTCTTTTAATAGCAAATTTTCCCCTGTTAAAGGCAAAAAGTGGCGCTGCTAAAAGAGTGGGTTTGAGTCTTCGGTTTTCAAATTCGAATTTATCTTCACACACATAAACCTTTCAATGGAAGCTGTGTCTAATTTTAAAGTACAATTGATTCTCAACATCTACTTACTGCCGCTGTTAAACAGTTAACAGTGCTCTGTTAATAGCAAAGTTTACCCTTGTTAGAGGCAAAAAGTGGCGCTGCTAAAATTTATGGATTGCATCTTGGATTTTCAAATTCGAATTTATCTTCACACACATTGTTCTCGTCTTACTACGTATGACTACTTCTTTCCCTGTGGCAGTTGCATCACTAAGCTTTGCGTTATTTACAGTTTTCGAAGTATAACCTAAAAATGCGAGACTTTTATTAAACTTAGGGTTTTCATTGTGCAACATTAGCACAACATGAAGGGTATTTCAAGTATTTCAAGTCATCCTTAGCTGTGGCCACTTATGTTGTGTGCGTTAATTTTATACATGAGTGGCGGGACCTATAGTTTGAAGTCAACTCTGAACTACAGATTTTTGAGAAACTTTTCATGGTAATTTTGTTTACATTCATAGAGTTTTGCCACAAATCTGCTGAGAAGAAGTTGCCGAAGAAATATTTTTTCATATTTTCGTTTTGATGACCTGACCTGGGATTTGAACCCTAGCCTTAGAATAAATAAGCCGACACACTACCTACTAGATTACGGCTACGAGGGAAATATACCATGGACGTAAAAATGCCAGTGTACAGATCGGTAATCAATCAATCCTCTTCACCATGGTTCCCTACACTAGTCTCTTAACAAGAGTTCATACTCCTAAGGATGTATGCCAACAGTATTAGCATGACTGATAATTCCCTGAGTATTATTGGAGAAATAATGAAAACGTGATTACAAACCAATGAATATATTTTGATTGCCTAGCCAAAGCTAATATTATTTTTAATCAAAATGGAAGCGAATTAAAAACACATTTTTCGTTTGTAAAACGAATTTATTTATTTGCCTTCAAAACCTTCTAAAATTTTAAGAATTTAAAAATTGTTTTTATTCTGTTTGTAAAACAACAATAATACGATGGAAAAAAATTGCATAAACAAAACCAGACATGCAACTCCCAAAAAAAAATTACAAATATTTGCGAGTGCAATTATGTCAAATCGCTCAAAGAAAGAAATTCGGCTATAAAAAGGCAAACGATGTTGAAAATTTCTACAATTCATTGCCAAATTAAGACGGAGTTTAAACGCTTAGAGGAGAAATAAGAGATGAAGTTTTACATTTTTATTACACTGGCCGTGATACTTGGCCTAGCTGCGAGTGTTGTGGCGCAAGGTGAAGATGTTGGCAACGGAAATGTTGACTCGACTACGAAGGACCCTATTGATACTACTGAATCAACAACCATCAGCGAAGAAGAAAATGGAACAAAGTACTACGGAAAGTCAAGAGGGTGGTGGTAGTGAAGGTGGAGAACAAAGTACTACGGAAAGTCCGGAGGGAAGTGGTGGTGGAGAACAAACTACTACGGAAAGTCCGGAGGGAAGTGGTGGTGGAGAACAAACTACTACGGAAAGTCCAGAGGGAAGTGGTGGTGGAGAACAAACTACTACGGAAAGTCCGGAGGGAAGTGGTAGTGAAAGTGGGGAGGACACAGAAGAGAGCAAATCCAGTGAATCTGATGAATCCGAAGAAAGCAAGTCCAGTGAATCTGATGAATCGAAAGAAAACAAAGCAAAGGATCAAGCTAAAAAGCCCGGAAAGGGAAGGCCTGGTAAAGGTCGCGGACATGGAAAGGGTAGGCCTGGTAAGGGTCGTGGACATGGTAAAGGTCATGGACATGGGCATGACGCCTAATAGGTGTGAAGCTTTATTGTGTACGCACTATGTTTAGGCATTGCTAAGGCAAGCCACAACTTTATATAAACCTTATAAAACCAACATTTTTAATCCTTATTTTATAAATTTATGAAAAAAAAATAAAAAGAAAATACCCTCAACTTATTTTGTGTATGGATTTTTCAAGCTCGGATTTAAAAGATTGAATCAATCAATCCGCTCAAATATACTGCAGGCGTAATATTGAATACTGAAGTCGCCATAGTTTAGTAGAAAGTATATTGGCTTATTAGACGGGAGTCCATAGTTCAAATCCCAGCTCGGATTCCAAAGGAAACGAAGCGAAATATAAAAAAACTTCGTTTTCGGCGAATTAATAAAATACAATAAAATTACCATGAAAAGTTGCTCAAGAATCTAACGTTCGGAGTCGACATTTGAACAGCAAGTACCGTACAACATGTTGTAAAAGGCGAGGTTGGAATCCTGACTAAACAGTGGCCCTTGATTGAAATAATTTCGTATTTAGCATTTTAACGTTCATACAGAACAGATTTATTCATATTTATTTACATTTAAAATTTAAATTTTTAATCGTCATAAAACCCAGGCGCAGTCATTGGGCCAGACAATGTGCCGGTGTACAGATTCTCTTCACCACCGGCGGTACCAGCGAAATCGAAATCCTCACCATAACTGACTGTCTCAAAGGCGGTATTGCTTATGGGAGCAGCACAGGTTAATTGCATGCAAATGCCAACCAGCAAGACCAAAGGAGCGAAGCAGAATTTCATTTTTTTTTTTGGGAATTTAAAAATTATTTCAGTTTTTAAGGAAAAAAGTTTTTTTTTTGTGAACTATGTTGAGCACACGATACTATTAGAAATGTCAAGCAAAACTAATGAAAAATAGTTTCACGATGAAGGCTTTATATGTGATTGGAAGAAGGCCTTCTTATCAAGGCATTAGAACTGGGCTTAATAGTACGCAAAAGTTAAATCAAATATTTAAACTGTGTGTGCGTGTGTGTGTGTTTAAGTCTGTTTTAAGAATTTTTTCGTGTGTTTAATTAACTTTTTTTGTTCCTATTTTTTTTTTTTCGAATAAATAAATACGAATTTAAAAATAATTGTTTAAATAAAAAAATGTTTTTATTTTCATTAAATTTGTTTTAAATTGGCAGGCGTAAAACTATAAATAACTATAAATAAATAATATATATAATAAGTATATATAATATATAATAATATAATAATAAGTATAACTATAAATAAATATTTGTATTAAAAAAAACAAAAACAAAAACAAAATTAATCTGAAGCACATGATCTTTAAATGGATTTTGGCTTATTAGATCACCAGACATACATAGTTAATGGGGTTAACGTTGTTATGAACGCACGTTGTGTCGTTAAACCATGGAACCACTATTTGCTAATTTTTTTTACAGAATAAGATTGTTCTCGTATGTGTACGAAGACAAATTCGTATTTGAAAATCCAAGACGCAATCCATAAATTTTAGCATCGCCACATTTGCCGCGAACAGGACAAAATTTCCTCTTAACAGAACAAAATTTGCCCTTAACAGAGCGCTGTTAGCTGTTTAACAGTATTCATCTGAACAAGACCACTTGTTTAGGAGCTAATTGGAGGCTAAAAACTAGGTCTGTGAGTACCATACTATATGCAAAGGAAGTTGCCAAGGCCTCTTAAAATAATCAGCAACATGGTCACTTATAAAATGGCATTGAGAAAATTGGCTTTGAAAATAAAATTTTTTTGCTTTAATGTTCTCTAGAAGATCAGTGGCCATTTTGGAACATATAAGAAGTACTACGCCATACAGACTATATGCAAATGGTAGCCCAGAGGGTCCTCTTTCGAACTGTGGTAGTGGGATAGCTGAACTAATTTTGAGAGTTGAGATTTTGGTTCCCCTCCATCCCCCACCAACCATCCTATGGACTTCAACACTATTGATCATAATGAGACTTAAACTTTATGTTAATAATCTGCAATAATTGCAAAGTAGAAGATTAATCTACTTATTGCCACTGTTAAACACTTAACAGTGCTCTGGGAATAGCAAATTTTGTTCTGTTAAGGCCAAATGAGGCGCTGCTAAAATTTATGGTTTGCATCTTGGATTTTCAAATTCCAATTTATATTCACACACATTGTTCTTCGTCTCTCTACGTATGACTTCTTTACCTGTGGCAGTTGGACCACTAAGCTTCTATTTACTGCCGCTGTTAAACAGATAACAGTGCTCTGGGAATAGCAAATTTTGCTCTGTTAAGGCCAAATGTTGCGCCGCTAAAATTTATGGATTGCGTCTTGAATTTTTAAATTCGAATTTATCTACACACGCATACTTCTTCTTTCCCTGTGGCAGTTGCATCACTAAGCTGTGCTTAGTTGAAAGTTTTCGAAGTATAACCTAAAAATGCAGGATTTTTATTAAACTTAGGGCTTTCATTGTGCAACATTAACACTACATTAAGGGTATTTCAAGTATAGATCATCCTTAGCTATGGCTTAGATGGGTTTCCATCTTTCTGGTAACATTTGAATGACTCACCACAAGAACTTCTTTGAAGTCAATTTCGAATACTCTGTTCTGAAGCGGAGGGTATTGCCATAAGACTATTATGCTTCCTATGAAAGAAATATTATTCTAAGAGAACAAGGTCTGAACGTTAAGATGGAGGCAAAAGCCTTTCCGAAATATTCTTTTCTTTTAATACTTATGGCTTCCTATTTGAATGCACATTCCAAGCGCTCATTAGGCTACATTCATACATAACATAATTGGTCATTAGAACTCTTCAGTTAGGATTACGACCTAGCTTCCCACACCACCCTTATTGTGTGTGTTAATTTTATTCATAAGTGGCAGGACCTATAGTTTCTAAAGTCGACTCCGAAAGACAGATTTTTTTGAGAAACTTTTCATGGCAATTTTATTTAACTTTTATTTACTCGCAGAGTTTTTGCCAGAAATCTGCTGAGAGGCAGTCGCCGAAGAAAAATGTTTTTCATATTTTCGTTTTGATGTCTGTGCTGGGGTATGAACTGTGACCTTAAGTCTAATAAGCCACACACTGTCTGTAAGACTATGGCGACTTCATGTTAGGCAACATTCGCTTCAAATAAATCGAATGCATTCGGTACATGGGTTAAGCTTCTGGGTCAATTTCAGCAGCTCATAATGAATGATACTGCTCAGCACTGATCTTCAACATCAATCAGTAAAAATACTAGTGGAACGCGGAAAGGGAAAATTGCCTTCAAAGTAAAATGCTTCAACCGCAAATGTCTTAAACTTTTTATTGATCTTGCAACATGTGTATAAGAGTTGTCCTTACAGCTTTTTGTAGAGTAGCATTTTTCAGACTATTTTTGAATAATACCTGCATTAAAAACGTATCAATTGTTACAGCGCAATGTAAAAGTAAACCCATATACATATGTAGATAGAACCGTGCTAGTCCCTTTAAATACAAAGTATTAGCTCAGCGTCATGCTTTTCCATTGCTTTGCTTGGTTATGTGGATCTTGAGTTCGAATTTCTGTGCTTTGAATTGTTGTCATCAAACGATCGATGCAAAAACGACTTCTTTTAATGAAATTCGAACCGAATTTCACACAAGAAAGCGCCTCTGGGCCTCAACTCGTGTGATGTCTAATTTTCGAGCTTTTGACCAATTTCTGCTGCTTGTAAATGTTTCAATGTTTCTTCTAGAGTAACTGCTAATAATTTTGCTCGTTCCTTCTGAGTTTGGCTACAAGGCCTCTAATTCATTGCCTTCAAACTTTTTTGCCTGAGCGGTTTTTGTCTTCTGTGTCAATGGCAACACTTCTGAGCTGCTCAAACTATCTCTCAGCGGCTGTAAAGAACTGAAATCAAGAAGATAGAATCTTCGCTGGTTAAAGCTGAATGTATGTTCTACAGTCTGCAACTAAAACACGTTACCGTATTATAGTCGCCGTAGTCTAGTGGATGGTATGTGAGACGTGAGGTCGTGGTTCAAACCATAGCCCAGACATCTCGAACAGAACGAAATACAAAAAACAAAAGATTTCTTCAGCGACCTCCTCTCAGCAGTCTTGTACCTCACAAACTCTGAGACTAAAATCATATTGCCAAGCAAAGCTTTCCAAAAAATCTGTTGTTCAGAGTCGACTTTAAACTGTAATTCATGTATAAAATTCCAGCACGCAATATGGGTGGCGTGAGAAGGTAGGTCGTAATCCTGACTTATAAGATTGTAAGGATCAATCAAGTAAGCGTTGTATTACGAAAAGGAATTATTCGTAAAAAAAATACTGGGAGTTTCTGGTATGAGAATGATACAATTTTTTTATTTGGATGGGTGGATGGTTAGTTTTAATGGGATGGACATGAACACTGACGACAGCATCTTCAATTCAGAGATCGCCGGTGATAGTTTTGCAGATGACATATAGCGATACATACTAGGGAGCTGTAACTGATCTTAAATTTCCATACCACAGTTACTGAAGTTAATTAAGCTTTACTTCAGAGAGGTGGAAGTAGTTCTTATATTAAAGAATGGTGTTTAGCTCAGAGTAAATTCACATCATCATCGACTTTTTCTTTGAAACTAAACACTTATTGGATATCCAAGCAAAGTAAAGGGTCCGCTAAATAACGTTTTTATTTGAAAATGCTTTGAAAAAAACGACTGAATATTTTCTCAATTTTTATTTTTTATTTGAAAGTATAATTCTTCCGGTTAATAATGGAAAATAATTTCATTTTGGTTGCCCTGGTAGTCTAGTGGGTAGTGTGCTAGACTATTAGCGTGAGGGTCGTGGGTTCGATTCCCACCAGAGACTCTGGTCTGTGACACTACACCGAGCAAATAGTCAAGTTACTTCGCTCGTATATAATTAGGATATAATTTGTAATTGTATTGTAATTAATAAAATAAATAAATAAATTTCATTCAAATGGCTGCCTCGGCTGGCCATGCAGTAGCCTACACCAGAAGATGACGATTTTGGCAAAAAAATCATCTTTTCAGATGAAGCTCATTTTGATCTTGGCGGGTATGTAAACAAGCAAAATTATCGCATTTGGGGCACAGAAAACCCGCACGCATACATTGAAAAGCCGACGCAACCAAAACGAGTCACTGTTTGGTGCGGATTTTAGTAAAGAGGCATAATTGGGCCATTTTTCTTCGAAAATGAGCAAGGAGTGGCTATTACAGTCAATGGCGATCGTTATTGGGCCATTTTGAACGAATTTTTGTTCAATTGAGGAGGATATTGGGAACATTTGGTTTCAACAGGACGGCGCTACGTGCCACACAGCTAAAGCTACACTCGATGTTTTGCGCTCTGTTTTTGAAGATCGCATTATCAGCCGCAGAGCTGATGTCGTGATCGAGATTTGACACCGTTGGACTATTATTTGTGGGGTGCCGTCAAGGATAAGTGTTACGCCGACAAGCCAGAGACAATTGACGCTTTAAAGGACAATATTCGTGAAGCCATTGGTGAAATACAGCTGCACACAATCGATAATGTGCTTAAAAATTGGACCAATCGTGTAGGCTACTGCATGGCTAGCCGAGGCAGCCATTTGAATGAAATTATTTTCCATTATTAACCAGAAGGATTGTACTTTCAAATAAGAAAAGAAATTAGAAGAAATATTCAGTATTTTTTTTCAAAGCATTTTCAAAAAAAAAGTTTTTTGGCGGATCCTTTATTTTGAAATAGTCGGGGCTTGTTTAGCTAGTTGGGGACCAGATCACTATGATTAAAGCCCGGGTAAAACATTCGTTTAATAATGCCGCATAAATACAACGTTTTGTAGAGTATGACTTGTAAGTAAAGCTTGTGATTTAAAGGATATGACACCGCGAATACCAGTGTGTGTTTGGAGCTGTAGCTGGCTATTCTAAGTAATGATTGCGGAATTTTGTTTGTTTAGGACGTCAATCAAATTTTAGGCAGTGGACTGAATTAATTCATATTCACTCTTTCAGTTTTACAGAGATGAGGTCTATTTAAAGGCAATTAAACAGATCAGGTTAGGCATTCATTTCCTTCGTTTATAAAACCCTAATATAATGTTGTAATGATAACCAAACTCTTTCCCGTTTCATTCTTATTTACACTTTTACCTTCAAATATAATTTTCTACACAATAATTTATAACAACCGAGCGTTTTAATTAATTTTTTGAATATTTTTTCTTTTCTTTGCAGATATTTTTCAAAACATTTTCAACAGCAAATATGATTTACTGACCCACAATAGAGACTATAAAACAACAAAAACAAAAAAGGGAAAAAATCCCATCAATAGTTGCCAAAAACCGTGTAAATCCAATAAAAAAAATAAAACATTTCATATAAGAAAACTTTAAAACAGACGATGCGTCTGGCTAAACTTGCCTCACAAAAATCGAAAATAAAAAATGCCCAACAGAAATACGAATTGCAACAGCAACAGCAGCAGAATAATGAATTGCTCACTAAATCCCATACAACAGGGGATGATAAAGGCAAAGGCGGAGGATTTGTTAAGGTTAAAGGGAATCAGAAGATGTTTTTTTTCTTATTCTTGTTTTTTTTTCTTCACCCAAATTGAACAACAACAGCAACAATAAATAAATTGCTCAAAAACATTTTTTTTCTCTTTACGGAATACAAAAAAAAAATTCTAAAAAAAAAGGAGAGAAATTCATTTTGAATGTTTTTTTTTTTAATTTTTATTTCAGCGTTTCAGTGGTACCCTTAGCATACTCAGCAGCAGCAATAATAGTGGCAGTGCACGCAGTAGTGTGGTTGGTATTAACAGCAGCAACGTGCCCCGTAATAGTCTCGGTAACGGCAGTTGTATCTCCTCGTCGGGCGCCTCTACCAACAACACATGTACGCTCAGCCACAAGAAACGTAAATCGAAAGGGTCCAAGTGTTTTAGTAGCACAGTGTTTCGCTGTTGCCTACCTTGTCGCGGGGGCAGCGGCTCGGCAGCCCCCGCCACAAGTCCACCCCAAACGCCCGTACCACCGAACAACTCGTCGTCTAATTCCAAAGCCGAGAGTCAAGTAAAACGTAAGCGTTCGGGTAAATCGGCCATTGAATTGACCACGGACGGTAACGAATCATTAATAGCGGCTGTGAAAAAGCACTCTTTAGCCGATACAATAGGCACTTCGGCCACCACACCCATTTCTTTGAAGACCCTTATCAACGACGAGGAGGAAGAGGATCTACAGGCACACATTAGTGCAGCTGATATAGCTGCAGCCAAATTAGCTTCGGGTATATTGCCGCGCAAGGCAGAACCGGAGACTCTAAGTGACACGAGTATATCGCCTACAACAGCTGTGCTACAACTGGCGGCTGCTGGTTCGGCCTCGGCTAGTTCTTTACTATCGACCACAACCACGTTGTTATCGACAACAACTGCTACCAATACACAGGTAACATTTGCCAATACAAAAACCACACAGGCTTCACCTGTAACACCACCGAATAGCAACGGTACGTTAGTGTATCAAACAGTTACAGCAGCAGCAGCAGCGTTAACACAGCCACAAGCACCTCTATCGCCGCTGACAGCGTTAACAACATCGGCGGGTTTAGTAACGGCTACTACTGCCATCACTACCCCGTCTACGCCAGCACCAGCAACAACTGCGGCCCCGTCATCAACGACACCGTCACGTTGCTGTTGTCCACCACCACAAACTTCACCGTTGCCACACATTAAGGAAGAGGAAGAGTCTGAGCAATTCCTTCAACGCCAACACAGCGCCAATCAAGAAGACGAACCCACCTCGGATAAACAACAGCAACAATCACAACTCGATCAACTCTCCCCGTACGCAGCCAATAATCCCAGTGGCAGCAGCGATAGCTGTACTTCCCTTTCGGCCACAGCTGTCACCACAGCAACCACATCTTCCATAACCGGTGGTGGTTGTACGCCACAAGATCTAACCACCTCAACTCCTTCGCCAAGAATCAAATTAAAGTTTCGCAAACACAACAAGTCCGGTTGGTCGCGTATTATATTAGCGCCCAGCAGTGGTGTTGTGCCCGCAGCGGGTGGCACTGCCAATTCCAGTGAAACTTTAGCTTCATCCTCGAATAATAGCAGCAGTGCAGCTACCGTTAGTGCTGCTGTTGCCCAAACACGTTACGCCTCGTCATCGTCAACAGCTTTAGCTACCCAGCCATCGTCTAGCGGCCAGTTATTGCCAGCCGGTAAAATGCAGGCAGAACAGGGCTCCATCGGTGACTTGCAAAAGTACCACAGTCGGTACTTGAAGAATCGAAGGCATACGTTGGCGAATGTTCGGTAAGTGTGAAGAATATTTTTTTCTTTTTTTTTTTGTTTTATTCTTTAAAAATTAAGAAGATTTTGAAATGGGGTGTGAAGATAAATTCGAATTTGAAAATCCAAGACACAATCCATAAATTTTAGCAGCGCCACATTTGGCGTTAACAGAACAAAATTTGCCATTAACAGAGCACTGTTAGCTATTTAACAGTATCCATTGGAACAAACCTACTCGTTTAAAGTTTTACCTGTTAGAGTCAAGAAGTGGCGCTGCTAAAAGTGTGGGTTTGCGTCTTTGGTTTCGAAAATCGAATTTATCTTCACACACATAGGAGTTAAATGTTGTTAATATCCTGAAATGATTCACATATTTGAAGAATAGTCTTAACAATCGGTAAGAAATTATCATCACCGTACAGAAATTTTTGTGACGCAGTGTAACTTGTTGTCACTTTTCTTTCATTTTCTAATTTTTCTAATTTTATTAGGATTTCTCACTTCAATCCCCATTAATTCAATATTTTTCTAATAAATTAGCTTCTATGTACACAAATTTGTGTGGCGCAGTGTAACTTGTTGCTAATTCTCTTTCATTTGATTTCCATTGAATTGGATTTCTCATTTCTATCCCCCATTAATTCAATATTTTGCTACACATTCAATTCAACACTTTTTTCCAATCAGTTTTTACGCCGTATTTTCAATGTTTTCTCATCCTCTTCTTCTTCTTCTACTTTAATTTATTATCCTTTAATCCAATTTTATCTATTCTTCACTTCACTTCACTTCAATAATCTTCTCGTCGTATATTAAGTGACCTGTGGTGTTCAGCTTCGGCCGGAGAGTATCTGGGAAACGTAGGTTTAAAGGCGATTTTTTTCTGCTTCCGCCTGCATTTCAGTTGCCCGTTGGTGTGTAGGCATCGGCGTTGGCATGGTAGGAAGACAACTTAATTTCCATTTAATGAATGAATAATGAAATTAAGTGCCGTTTAATTGTTACAGTTAATCGCTGACGATACAACATTTGTTATTGTAATTTAACACCCTGTATTTATCTTCTCTTTTCGTTGTTTTTCATTTTTTCTCTTCTGCACAATTTCTGTAAATAATTGCTTGAAAACAAAAACACGAGGGGAAGACATAAGACATAAGAAATTGAAATTATTATTGTACAGTAAAGAGGATGATGAATAAGGAGGGCATAAGGTAACGATTGCTGCAAAGGTGTGTGTTGGAGCCCAAAAGATTAATTTTGTCATGGGGGGGGAGCCTAAGAAATTTAGTAGAAATAATTAAAATTTTAAAGAAGAAACTGAATAGGCTTAAAGACATACATAAGCTGTTTCGAAATGTGGTTGGAAAAATAAAAAAGTCATTGGAAGTGTTGGCAAATACTTGGATTTATTAAAGTAAAACTAATATTTATTACAAGACCCTTTAAGAAGGCCAGAGGAAATAGATCATGCGTCCAAATCTTTTGTAGTTACACTGGATATGACTTTTTATTATTGTACGATTCATGACAATTAATCCCTTCCCTTATCTCATAGGCTTAACGAAATTTGGAATGCTGATCAGTATCAGAAAGGAAGGGATTTTAATGCATTATAAGAACCATATGAAGTCGCCGTAGGTCTAGCAGGTTAGATAGGTTAGGTTAGAGGACGTGTACTTGTAAATAAAACAAGTACAGTACCCGGAGGTCGAATTGACCCATTGTCTAGTAGGTAGTGTTTTGGCTTATTAGACGTAAAGGCCCCACGATTCCAACCCCAGGTCAGACATCTCCAACAAAACGAAAATATAAAATATTTCTTCGGCGACTTCCTCTCAGCAGATTTCTGGCAAAAACTCTGTGAGCAAATAAAATCGCCATGAAAAGTTTCTCAAAAAAATCTGTCGATGTCAAATCGACTCCGAGATTTTAAACTGTACGTCTTAGCCTTACATGGCTAATATGTATTAAAACACACAACATAAGTGGTGTGAGAAGCTAGGTTGTAATCCTGACTAAAGAGTTGTAATGACCAATTATGTACATATGTAGGTATGTAAGATCCATGTGCCTCTTTCTAAAATGCTTTAATGCGGCATGGTACCAAGTATCTGTTTAGATTATCCCAGAATCTGCATATTAAACTTGAAACAATTCCTATTGTATACAAATACCCCCTAAGTCTACAATGCCTAGCCTTAGGTATACTGCAACAAGTCTCAAGTATCTCTCTACTAAATTTCCCTTCTTCCTTGTGAATAGTTTTCCTATCTCTTTATCTTCCCTTCGTTCTAAACACAGTTTTTGAAATAGAAAAGTTCTGTCAGCAATAGCAGAGTGAAAGCAATGTTCTTGGCAGCTTTATTTACCTGTTCATTTCCTCGAATCCATGTACGATCAAGAGCTCTTCAATGGAATACGGTATTGTCCCTCTTTAGCTGTTTTAGCTTACTCCTACGGTACCATTGCAATTGGGAGTCAATCTCACAGAAGCTAAGCAGATCTAGCACTTCCATTTCCTTACCTCTACACATCATTTCCAAGTTGAAGTGAAGTACTCTTGAGAAATATGTGTTCGTTACTGTATGGGCACGAGTATTTTATTTTACAGCCAAAAGTATCCAATTTTGTATAACCAGACTTTGAGCACTTTGTGTACCACAGAAGTGGTAGGCTGTTGCATCCGAACTCCTCCAATCACTCGTAGTATTCAAATCGTCGCAAAGCTTTTGCCAAAGTTTGACAGTTTCCTGGTTTTATCGAAGTGTTCACTCAATCTATCAAGTAGCGATGGCCAATCGCAGGTCGCCTATTCGACCATTATTCAGCACAATACTCTTTTCAAACATATGTAACGAATCTACGTACAACAGAACTTCAAAAGCCGCGGTCTAGTAGGTAGTGCGTTGACTTATTAAACGTGATGCCGTGGTAAATAAAATTGCCATGAAAAGTTTGTTGAAAATCATGTCGCTCTGAGTCAAGCTTAAAATGCTGGAACCGGCATTTATGAATAAAATTAACATACACAACATAGGTGGCGTTAGAAGCGAGGTTGTAATCCTGACTAAAGCGTTCTAATGACCTACTAAGTAAGAATTTTTACCACCGCAGTAGGACATGATCTCATTGCTTCGATTATGCCATCGCATGTCAGTCCATGTATCTTGTACAACTGTATGTGAGTTGTTTTAAAGTTTGTTGTATCCAAACCCATAAGTCCCAATTGGTCTAATCATTATGGTTTAGGTTCAATGCAGCAGCCCGGCAGTAGGAACTTTTACTCTTTATATCGGCAGAAGTATGTCGTTTAAAAGTCCTGGTGCGCGAGGTGTAGATTAAAGTCTGTTCTTTGGTGGTTTAAAGTCGCCGTAGTCTAGTAGCTAGTGTGCTTTCTTATTACACATAAAGCCAGGGTTCGAGCCCCAGGCCAGACATCAAAACGAAAATATGAAAAAATATTTGTTCGGCGACTTCCTCCCTGCAGATTTCTGGCAAAAACTCTGAGAGTAAATAAAATTGCCATAAAAAAGTTTCTCAAAAATCTGTCGTTCGGAGTCGATTTTAAACTGTAGGTCCCACCACTCACATACATACATAATTGGCCATTACAACCCTTCAGTCAGGATTACGGCCTAGATTCTCACACCACTCATGTTGTGTGCGTTAATTTTATACGTGAGTGGCTCTCAGAGTTTTTGCCAGAAATCTGCTGAGAGGAAGTCGCCGAAGAAATATTTTTTTTTTCATATTTCATTTTTGATGTCTGACCTGGGATACGAACCCGGGCTTTACGAATAGTAAGCCAACACACTACCTACTACACCACGGCGACTTCCCACCACTCATGTATACAAATTAACACACACAATATAAGTGGTGTAATAAACTAGGTCGTAATCCTGACTGAAGGGTTGTAGTGACCAATTATGTATGTATGTGCTTTGGTAGCAACCGATTTTCATAATCTAGTATGATTGCAAACAGGAGGGAAGAAAGCAGACTTTGTTCGCTTACACTCTTTTTCTTCAGTGCAGACTTTTTTCAACTAAAGGACTTCTTACTAAAGCTTCCTAATGATTCATTTTACAATTGACCCATAATAGAAACCAGAGATGCACCAGTAATGAGTATTCAAAGAGATGAGTAGAATCGAATCATACTCATAATTTCCGATACTTATACGCATTTATACTTATTTTAATATCATGGAAACTGTACTCATATTCAAACTTTGAAATACTCATCGTATTCATACTTAACAACATGTATGATGTTGTTGTTGATTTCGACTCTCCATAACTCAGCATATACACGAATCGCAAAATAAGTATGAATCGTGTACGAATATTAAAATATTAAAATATTAATAATAATAATTAGTAATTAAATATTAATATTGCTGCTCAGTCTTATTTGCTTATCAGTCTTTTTTCTTCTGTTGTAAATGCAACAACAACTAAGACTGTAACTGATGAATGATTCGAGTCACTCGTATCATTTATAAGTACTTATAAGTATTTTTCTAAAGTTATGAATATGAATGAGTAGGAGGCTTATGAATCAAACATATTTCGAAAGGTATGAGTTTGATGTCAACGTTGTACGCATATTAATTGCAACCTAGACTTATAAAATCAACGTTGTAGTGAGTACGAATGAATCAGAGGAGTTAAATTTCAATATTGTACGTCAATTGTTATAAAATATTTTTCAAAAACGTAATAATTTTTCGTTTGGAATATTTTTTGTCTCGAATTTAAAAACGTTTTCATTTGCTTGTCTTTCTTTTTAAAGAAGTTTCTTATAAAATTTAAAGAAATTTATTTGAATTGGAAATTATAATTAAGAAGATTTAAAAAGAATATTATTTTCCACAACAATATCCATTTAAACTAGAGATCATGATGAGTAGAATTGAATATTGAATATTGAAACATATTTCGAATGGTATGGGTTTGATGTCAACGTTGTACTCATACTCATTGCAACCTAGACTTATAAAATCAACCTTCCAGTGAGTATGAATGAATCAGAGGAGTTAAATTTCAATATTGTTGATTCAATTGTATTCAAAATTTCATGAGTGCTTATGAATATCGAAAAAACGATTCATTACTGATGTCTGGTGTAGATTGAATCTCGTTCTTTGGTAGCAACTGATTTCAAAATGCAAGCCAGTATGATTGTAAACACGAGGGAAGAAAGCGGGCTTTCTTACGTGACAGGAAACGCATGGATAGACTTGTTCGTTCACACTACTTGTCTTCAGTATATACTTAAGCGCTATATTAACCCATTAGTGCCCAGTGGCAACTTAAGTTGCTAGCAGAGGTTGCCTTAGTTTTTATAATCTGAGAGGAAATTGAGTGTAAAAACAAAACGGTAACTATTAGAGAAAAAAAGTAATTCGGGCATTAATGGGTTAACTTAAAGACTTCTTATGAAAGCTACTTTATAATTCATTTTATTTGGGTTATGATAGAAACAATCAGTTAAACTCTTGGCAAAATCTTAAATTTTGGCAAACTTTCTTACGATACCAATCCTTTCCTTTAAAAAGTTTTTCCTTCACATTTTTTTTCTTTGCCTTGCCACGTTTTGTTGCTTATGCGTGACAATAAGTAGCCCAAATAGCAGCACCCAACACGATGATAATTTTATTTACATTCATATACTCATACGTATGTTTACACGATAGACAACACTCTTCTTTGGTGTTGTTGTACATATATTGGCATACATTAATTCACATGTACGAGTATTCATGTATGTATGCTCACTCACACTCCCATGTCGGAAAACTTTCTCAAGATATTAAATATTAATAATGGAAAGCAACAGTGTGTTGTCTGCTCATATTGCTCATACAGAGAATATCTTCTAAAATCATAATCCATCCTTTCGGGCTATTGTTGGTTTGTATAATCCAAGCATATCTTCTTTTTTTTTGCTTCCAGCATCACTTGGCTGGGTTTAGTAGCAGCAACAATAATAATAAATATTTAACAAAAGAAATAGAGAATGAAGAAAGGAATGTAAAGAGACAGAGAGAGAGAGAGAGAGAGAGAGAGAGAGGAAATAATACAAAGGAAATATGAGATTAACTAAATGAAAATGAAATGAATTTCGATTATTAAAACTCACATCATGTCTATGCACTATGGGCTTGAAAAATTAAAAGAAAAAAGAAGGAGGAACATATTTACTTTTGCTTGTATTTCTTTTCCTTTTTTCTTCATGTCTTAATAATAAAGCTGTCTGCGTTGTAATTTCTTTGATTAATTTCTCATATTATTGTTGTATTGTACAAACATACTCTCGAATTCATCTTTATTATTGATTTTATAAGAATAATTTCTAAGGGCACTCTACCATAGGCACTCTACAAAATCAGATTGACATCTTGTTTACAGAACATTTCTTTTTTATTTACTTAATTGGTCATTAAAACACTTTAGTTAGGATTACAGCCCAGTTTCTCTCATCATACATGTTGTGTGTGTTAGTTTTTATACGTGAGTGGTGGGACGTACACTTTAAAGTCGGATACGAATGAAAGATTTTAGAGAAATTTTTCATGGTTATTTTATTTTTCTCCCAGAATTTTTAGCAGAAATCTGCTGAGAGAAAGTTTACCAAAAAATATTTTTTCATATCTCGTGTTGTTTGAGACGACTAGACTGGGGTTTGAAGCATGGCTATTAATCCAACACACAATCTACTCGACTACGTCGACTTCTACTTACTTACTTACTTAATTGGCCATACCAACCCGTTCAACGGATTTCGGCTTGCCGCAACACATCCTTCCAGGCGCCTCTGCTTCGCGCGCCTACGCCAGTTGGTCACACCAATCGATGACAGGGCTTCCTCGATTTGGTCCTTCCAGCGGATGCAAGGTCGTCCTCTTCGCCGACTTCCACATCAAATATCCGTCTCGCCGGAGCATCCTCCTCCACTCAAACGACGTGGCCGAGCCAGCGCAGCCACTGGATATTAATACGCTGTACAACGTCCATGTCGTTGAGGAGCTCATACAGCTCACTGTTGGATCGGATACGGAAATCATCGCCAACTCGCACTAGACCGAAGATCTTGCGTAGTACTTTTCTCTCGAACACTCTCAAGGCCGCTGCATCTGTTCTTAATAGGGTCCATGCCTTTGCGCCATAAAGAAGCACGGGTAGGATGAGTGTCTTGTTGACTTCTTATGATACTCGCGAATAAACTGTCTGTGGCCATCAGTGTATGAAGAGAGTAGTGTGAAGTCGACTTTTTGCTTTTAAAAATCCTTGGCTAACATTTTGAAATGTTTCTGGCTAACAACTTATCAATTACTGTCTGCTCATAATATTTTTACGTTTTTTTGCTTTTAAAAACGTTTAAGACATGAGTTCGTAGATTGCAAATAAAATTAAAAATAAATTTGTGTTTAATTTTAATTAAAATTCTTTATTATTCGCACAATTGTGTGTGCCACTGTTCACAACTTGATGTAAACAACAACAATTGCTGTGTTTGTTATTCCTCTGCACCCTTTGCATAAATAATAACAATTACTAGACAATTGTTCGACAGATCTTTTTAACAGAGATCTTCAAACCGCGATTACTGTCTTCAAACGCACCGCGTCTTCACACAAGACTGACTGAACTTTTACCGTTGCCTGCTTTGTCTTGCCTTTTATAGGGCAGAGTAAACAGTCTGATGAATGGTCTTGAAGTCGTTTTCATTCATTATTGTTGTTTGTGCATTTTGTTTCCATTTATTCTTGTAGTTTTTTTGTTGCATATTTGTTTACTTGTTTATCATTTTTTATGCTGGTGTTTTGTTGGTATATTTTTGTTTACTTGTTTTTATTTTTGTAGCTTTTGTTTATAATTTTAATGTTAAAACATCAGTATCGAGATTTCTCATTTTCGTAAAAATATTTTGCTGGAGAGAATTCAATTGAATTCAATTTTAGATCACAGCGATGTTTTCAAATATGCTGAGTCACAATACACCTCGTAAAAACGTATTTTATAAAACATACCGCTTCCATTTGGACAAATAAAGTCAATTCTGTATCAACAGAATTTACTGCAGTGACCGAGGATAAGTAAAGGTTATCCCAGCCTAGAAATTAACGCATTCCCCGGTTTATATTACAATTTGTATGCTTTTTGGAAAATAATTTTCCTGTGGTAAACATCCGAACAAACACAATTTGCTGCCACATATGCTCGAGTACCGTAAGATTCATATTAAACTCATGCTTAATGAAGGAAAATTTCATTTATTTTGAGCCGCTTTACCATACTCATCCCCCTTCATTGGCCTTTTATTGGTTTTCCGAGCCACAACGTAAACATTTGCTTTGCGTGGCTTTTCGTAATTGAATGTGGTCGACAATTGTTGAAATATTTAATGAATTTAAGGTTGAGAATTGAAATGTATGATTAGTTTTGATTGATTGATTGACATTTTTTACAAAGCTTGAAGCGTTAAATATGTATGACGGAGGTATGTTGCTTGACGGTTTAGATTTAATGTGTTCAAAAACTGTTGCATAAGACGAATGTTGATTCTGAGTTACAATACCAAGATTTTGCTCAAAGTTTTCTAACAATACTGCATTCTTCCATGGGAAGTGATTATGTTATCAAATTGTTCGTGTAGAACACAGTAATCCCTCGATTTACGTCACAGTAGGTTCCAAAAAAAAAGGCAACGTCAATCAAATGAAACGCAAATTGAAGTTACAGGGAACAAAAAATTTGACGACGTAAATTGAAACATCGTTAATTGAGGCGACGTAAATCGAAGGATTACTGTATCCAAAGTGACATGAGCTGTATGACCAGTAGTGCCGTCCTGTTGACCCCACATGTCGTTGGTGCCCGAATCATGCAATTTAGATCAAAAGAAGTTGGTAGTATTCAACCGACCTATAGTATTAGTTGTTGATGTGATGACAAACAATGACTTTTTTGGAATGCATTAGACGCTCTTCAATCTCATTTGGATTGATACATACATAATTGGTCATTACAACCCTTCAGTCAGGATTACGATCTAGCTTCGCACACCACTTATGTTGTGTGTGTTAGTTTTATACTTGAATGGCGGGACCTTCGGTTTAAAGTCGACTCCGAACGACAGATTTTTGAGAAGCTTTCCAAGGCAATTTTTTTTACTCTCAGAGTTTTTGTCAGAAATGTGCTGAGAGGAAGTCGCCGAAGATTATATTTTTTCATATTTTCGTTTTGATGTCTGACCTGGAGTTTGAATCGTGGCCTTACGTCTAATAAGCCAACACACTACCCACTAGACTAAGGCGTTATAGGGCTTCGAAATTATGTGTCCAGTGTATGTTCTCAAATTGTTCGTGTTGAATATCGAAAGTAGCATGAGCTGTATGCCTTATATTGTCGTCATGTTAAATCACAAGTCTTTGGTCTCCAGATTGTATAATTCATACCAAAAGAAGTTGGTATTCATACGATCTATAGCGTTAGTCGTTGACAGTGATGGCCTGGTCAATGTCGTTCTCAAAGGAATATGGAGAAATAATGTTGACAGCCAAACAGTGGTTTTTTTCAGAAGGCATTGGACGCTCTTCAATCTCATATGGATTGATATGAGATTGATTGTCTCTTCAATCTCATATGGATTGATGTGAGATTGATTGTCTCTTCAATCTCATATGGATTGATGTGAGATTGATTGTCTCTTCAATCTCATATGGATTGATATGAGATTGATTGTCTCTTCAATCTCATATGGATTGATATGAGATTGATTGTCTCAAATTTCTCAATGTTGTATGTTCACGTATCCATTCACCTAGAAAAAGGCCTCAAGGCAGGAGTTGATTTTTCTATGAGAATTGGCATCAGTTGCCAAGATATGTTGTTATATGTTCGACAAAGCAGTCTGAATAAATGACAACTAATTTGACAAATGAAACTTCAACAAGATGGCCGCTAAAAACAGTTAAAGCTCAGTAGTACAAATTGGGAGAATCACGTCCATCATTAACCCTTTGACGGACACTGACGTCTATAGACGTCATAACAAGGGTTTCTGGGGGGACAAGACGTGTATACACGTCATAAACGTCTGTATCTCCAAATAACGGAGATACAGAAAGTGTCCCACGGGAAGGCCTCCAAAAATGTTGGTGCCCGTCAAAGGGTTAAGAATGTTGTGTATGCTTCTATCCAAAACACTGTAGGCCTGCCCCTATCTCTTGTAAATAAAATTGGATTACATATTCTTTTTTATTTATTTTTTCT
The DNA here is from genome assembly GCA_958299815.1 of Sarcophaga carnaria. Classification (NCBI taxonomy): domain Eukaryota; kingdom Metazoa; phylum Arthropoda; class Insecta; order Diptera; family Sarcophagidae; genus Sarcophaga; species Sarcophaga carnaria. The sequence goes on from OY283149.1 coordinate 154,174,790, forward strand.
TGGGCTCTTCTACACAATTTAACATGATTTTTACATTTAAAATGTCAGTCAGATTGGCTTTTTGAATAAATAAAATTATTTATCAGTGTACAAGCGTATGTAATTTCTAAGAAAGATGTCAGTCATGTCAGACTAAATCAGCAATCAGAAAAAAGGGTCAATAATAGAATCTGAAGGTAAATTTAACATAAAATGTTTGAAAGAAGCAATAAACCAGAGTAAGCCTTCTTTCGAAAGCATTTGAAAAAAACGGGGGTAAGCGTTTTAAAATGATTGCAGACCGTAATTGTCAGATATTCATCATCACATTCGAAGGATTTATTTTCAAATTATTTTTACATTTAATTTTCCAAGCCGAGAAGAAAAAAATTCCATAAAATTTTTAACATAAAACCTCTTGTACTTCCTCAGAAAAAAAAGGTACTTAAGAGCTAATATTACCACTGTTAAGCTAATTTAAAAATAATTTGAAAGCTTCCCACTCCTGCTCCATTTCCCTTTTTCCCGTTTTTTAAAAGGTTTTCCAAAGAAAGCCAGGGGAAAAATGGAGAAGAAAATTATGAAAATCCTTTAAGTCAATAGAAAATTTGTTAATGCTTGTTTACAATGATTAACATTTAAAAAAAGAGACACACAAACACACACACGCATATCTAGTCATACAAATATTCGTACACATGCCTACAAACACACATAAATTATTTATAATTTATTCCTTATAAGTGCTCTGCTGTATGATTTGCATGAATTGTGTGTCACAAATTCGGAATTTGTAAAGCCACTCACACACACAGGCATACATACATGCCACAACGCATGTAAATTTTCTTAAAACACGCTTAACATAATGGCGGAAATACAAGGACACAATGTGTAACGAAGAGTAGAACAGCTGGAGTAAGTGTGCGTGTCTGTGTTTGATAAACAATGAAATTTATGCTAATTTTTCTTACCCTTTAAACCCTTTTCAAACGATTTTCTTCTTCTTCTGTTTTCCATTTGTTTCCCATTTCAAATGCTTTCAAATTCATTACTTTTCTCACTCAGTGTAATAAATAAAATATGGGCGGGATTTCTTTTTATTATTGTTGAGCGATAAAATTTAATTTTTTTTAAATCAAAAGCGAAATTCTGTTAAAAGAATTTAAAGATTAGAAGCTACAGTAGCACGGTGGAATCGGCAAGCAAAGTAGGCTGATAAAAGTCCCGTTTTAATATCTTCAAGCCAGACATGTAAAGAGTTACTCAGGAAATACACAAAATTTAGTAAACAATAGAGACAGTGAAATAAATAACACACCCTGTATGTGTATTACCGATAAATACGACCAAAACTCAACAGATAGATCTACTCATACAATACCTTATGCCCGAAGGAATAAAAAATGGTGGTGTGAAGTAGAATGAGAGACAGAGTAGTATCTACGGACGTTAGATTTGAATCCGTTAATACCAGAGATCAGCAATGAGTATACAAAAAGATGAGTAGAATCGAATCATACTCATAATTTCTGATATTTATACGCATTCATACTTATTTTAATATCATGGAACCCCTCTACTCATATTTAAAGTTTGAAATACTCATCATATTCATACTTAACAACACGTATGATGTTGTTGTTGATTTCGACTCTCCATAACTCAACATATACACGAATCACAAAATAAGTATGAATCGTGTACGAACGCTAAAATACTTACTAGAAGGTTGTGTGTTTGCTCTGCTTGCTGCTCCGTCCGCCTAACAGCTAAGACTGTAAATTCTGATGAATGATTCGAGTCACTCGAATCACTGAAATCACATTTCGAAGGTTATGAAGCTAAATGAGTAGGCTGGCTTATGAATCAAACATATTTCGAATGGTATGAGTTTGATGTCAACGTCGTACGCATATTCATTGCAACCTAGACTTCTAAAATCAACGTTATAGTGAGTATGAATGAATCAGAGTACATACTTAAATTTCACTATAGTTGACTCCTCACTTATATTCAATATTTCATGAGTGCTTATGAGAAGCGAATAAACGATTCATTGCTGATCTGTGTTCTCCATATATGTACCTAAAATTTCTTGTTGGCATTTGCCTAGCGTTATCATGAGTGGCAGATTTCTTGTTGAAAAAATTAATGATACGCCCTATTTGTAGGTATAAAAGACAGGGCCGTTTACTTTTTGTCAAACGACCAACACTCAAGGGATGTACCTTCTCGTACAGCATATTCTGTTGAAACTATTAAAAATTGGTCGCCAGTAGTGGCAATCCGTTAATATTTTAAGAGACAGGAAACTCTTAGCCTAGGCCACTGTCATCGACTAACGCTATAACGACTTGTGGTTTCAACAGGACGGCGCTCTTCGTCATGCAGCTCATGCCACTTTAGATATTCAGCACGAATAATTTAAAAACATAACCACTCCACATGTGTAAGTGTTGTGAACGGGCCACGTTCACCGCTTTGTGGAACAATTTCGAAGCTCTATATCACATTATTGGCAGAAATACATAATTGGTCATTACAACCCTTCAGTCAGGATTACGACCTAGTTTCTCACACCACTGATGTTGTGTGCGTTAATTTTATACATGAGTGGCGGGACCTACAGTTTAAAGTCGAGTCCGAACGACAGATTTTTTAAGAAACTTTTCATGGCAATTTTATTTACTTTGAGAGTTTCTGCCAGAAAGCTGATGAGTAGAAGTCGACGAAGAAATATTTTTTCATATTTTCGTTTTGATGGAGACATCTGACCTGGGGTTTGAACCCTGGCCTCACGTCTAATAAGCCAACACACTACCTACTAGACTACGGTGACTCGACTCCCAGTATCGGTTGGATGTTATTGGTGAAAATAGTGAATTAAATGCCTCATAATATTTCCCTCAGCATTTATAGCTGCTGGTTTTGCCACGCGTAGCTAGGATTTTCATACTTTTCAGTACTTACTTGATCCGGAGCTGCAGATCACAAACGATAACATTGCGTGGTTTATTGGCTCCCATTCTTTTTGTCAGAATATGCACAGAATATACGAGATATTTAAAATTGTGAGGTAAATATGAATACCGTCTCCTTATAATTGAAACATTCAACAGCAAGCATTTGTAAAGATGTCCACAAAGCTAAAACTTAAGGCTTAAGTCCAATGGATTGATAGAATGAATTTTAATAGAAAGCTAAAAAGCTTTTGGTATCAAAAGATTTCTAGCGCCATCTAACATTTATAATTCGAATCATATTTTGCCACTGGCAACACATAAAGCTCATATATTAAAAGTTATTACAAAACTTTCATTGAAAGTTTTATAAAAATTCATTTTAAGCCAAGACACAAACCATTTAGAAATACAATTGACATAGGGAAAGCTTTTAAAAGTTTTTATTCTCAAGGTTTTTATAAAGTGTTGCACTATGTAGTAGTGTTTGGCTAAATCCATATAGAAATTTCCTCTTCAAACTTTTTTCTTTTTGAATTTCCCAAAGAAAAATGTTTAAATTGAAGTGAAATTTAACATTTCCTTTACGATGGATTAATTGGAAAAACGGAGATGGTAGTATAGTAGTTGGCAGAACACAATACATACATAATTGGCCAATAAAACCCCTTAGTCAGGATTACAACCTAGCTTCTCACAGCACTTATGATGTGTGTGTTAATTTTATCCATAAGTAAAGGGAGCTGCAGTTTAAAGTCGACTCCGAACGTCAGATTTGTGAGAAAATTTTCATGGCAATTTTATTTACTCTCAGAGTTTTTGCCAGAAATCTGGTGAGAGGAAGTCGCCGAAGATATATTTTTCAATACTTTCTTTTGTTGGAGATATCTGACCTGGGGTTTAAATCGTGGCCTCACGTCTAATAAGCCAACACACTACCTACTAAACTACGGCAACAACAAGGGCTAATTTTTTTTTTTTTTTTTGTTTAAAAACCTGTACATTTGAACAACATATAAAGGGTCCGCCAAATAATTTTTTTTTTGAAAATGCTTTAAAAACTAAAACTACTGAATATTTTCTCAAATTTTTTTTTTTTTTTAAATTACAATCCTTCCGGTTAATAATGGAAAATAATTTCATTCAAATGGCTGCCTCGGCTGGCCATGCAGTAGCCTACACCAGAAGCTGCCGATTTTGCAAAAAAATCATCTTTTCAGATGAAGCTCATTTTGATCTTGGCGGGCATGTATGTAAACAAGCAAAATTGTCGCATTTGGGGCACAGAAAACCCGCACGCATGCTTTGAAAAGCCGACGCACCCAAACCGAGTCACTGTTTGGTGCGGATTTTGGTCCAGAGGCATAATTGGACCATTTTTCTTCGAAAATGAGTAAGGAGTGGCCGTTACAGTCAATGGCGATCGTTATCGGGCCATGTTGAACGAATTTTTGTTCACAAAAATTGAAGAGGAGGATATTGGCAACATTTGGTTTCAACAGGACGCCGCTACGTGCCATATAGTCGAAGCTACACTCGATGTTTTGCGCCCTGTTTTTTGAAGATCGCATTATCAGCCGCAGAGCTGATGTCGTTTGGCCACCTTGGAGCTACGATTTGACACCGTTGGACTATAATTTGTGGGGTGCCGTCAAAGATAAGTGTTACGCCGACAAGCCAGATACAATTGACGCTTTAAAGGATAATATTCGTGAAGCCATTGGTGAAATACAGCTGCACACAATCGATAATGTGCTTAAAAATTGGACCGATCGTGTAGGCTACTGCATGGCCAGCCGAGGCAGCCATTTGAATGAAATTATTTTCCATTATTAACCGGCAGGATTGTACTTTCAAATAAAAAAAGAAATTTGAGAAAATATTCAATAGTTTTAGTTTTTAAAGCATTTTCAAAAAAAAAAAAATTATTTGTCGGACCCTTTACAAAGCTTTGCAATTAATTTCTTTCCAAGTAAACCGACTAGTGTAGGCAAAGGATCATCTAATTTTGACAAGTGCCACATGGCTGCTGATTCGTTTGCTATTTTAGAACAAAAGGGGGTACTTGGACACTTAGAGTGAGGGGTATCACGAACAAAATGGTCAGTTGAACACACGTGTGGTATGTCATCATAGATTTAGTCTTCCAACCATTAAATAAGTTTGACTAGAAATAAAGTAGACTTTAGAACAGCCAACAACCTTTGTTGCCTAAAGGGTGGTAGTGTCTGTTTCGACAAGAATAGTTCTTCTCCATATTATCCTTTTGTCTGAGACTCAATAAAGTAGAGGAAAAGTATCGCTGAACTCCTTTGCCAACACGCAGTGTTGTTTGGGAGAAAAGTTCCTGAACAGAATCAATCTTGAGGATCCTATTCCCATTGCTCAGTGTCTATTGCTCAGTGTCCTATACGTTTATAGATTTTGTTTTCAAGGAAATTTAAGTTCATCGGCCTAACCTAAACGAATCTAATCTATAAAATGGACTGGTAACCTTAAGTGTCATCATAAAATTATAACAGTTTTTTATAGCATCAGAGGTTATTTTAATGTCCGTCACTGTATAACACTCAATACCATGCCAGCATTGTTATTCACTTTTGCTTCCATTTAAACAATTGCTGCAGAATGGGAAATCATTTCCAACATTAGTTTGAGATTTCTTGAGTAAATCGCGATTCTGTGAGTGGGTTTCCCGCTTTTGTTTTTTATTTTTCTTTTTATTTTTATTTGTGAAATTATCATCACAAATATTTCTGCATGTGTGACCTTGTTATGCAGTTTCAAATTTAATTTTTATGCTCAATAAACGGAGAGAGAGAGAGAAAAACATCGAAATTTCCTAGAAATGCAAAATAAAATTCAATTTTTTCTCTTCTCTCCTCTCCGCTCCTCTCCTCTCTTCATTTCACTTTTTTTTATGAAAACGCAACAACTGTAGGCTGCTGATAAATTTTAAAAGCGACGAAAAAAGGACATTTTTTTCGTTTGTCGTACACGATAAATGTGTGCATGGTGTGTGTATGAGGACAAGAGAACATACAATAAACAATTTTACACACTCATACTAATGCCCACGTACAATTGTACGTACATGTTTACTAAAGACTCAAACCATTTCATAACATTTTTCATTCAAATGAAATATGAGATGAGATGTACACTGACAGAAATAAATTTGTGTGCGATTTATTTGCTAAGGGAAGTGGCAAAATTAGCCGACCGAATAAAGAAAAACCCAATAACAAGTTTGAGAAAAATTTTCCTTAATTTTCTCCTTGACATTCAATAGATTTGTAGCTGTTGCTGTAAAGAGTTTCATATAATGGAGCTTAACGTTGGGTTCTTTAGCATAAGATTGCTTTCAGTGCTTCGATGCTCTCTCTCTATAAATAGTTAAGGCTTCAGTAAATTTGTATTTTCGTTTTGTTCCTTTAGTTGTTGTTGTTGTTGTATTTAAAAAAAAATACTAAAAATAGTTGCTTTTAAAAATAAATCAGAACGAATACCCCTACTATTCTCTGCGTTTGTTTTATAGACGAATTTAAATTCAAATATTAAAAGGTACGTGGGATTATTTCATAGAATATGTGCACAATACAGTAATTCTGTTTACGTATGAAAGAGGATACGTTTTGAACTCTCAACCAGACACACAACTAGTCAAACATTCCGCCTTTATACCGTAAACTGTAGGTTCCACCACCCATGGAGAAGAATTAACATGGGTGCTGTAAGAAGCTAGGTTGTAATCCTAACTAAAGGGTTGTGTAATGACCAAACGAACGAATACCAGCAGACTTTAGGCCTGACCTTTATGTTGGAAGATCGAGACTCCATTCTTTAAAACAAAAAACTGTGGATATCTGGAGTACGTTTTACTTATAGGGTTGTATACTATTTAAGTCTTTAATGAGTACATACATATGATGGATGTTTTAGTACTGGGCTACGATTACCCGTAGCATCACAACGGACCGCTATGTGTGCCCAACCTATGATGGATTGTAGCTAAAAAGCCGTGTATTACTAAATGAAGAACAAATGTATTCGGTTTGCATTCTTTGTTGCTTACAAGGAAATGAATGCTTTCAAGGTGATGGCATTGCTGATTGGCTAGTTTGATTGGAATTGCATATTGTTTTTACATTTTTAAAAGCGTTTAGAATTTGAGGTAGTTGATTGCAAACAAAGTAAAACAAATTTGTGTTTAACTTCGGTTAAACTCTTTATTGTCCGCACTATCTTATGTGCCACTGTTCGAACTTGTACCACGTATATAACAATAAACTTCTGTTCGCGTAAATACTTACAACTGTTCGTTAGATCTTCTCTGCTTACAACCTTTTTGTCAATACCACTTGTACGTTCAAACTGCAAAGCATCTTCACACCTGACTGACTGAATTATTATTGACTGGTTGCTTGCCTTGTCTTGGCCTTTTATATACGCACGTAATCAGTATGATGAACGTTCTAGAAATGGAAGATGCTTGTTCCTGCCTTCTCGCGAATTCCATCGCGACTGTATTGTTGTTTGTATCTGGTTAACATTGCTTGTTTGTTGTTGCTTTCTCTCATACTTGTCTGGCTCCTTTTCTTATACTGATGTTGTTGGTATATGCAAGCAAGTACGTTGTATGTTAGTGGTGCTATAGATAATCAACGTGTTCATTGTTTTCTTAGTGTAAGTGTGTTTGTTAGCATTTTAATGTTAAACGATGGTACACTGTTTCCCTTTCCGTAACAATATTTTGAGCTGATCAGGACTCGAAATTAAAGTTTCAGAATATAATATTTCCTGATTGACCATTGTCCACTGTCCATTGCTGTAGAAAAACCTTAAGGGACCATTAGAAACCTTGAGGGACCACAGAAGTTTTGTCAGATCCTCCTCCTCTGAATATCTTGGAAGTCCTCTGAGTATTTTGTTTGCAGTTTCATAGCATGACTGTCACTATATTTTTGGTGAAAACCGAAATGATTGCCTTCTCCAGAATTGCCTACCAAACAGGATATCATTCAGAATTTTCTTGAATACTTATGTCAAGGCAGTACGCTAGAGAAGTCTTGGGCACTAAACTAGTAGGAACGCTAAAGCAAATTAATAAAGATGTTTGATGCTTCGCTCTATTCTAGTAGGTAGTGCGTTGGCTTATTCGACGCGAGGCCACGGTTCAAACCCCAGGTCAGATATCTCCAACAAAACCGAGTAGAAGAAATATTTCTTTGGCAAATTCCTCTCAGCAGATTTCTGCTAAGAACTCTAAGAGTAAATAAAATTGCCATGAAAAAGTCTCTGAAAAATCTGTCATTCGTTGTCGACTTTAAACTGTAGGCCCCGCCACTCATGTACAAAAATTAACACACACAACATAAGTGGTGTAAGAAACTAGGTAGTAATCCTGACTGATGGGTTGTAATGACCAATTATGTATGTATGTGAACTACGCACAGGGGTCACAGAAACAGGAGACGTAAAGGGTCCGCCAAATAACTTTTTTTTTGAAAATGCTTTAAAAAAAACTACAGAATATTTTCTCAAATTAATTTTTTTATTTGAAAGTGGCTTGTCGGCGCAACATTTATCTATGACGGCACCCCACAAATAATAGTCCAACGGTCTCAAATCGCAGCTCCGAGGTGGCCAAACGACATCAGCTCTGCCGCTGGTAATGCGATCTTCAAAAACAGGGCGCAAAACATCGAGTGTAGCTTCGACTGTGTGGCACGTAGCGCTGTCCTGTTGAAACCAAATGTTGCCAATATCCTCCTCTTAAATTTTTGTGAACAAAAATTCGTTCAACATGGCCCGATAACGATCCTCATTGACTGTAACGGCCACTCCTTGCTCATTTTCGAAGAAAAATGGCCCAATTATGCCTCCGCACCAAACAGTGACTCGTTTTGGGGTGCGTCGGCTTTTCAATGTATGCGTGCGGGTTTTCTGTGCCCCAAATGCGATAATTTTGCTTGTTTACATACCCGCCAAGATCAAAATGAGCTTCACCTGAAAAGAAGATTTTTTTGCCAAAATCGACATCTTTTGATGTAGGCTACTGCATGGCCAGCCGAAGCAGCCATTTGAATGAAATTATTTTCCATTATTAACCGGAAGGTTTGTAGTTTCAAATAAAAAAAGAAATTTGAGAAAATATTCACGTAGTTTTTTTTAAAGCATTTTCAAAAAAAAAAGTTATTTGGCGGACCCTTTATTTGATTCTTCTGGTAAGTTAAATTTGAGGCAGATTGGACTTCAATTGATTATGAACTTTGGCCTTTGAAATACTTACTGATTTCACGAAATATCCTGAGACCTCTAAACAGCTACTAACAGTCTGTTATACACTGCTTCCTCTACAATAATGTGTGGGAAGATAAATTCGTATTTGAAAATCCAAGACACAATCCATAAATTTTAGCAGCGCCACATTTGGCGTTAACAGAACAAAATTTCCTCTTAACAGAACAAAATTTTGTCCTTAACAGAGCACTGTTAGCTATTTAACAGTATCCTTCTGAACAAGCCCACTTGTTTAGGAGCTAATTTTAGGACAAATACTAGGTCTATGAGTACCATACTATATGTAAAGGAAGGTTCCAAGGCCTCTTAATATAATCAGCAACATAATCACACAAAAAGTGATATGATGTTGAGAAAATTGGCTTTGAAAAAATAAATTTTTTGCTAGAAAATTCTCTAGAAGATCAGTGGCCATTTTGGAACATATAAGAAATAGTACACCATACAGACTATATGCAAAGGGTAGTCCAGAGGGTACTCTTTCGAACCGTGGTAGTGGGATAGCTGAAATAATTGTGCGATTCGAGAAATTAAAATTTGAAAAAATCAATTTTTGGCCAAAAACATATGAAAATTCTTTAGAAGAAATTTACCTCCTCCACTCCCACCAACCATCCTATACAATTTATAATTAGAATTATATTTGAAGTCAATAGTTTGAAATGATTCCAAAGTAAAAGGCGTTAGAGGAAAAAAGTCGCCCTGCTAAAAGTGTGAGTTTGCGTCTTTGGTTTTTAAATTCGAATTTATCTTCACACACATTCCTCTGTACATACCTGCCTATAGGCGAGGACTGGAACGGCCTCAATTACTATTAATTTCTGTTGTAGTTATCTGCCATGAAATATATGTACTTCCCTTCAGTCAGTTAAATGTGGAGTGCAAATTGTCTTATTTCATGGAAATATATTCCATGAGTGGGTGTAGCAAAGATTACAGGAAATATAAAATTTCTTTTTATTCTTCTCCATTTTGTTTTTTCTCTTGAATCCTTAAATACATTTTTAACAAGAAAAAATCTCAAATGAATAAATAAATGTTTTCAACAATTTATTTTAAATGGCTCCCGCTTTTTTAATTTCTTTTTTTTTTCTTGTTTTTTAATTTCTTTTATTTACTCTCCTTTGGCCTATAAAAATCGTATGCTGTTATGCAAAATTACAACAGCAGCAACAACAAAAATAATTTTTTTTTTTAATAAAATAAAATTTTTATAGACCAAGCTGGCCTAGAGTGGCCTGTTTGACTTAAGTGCACAGGCGGTTTAATACTCGTATGCTGGCAGGTAGGCAGGCAAGCAAGCAGCCTGGCTGTTATAAATTCATGGACTTTCAAAAATTAGGTCCTGCTCACATAGAAATCTCCATTAAAATAAATATTTTTTATATTACACATACAATTACGCATATCGTACACCCACAGACGCACACACATATGCATACTTATTTACTTACGCCCCCTACACTCGTACGCATATGGTATTTAAAACACATGTGTGTGTGAGCGACTGTTTTCGGTGGTCCTCTGAATATCTAAAAAAGATGAAATGCTGAGGGCCATGAATGGTACTTTGCCCGGAACATGTTGTTTTCGTTAAAGGGCAGTGAATGGGAAAAAAAATATTTCGAATTTAATTTACCCCCCCCCCCCCCTTCTCCCCATTTCTTCGTTTATTTTTTTTCATTTGTTGCGACGTCTATAAATAAATAACACGAGAAAAAATATTCTTTTTGATGATGATAATGCTGCCACTGCTGCCAATGCTGCTACTTTGGCTGCCAGTACATGTACTGATTGATTTATAGATTAAAGACAGATGGCAAAAGTGCTCCGAAAAAACAAGTAAAAAAAAACAGAATTGTGTAGGCAAATGTAATGGCAAGACTTGTGCATTGATTTTGTATTGATTTATGGAAACAGTACTGGCAACTGGCTACAGGCTAGTGGCTGCTGAATAAACACGCTTTTAAATATTTCAAATGAAATGAATCATACGAGATGGGAAAGAGCAAAAACAAAACGAAAATAAAAATAATAATGGAGTGTTTGCGTATTCGCGGCTGTTTCTGTTATCGGCAAAAATCCATTCAAAAATTAAAAGAAAAAAATGTAATTGAGCGTTGAAAACTAATGGTTAAGTTGACATTAGTAAGACTGAGATTAGATCAGTCTACTCTGAATAAAAGCAGATAGCTGTGGCCAAGAACATGCCAACTTGCTGTAGCCTATTGGATAGTGTGTTGGCTTAGACTTAACATTGCGGTTTAAATCCCAGGTTCAGACATCTCAACTTTCTCTCAATTGCCTTATTGCAAAAGGCTCTGAGTATAAATAAAATTCCCATGAAAAGATTGTATAGTCTGACACCTGTTCTGGTCAATTCACATGTCACTTTGATTCCATGTATATCCCTGCCAATCTTACTAGGCATATAACGAAATTTTCGTACCCGCCAGTACTATCTCGGCCATCGTTAGTTAGTGCCCGCCCACCGCAATTTGATTACGACAGTTTTGCTCAACTTGTCGTTAACGATTCATACATACATACACGTAATTGGTCATTACAACCCTTCAGTCAACCACACCACTTACGTTCTGTGTGTTAATTTTATACATGAGTCGCTTGGACCTTGGAGTTGAAAGTCGATTCCGAATGACAGATTTTGTGTGAAACTTTTCATGGGAATTTTATTTACTCTTAGAATTTTTGCCAGAAATCTGCTGAGAGGAAGTCGCCGAAGCAATATTTTTTTCATATTTTCGTTTTGACGTCTGACATGGTGCTTGAACCGTGGCCTTACGTCTAATAGGCCAACACACTACCTACTAGACTATGGCGACTTCATTAACGGTTTGGTAGATATTATTGGGATAGGGACTCAGGACAGATTTACTTACATAGGCTCACTTGTGTGAAATGCAGGCATTGAACTTATTTTCTGATTCAATTTATTGAAATCGGTCTGTCTGGCCAAAAAAATCAAGGCCATAATTACGAATGAATTGGTTTATGAGTTCGAAGTCGCCGTGGTCTAGTAGGTAGTGTGTTGGCTTATTAGACGAAAAGCCAGGGTTCGAGCCCCAGGCCGGTCATCAAAAAAAAAAAAAGAATATTTATTCGGCGACTTCCTCTCAGCAGACTTTTGGCAAAAACTCTGAGAGAAAATAAAATTGTCATGAAAAGTTTCTCAAAAATCTGTCGTTCGAAGTCGACTTTAAACTGTAGGTCCCGACACTCATGTACAAAATTAACGCACACAACATAAGTGGTGTGAAAAACTAGGTCATAATCCTGACTGAAGGGTTGTAATGGGCAATTACTGAAGCCGATTCCTTGTTTGTTAAGTTGTAAAATAGGCCTCTTAATACCAAAATAATTGAGTTCTCATTTCTGAAAGTATTGTTACGAAAATGAAAAATCTAGATACTCTTGTTTTGCTTTTACATCGCTTAACATTAAAATTATAAAAAAATCTACAAAAACAAAACAATAGAGTAGACAAACCTGTTTACAAATGATCGTACTTACTGCTTAATATAGCAACAAACACCAGGATAAAATAATAATAAACAAGTAAATAAAAATAAACAAACAACACTACAAGAATTAATGTAAACAACGATATTTACATTTATAAGAGATTTCGAGAAGACGAAGTCATGAACATTCGCCTTCAAGAACATTCATCAGACTGTTTACCCTGACACATAAAAGACAAAGCAAAGCAGGCGACTGAGTTAGTGAAGTTCAGTCAGTCTTGTGTGAAGACGCGGTGTGTTTGAAGAGAGTAATCGTGGTTTGAAGATCTCCGTTACAAAGATCTGACGAATAACTGCCTAGTAATTGTTGTTGTTTATGCAAAGGGTGCAAACAGAAGAATAACAAAGAAAAGCAATTGTTGTTGTTTACATCAAGTTGTGAACAGTGGCACCCAGAATTGTGAGAATAATAAAGAATTTTAATTGAAATTAAACACAAATTTATTTTTATTTACCTTTTAAAATATAAAAACGTATCAATATCCACTACAACCATTAAATTAGCTACTGTACTTAAATTGGTCACATATTTAAATCCGCCAAATACTCCCTTCAATAAAATAGTCGCCATCACTTCCTGTGTTTCAACACTTTCAAATTCAAATTCCATGCAAACGCAGTGGAATTCATTGACCCAAAAACTTTCATGTAAATAAACAATAAATTATTATCTTCTGTTGTTATTTATTATTATATACATACATATTTTGTTGTTGTTGTTGTTTTAAATAATTATTTATAATTTAATCAACTTTGCATAGACAAAACATAAAATCAATTCATGTAAAACTTTACATATGTAACAGCATAGGTGTAGATATTTAGGTAGAGTAGGTAGTGTTAGCAGTACGTGTCAATTACAATAAATTTTGAGCCTTTTTTGCAGGCATTTTTAGACAAAAAAAGTAATTATCAACGAAATTTATTGAATAAAAAATAACAAAATCATTTAGAAATGACATCAAATTCGTTATTGAAAAACTAAACAAAAAAACAAAGGAGATAAAAAAATTCAATTCAATTTAAAATATTACTGTGTGCGCGATAAAATCTATGCAAAATACTGTCGCACTTGATTGAATTTTAAATGAAAAACAAAAAAAAAAAAAGAAATGCGAATAAAATACAAGCTGCGGCAAAGGGACGTATTCCTATTACACAAACGGAAAATAGTTTAAAAGGAACAAAGGATTTCGATGAAATCTTACTCTTTGAATAAATCCTCAGCTGCAGGTGTTGCTGTTTAGTTGAGCGAAAGAAACGAAAGAAAAAATTGAAAACAAAGGTAATATGATCTGTGGCAATGGATAAGACATTGAATGAAAGAAAAAAGAAGTCCAAATCAATGCAAAATGAATAAGGATTTGGGGAAAATCTTCAGCATTGGAAAAGCCATAATGCAGGCATTACTACAATGATGTAAATTTCAAAAATTGCACTACTTAGCATTCGTAGCAGAGATGAGCAATGAATCGTTTTTTCGCTACTCATAAGCTCATACTCATGAAGTTTTGAATATAAGCCAGGAGTCAAAAATATTGAAATTTAACTATGTATTCTGATTCATTCGTACTCACTACAACGTTGATTTATAAGTACATGTTGCAAGGAGTATGCGCACAACGTTGACATCAAACTCATACCATTCGAAATATGTTTGATTCATAAGCCAGCCTACTCATTCAGATTCATAAGTTTAGAAAAATACTTATAAATGATTCGAGTGAATCGAATCATTCAACAAAATTTACAATCTTAGTTGTTGTTGCATTTACAACAGAAGATGAAAGACACATAAGCCGAAACGACAGAGCAGCAAGAAAAGCAAACACACAACCATTTAGTGAGTATTTGGTGTGCTTTTGTGCTTCGTGTATATGTTGAGCTATGGAGAGTCGAAATCAACAACATCATACGTGTTATTAAGCATGAATATGATGAGTGCTTCAATCTTTGAATATGAGTAGAGGAGGTTCCATGATATTAAAATAAGTATAATCCTTTTGTGCTTTGTAAGTATCTAAAATTATGAGTATGATTCAATTCTACTCATCTTTTTGAATACTGATGATTCGCAATCTAATAAGCGAACACACTACATACATACTTAACTACGGCGATTACGCAGGGCCATTTTTGTGAAAGAACTCAATTAGCAAAGTTCATCACCACTACAGCGTTATTTTTATTACACGATTGATGGCAACCATACCATCCTAGGACTAAATATAGTGGAGTAGCGTCACTGGACAAATTTCTTTGATGAAAGTGAAAACAAGCAAACAAATGAAAAGAAGTTAAGGGGGAGGTTTGTGACAATCCTATATTCCTTATAGAAACAAAATTGAAATGAATGGAAAGTAAAAAATGGATAGAAATTTAGGCCCGTAGTAAAAATTTTTGGATAAATTTGGGATACAAATTGGTAATACCATGAGGTTCTTATTCTGAATAGGAGTGAGTAAATATTGACGTATCAGTTTACTTACGCAGCGACCTACTGCATAGAATGCGGAATATGTGATGAGGATATCAAAGCGATGGAACATTTTTTTGTCCAGGTTTTGGTCGCATTTGGTACAAATATTTGATTGATGACAGCTCAAGAAGAATGTTCTTTTTTTAGGACTAAACCTCAGGAGGTGGACCATATTCATGCAGTGTATTGGAAAGTTATTTACAGGAGAAACGAAAAAGGCTGTTTTTTGACATGAATATTTAAATTTATTTTTTAGAAAATATTCTTTTATATATTTTAGAGCGATGAGATGGAGGATGATCATACGACCTACACACAGTTACTAAATTATACATACGGTTAAAAAATTTCAGAAATTTTTTAACTAATCCGTTTTCGTTGAAAATCTTTATAGTTTCCTCGATTTTAGACGGTCTTTTGCATTGGTTGAATAATTTCTGAAATTGAACTGAATTGTGGCCCTGCACAGGTCCACAAAAGTATACATCCGATTTACAAATTGCACAAATTTCAGAACCAATGCAAAAGACCGTCTTAAAATCGAGGAAAGTTGTCAGACAATTACAAAGATTTTCAATGAAAACGGATTAGTTAAAAAATTTCTGAAATTTGTTATCCGTATGTATACTTTTGTGGCTGAGTGTACCTAGAGTCATAGACAATTTTTTGTATTTTTCTAATAATTTCTGTCTTGGTTTTTGTCTGCAAACATTTTTAAGCGTAACCACTTTAAACAACTCCTTAATACTTTTTTCAGTTTGATAAAAATACTCCGGAAACACCGCTGCATGTAGGCTTTTTTTCTTTGACGGCCTAGCTATGGGTCAAATCTTTTTGCCGCAAATCGATAATAAAAGGTCAATGCTTCAATACTAAATGTTAATACTTTCGTGCGCAGTGACCGCGGTCTAGCAGGTAGTTTGTTGGCTTAGTAGATATGAGGTCGTGGCTTAAACATCAGGCCATACGTATCGAACACGGGTGCTCGTAGTTCACATTCCGGCTTAGACATCGCGAAGAAATCGAAGTATGAAGCCAGATATTTCTTTCTTTCTCACGTGTCCTCTGGAAAATACTCTCAGAGGAAATAAAATTGCCATGAAAAGTTTTTAAAAAATCTGCAATTGGGAGTCGACTTTAGACTGTAGGTCACGCCAGTAATGGATAAAACTAATGCACACAACATGAGGTGGTGTGAGTAGTAATCCTGATTGAAGGATTGTAATGATCAATTAAGTTTATTCAATATTTAACGTAAAGCTTCTCGAATGCATTTTCATCTTTAATTGAACTCGGTCGACTTGCAACTTTTTGCTCAAAAATTGGTCAAAGCTTAGTTCTCAGTATACCGTTATTTCAATTTTTTAAGTCTGTGGTGGTACAATGTTAGGTTACGGCATAAGGTGCTGGAAGAGAGGGAAATTAGGTGAGCCTAAATATGGAAATTAATCAGCATAAGTCTTTTTTGAAATAAATTTATTGACTTATTTTTAACCAAACAAAAATACTCATATATATACTCAATCGATAAATTGCAAAAAAAATTTAAAAAAAGTAAATAAAATAAATTTTTAATTTCGTTCTGAAAAAAAAAACACAAATTTTAAAGGAATTAAATACATTTGAATTTATTTTTTTTTTTTTGACAATTTATGCCAATTGTTCATTCTTATTCACAAAAAACAAACATATTTTTTGTTGAATTTCCTTTAATAATAATTCTTATCCTTTTTTTCTTTCTTTCTCTTTGCAGGTGAGTCTATGATTTTTCTTTATTTTTTAAAGAATTCCTAGATTAAAATAACTTTTGAATGCGCACCTGCTGCTGTTCGAGAGTAAGTCTTACATATTAAATAAGTTCTATGCCTTGTAAATCAAAATTTTTAAATATTTTTATTCTTGTGTTGCTTGGGAATTATAATTTCCAAAAGCACGTCTGGCATATGCCAATAAATTACATTGTTTTTGCAAATAATAGAGACAAAAAGAGAGTGAAAAATTTTCGAATATTTTTTTCTCTCTCTTCGTCGGATATAAGGAAATAGAAAATTGGAAAATAATTTAAAAAAATTGAAAATTGTCTTGCAGTTAAAACAGAAAATGAAAAACAATTTTAAATGCTTTGAAAGTACAAAAAAAAAGAAAACTTTATAAGGCCAATGTATTTTTTCTTTCTAATAAAGGGTCCGCCAAATAACTTTTTTTTTGAAAATGCTTAAAGTACAATCCTTCCGGTTAATAATTGAAAATAATTTCATTCAAATGGCTGCCTCGGCTGGCCATGCAGTAGCCTACACGATCGGTCCAATTTTTAAGGACATTATCGATTGTGTGCAGCTGTATTTCACCAATGGCTTCACGAATATTGTCCTTTAAAGCGTCAATTGTCTCTGGCTTGTCGGCGTAACACTTATCTTTGACGGCACCCCACAAATAATAGTCCAACGGTATCAAATCGCAGCTCCAAGGTGGCCAAACGACATCAGCTCTGCGGCTGATAATGAGATCTTCAAAAATAGGGCGCAAAACATGGAGTGTAGCTTCGGCTGTGTAGCACGTAGCGCCATCCTGTTGAAACCGAATGTTGCCAATATCCTCCTCTTCAATTTTTGTGAACAAAAATTCGTTCAACATGGCCCGATAACGATCGCCATTGACTGTAACGGCCGCTCCGTGCTCATTTTCGAAGAAAAATGCCCCAATTATGCCTCTGGACCAAAATCCGCACCAAAGAGTGACTCGTTTTGGGTGCGTCGGCTTTTCAATGTATGCGTGCGGTTTTTCTGTGCCCCAAATGCGACAATTTTGCTTGTTTACATACCCGCCAAGATCAAAATGAGCTTCACCTGAAAAGATGATTTTTTTTGCAAAATCGGCAGCTTCTGGTGTAGGCTACTGCATGGCCAGTCGAGGCAGCCATTTGAATGAAATTATTTTCCATTATTAACCGGCAGGATTGTTCTTTCAAATAAAAAAAGAAATTTGAGAAAATATTCCGTAGTTTTTTTTTAAAGTATTTTCAAAAAAGGTTATTTGGTGGACCCTTTACTTCTCGCATTCCTCTTAGGAATTGAAATTTCTATTCGAATCAAATTTTTGAAGACGAAAGTGAATTTTTTTTTTTTTTTTTTTTTCACAGAAAATTCAAAATGAAAAAATTGTTTCTTATTCTCTAACATTGTTTAGAAGCTCATTAAATTGTTTCCTTCTTTGTTTGTTGCATATTTAGTCCGTATGTCATATTATTTTGTAAGTCATGTCGTACATATTAAAGTACAGGAGGCTACTAGCAATACATTTTCCAATTTATTCATAGCTTTACTAATCGAAAAAGAAATAGAATGAAAAGTAGAAAATAATAAACAAGAAAATAAACGATAAATGTTGATTGACATGCAATATAAGTTTCTTTTTTTTGCCTCAAAAGGCCTCTACTAAAGGCTAAAACTAAAATTGAAAGCCAACGACAAAGACAAATACTGCCTTTGGCTATTTGGCTTTTAAAGTGAAACTAATTTTAGTAAGTGTTTCCAATTTATTGAAATTAATAAAAATGATAATGCAATTATGCTTAATCAACCCACGTAATTCAATTTTAAATCATAGGCCCTTTCATTATCATTTTTATTGCAACAAATGATCTCATTGTAGACAGTGCGTCACAAAAGAAATTTGTGAAGGAAGAATTCAATTTGAATTTGAATTACCATTTAAATCAATATGTTTTCCTTTCTTTCCTTTTCTTTTTCATTATTTTTTTCCTCTCTGCATAATGTCATTTTAGTTTAAATGCTTCAAATCCTATAAGTATGCTTTACATTTTCTTTAGTTTTCCCCATTTTACATGCTTACATGGAGAATTTCTTTTCCTACTTTTCTTTAAAGTTTTTGATTTTCATGGTTTAATGCCAAACTTTCTCCACTCGCTTCTAATACAACCATTGCCAATGCTTTAATTCTTTTTAACGAGTTATAGAGTTTAACCCATGGCACCACTATAAGAGGGTAAAAAGGCTCATATTGTGTGCGGGTGTTGATTTTTACAATCAGTACTTAAGAAATAGTGATGAACTTACAGTGAATATTGAAATTTTATGTTGGAATGTTTATTTATGAATTATTTTAGTCCTTTTTTACATTTTATTTTATGACTCAAGGACTAATAATTAATTTTTTGGATTAAAATTGGTGTTAAATTTTGAAGATCCATAATTAACACTTTGCACTCGGCTGTCCCCTCTGAGGGGACAACGTAAGTCTAGCATATCACTGGTTGTCCCCTTTGAGGGGACATGATAGTTTATTAGCGATTACGGACAATGAAATTATTCCACCGTGTTGTCGTGTTTTCTGTTAAAATGTCACAAAAAATTGATCGAAATGTGATAGTAAGACAACAAGATAACAAGATGCATGATAAATAAATCGTCCGTTCTACACGTCGAAAAGGAACGCGCGAAGCGCATCCACGACGGACTGAAGACTTCTCTGATCCGTTGAGCTATTTGTAGATACAGTAGATGAGGCGTTCAAAGCTACAAGGGTGTGGCTCAATGAAATGGGAAACTTGATACGATAATAAAGAAATCCGATAACCGACAGAAGAAATATACAAGATCTCAATTCGTACTGAAGCGTCGAATAGAAAAAATTTTGGATATTTTTTTGTAAATATTTGTTCTTCAATGTCCACAAATTCATATAAAACAAATTTCATCACAATTCCTTACTTGGTTCTAAAATTATACTATATAATATCACGTTTCAAGGATGTACGTTTTCGTTAAAAAGTGGCGTCGAGTTGCTTGTAGGTAAAGTCCGAAACGGTGCCGTGTGGAAAGGGTTAAAAATAAGATAATGATGCCTGCCTTATTCCATACATAGCAGCACTTAGGAGAGTATCCAGACTCATAATCTGCTTTTTTTACAGTAACAGATATCGAAGTCGCCGTAGTCTAGTGGGTAGTGTGTTGGCTTATTAGACGTAAGGCCACGGCTCTAGTACCAGGTCAGACATCTCCATCTAAAAAAATAAAAATAGCCATGAAAAGTTTCTCAAAAATCTGTCGTTCCCAGTCGACTTTAAACTGCAGGTTCCGCCACTCATGTATGAAATTAGCACACTCAATATAAGTGATGTGAGAAACTAGGTTGTAACTCTGACTGAAGAGTTGTAGGTTGCGTGTTGGGTTATTAGACTAGAGGCTGTGGTTCTCACTTCAGCTCAGCCATCTGGAACATAAACGAAATATGAGAAAATATTTCTTTTGCCGTCTTCCACTCAGCAAACTTGTGGCAAAAGACTCTCAGTGTAAATAAAATTGCCATGAAAAGTTTCTCAAAAATCTGGCATTTGGCTTCGAATTTTTAACCATAGGTCCCGCCCCTGATGGATAAAATTAACACACACAACATGGGTGGTGTGAGAAACTAGGTTGTAATCCTGACTGCAGGATTGTAATAACAAATTAATTAATCAATAAAACTGTGAAAAATTATCCACTTTGGACAGATGGGCTCATGTGCCAATAAAGTGGAACACATTTGTCTGTCTCTGTAAGCAGTAAGCAGAATCCTAATCCAGGTATCGGCCTATACATGATAGATTCTCTTTTGAAAGAGAATGTGTATGTCTTTTCGACAGTGAAAAAATATTTCGGTTTTAGCAAACTTCAAATTGAGTTTTCAGACTCAGAACTTCAAGGGTTCTGACTAGCAAATCATGATTACAAAGCATCGGTATAACGATTCTTATACCTCTTTTGACTCTATATATTTCAGCACTGAAAATTGTAAAACATATTGCTGTCGGCTGGTAGTTTTCTCAGTTATTACGCTCAACCTTCCAGCACCATGTTATGGTAAATACCAGAGATCAGAAATGAATCGTTTTTTCGCTACTCATAAGCACTCATGAAGCCGCCGTAGCCTAGTAGGTAGTGTGTTGGCTTATTTGACGAAAAGCCAGGGTGCATACCCCAGGCCAGACATCAAAATAAAATACAAAAAAGTATTTCTTCGGCGACTTCCTCTCAGCAGACTTCTGGCAAAAACTCTGAGAGTAAATAAAAATTGCCGTGAAAAGTTTCTCAAAAATCTGTCGTTCGGAGTCGACTTGAAACTGTAGGTCCCGCAACTGATGCATAAAATTAACACACACAACATAAGTGGTGTGAGAAACTAGGTCGTAATACTGACTGAAGGGTTGTAGTGACCAATTATGTATGTTAAGTAGATCCTTAAGTAGATATTCGATTATAAAAAATTTAATTTTAAGCAGCTTTCTAACTTGCAAACAAAGCTTCATGCTGAAATCCATCCATAAATGGCAATAGCGAGAAGGCAATATTAAGTTTCCATAAGAATTTTACGGTCGAGGGAATCATTTTGTCGAGCCCTGCAAGTTAAGACTTCAGTTTGAGACATTGTTTGTAAGAAAATCATTTTCTTTCCTCTTCATACTGAAGGAAGGCAAATAATTTTTAAGTTTTCACTTTGCTTTGCAATTGTTCTTGTTCTTTTCTGTTTAAAGTTGTTTGCTAAAGTTTTTGTGAAATTCCTAGTGAATGCTGGTAAGACAAGCGAGACGAACAAAACTAAAACAAAAGAAAGAAAAAAAAACTTAAGGAAGTTTTTAAGAAATTTTTTGTAAGAACTTGAAGAAATTTAAATAAAAAATTAAAATCACAGAAAATTTTTAACACATTCAATTGCTGTTAAGGTGGCAATATGTGCGTATAAATAAATTAAAAGACGATTTATATGCCAAATAAACAAAAAAAAAAGATTCTTAAGGCCAATTGAACAATTCAAATGAATTGATAATATCCTGAGAGGTGTATGTCTTTGATAATTCTCTTTACTAATTTACACTGTAGTACAAAATTATAGTTACAATTGATTCCCCATTGATTAATTTCCCAGAAGCCTTTTGTACCCTCTAACGTACATTAAAGATGAGTAGAGAGGCAAGAGCATATTAAATGCAGAGAATATTTAATAAAGTGAGCGTATGAATGAGTGAATGAATGAATCAATGAACAAAAGAACGCATGATATGCCAAATGACTCAATAAATAATTGAATAAAAAAAACAAGAATTTAACCGGCACACATACACAGAATATTAATTGCATTTAATTAATAATACACGTATAAGCTCAGACACAGTCGCTAACACTGGCACAAATACATACATACGTATGAAGAGAATTATATACTCCTTACATTATTAATACAAAGCGTAAGGTCTTAAATACATTTGTAAACAAACAAGCAGAGAGAAACATTAAACGGGACCTACTGAGAGTGCAAGAGAGAGTCAGAGTAAGAGTCAGGGTGAGAGTCAGAGTAGCAAATAATAATTAAGAGGGAAACGCAAGTGTGTTATGATTATTGTTATACTTTTTAATTATAATTCGTGTAATAATTCGAACAATTATGTATGTGTGTGTGTGTGTGTGTATGTCTCACTCACTAATTCCCATGCCTACAATTATGTGCCTGAGCTGATGATAATCATTATATTCATAAGCCTGAGTATACGTAGCGTATGAGTATTACGAAAAACAAATGTTCATAATAATCATACGTACGTGTACGTATGCTTAATTCTTTCATTTCTCTTGTGCTTCTAAAGTATTCTTAGAGGAAGACTTAAGATTAATTTTTATTTATGTTTTGTTTAACGAACAACAATAATAACAACAAAAATAGATTTTTTTTATTGTAATCTTTAATCTCTTAATCTTCTAATATAACGATGTATTCCAATGATGTTCAGGTTTATTTTGCACTCAATGATAAGAGAAAAACAAAACATTGGCAGGAAAATATAATTGTCTTTCCATTTAATTGGTTCATCTTATGACGTAGGATTTGTGCAGCCATAATTCCTTAATAACTTGTGGAAATTGTGGATGGCTTGACATTTACTAGAGTATTTATTTGCAATTAGCAAGTCAAGTGAATAGTGTAACCCATCAAATGGTTTTTTTTTCATTTGAAAATAACATATTAAGTGACAATAAACCATCAGATTGTTTTATACATACATAATGGGTCATTACAACCCTTTAGTCAGGATTACGACCTAGTTTCTCACATCACTTATATTGTGGGTGAGTGACATCCAAATTGGCCAAAACGAGTATTGGACTAGACAATCTCCTATTTGATCCGCTATAGTTGCGTCCTTATGTCCGATTAGACTCCGAATCCGTCAGCTATGCCCCCCTTACGTGATTTCTGCGAAATTTACGACTCATAGAAGACAAAAGAGTCGATATGAAACTTAGTGTATCAGTGCCCAACACGATCTCAGTGGCGTATTAGAGTGGTACTCAGTTCCTAATAGACCTGTTGGAACTGTCTGAAGTGTGATTAAAAGATATTGGCTGGTACATAAAAAGTGTAAAACGATTAGGTTCGACGACTTAATGGTGATCACAGTACTACGACCCAGTTTCCCACGCCACCTTTGGTGTGTGTGTTAATTTTATGCATAAGTGGCAGGACCTACAGTTTAAAGTCGATTCCGAACGACAGATTTTTGAGAACCTTTTCATGGCAATTTTAATTTCACTCTCAGAGTTTTTGCCTGACGGTTGGTGAGAGAAAGTCGCCTAGGAAATATTTTTTCATATTTCGTTATGTTCGAGATGTCTGACCTGGAGTTTGAACCGTGGCCTCACGTCTAATAAGCCAACAAACTACCTACTAGACTACGACTACTACAAATGTAGTGCAGGGCCATATTTGCTTCACAAAGCTCATATTTTAATACTAAAAGCTAATGCTGAACATGTTCTATTGCTTTTAATGTCCGAGAAATGGTTTTTGTGGTAGTTTTAACACGGAATATAAAGCCTATCCCGGTTTATGGAAAAAAACGTTTAAAGAAGCTAAATTAGTGCGACGGCAAATTGTTGTCAAACTCTTTAAGAAATTACAAAATCATTGAAACAGGCTCTAGCAAGAATTGTAAAACTCTTACGAGCACAAGGAGTCATTCAGTAACAAGCTCTATTGGAAACCCTACACGTTGAAACCCGAGTTATGGCGCATAAGTTCGTGTACAAGATTTTTCAAAATTACAAATATTAGTAGAGCTTCATACGAAAAATGTATCCACTAATATCCTAATCTAAACACTAGCTGCACTTACCACTATACCCCTACACAATAGTCTCACTCTTGTTTATGAAGTGTCTTGATTGTGGACAAAAACTCATGGCAACCCTATCATTCTAGATTGTTCCAAACAAATGTCATGGCAACCCTGCCATTCTAGATTGTTCCAGGAAAATCTCTTGTTTAGCTGAGAAATTATGGTTAATAAAACTGAAACAAAGCAATGAAATTATTAGAAAATTTGGGAGATGCTTTGTGACTGTCCCACGTCACTTAAATTAACCCAAACCTACTTTACAGTGACTTGCACTAAAGGTTGTTACTATTTCTGGCCTTACAACAAGTTTACTCAAGGCTTCAAACATTCTGGAATCATTTTCGAATAATTTTTTCTAGAAGATCATTTTTCTTTTTAAATATACATTGAAAATGTCGCTAAACTCCAAGCAGGTCTACCGTAATTTTGGGGCTTTCCCCAGTAACTAATGCACATTTATGTTAATATGTATATAGTCCTAGCAAATTACATATACATACCTACATAATTGGTCAAAAATAACCCTTCGGTCAGGATTACAACCTGTCTTCTCACACCACTAATGCTGAGTGTGTTAATTTTAAACATAAAGGGCAGGATCTTCACATTAAAATCGATTTCGAACGTTAGATTTTTGAGAAACTTTTCATGGCAATTTTTATTTATTCTTATAGCTTTTGCCAGACATCTGTTGAGAGAGGAAGTCGCTGAAGAAACATTTTTTCATATTCTCGTTTTGATATCTGACCTGGGGGTTTGAACCGTGGCCTTGCGTCTAATAAGCCAACACACTACCTGCTAGACTACGGCGACTTCAAATTAATCGTTATTTATTCAATCTGTTTTGCCAAACCCTCTAGACTACCATACATAACAACGTTTGTTGTCTGAAAAATCCTTAGAGGCGTTGGCAAACGTACCCTAATTTTCATTGAAAAATCATTTTCAACAATGAGTCCCATTTCCGGATTAATAGGCACGTGAATAAACAAAATTGTCGAATTTGGGAAAAATTCTAGAGCATCCAAAGTATCCTGTAAAATCCACAGCTTTTTGTGGATTTAAGGCAAGTGATGTCATCATGTCATATTTCTTTGCGAACAACGTTCTTGCCGTCGCTTTGGTTACCAACTCCTTTTGGCTTGAATTGGACAGCAACGAAATTTGATTTCAACAGGACAGCGCTATGGGTCATACAGTTCATTGGATATTCCACACAATGGATATACAAGATGAGTGAATTCCGTTCATTGTCAGATCACATGGATGTAAACTTTTTCTTTTGTGGGGTTTCTTAAGTCGCAGATATAGGCGAAAAAGCCTTAGAAGTTCTCAAAGCCAACGAAACGAATATTGTCGGTCTAAAGCAAGTTGTCAGAACTTTTGTCAGAGCTTTTTTTGGCGAATGTAACGGCTTCTTATTCTTACTTCCTTCAGTAAAACAAAATTGAGATTTAAACTGGAATTGTTGACTAGTAAGGCATTAAAATGCTACCCAGTAGATAGACTACCGATACCTTGAATAAATTTGTCTTTCAGTGTACAATAGTCTCCCAATAAATTCTTAAAATGAATCATAAATCCGGCATTTTTAAGTTATGCACACAATAATGCCGCTCTTTATAGCTTCAATGCCTTCTGATCTTTCTGTAAATGAAAATATTTTTAATGTCAAAGTAATTTACGTCAATGAGAGGCAAATGGATGGCACAACGATATGATTTATGGGTCCACAAGTGATAGATTTTTTAAGTGTTACATCACACAAACACATTCCTATTTACATACGCATATACATATGTACATACACATGAATCATTCTGAAATTGAAATCTAATTTATTTTTATGTTTTGTAATCAAAAATTGTCTTTAAAAGCCTGTGACCACTCAGAGCATAAGTGTCATAAAAAAACTGTCATTATTTTCATTTCGCCAATATCGTTCAACATGTGTAACGTATTAAAACAGAGCCACTGACTGACAATTTCCATTTTTTTTGTTTTTGGCAAGTGAAAAAACATTTTTTGGCACTTAATTTGGTCTTCAACAAACACTCAGGTACACCAGCAACAAAACATTTAAATTGTAAAAATGTGAAGAAGAAAAATTGAAAAAAATATTAAAATTTCACTAAAGACGGAAGAGAATTAAAATGAAATAAAAATGAAAAATTGTTCTTATAACCCAGCAAGCATTTATTTTCAGATTTGTAGCAAAAACTCTGAGAGTAAATCAAAAATTGCCATTTAGAAACTTTCTAAAAAAAATCTGCTGCTCGGAGTCGATTTTAAACTGTAGGTCACGCCACACTCATGTATAAAATTAACGCGCACAACATAAGTGGTGTGAGAAGCTAGGTTGTAGTCCTAACTGAAGGGTTGTAATGACCATTATTATCTTCATTTCGAAAAATCTCTTTTTCATTTTATTTATCTTCAGATTATTTAGTTTATTTCTGTCAAAGATTAAATGTTTGCTGGGCTGTCCCAACTGTATCTGCAATATCTGTAAAGCAATCGTTTTTTTTTGTATGATTTTCACATGCATTTTAAAAAAGGCATAATAATGTACTCCTCAATTGAATTTCACTGTAATTTCTTTAATTTATTAACGAATTCCTTTTAAATCTAGACAAATTGTTTGTTTTTATTTATTGTTGTTGCCATGTTTTATAAAAACAAAAATAAAAATTTCATTTACTCATCGCAACGAAAAGCAATACGAAATTATTTTTGGGCGAATGACACATTTTCGTTAATTGTTTACAGACACCAATGGGCCATTTGTGGGTGATTTGAAATGAACAGAAGAAATGAAAAAAACGTAGAGAATCATCTGTTAAATATTTGCAATCTGTTGTGATATTTTTTTTGTTCCTGCTTTGTATGGTTTGGCATATTATTTAAGAAATAAACGTGGTTAGGCTTAAAAGGTACCAAAGAAATGTTGGTAGTGTGATGAAGCTGCACTTACTTACTTACTGAATTAATCATTACAATCCTTTAGTCAGGATTCCAACCTAACTGCTCATACCACTCAGGTTGCGTGTTAATTTTAGCAATGAATGGCGGGACCTACAATTTAAATTCGATATACATACATACATCCATAATTGGTCATAACAACCCTTCAGTCAGGATTACGACCTAGTTTTTCACACCACTAATACTGTGTGCGTTAATTTTATACATGACTGGCGGTACCTACAGTTTAAAGTCGACTCTGAACGACAGATTTTGGAGAAACTTTTCATAGCAATTTTATTTACTCTCAGACTTTTTGCCAGAAATCTGCTGAGAGAAAGTCGTCGATGAAATACTTTTTATATTTTATGATGTCTGACCTGGGGCTCGAACCCTGGCTTTACGTCTAATAAGCCAACACACTACCTACTAGACTGCGCCGACTTAAATTCGATATCGAATAATAAGTTTTGTCAGAAGACGGCTGAGAGGTAAAATTCGCCATAGTCTAGTATGTAGTATGTAGCTTATGAAGCAAATATGCAGCTTCACTAAATTTGTAGTAGCCGTAGTCTAGTAGGCTTATCATGAAGCCACGGTTCTATCAAAACAAAATATAAAAAAAATAGTTCTTTGGTGACTTCATCTCAGCAGATTTCTGGCAAAAACTCTGAGTTTAAAATAAAATTGCCATGAAGAAGTTTCTCAAAAATCTGTCGTTCGGAGTCGACCCGAAACTTATGTATAAAAATTGACACACACATCGTAAGTGCTGCGAGGACCTCGGTCGTAATCCTGACTGAAGGGCCGTAATGACCAATTATGTATGTATTTGTGTATGATTGCTGAGAGGAAGTCGTCAAAGATGTAGTTTTTTCATATTTTGAACTGGGTTTAGAGCCACGGCCTTACATCTATTTAGTCAACACACTACCTTTTAGTCTATGGCGACTTCTGGTGCATATTAGAAAACTTCTGTAATTTCTTGTCTTCAATTTTCTAAACATTGGAAATTATTTTCTTTTATTTTCAGTGACACAGTCTTTTTTTATTTGCCTTGAATTGCTTTTTGTTAATTCTTTTTACCTCTCATTTAGTTTATCTACTAATTAACTAAACTTTGTCTAAATACTACCCATTCAATGCAACTCAATATGTTGTATTGTATAAACATTTATTTTTCGTAACTTATTTCCTTATCTTCTAATTTCAAAACTTAATTTCTAAACAAAAAAAACTTTATTCACCAAGCGTAACTCACATAAAAATTAAAAGTTTTTTACCACTCTGCTACTCTGTTGCCGTTGGCTGCACTCGTGGTGGCCTGTTGTTTAACTCCCATTAATTTCAACTCTGTTTTGTTGCAAACAAAAAATATTTATTTACAACAACAACAACAACAGAAGCAAAATATTGAGAGAATATAAAACAAAGTAGAGCAACAATAAAACTACATAAATTTTTTTTAGCAATAACGGTACTTTTTCTTATTCTTACTCTTCTTCTACTGTTGCGGCTGCTGCTACTGCTGCTGCTTCTTCAATTTCAATATGTAATGTGGAGAACAAACAAAATGCAATTTAAACAGCGTGTGCGCAATAAAACAGCTGAAGTTGTAGGTGGCTTACAGGCGACTACGACTAGCTGTGTTGTGTTGTGTTGTGTTGTGTTGTGTTTAAAACTGTAGGCAATAATTTATTGTGCTAAACATAGACTGGCGACCCTCAATTTTAAAGTTGTCGAAAGAGAAACTTTCAGTTTTTTTTTATTTTATTGCCAATAAAATAATTTCATCGACATTGTCTAGTTGAAAAGCAATCTTTGAGCAGAATAATTCTGATTTTTCTTTTTTATTATTATTGCTGTTGTTATTTTTAGAGTTCTTGTAAAGCCATGTGCTTTAAAATTCCACCCCCTACCAGAAGGAATAGAATAAAGTAGAGAAACAAAATAAACACACCATTATTATACCCTAACCTGCCTTGCGTGGCATGTGTGGAATCCTTACAAAATAGATCCAGGCTAGGATCTGGTCATGTGTTTCAAAAACTTTATACAAAAAGATAAAGAATTTCAGTTTAAAAATACGGGACGTGTTTGAAAAGTATATACATATTTACACATTGTGAGTTATCCTGTTCATATACAACGACAAGTAAGAAAGATCTCCATAAGTTGTACTTAAAAATGAAAACTTTACTTAGCAGAGTTATCCTCGTTCTATTCAGGTTGCATAATTTGCTTTCGAAGTCGCCATGGTCTAGTTGGCATATTAGACATGAGGCCTTGGTTCAAAACCCAGGTCAGGCATCTCCAACTGAACGAAATATGAAAAAATATTTCTTAGGCTGCTTCCTCTAAGCAGATTTCACGCAAAAACTCTGAGAGTAAATAAAATTGCCATGAAAAGTTTCTCTAAAATCTGTCGTTCGGAGCCGACTTTAAACTGTAGGCCCGCCACTCATGTATAAAAATTAACGCACACAACATAAGTGGTGTGAGAAACTAGGTCGTAACCCTGACTAAAGAGTTGTAATGACCAATTTTGTATGTATGTATGTATGTATGTATGTACGTATGTATGTATGTATGTATGTATGTATGTACATATGTATGTAATCTGCTTCCCCAAAAAAAAATGTTCTTTCTATTAACAAGAATCGTTCGTTAGGTTCGAAAGTACCTAAGAACGTCAGATCATAATCATAGTACTTCCTTGATTAGTCACGAGTGCAACCGGTCCGGCTACTGTTCTTTAATGGGAAATAATTCGTTTAGATGATCTAGTTGTCGCCGTAGTTTTGTAGGTAGTGTATTGGCTTATAAGACGCAAGGCCACGGTTCAAACCCCAGGTCAGACATCAAAACGAAACATGAAAAAATATTTCTTAGGCGACTTCCTCTCAGCAGAATAAATAAAATTGTCATGAAAAGTTTCTCAAAAATCTGTCGTTCGGAGTTGACTTTAAAATGTAGGGCCCCTCCACTTATGTATAAAATTCACGCACACAACAAGTGGTGTGGGAAACTAGGTCGTAATCCTGACTAAAGGGTTGTAATGATCAATTATGTATGTATGTATGATCTAGGAATGTTAAAAGCTTGTCCATAGGATGGTACATCTTCGTACTAACTATTGATGTAGGTAATCACGTTCTTCCACATTATGGGAAGAGTTGTCATTTCTCTACAATTCCACATGCAAGAAAACATATCTGGATGATAATTCTGGATTGACTATCATTTGTGCTAGGCTACTGAGGTCCAAACCCGGTCTTCTTTTGTTTACGCTGTTATATGTGATACACTTTTTGTCATCAGCCAATGCCTGTTTCATAAATGGTTCGATTTTGTTTCGATTCAGCAGCTATTCGTGAATGGAAATTCGCTTCATGATATTTTTCCACTCGTGGTAGTTTTATCCTAGTAGTTCTAAACAGATTTTAGTGTAATTTTTAGATACTAAGCAATATGCAATGGGAGTCCATGTGAGACACACACATACATACATAAGAAAATCTAAGAATCAGGATCTTAA
Source organism: Sarcophaga carnaria (assembly GCA_958299815.1). Taxonomy (NCBI): domain Eukaryota; kingdom Metazoa; phylum Arthropoda; class Insecta; order Diptera; family Sarcophagidae; genus Sarcophaga; species Sarcophaga carnaria. The sequence continues at coordinate 154,205,727 of OY283149.1, forward strand.
CCGTTTGAGTGCGAATCGTCGCTATAGCGACTAATAAGTAAAGCTCAAAAATCGCGGTTCATCGATTTAGCGACGATTGCGTCAGTCAGAGTTTGGCGTTCAGTTAGTGTGGACTGCTGCGACTGTATGAATAAAAATTTTTTTTGTCAATTTCTCATAGCAATTTTCAATTAATTTACCCCAAACCCATAGCACTCAAACGGTTAAACGCGTTGTCCAATTTTCAATTGCATGTTTTCGTGTTACCAACGATTTTTCTAATCCTTAAAGTATGTTTGGTGAGAGCTCCGATAATCTTCCACAGCGCACTTCTCTATTCTGATGTTCTTACAATTTTGCGTGTTCAGAGGGCAGCATTTAGTTTTGGATACAACAAAAAGTCATTGATTGTTACAATGGCCACAGGAGAGAAGAGATAGGATGCCAAATCCGTTCATCATTTTTGTCCTATCATGTTTGTCGTCATGAAGTGTATATTATCATGAGACAAAAGCGAATTTTCGTAGTGCGATATAAGTTCCTAAGGACTTTAGAACTTTTGAATAAGAATTCTTGATATACTAATCACGTCTTAATAGTAAGTAAACACTGATAACTTTACGGAAAGAAGCAATCATGCATTACGGCGGCTTTCTTTCTTACTATGGGTCAACCTTGACGTTTAGTTTTCGATTTCTAGGTCATAACCATGTAGTCTTTATCCGTAGCCTGCTATCTCTATCTAGAAAACTATTTATGGGTCCTACGTGATGCTATAATTTAGCAATTTTGTCACAACTCTTAACCAAAACGGTTTGGTACGTTACATGCCAAATTTCATTCTGTTGGCATTTGCAGCTACTCCTAATGGTGATTCTCAAATTTTCATAATTTCTACTTCTTTCTACTTTTCAATATTTTCATTAATTGAAATATTCTCTAAGCAAGCGTTAATCGCAATAGGTGTGGTGCAAGCAATTTTCTTGCGCTGTAGGTGATCGTAAAGTCGATCCATATCCCTCCAAAAAATGTCTTATTGCGTTAATTTGTTGTTATTTTTCCTTTTCCCTTAACTTTGATTTTATTTTTGAATTATTTTCCATGTGAGCCCTGTTGACCCGGTCCTACTCCAACCTGCTGCAAACAACATGTTGTTTATTCAACATGTTTGATAATGGGAAAAAGCTTTTTCAATCGAACATGTCTGCTACAACCCATGTGCGCATTCATAACGGCTGCTGATAAGAATTATAATAAAAAGAAAACTTTTTTGATTTTGATTTTTACGAAATTGTTGCCCGTAAAGTTGTTGCATTTATTTAATTACTGGTATTAGTCGAAGAAGAACAAGAAGCCTTAAGATAAGAAAAGCTTTGCTTTGAAATTGGGTTAATAGAGGCATTAATCTCCATATGAAAACTTTAAAACACTCAATAGAGTATGTATGGATAACTAATGAATGAAACCTAAAGAAAAAAGAAGTTAAAAAAATAATTAATTCAGCATATAAAGTTAAAAGGTTTTCATTTAAGATAAAATATATATGTATATAATTAAACAATCTTTAGAATAAATTTTCAATAGCAGTTTTAATTAAATAAGTCCGCTTTCTACAATTTTAATAACATTTTCGTTTTCAAGCTTTGATAATGGCGAAAATAATGAATAATTGTAAGAAATTTTTATGGCAATCGTTTACAAATTGTGTAATCAGTTACATAAAGTGTTCGAAATTAACTTTGAATTTTCGAACATTAACTAAAATTGCCAAAAATCGATTTTTAGAATGAAGTCACTTCTTGTAGTTTCGAACATGGCAAGTTATGAAAATAAAAAATATTGTGAAAGAAATTATAAAATTTCAATTTCAAAATGATTAAAAGGTAATGTTTACATGTATAAAATATTTTCGAACTTAATTTCGAATTTTCGAACATCATCTAAATTTACTCAGAATCGACAATATTATTAAAATCAAGTTAAACAATATATTTTTCTTTACTTTTATATGGATTTTCCATTTTCGAAAGCAGAAATCTAAAAAATCCGAATATTTTAGATACATTTTTAAAATCTTACAAAAAATCTTTAGGTTCTAATTTAAAATTTAAATTTCAGTTAAAAAATACATTTTCTTTTAATAATTTCCTCAATATATATTTTCTTGTTTCGAATATTCAAATACGCATAAAGAAATTTTAAGAAATATAAAAAAATTTATTAAACAACATTTTTAAAATAAATAATGACTTAATTTTAAAAAAGAAAATAGCGAATATATTAAACAATGTTTTAAAAAAATTTAGGTACGATATTTTTATGTTTATAAATTTTTCGAACTTTAATTCGAATTTTCGAACGTTGTTAATGTGGGCCAAAATCGATTTTTAGAGCGATTATATTAAATAAACCCCTTTTTGCTCAATTATGGTGAGACTTTCTTTTTTCGAATATTGAAAATTAAGGAAATAAAAATTATTTCCTACATATTTTACTTACAAGTGACTTAAATATAATTTTTACATGTTTAAACTTTTTTCGAACTTAAGTTCGAATTTTCGAACATCCGTCCAAATGGCTGAAAAACGACTCCAAGAACGAATTTTAGTTGAATAAGGCGTAATTTCTGTAATTTTCTTAAGAATTTGTATATTCGAAGATTGAAAATAAAGAAAACGAAAATGATTTTTAAAGAAATTTTAATCTAGAATGTTCGCACTATGTTTTTAAATTAAAAACAAACGAAATTAAGGTCAAACATTAATTAAAACTGATCAAAAATATATCTTGATATGATTTTCAGTTAAAAATATCTGTTTCTTATGGCTTTCATATAGTTTAACATTTAGGAAGATTAAATAATTAAATTAAATATCGAATGTTAGCAAAGATTTTAAAATGTTTCTGAAGTGTTTCTATCAAAAGAAAAAAAAAATATTTGAAATTAAAATGAATTTTCGAACTTTCCCTTATGCACTGTTAGTTTTATTTATTCATTTTCTTTAACCCCTTACTGCACGCTTTACTTTTTTTTTCTAACGGTTACCGTTTTGTTTTTTACACTCAATTTCCTCTCAGAGCATAAAAACTAAGGCAACCTCTGCTGGCAACTTAAGTTGCCACTGGGCACTAATGGGTTAAATTTCTTTTCTTTATTTTCTCGTGTTAAAATGGTAAACCATTATGAATTATTTAATGCATCGCTTAACTTCTTAAATATCAACAACTTTCGGCTGTTTTATTGCAATTCTTTTAAACACTTTTACTTCCGTTTCCTTTCTTTAAATTAAAAAAAAACGTAAACAAAACAAATAAAGAGGGATTTTTCTCAGTCGTAAACACTCTCACTTACTCTCTCTCTCTCGCTCTCTCTCTCGCCATTAGTTTAACAACTTTCAGTTTCAATATGATGATAATTTTTTCTAGGGTTCGTTTCGAACCTGTATGTTGAACATGTATGTTGGGTTCGATGATTTAGTTGTTGTTGTTTGAGTATAGAATTCTGGCAGGTAAAAAGCATGCGGAAATTTAGTTGCAAACCAAACGTCGTCTAGGCAAAAGCACTTTCTACCAAAGAGAAGAAAAAAAGAAATTTTTTAAGCGAAAAAAATAGAAAAAATCCCGTGAAAATTTTGTTATTTTTTGGCAAAGAAAACAAAAACAACAATTAGCAGATCAACCCGTGTTTTTGTGTTGTTTTTTTCAGTCGTTCGTTTACGTTTTTTGGCAACAAATTTTCGGTTTAAAACGTGTATCTGCGACTGTGCTCGTCTGTGTGTGTGCGTGTGTTTGTGTTAGAGTGCAAGCCAGTGGGTATTTTGTTTTGTTTTTCTATTTATTTGTTAGAAAAATAATAAAAAAAAGAAAGAAAAAAATGTAAATAAAAAGAAAAGTTATTATTAAAAGCGTGCCTATAGGCCATGTTCAAATCTTAATAACAAATGGAAGAAGAAGAGAATAAAAGATTAAAATAAATTCGTTTATCAAATATTAACCCAAAAAGGTGTTAATTTTCTTACAAAGAAGCTGTCAAAGAAGAAGTTCAACTATAATCATGAAATTGTTATAAAATCTAGGGAGCCTAAATGCTACTAAAACGAAATGCCGCATGAAATAAAAAAGATAATAAATACGTAAAGCATTTTAACAACGTGGCTAATTAAGTGTTTAATTAAAATAGAAATAAATAATAAAAAATAATACATCATAATACACGTGAATATTATCTTTTTTATAATATTTAAGTGTCTGATTTAATTCGAAAAAGCAAATTGTTATTCAATAAGAATTTTGTGGAAAGATTTTCTAAATTCTAAAGTAATGGAAATAAAAATAAAAAATTTAACGATTGTGTAACATAGAACGAGTTGCTCTGGTTATGAATACACATCGTATTTAATGGAAAATTATATGTTACAGCGTTTATATTATAAACAAAAACAAATTGTTATTTTCTTCAAGTGTAATGTATAGCAAATACATACAATCAACTGCTACATATATATGTATGCCCTTTCAGTGATTAAATAATAATTTACCTATTTATACATTAAATACTACTCTTACAAAATGAAAATCTATAATTAAATAATTAATTAAATTATTAAAATTGTTATTTACAAAAGTGAAATATTAAAAAAAAAATAAAAAAAAATAATAAGAAAGAGGCAGCAGATTTAAAACAAATTGAAAAAAAATTAAAAAAAAATTTAAATATTAAAATAATAAAATATAAAAATAAATATAAAAAATAAAAGAATTAAAAACATACATATATTTTGTATATACAAAAAAGGATAAATAAATAAATAATAAAAAATAAATAAATTATTAAATTCAAATAAAAATTAATAAAAATAAATAAAAAATAATTAAAATTAAAAATATTTCCTTTGAAAAGAGTATGAATAAAATCGATCTCAACAACGTTCAAAAATACATTTTAAAAAGTTTTAAAAATTTACACAAAAATATGTAAAAAATAATAATTAAAAGAATAAAAATTTTAATAAATAAAACAAAATAAATAAAAAATAAAATATTTACTAAATTTTCACGCAGTCTGTTCCTATAAACATATCGAGCCATAACCGCAAAAAAGCTTAAGCGACATATTTTTCATATATCGTTTTTTGTAATAAATAAACTCATTATCCTCATTTGCATCATCTATAAAAATTTCAGGGTCACACTGTGCACCGTTATGAATTTATAGCAAAAAATATTTTAACTTAAGTGCACTTGGAAAATTTTTTTTGTTTTTTTGTGACAGCGACTTGTCGCTTAAGATAAAATTTTCTTAATAAAAAATTTGAAAATTTGAACTTTAAAAATTATAATATAATAATACTGAAGTATTATTTTAATATTGGTATGTAAATACATATCTAAAAAATTTATAAAATATGACAGAGGTGAATGAGGAAGTGTTAAAGTTTTGTTAAAGTTTTGTATTAAATAAACATTTTTTTCTAGAAGTTTAATAGGCGCTCTCTCGTCCATACAGCGATTCAGACACATCTTCTAATGAATAAGAAACCTATGTGTGACAGAGAGGATTTAAATTACCTTTAAGGCTGAAAAATGTAAAGGTTCGCAACACAAGTGTTTTGCCTAATCCGTGTAAGAACAAAAAATGTGGTAATTCGTGCACCGAAAAGTTTTCCGACACGTTTTCTGACACGATACGAATAAATGAACATTTTTAGGGAATCAGCAAACAGCGACAAAAAGACTTTGAAAACTTGTATTAAAAAAAGCAATGTTAAAAGTCGAAGACCAGAGAGCTGCAAAAGGCAGTACAGTTTTAAATATAACATACATTTTAAAGAGACTAATATTAAAGTATGTCAACAATTTCTTCTGAAAACGTTGCACGTTTCTCAAATGCTTTTAAAGTTTGTAAGGAATGAAAATAGCTGCTTACTTAATATACGCGCTAAAAATTCCAAGAAATTCACTCCTCACAATAAATCTGACGAAGCAAAAGTGTCATTGGTAAAATACTTTAATAAAAAATTGCCAGCAGTCCCATCTCATTATTGTCGAAATAAGAGCAATAAACTGTATCTACCTCAATAGTTTAGAAATGTAAATTGTAAACCCCAAAAAATCTCTCCTTAAAAACACGAGTTAGGGCCTTTCTATATTAAGGCAACGACATGTATGTATGTATACGTAACAAAGAAAAAATTCGAGTCCTTTAACACCTATTTCCCATATTGCGATAATAATACGTACTGTTAGACATTCACTGTATTAATTACAAAAATATTTAATTTCTAATACAAATAAAAAGCCTTTTATATATAAAAACATAGATTTATGTATAAAATGTTATAATAATGACCTAAAAAGAATTATATTAAAAAATATAGTTTAGTAAATGCAAAAACATCCTCCGTCATAAGAATATTTTATCTTAACCGACGAAAGTTTTTCCCAGTAGTTAATCGGAATGACAACAAAAAAAGCTTAAGCGCCAAAAATTGCTGTTATTGTGCTTATATGAGAAAGCAATTGCATTCATTTTATGCATTGGAACAAAATGTGTCTTCATACAAAATTTTGTTGCTCTTACTTGATTTGAACAAGAAATAAATAATAAAAACCTTCCCTGTAAAATTTCATTTTTGTCGCTTGAGCTTTTTTTGCGGTTATGGCTCGATATCATATCTAAAAAAATTTTATTATAAAGAAAAAATTTTAAAGACTGAAATTATTGAAAAATTCTGTCAATAAATTTTATTAAAAAAAAATTCTGTTAAATGCTAGATTTTTCAGTTTTTTTAAATCAAAATATCGTTTCAAAGAAAGATATTTTAATGTGATTTATTGTCTAGAAATTTGCTGAATTTATTGTTAATTTTATTACCAGTAATTCCAGTAATTACTGGTAATTACGCTAACAGCAGACACTTTCTGCTAAAGGATCTTATGTAACTTACATATGTAACCTCACATATGATAATTCTCAAGATCATTCCTTCACAATTATCAGTACAATTCCTACAACAGATAATCCACAGATGCTCACAAGCGTCCATCTATATCTCACTTACTTACTATCTTACTTAATTGGCCATAACAACCCGAACGGATTTCGGCCTGCCTCAACACATCATTCCACCTACAATTGTAAGAAGCAGGCCAAATTATGGTATCATACATAATTGTTCATTACAACCCTAGCTTCAGGATTACGACATAGGTTCTTACACCGCTTATATTGTGTGTGTTAAGTTAGAACATGAGTGGTGGCACCTACAGTTTAAAGTCGACTCCGAATGACAGATTTTCTGAGAAACTTTTCATGGCAATTTCATTTAATCTCAGAGTTTTTGCCAGAAATCTGCTGAGAGGAAGTCGCCGAAAAAATACTTTTTGAATTTTGTTTTGATGTCTGGCCTGGGGCTGGAACCCTGGCTTTACGTCTAATAAGCCAACACACTACCTACTAGACTACGGCGACTTCCAAAACAAAGTACAACTGCACGATATGTGGACTGCGGCATCATCTCCTTCTCTCGGACAAGAGTTTATCAGAAGCTTTGGATTATTTTAGGGAAAAAGGGGGCTATTGTATCTCTGTACACCATACATGGTTTAAGTGTGTTCAAACTCTGCCTACTTATTTGTTAATATAAACAAATTGATTTTCGTATTTGTTCATGCAAATTATGCTACTGAATTCTTCTTTTCAGTGTCAATACCCGTGTCTTTCAAATGTCAAAAAGCAAAGATGCCTTAATTGAAATCCCCAAAGATGTCTGGCCTGTTTGAATAAAATTTTAAACAAATTTTTTTTATTTTTAAACAAAATTTGTAGAAAAAAATTGCTTTTTAAAGGCATGTCTTTAATGAATTTTTGTTAAATTAAGGGCACACACGAAATAAGCATAAAAATTCACACAAAAATAGAAGAAAAAAAATTGAAAATTATTTCAAATGAATTGATTTAATGATACAAATCACGTTTTATTGATCACTCGGTCTTTGGACTTTTAATTTCATGAAAAAAAAATTTAAAAAAAATTCTTTAAAATGTCCAACAAAATGTGTTTGAAACAGATTTGAATACGTTGACAAATAGCGGACACACACACAACAGGTGTTAAGTTTAAAATTTTTCGCCCACAGTTGTTAAATTTAAAGAAAAAAATTCTAATCTCGTGTGTTTTTTTATAAATCATTTAAGTTTTTTAAAAAATTACAATCAAAATAACAAAATGCGGAAGTTAATGTGTTTTTTTTTGCACCCTCTCTTCATTAATTAATATTTTTTGCCAAATGATTTCTATTTTTTTTTTCTACCACATTACCTAGTTTATTTTATGATTCTAATTTTTCTTGTATTAAAATTTTAATTTCATTTACATTTTATGTCATTTAATACGTCGCATTTAATCTATTTTTAACGTGGGCGTTTAAAGTTACCGCGTTCAGTAAACAAAAAAAAAATCGGAATTTTTTTTAGACTTTATTTTAATCATTATGACAATTTTTTTTTTGTTTTTGTGGTTTATTTTTATATTTAATTTTTATTTAATTAACATCTTTATTATTATTTTTTTTTATAAATTTTATTTGTTTACTTTTCTTCTTTTCTAGTGTATGAGAATTTTTTTTGTTGATATTCGAAATTGTTAGTTTAAAAATATAAATTAATTATGACTTGGCGTCATAAAATATTACAAAAGATTTCTATTTTTTTAGCCTTAAACGGTAACTTGCCCTGGCATTAATGAGTAATTTTAAAATTTGCATACAAAATAACGTGTAGTACACACAGGCATATGGGGGCGGGCATAATTATTGTAATACGTACCCAGCAGCACTTAAAAAGAGAATTAAATATGACTGGTTAATATGTTGCTAAGAGACTGTATACTATATACTGTATACTGTATGGACTGTATTCTTGGGAAAGATTTGATGAGAGATTAAACCACTGTTAACGACCATCAATACAACTCATGATATGATGATATGATGCATTGTTGAACTTAGGTGACTTGGTTACTTGCAGTAGTTGGTCATTACAACCCTTCAGTCAGGATTACAACCTATCTTCTCACACCACTTATGTTGATCGTGTCAATTTTTTACAAGAGTGATGGGACCTACAGTTTAAAGTCGACTCCGAACTACAGATTTTTTAAGAAACTTTTCATGTCAACTTCGTTTGCTCTTAGAGTTTTTCCCAGAAATATGCTGAGGTGAAGTCGCCTAAAGAAATAAATTTTTCATATTTCGTTTTGTTGGACATGTCTGACTTGAGATTTGAACTGTGGCCTCAAATCTACTGCCTACTAGACTATCTGAATATCTTATCGTACGGGAAACTAGATAAGCTGATGTTGTCTATTGTGTTACTTTTGAATCTAATAGGATTCGTTCGAAGTATCGGATTGTTCTCAAGGCGATCATATGCAATGTAGATGGAATTTTCAGAACATCACAATGAGCCAGTCAATTCATTCAACATATTCTAACCTAACATATCCATCAGGATAACTAATGTGATTAACATTTTTAGATAACATAACATAATATAATTGATTACAACTCTTCAGTCAGGATTACGACCTAGTTTCTCACACCACTTACGTTTTGTGCGTTAATTTTATACATGAGTGGCGGGATCTACAGTTTAAAGTCGAACGAAAGATTTTTGAGAAACTTTTCACGGCAATTTTATTTACTTTCAATGTTTTTGCCAGAAGTCTGTGGAGAGACAGTTGCCATAGAAATTTGTCTTCATACTCCGTTTTGTTGGAGATGTCTAGCCTAGGGTTTGAACCATGGCCTCACGTCTAATAAGCCAACATATTAACTACTAGAACCCTAGGGGACTTGGTTACTTACAATAATTGGCCAAAACAACCATTTAGTCACGATGACAACCTCCGTGTTGTGTGTGGTAATTTTTATCCATTAATGCTGGGACCCACAGTTTAAAGTCGATTCCGAACGACAGATTTTTTTGGGAAACTTTTCATGGCAATTTTATTTGCGCTCAGAGTTTTTGCACACAAGACTGCTGAGAGGCAGTTGCCGAAGAAATATGTCTTCATACTCCATTTTTTTTTGGAGATGTTTGACCTGGGGTTTGAACCGTAGCCTCACGTCTAATAAGACAATGCATTACCTACCAGATTACTAGGAAACCTGGTTACTTGCAATAATTGGCCACTACAACCCTTTAGTCAAGATTACGACCTAATGGTTGGGTGTGTTAAATTTTATCCATGAGTATTGGGACAGACAGTTTAACACGTTCATCGCCACATCGCCAAAAATTTTCACATGGGCCACGGTAACTTTATTAGATAATTTAGTTAAAAATGTATCAAGGAAACTTAATGTATCACAGAAAAAATTTTTTTTTGCCAAAATTCAGACATATATGACTGACATGGCCCTATATTTAAACTTTTTTTTCTACAAGCCGTGTCAGTCTCATATGTCTGACGCATCCAAACAAGATACAACAAGTATTAACCTGTTGTTTTGAACACAGCGTCGTTTGCGTCGAACATTTGTGATTTACCAATTCGCGTATGTCAGACACATATGACTGATATGGCTCACGTAGAACTTCTTAGCGTCAGACACATATGGCTGACATGACGATGAACGTGTTAAATATGTTATATATATATATATATTATAAGAAGACAAAGTAGGAGTTCACATGTCCATGATTTAAGTTATTTTGTCTGTAAAGAAAACTGCAGCTGCCTTTTGCAGCATCTGGCAACTACGCAAAACGTGAAATTAATTTTTCCAAAGAAATTTAAGAGCGTTCCTATTTCAAGCGTAGTTGTTTTTATTGGGACCTTGTAAACCATGCCATGCTGTTTACGTTTCAACCAACAATCGCCATCCAATGCGCGTAGATATATTGACCCGTGGATTACATTAGAAGTAGCTTTTGGATTTCAGTTTGTTTTTCATTTCCGAATCACGTTACATCTAGAGCGGATAGATAGTCAACAATGGATCAACTGGATCTCCGGGTGCTGTACTTGTCTCAATTGGCAAGAGCGGATAGAGAATAAAGAATGCCTGAAAGTATAGGTTTATCAAACAGCCTGCAGAAAATAGTTCGTATATGAACATATAACACATCAAACCATTTCGTTAGGCTTGTCTTATCGTATTTAAGAGAATGAATTCTACTGCAAGTGCTAGGCTTATGGCGATAGAACCAACAACAATTAAAAGCTTCTTCTTACGCTATCTGTAGAAAATAAATGCTTGTTACCAACAGACAGCGGTATAATGTCAACAGTTCTATTGCTTGTGACCTGAAGTCTGGCAACACTGGTAAACAAATTTGCATCATTCTCACTTTTCTATTCAAAAGAAAATCAAGCAATGTAAACAGCCTGTAATTGCATGAACATCGCTGCCTCTATGTCAGCAACAATAAAAATGAATATTTCGTGTCTAAAAATTTAATTTTAAATTTTTCACACACTTGAATTGTTTTTTTTTTTTATTATTTTTGTTGGAAAGAAAATGTTCACCCTTTAAACACGAAACAAATTAAAAAAATTTAATGGAAATCATACGAAAAAGGCTGGTGGTTTTGACGAAAACGAAAAAAAAAATATTTGAATGAACAAAAGAGAAGTCATTCATATGAAACAGAAACAGAAACATATAGTCTGTCTGTCTGCTATGTCTCGTCAAATATCATGAATAAAAAAAATTGTTTATTTGGCACATTGTTTCTCAAACCATGAACAGAATGAAATCACAGCCGCAATAAAACCAAAAAAATCTATGAAAAAATAATTTTCAATTGTATACAAATTGGACCAAAGAAAAAAAATCTAATAAAGATGTTTAGGCCAGAAACAATAAAAAAAAAGAAAAACAGATTAATAAAATTTATGGCCTTTTTTCTCTTTCTTTCGTAACAAAAAAAAAAAAAGAAAAAAAAATTAAAACAAAATTTTTTTTTTCATTCTACTCACGACACTGGGTTGTCAATCAAATGGAAATTCTTTATAATTTTTGTTTTTTTTTTTCTCCATGCTTTGTTTTTAATTAGAAACTGTTTAAAAAAGATTTTCAAATTAACAAGAAAATAAAAAACGTGAAAAACCAAAGCACTTTTGCCTGATTTTTAGTGATTTAAAGCACACATGTCTTCTCATGTTCCAATTTTGTTGAAATTTTAGGAAAATTTTTCAATAATTTTCATTATTAAACATTGATTTATTAAATCAAATTATTTTAAGAAAACTAATTACTTTACTACACATGCATGCTTCATAAAATAATTTTTATTTCCCTTTAATTTGAAACTACAATTTGCGGTGCAGTTGTTTATTATTTAATAGCGTTGCATTGTAGTGTAATGCACTTAAGCATGTTCCATTGCTTTCGTGTTGCTTAGCAAACATGAGTGAATAAATTGAATTATAATTGCAACTATTGGAACAATTAATTCATTATTATGGCATTATTTTAAAAATAATTGGAACACATTCTATAAAATTTTACAGCTGACAAGAGAAAATAAAAATAAGGCTTTAAAATACAAATCAATTTAACACAGAATTTTAGTATAGAAATGTCGTTTTTGAAGATTTGTATCATTTAGTAGAAATTGCGGAAACATTACTTAGATAATTACACGGGCAGTTGCAAAACTAAGCAGCAAAGTAAAGGAAAAATAGGAAATTTGAGGAACAATTTTTAGTTGATGCACTTTACCCAGCGTTATTCAATGGCTTCGATTGATACGCTATTTATAGTGAGAAAGATCTGTATTGATTCTGAAAGTGATAATCAAAAGCTAACGCCTTCTTAGAATCACTTTTAAAAGCTTTGAAAATAGAAAATTATATAAAGGAGCTCATCTGGCATATAGCGTAAGCGACCTGGAGAGTTGATGTTTAATCACGAATGTAATTAGACTTCTTCACCAAATGAGGCCTCATTTAATCACTTTGGCGCTGTTATAGGGTCATACATACATACATAATTGGTCATTACAACACATCAGTCAGGATTATGATCTAGGTTCTCACACCACTCATGTTGTTCGAGTTAATTTTATACATGAGTGGCGGGACCTATAGTTTAAAGTCGATTCCGAACGACAGATTTTTGAGAAACTTTTCATGGCTATTTTATTTACTCTCAGAGATTTTACCAAAAATCTTCTGAGAGGAAGCCGCCGAAGAAATATTTTTTGTATTTTATTTTGATGTCTGGCCTGGGACTCGAACCCTGGCTTTTCGTCTAATAAGCCAACACACTACCTACTAGACCACGGCGACTTCGCTCTAGGGTCATAGCCATACATAATCAGGAATATCTCGTGGTAGTTAAATGTACTGATCCTGGTTCTAATCCTGATGTGAAGTACTTATTTAACTGGCCATTCAGAACCTGATTAAAGGATTGCAGCCTGCTTTAAGACATCCTTCGAGGCGCCTCTGCTTCTTGCGCGCCTACGCCAGTTGGTCACACCAATCGTTGGCAGGACTTTCACGATCTGGTCCTTTCAACGCAAACATGATCGTCCTCTTCACCGACTTACGCAAATCTCCACCTTAAATACCCGTCTCGCCAAAGCATCCTCCTCCTTTCGAACTACGTTGAGGAGCTCAAGCAGCTCCCTGTTGGATTGGATGCAGAAATCATCAGCAACTCGCACTGGATCGAAGATCATACGTAGGACTTTTCTCTCCAATACTATCAAAGCTGTCGCATCAGTGCTTAATAGTGTCCATGCCAGAGATCAGCAATGAATCGCTTTTTCGCTACTCATAAGGACTCATGTAATTTTGAGTATGAATGAGTCAACAGTATTGAAATCCAACTACTCTGATTCATTCGTGCTCAGTACAACATTGATTTATAAGTACAAGTTGCAATGAGTATGAGTACAACGTTGACATCAAACTCATACCATTCGATATATGTATGATTCATAAGCCTCCTACTCATTTAGATTCATAACTTAATACTTATAAATGACTCAAATCATTCGTCAAAATTTACAGTCTTATTTGTTGTTGTATTTACAAAGAAAGATGAAAGACACATAAACAAAAAAGACAAAGACAGCAAGGAGAGCAAACACACAACCTTCTAGTGAGTATTGTAGTGTTCGTACGCGTATCATACTTATTTTGTTATTCGTATATACGATGGGTCATGGAGAGTCGAAATCAATAACATCATGCGTATTGTTAAGTACGAGTACCATGAGTATTTTATACTTTGAGTATGAGTAGTATGAGTATGGCATTAAAATAAGTATGAATGCGTATAAGTGTCAGAAATTATAAGTATGATTCGAATCTACTCATCGTTTAGAATACTCATTGCTGACCTCTGGTCCATGCCTCTGTGCCATAAAGAAGCACGGAGAGGATGAGCATCTTGTAGAGTCCCTGATGTGAAGCTCCTTTCATAATTAATAACCTGTTTAATGTTGGAATACTAAGCTATATGTCGTTAGACTTTAAATTCGATTCCCAATTCTATTTACTCCCAGAGTTTGTGCCATCAATTTGCTGAGGGAATGTTGCCTCATTTTGGCGTCTAAACTGGGGTTTGAAACGAGACCTGACGCCTAATAAGCCAACACACTATCTACGCCAACTACCACTTTATGGATACAGCTGTATTCAATCTTAATAAGTCACCTTAGAAAAGAAATAATTTCCTTACAAAAAAGGGAATTTTTTAGGACTTTTTTCCAATTGTTAAGTACTTTAGCACTTTAACAAGTGCCTCATAAAGTTATTATTTTAAAAAAACAATTCACTTTTCTTTATTAATTTTAATTTTGTTTGCTAAGTTTTTTTTTTGTTTTTAAGAGAATTTATTTATTTTAAAATAATTTTTTTTGTTCTGACAATGCCAGGCACTTGTCACAATGAGTGCTTTTCATACATTTTGCACTTTTTTCATTTTTTTTTTCATTTTTATATTAACTATTTAGGCACTTGTGTTGTCGCTTTTGAAAATGTTATAAAAAAATTCTATTTTGATGAGTTATTCAATGAAAAAAAATTTTTTTTTAAATAAAATCGTTAAATGCCAAGCAAATATTTCTAAATGTACAATAAAATTTTCTTTTAATTTCTATTTGCAACATGCAACAAGCAATGGCAATTTAAATATTTTTTATGGCACATAATTTTGATTGAATTTTTTTTAAATAGAAAAAGTAAAAGAAAATTTAAAAAAATATTTTTTTACTTTTAAATTTATAATTCAACCTGTAAAAACATTAACTTTTTCTATTTATTATTTATTTTTGATCATGTTTAATACCTTTAAAATTTGTTTATTTTTTTTTTAATTTTTTTTTCTTATTATTTTGAAAAATTCTAAACAGCTGCCTAGTCACATTTGATGCTCATCTTTCTAAAAATATTGTGATAAGCATCACCATTTTGGCATTTTTTTATATTTTTTTTTTTCGGTTTACGAAAAGTTTTTGCGAAAAGTTTTTTTTTTTGACGGTTTTAGCATTTTTCTTAATGAATATAAGAACATGAAAAGAAATTAATAATTTGAACATAAAGAGAAGGAGGCAAATTGTTTAAAAACAATTCATTGATCAATAAATCTCATATAGACAGTGGGTAACATAATTTTTCACCGCTACCTGCAGCACACATTCATTTTTTAATATTTTAGCACGACTAAACAAAATTTTATTTGTTATTATTATTGTGTTACTATGTTTTGTTTGTTCCACTGTAATCTGAAGCTCTACGTCGACTTACCTATACAAAACCTGTAAGTCTATTCAATTTCATAGCACTAGGCAGCAATCCTTATCCCCATTTAAATTGAATGACTTTCTTTGAAATGAAGCCAATTCATCATCATAAATATGTTCAATAATTTCATAATTACCATAAATAATTTAACCGTAATTTTATGTATTGTATTCTATGAATGCCTTGGTTACATTAATTCCAGCAACAACAATACTTAGAGTTGTACAACAATACTTAGAGTTGTTGTATGAAGTAGTCTTTTAGTTTGAAGCAAACAAATCCCCACTACAATCCCCTTCTATCAATAGGGAATTTTCTCTTTTCATTTCATTTCTTCTGTTACACGCGCATTTTGTTTCTCATTTCCTGCCTGGTTAACGATTCCATGCGTTTTTCATTACGTTTCCTTTTTTTCTATCTTATTCCGCTAGAACTGCCATTACTTAAAAAAGAAACTTACATACACACACACACGCACACTACGAAATACATGTACATGTATAAAACAGTTATACTTACGTCTGAGTAGACAGAATATTTCATGTAAAGAAAGCTTTTCAAATGGCTCTTCCACCTTCACTGTTGTCTGCTGCTGTTGTTGTTGTTTCATTCTTAAATTCTACTTTCATGTTATTATTCTTCATTTTTTTCTGTTGGTTGCTGTTGTTGTTGTTTTTGTTTAATCACTCATCACATAATTTATTTATTAACCAAAAACAATAACAATAACTGAAGAAGCAATAAAAAACAGAGAAAATCATCATTATCATCATCGTCATCATCATTGGCAATCATTGGCAATCATTGAAGTGTGCAAATTAAATGAAAGAGAAAGAAAGGCAGAGAGAGAGAGAGAGCGCGAAAGAGAACAAAAACAAGGGTATAAGCAATAATAACATGTAATAACAGTTACAATATGATTGTAAAATATTAAATGAAATACACAACGAAACTCTTAAAAACAATGGAGAGAGTGAGAGTAGAAGAGGAGAAAAATTTTAAAAATTTTCAATTAAAACCAGTCACGTAATATAATAGACATTCCAGTCGCTCTCTCTCTCCCTCTCTCTTCTTCGCACCCTTCGTTTATCATAAGAGACTGTAAAATTTAACATTATTTACGGGAGACAGAGTCATCATAAGTATTTAAAAAGTTTAACCGCTTTAATTATCTTGGCAGATATGTTGGGTTAGGGTATGTTGAATGAATTGACTGGAAGGCCCTTTGGCTCATTGTGATTTTCTGAAAATTCCAACTACATTCCTTGAAGAACAGTCCGGTCCTTCAGGCATATCCTATTAGATACAACAGTAACACACTAGAAGTGTAGTGGCCGTAGTCTAATAGGTAGTGCGTTGGGTTATTAGATGTAAGTCCAGGCCAGACATTTCGGACAAAACGAAACATGAAAAAATTTTCTTTAACGACTTCCTTTCAACAGATTTCTGGCCAAAGCTCTGAGAGAAAATAAAATTGAAATTAAAAGTTTTTCAAAAAAATCTGTCGTTCGGAGTCAATTTTTAAGTCCCACCACTCATGTATAAAACTAGCACACACAACATAAGTGGTGTGAGAAACTAGGTCGTAATCCTGACTGAAGAGTTCTAATGATCAATTATGCTATGTTATGTTATCTAAAACTATTAATTATTTTAGTTATCCCGACAGATGTGTAGGTTACGATATTTTGAATGAATGGACTTGAAGGCTTTCTGGCTCATTGTGATGTTCTGAAAATTCCATATGACCGCCTTGAGAACAATTCGATATTTCGAACGAATTCTATTGGATTCAATACACATTTTCAAAACAGACCCTCTCCTGCACCAAGTTGTCTAGTTTTCCGTAGGATAAGACATTCAAGCAGAAAGTGTTATACACTTTGGCTGGCTGCCTTCCAAAATATTAGTTGCATTGTGTTTGAACAAAGTATCGTGTTTCATAATGCCGCTGTACAAAATATATACACAATGTATTCTATTTCAAAACGTCGTCTTAAACGTCGTATTTTTAACGCAGTCAAAAAGCAATCAGGCATCGGATTTATAGTTGATGCATTGTTTGGTTACTTTGCATGTCTACATAGTTTATATAAGGTAGTAGAACTGCATACAAACTTTGTATTGATACATTTTGGAAGGCAGCCTTTATTTTTATTTTTAAGTACTATGATGAGTATAACAAGTTGCCGTGGCTGTGTTGGCTTATTGGACTTGAGAACTCGGTTCAAACCACAGGTCAGACGTTAAAACGAAAACGTGAAAAAATATTTCTTCGGTGACTTCTTCTCGAAATGGCAAATTAAATTATCATGTATTTTTTTTAAATCTGTTGTTGCTCCACTCATGTATAAAAATTAACACACACAACATAAGTGGTTTGAGAAGCCAGGTCGTAATCTTGACTAAAAGGTTGTAATGACCAATTATGTATGTATGATATGTACTATGATGAGTATACGAGAAAAATGACAAGGTAGAGTGCAAAAACTCGGTCGTCTGGATAAATAAATTTCCTTCTCTTGATGTTTACAGTTTCAAACAAATCGGTGGCTTTAATTTTTGTTCGCCATTCAGCCCACTGTGCATGGGCAGAAATCATTAAACATATGAGTACACACTGAATTAAAGATTTTTAATATTTTATTTTTAATTAAATTTTATTTTAATTGTAAACGTTGTTGCTAAAATGCCTATTCGAAGAGCAATATTTTGAAACTGAAATTAAAAAATGAAAACAAAGTGCTGGTGTAAAATTGTAATTAAAATGTTTATTTTAAAGAAAATTAAAAAAGAAAAATAAAAATAATTTTGTTTTAATTAACAGGGTGCTGTTGAAAAAAGTTTAACGCGTTTAAATATTAAATATGCCCGCAAGGCTTAAAAGGGTCTGCTATTAAACAGCAAAGAAAAAGATTAAAAATTATAAAAAATATAAAATAAAAAGAAGAATAAAATTAAAAGAGGGAGAGAAAGAGAAATAGAAATAGAAGAAAAATATTAAAAAAAAATTAAAAATAAAATTTTTCAAGTGAAAAAAAAGAAGAAAAATTAAGTGAAGAAAATTAAATTTTGATAAATTTGTTTAAAAAAAAAGTGAAATCCTTCAATTTAAATATTATAATTTAACAAAAACAAAATCTTATTTAAAAAAAATTTTTTCATCAACTGGGATTAAATGTTGTTTTTGCTTTAAAATTTTCAACACTTTTCAACTCAAAACATTTCAAAAAAAAAGGTGAGTTTTATAGAACGAAAACAAAAAATTTAAATTTCTCTAACAATATAAATTAATTTTAAAATTTAAATACGTGTCTCTTTTTTCCTTTCGTCTATTATTGTTATTTATTTATTTATTTATTTATTTATTAAATAATAACAATTTGCCAACAACAATAAAATTTAATGAAATAAAATTGCTTGTGGGCCATTGTTAAGCCCCTTTAGTATGCACTGTATGGGGCTCAATAAACTGAAAATAGAATTTTAAACAATTAAAATGAAGAAAAAAAACTACACAATATTTTTTTATAATTTATTCAAATGTTTTATTGTTTGTTTTAGTCGACATACTCGTGCCATAAAAAAATATAATTAAATTGTAAAACATTTTAATTTTATCACAAAAATTAACTTGTAACACTGGGCATTAGGGGGGGAGGCTCACGACTTTAAGTTAAAAATTTCAAAATTTAATAGGGAGAACAGAATAGGATTTCATATTGTTAGTAAAGTTTAAAACGTAGCACGAAGCACATAATTTCTGAAAAATATCGCTAGAAATTCTTGTTTAATAATTTTGTATACTTAAGTGCTCGGATTTAGTTTTCCAAGTAAATTTAAATTTAAGTAACTTGATTGTATAGGAGACTATATAAATACTCCAGTGGTTACTCTAGAAATAGTACAAGAAAATCAAACAATAACAAAACAAAAGTCAAATTACAATAACAAAACCACATAAAAGGTCCGCCAAATAACTTCTTTTTTTTTAAAATGCTTTAAAAAAAAAACTACTGAATATTTTGTCAAATTTCTTTTTTTATTTGAAATAACAATCCGTCCGGTTAATAATGGAAAATAATTTCATTCAAGTGGCTGCCTCGCTTGGCCATGTCGTAGCCTACACGATCGTTCATGAATATTGTCCTTTAAAGCGTCAATTGTCTCTGGCTTGTCGGCGTAACACTTATCTTTGACGGCACCCCACAAATAATAGTCCAACGGTGTCAAATCGCAGCTCCGAGGTGGCCAAACGACATCAGTTCTGCGGCTGATAATGCGATCTTCAAAAACAGAACGCAAAACATCGAGTGTAGCTGCGGCTGTGTGGCACGTAGCGCCGTCCTGTTGAAACCAAATGTTGCCAATATCCTCCTCTTCAATTTTTGTGAACAAAAATTCGTTCAACATGGCCCGATAACGATCGCCATTGACTGTAACGGCCACTCCTTGCTCATTTTCGAAGAAAAAATGGCCCAATTATGGCTCTAGACCAAAATCCGCACCAAACAGTGGCTCGTTTTGGGTGCGTCGGCTTTTAAATGTATACGTTCGGGTTTTCTGTGCCCCAAATGCGACAATTTTGCTTGTTTACATACCCGCCAAGATCAAAATGATCTTCATCTGAAAAGATGATTTTTTTTTTTGCCAAAATCGACATCTTCTGGTGTAGGCTACGACATAGCCAGCCGAGGTAGCCATTTGAATGAAATTATTTTCCATTATTAACCGGAAGGATTGTACTTTCAAATAATTCAAAGAAATTTGAGAAAATATTCAGTACTTTTGAAAATGCTTAAAAAAAAAGTTATTTGGTGGACCCTTTAGAAAGACCATTAAAATTCTAGAAGTTGCCAGACCGAAAGTAATGAAGTCTTTTTAACGACCTAGCCCTCACACCACTGATGTTGTGTGTGTTAATTTTATACATGAGTGGCAGCACCTAGAGTTTAAAGTCGACTCCGGATGACAGATTCTTGAGCACTTTTCATGGCAATTTTATTTACTTTCAGAGATTTTGCCAGAAATCTGCTGAGAGAAAGTCGGCGAAGAAATATTTTTTTTTTTTATTTCGTTTTGATGTCTGGCCTGGGGTTCGAACCCTGGCTTTACGTCTAATAAGCCAACGCACTACCTACTAGACTAAAACGACTTCTACTAGACTAGATAAATACGTGACATATAAATACACGTTTTTTTTTTTTCAGAAAATGTTTAACCAATCCGTTTTCGTTGAAAATCTTTACAATTGTCTGACAACTTTCCTCGATTTTAAGAGGGTCTTGGTTAAAAAATTTCTGAAATTTGTTAACCGTATGTATATTTTAGTAACTTTGTGTATGTTTGAAGGCACAGCTCATGATTCAGAATTTTTCTGTCAATTTAACTTTTTACTATAGTGATACCTATGAGCAGGCAGCTTCCAGCTACTATGACTATGGCTAGGACGTATTGGAAGGAAGGGTTAAAGTATGCTTTTTACTTCAAGCATTTAAGGCATTCAAAATTACATCAGAACTTAGATTCTCGCTAAGACTGGTCGTTTAAAGCCGCTGATTGTCTTCGTACATTCAAGAGGCGCTTAATTATCAACAAAATAGGGATGCGATGAGTAGTATTCAGTCATGACTCCCTGTAAAGCGGGATTCGATGATTTACTTCTTTTCTTCTCTTACTTAATGGGGTAAACTAGCTTTTCAGTAAGATTTTTACATGTAGCGACAATAGAATTTGAAATTTTTAAATTTAGAAAGTCTAGTTCTCCGTGTAATTGCCAAAACCTGACTCATATTTCTTTCAATGTGCATCATTGGGCTTGTTTCACGTAGTATTATTGAAACTTCCCCCTTGATAGGTTACTTAAGACCGTAGGAGTGACTGTTCTACCTCTTTCGACTATCGAGCCGAAACCATAGGTAGTCATAACGAGAACAACATCATAAAATTATTCAAAGTACCCACTTGACTGACTACTTAAGACTGTTGGGGTGACAGTCCTGCCTCTTACAACTATCGAGCCGTAAAATAATTTTACAACATAAATTCTGATCATAAAAGACTGGATTTAATACAGTTTACAACTAAACGTGATGCTTGTGATTATTTTCTACTCATAAAACAAATAGAAAATATCACTGTAAGTATGTCATGTGATAATAAAAGGCTTTGACAAGTGCTTTGTAAAAATAGATTTTTCTCATGACTTTCCAGGCCTCTCTAGTGAATTAAGGGAATTTTTATGAAACAAATATTTACCGTAACGAATACAAATAAAAATATGAACAATAATCATTCCCATACACCCGACTACACTGCACATATGCAGGCTTCTTTATTGTCAAACCAATACAAATGAAAAAAGCATCACAATACAAATCCAAACTTCGTTTCTATTGCTGCTTTCATTTGAAATTCTCTTCTAATAGGATAAGTATATTGGATTAACAAACGAAACCTCTCTCTCTTCTCTTCTTATTCCCCTTACTTAAGTACATACATACAGAACAATATGGAAACCAAATAATTGAAGTAATAGATGACAGCCAGTCAGTCAGTCAAGTCAATACATTGAAATCCATGGTTGTTATGAAAATTAATCCAAATGCAATCTCTGTTCCTTTGGTTTTATGTTTCATATTGTTATCGATGTTGTTATTATTGTTGTTTACATTCAATGTCTTAAACAAGTTTCCTTCCTCTCCTTTTATTACACATCCGGCTGCAATTCCAATCAGTTTTATTAAGAAATCTTAAGAAGATTAAATAATTTTGTAGAGTTAATGAAGAAAACAATAATGAAATTGAGTATGATTTATCGAATATCGATTATTTTTGCCTTCAGTAATATCAACTCTGGTGAAACTAAAGCACTTAAGTTTACTTACAAAGCGTGCGATATGTTTGCAAGAGCAAAAGAACGCGGTAACTGGTGCACTTCAATAGATTCTATGATGACAGGGTTACCAATGCCCTCAGCGAAAATGTAGTGAATTGTTGTATTGGTTGTAGTTGCACTCTCCTTGTTGAGTCCTAGTTTTTCTCTTTCTAATCTTGAATGTTAGTTATTGGTGTTGTTGTAAACGATTGTTGAATTTGATAATCAATTCCGTCATTTGATTTTATGAATATTCAGACGTTTATTGTAATGAAATAGCGCGGCAAAGGTAAAAAAAAAAGTTTAATTTTAAAACAGAACTGATTTACATACATGCATACATAATTGATTATTACACAGTCAGAATTGCAGCCTAGATTCTCACACCACTTGCGTCGTGTGTGTTAATTTTATACATGAGTGGCGGGACCTACAGTTTAAAGTCTACAAAGTTTTGGAGAAAGCTTTCATGGCAAATTTTATTTACTCTCAGAGTTTTTGTCAGAAATCTGCTGAGAGGAAGTCGCCGAAGAAATATTTTTTCATATTTTCGTTTTGATATTTGACCTGGGGTTTGAACCGTGGCCATCACACTACCTACTAGACTACGGCGACTTGCATTTCTGATTCCAAATTCCAAACTTTTATGGACTCAATTTTGTTGTCATTATAGTTATAACATAGCAATGCTTGATCGCATGTATTTCGAAGGCAAACCAGTTGTTTATCTTGACAAAGATGCCATCGAAACTACGCAGAAACTTTTGGACGTCTGTGAGAGCACGATCGATACGATATCTTGAATGAATTGCATTGTGATCTGGCTTAACTTTATCAAAGGCGTCGTATGAACTTGCTGGTTAATTGCTTGCCGTGGATAGGAAATTTAAAAAGAGGGTAAGATACCTAAGTATCTGACAATGAAATTAAGGCGCTCCGAGTAGAATTTGTAAGTAGAGCTGCACGTGTGACAATTTAATTGAAGTTTGTTAAGGGCTCTCACTTCTCCGTGTATATTTTATGCTCTTCCTAGTAGCTAATTGCAGTTTTATGCAGCTTATCTGCAGCGCTAGCTCCTTAATCCATTAGTTGTGATATAAAAACCTTTTAACCTCCATATGCTAAGCTTTACACAGTCGACTGTGACTTTAATGCTTTTTACCTTCTACATTACACCCGTAATAATTCCAGACATTTTAAAAATTTTCTTAAAAGTTATTATTTTCACACCTCTAGATATTATTTTAACGAATGGTTATTATTGGTTGGTTGTTAAAAACCACCCCCTTTAGCACAATCGCCTTAAAAAAAGAAGAAAAAGACGAAAAATTTAAATCGAAGCCTTAAAATATGCGGATTTAGTCGTTTGTTTTACTAACCTCAGCATATGCCACAAAATTTTATTTGGTATAAATACAAAAAATTTCTTATCCTGAAATAACTGTAAATAATAGAAACAAAAAATAAATTTATAAACACTCATACATACATACATGTTGCCTGTAGATTAGTGAGATGCTTAAACTTTTATTACCGCTGCTCTATGATACACTCGTATGAATATAAAAGAACAACAGTAATAACAAGAACAAAAACAACAACAACAACAACACTTAGAATTATTAGAGAAGAAATTTTCTGCTTAAGAGTGCAGAAAATTAGTCTCCATGTGTATGCACGAGTATGTATGAATGTGTGGATCTCTATAAAGGCGGTTAAATAATACTTAACTAAACGTATACGTAACAGGAGTATAAATACGAGTGTGTGTTTGCCTAAGGCAATATGAGAATAGCGAAAGAAGAGAGCAATGGAGGGAGAGAAAGAGTGTGTGGATATTGTTTTTATTATTTAATGTCGCTACTTTCAGACTCATTATACAATATTATAATGGCTGTTCCTATAGGTGTGTATAACAGAGTATAACAGAGTATGAGTGTGTTTGTGTTTTTTTTTTGTAGGCAAGCATAAGGACTGTTTAGAAATTGTTTTTCTTGTTTTACACTGATTTTATTATTAAAGCCAACCAACCAACCACGCTGGCTGCAACAGAGAGGAGAGTATCACATTGTAAAGCTTTGTGTGTGCATAGATTGTGTGTTGTTAACATATTTTGTGTGTGAACTTTTTAAAACAAAACCGAAGGGTCGTTGTAACTAAAATGGCGTGTAAGAGTGGGTTTGCTTGTTGGTCATTGCCAATAACTTTGGCTGTGTTTAGTTGATGTTGTTGTGTGTGCCGTTGTCTTGTTTGTTTTGTTAAATTTGTTTTCTTTTTTTGTTTTTGTTGTTGTATGTGTTACATTTTCAAGTTTATTGCCGTTGTCTACTCTCACTCTCTTGATGCCTGCTCAAGTGTAAATATTTATTTATTTTTAACAAGTCTTTGATTGCTATTGAGTCTGTGTGTGTGTATCATTTTCTCTCATTCCCTACCTCTGGCCATGAGTCTAGAAAGAGATTTTTTAGTGTAAATGTCTTCCTGGTTGTGTTTGTCTACGCTTTTGTTTTGAAATTGTTAACTTAGCCCAGCCATTAGTTTTTCATTCTTTTTTTTAATTTCTTCTGATCTTTTTTCTTCTTCTCTGTTGTTGTTTTGTTTTTTAAATAATTTATTCAATGCTTATGATAACAATTTTTTTCTATCAAAAATATCCAGCCAAACGCAGAGTTAGAGAGTGAGAGAATGAAAAAAAATTCTTATCAAAAGGAAATCAAAGTAAATTGTAACATTTTTGTTGTTGTACATAATTTATGTCCCTGTTTGGGTTATTTATTAAGGATTTTCCCACTGGACATTTCTATTTCCTTGTTTTTGTTTTTTTGTTGTTGTTGTTGTTTCAAGGCTATTAAATTTAAAGGCAGGCTAAATATTTTGTCTGTGTTGTAAAAGCGGCTTTTATAACATCTCTTGGGATAGTTTCAAGAGAAAAAAGAGAAATTATTTTAATTTTTTTTACGAATTTTTATGTTTTTTTAATGATTTTTTTTACTGTTGATATACAGAATAAAATTAAAGGTCATTTAAATATATTTTGTAAGGCGGAGATTTTTTTTCGTTTGGATTTAAAATTTAAATTTGATTACCATGCACTATCATTGTATTTGGCTTCGCATAGTCCATTTTATTTTGTTAATGAAAAGCTTGAAGTCGCCGTAGTCTAGTAGGTAGTGTGTCGGCTTAACCGTGAGGCCACGGTTCATATCCCAGACATCAAAACAAAATATGAAAAAACATATTTCTTTTTCGACTTCCTCTCAGCAGATTTCTGGCAAAAACTCTGAAAGTAAATATAATTTGCCCTGAAAAGTTTCTCATAAAAATTTGTCGTTCCTAGTCGACTTTAAACTGTAGGTTCCGCCACTCATGTATGAAATTAACACACGCAACATGAGTGGTGTGCGGAACTAGGTCGCAATCCTTACTGAAGGGATTGTAATGACCAATTGTGTATGTATGTATGTACAGTAATCCTTCGCTTTACGTCGCCTCGATTAACGTTGTTTCGATTAACGTCGTCGAACATTTTTGTTCCTTCTAACTTCAATTTGCGTCGTCATCCGATATACGTCGCCTTATTTTTAAACCAGCTGCGACGTAAATCGAGGGATTACTGTAACTTTTATATGTTCCTTGTTAAAAACATACTACTTTGTAGTATGAGCAATATGAAATTCGATTTACGTCGTTTCGATTTATGTCGCCTTTTTTTGGAACCAACTGTGACGTAAATCGAGGGATTACTGTATTCCATTTTATTTTGTTAATGAAATGCTAGCGTGAACACCTGAAATCTAGTGCAATTAAAAGTGCAAAACTCTCATTGGCAATAACTAGATTTACTAGACTCCTGATTTGTTCAATCAATCTTACAATTAATGGCACACTGAATGCATTTCCTGTACAATAAAAAGAAAAAATTCCATAAATTTTTTATTAACTCTTTAAGGTCTAGTAATTGCTGTTGGAAAATCGTATTAAAAATTTTTATTGCCTGCATTTAGTCATGTGGTTTGGTTATTAAAAAATACAAAAAAAAAATCGAAAAAAAATTTTAAAAGAAACCACAGCAATACAGCCATCCACCCCATAAGGTTATTTCATTGACCCCTGTTAGTTTGTATTTTCTTCTAATTTCCCTTAAGCTCTCCTCAAGCAATCTCCTCCTCTTCAAACTAATCTTTTTCAAGTATTTTCAATATAAACACACGCACACATGCATATACACACATACATCTAGTCTTATAAGTGGTCATTTGTCAGTAGATAGTGGTGACCCTCTTGTGAGGTTAATTTGTATGTCTAACTCGGGGTAATTACGTTGTAAAACCTCATAAGAATATGGATTTTCTTTCTTTCTTCGTTCGTTTGTTCGTTTTTTCGTTTATTTTTCTATTCAAATACATACTGATTGCTAGAAGGTAGTTAGTCCATGGGGTAGTCTTTATCTTATCGTTTGATGGCTGTTGTTGTTGCTGTTGTTTTAACATGTTTTAAATCTTATTGACGTTTATTTGCTTTTCAAGCACACAAAATCATAACAAATAAAAATAAAAATAAAAATAAATACAAACAATTTAATTAAAAAACAACAAAATCGAAATCAAAATCAATATTATTAGAGTAGAGTGTGTGAATGACAAACACACAAATCGCGTTTAGAAATTTAAAAAGAAAAAAAATATTTTTTTTGATTTGCTTTGAAATAAGAAATATTTTAAGAGCCAAAAAAACAGAAAAATTAGAAATCAAATTAATTAATTTAATTAAATACGCTTCATATAACGCTGTATGTGTGTTAAAATCATTTGACATTTTATGTCAAATCAATGAACTCACAGTCATGATCATTATGCCAGATATTGTCTCGTATGAAAAGACATTTCCGTAGAAATGCCAAAATAAAAGCAAAGAAAAAAAGAAACGATTTTAATTTGAAATATTCAAATATTTTTAAATGGAAATAAATTTATAACTTCAAGGAAACCACAATTCAAGAACAATTTGAGAAATTATTTATAAATAAGAAAACAGTTGTGGGTAAAAATATAGCACTTTTATTTTACAATCATATTTTTTCTTTTAAATTCTAAATTTATAAATAATCTTATCAAAGAATGATTTCAAATTTATTTTCTTCCGTAATAGCAGTTTTACCACTGCTATTTTTGTAAGCACAATTGTTAGCAATGTATGTGCTATATATAGTAGATTTGTGCCATTATATTTATTTGCTTAATTATAAATATTTTTAAGTGTTTTTAAAACTTTAGTGTATACTAAGCTACGATCGCTCTGGAGATAATCTTATAAAGGGTCCGCCAATTAACTTTTTCTTTGAAAATACTTTAAAAAAAAACTACTGAATATTTTCTTAAATTTCTTTTTTTATTTGAAAGTACAATCCTTCCGGTTAATAATGAAAAATAATTTCATTCAAATGGCTGCCTCGGTTGGCTATGCAGTAGCCTACACCAGAAGATGCCGATTTTGGTAAAAAAAAACTCATCTTTTCAGATGAAGCTCATTTTGATCTTGGCGGGCATGTAAACAAGCAAAATTATCGCATTTGGGGCACAGAAAACCCGCACGCATCCATTGAAAAGCCTACGCACCCAAAACGAGTCACTGTTTGGTGCGGATTTTGGTCCAGAGGCATAATTGGGCCATTTTTCTTCGAAAATGAGCAAGGAGTGGCCATTACAGTCAATGGCGATCGTTATCGGGCCATGTTGAACGAATTTTTGTTCACAAAAATTGAAGAGGAGGACGTTGGCAACATTTGCTTTCAACAGGACGGCGCTACGTACCACACAGCCGAAGCTACACTCGATATTTTGCGCCCTGTGTTTAAAGATCGCATTATCAGCCGCAGAGCTGATGTCGTTTGGCCACCTCGGAGCTGCGATTTGACACCGTTGGACTATTATTTGTGGGGTGCCGTCAAAGATAAGTGTTACGCCGACAAGTCAGAGGCAATTGACGTTTTAAAGGAGAATATTCGTGAAGCCATTGGTTCAGTGAATCTCCAAAGGGACTCCGCACAAATTTACACCGATGCCTGCAAACCGGAAGGAGCCGTTGGAATTGGTATCTATTCGGAATCAATCGGAATATCCAAGTCTATACGGCTACCAGATCATTGCAGTGTCTTTCAGACGGAGGTGTCAGCAATTGAGGCTGCGGTGAAAATTATTGTGAACGGAAAATCATCATACTTTCCGATAGCCAAGCGGCTATCAAGTCCAATGCATTCCAGTGTAATAAACTCCAAGACGGTGTACAACTGTCGCAGATATCTCAATGAGGTGGCAACCCGATATGATGTTTGTATCACATGGGTATCGGGGCATAATGTGATATTCCTGGCAACTGCAGAGCGGATGAATTGGCCAGAAAGGGCATGACCATCGAACTCTCTGATGAATTCTTTACGTTGGGGATTCCTTTTGCGGACCTGCAAACTTAGAATTGACAATGCAACTGTAGATCTCGTCAACAAAATGTGGGCAACTTCGGATAAGGGCAGAGCGGCGCAAAAGATCTGGCCGAGGCTGGATAGGAGGCGCACGGCGACTCTGCTTAAACTCCAAAGAAGTAGGTCAGCACTGTTATTGGGGTTATTACGGGGCATTGCATTATTGGAAAGCATGCGAGTCATATTGGTCTTAGACACCTTGCAAATGATTTCTGCAGAAGCTGTGGAGATGAGGAAGAGGATGAAACTATTCTTCACCTATTGTGCACATGTCCGGCACTTAGTCGGAGGAGAAAGAGGTACCTGGGTGCCTATTACATGAAGGATATGGGTGAACTGTCATGTATGGATATTGGCAGCCTGAGTCGCTTCATCGTAAGCTCCGAATGGTTCCTGGAATAGGGGAAATGAGGAACTGTGATATCTACCTACGTACCTAAGACTTATTATATGTCGTAGACAAATTAAAAAATATGCTGCAAGAATTTTAAAAGAATTGTAAAGTTTACCCTGTTAGAGGCAAGAAGTGGCGCTGCTAAAAGTGTGGGTTTGCGTCTTTGGTTTTTAAATTCGAATTTATCTTCATACATATTCCTCTATATACCTGCATATGATGCTAAATATTGGAGGACCTGGTCCATTCAAGAGGAGGATAATATCGATAATGTTATATGCTTGCCCAATATGGTCGGAGGCACTCTCCGTGGGGACGACAAGGAGAATACTGTCCTCGGTGTATCGTCAAAGCGCGATTAGACGGATAAGTGGCTTCAGGACAGTGTCTGATGAAGCGGTATTGGTGTTGACAAAGACAATACCAATAGACATATTGGCGGATGAGATGAGGAGGATATACCTTCGCCGTCTCGAGCACCCGGGACAAATAGCGGCTATAAAAGCGGAGGAAAGAAGGACTTCCATGTACAAATGGCAGTCACGATGGGAGAATGGTTTAAAGGGAGATGGACATTTCACCTTGTCCCTGATGTAACTCTTTGGATGGAGAACGAACATTGCGAGCTGAACTACTACGTGAGCCAGTTCCTAACTGGTCATGGGTGCTTCAGGAAATACCTGCACAGATTTGGTCATGACACTTCCCCTATATGCCCAAACTGTGTAGATGAGGAGGAAGACGCTGAGCATATTCTAACATGCTGCCCCAGATTTAGATGGCCCGGGGAAACGAGTTTCGGACCAACTCGGCTTATGGAGGAGGTGTTGAATTCCAGGATTTTATAGAGCCAATGCAGTCAGAGAATAGCTGGAGTAATGATAGAACTCTGAAGGCTGGAGGAACGGAGGCGAAATTTAAATTTAACTTAGTGTGACCAAGCTTTAAAGATAACCAGCCCTCCGTGGCAGTCCCGCGAAGGGAGAGTGGTTGAAGTGTGTAGGGGGAGGGTTTAGTACGTAGGCATCAGTGATGGTGAATCGTGCACTCTTTTGTTGGAACAAAAGTGTCTTTCGAAGATTCCCACCTCTGGTGGGTGCCTATAGGCGAGGACTGGAACGGCCACAATTACTACACTTAATATAGCATAAACTGTATCATAAAAGGACAATGAAACAGTTAAATATGTATGTAAGGATGTAACAGGTGCTCGAAAGATAACAATTCTTAAGCAGTCCACGATTGGGAAATAATTTGGCATTCTCAGTTACAATTCAATTTAAATTTAATTTCATATTTAATTTCCATTCTCTTATATTTTATCTTTTGTTTGGTTGATGGTGACTTTTCGCCTTGACACACATGCCAACGAAACAAACAAATAAATTTTCTTATGCCATGTATGAAGATGGGGGTTTTCCCTGCCAATGCTCAGCGTCATTTAATTTGATTTTACATTCGATTTTAATCTCGGAAATGATGGATTTGTTTAACAATTTCGTCATTTTTGAAATAATTTCTTTTGGCGTCAGTATAATTAATTAAATATTTCGACATTTTTTAATAAACCAAGACAGAAATAAAAGCAAAAGAATTGTTTGTTATTCATAAAGCAGACAGACAGGCAGACAGACAGACAGACAGTCTGATAAAAAGTGATTTAAAATTGTAATAAAGCTTGGCGATAACATTATTTTTATTTATTTATTCACTTACTAAAGAAAAGTTGTATTTAATAATAAGTAAAACAAATAAAATAAACCTTTAAAGTATGGTCACAGTAGGCAAATATTAACTGAAATAATTGGAACCTATTTTTCCGATTTTTTTTTTGACGTAAACATTTCTTGTAATGAAATTTGTTCCCAGCAGTAAGCCACTTTAAACAATTGTTTGATCAAAATCGTGTCTACATATTCAATAAATTTTATTTTTTGTAAAATATTTGCAAGGTATGACCAATGAAAAATATTTGAAAGTGAAAAATTTTAAATAAAATGAATGCTAAAGGAAACTATTCAGAATTGCTATGTATTCTTAAACAATTGTTTGATCAAAATCGTATTTACATATTCATTAATTTTTTTTTCGTAAAATATTTGCAAGGTATGACCAACGAAAAATATTTGGAAGTAAAAAATTTTAAATAAAGAGAATGCTAAAGGAAACTGAACAGAACAACTGTTTTTTTTTGTCTTGAGCCAGTGGTGGGAATCTTCGAAAGACACTTTTGTTCCAACAAAAGAGTGCACGATTCACCATCACTGGTGCCTACGTACTAAGCCCACCCCCTACACACTTCAACCACTCTCCCTCCGCGGGACTGCCTTAAGGTATTGCTTCGCGGAGAGCTCGTTAGCTTGAAAGCTTTATCACATTAAGTCAAATTTCGCCTCCGTTCCTCTAGTCTTCGGAGTTCCAGCATAACTTCAGCCATTCTCTGACTATATTGCCTCCATAGAATCCTACAATTCAACAGCTCTTCCATTAGCCGGTTTAGTCCTAAACTCGTTTCTCCGGGCCGTCTAAATCTGGGCCAGCATGTTAGAATATGCTCCGCATCTTCCTCCTCATCAACACAGTTTGGGCATATAGGGGAAGTATCATGTCCAAATCTGTGCAGGTATTTTCTGAAGCACCCATGACCAGTCAGAAACTGGGTCACGTAGTAGTTCAGCTCGCAATGTTTGTTCTTCATCCAAAGTGTTACATCAGGGATAAGCCGAAATGTCCATCTTCCCTTTAAACTGCTTTCCCATTGTGACTGCCATTTGTGAATGGAAGTCCTTCGTTCCTCCGCTTTTATAGCTGCTATTCGTCCCGGGTGCTCGAGACGGCGAAGGTATATCCTCCTCATCTCATCCGCCAATATATCTATTGGTATTGTCTTTGCCAACACCAATACCGCTTCATCAGACACTGTCCTGAAGCCACTTATCCGTCTAATCGCGCTTAGACGATACACCGATGACAGTATCCACCTTGTCGTCCCCACGGAGAGTGCCTCCGACCATATTGGGCAAGCATACAGCATTATCGACGTTGCTACCGCCGAAATTATCCTCCTTTTGAATGGACCTGGTCCTCCAATATTTGGCATCATCCTCGCCAGTGCTCCCTGTGTTACAGATGCTTTTTCGCCGCAGAAACCACTGTAGCTTTTGCTAAACGCCAACTTTTGTGTAACACTGTAAGCGTACTCAACTTATATTCACATTTAACTTTTGACATTTCCTTTCCATACCGTGCTCACTTAAATTTCAAATTAATTGCTTACTTTCCTTTACACGTATTCTTTTTCTAATCAATTAATTTCTTTCAATTCTATTCTTGTTTTATTCTTTTCTTTTTTGTCGTCTATTTTAAGACAATGTTTTCTTTTATGGCCTCTCCATAAAAACGCTATTTTTGTGTCTTAATTTCCTTCTATTTTTTCTTTAAGGAGTGTTTGCTTTGCCATCATCAAAATGAATTCTTATCAAAGCAATCATCATTCGTAATTATATGAGGCATAAACAAAAAAAAGTCTCGTGTTTAATACCAATCTAGGGGAAAACGACACTGCAAAAAAGTGGGTCAAATTCTAAGGCGATTTAATCAATACATTGCCCGATAAGGGGGGAGGAGGGAGTCTTGTGTTTAATTGAACCATCAATGGTCGTTTATTTTTCCCTTTTAAATATTTTAAAATCACGTAAATATGTATTACGGGTGGCATTTTATTATGCTAAATTGTTTGTAAAGGGTCCGCCAAATAACTTTTTTTTTGTTTAAAATGCTTTAAAAAAAAACTGCTGAATATTTTCTCAAATTTCTTTTTTTATTTGAAAGTACAATCCTTCCGGTTAATAATGGAAAACAAATTTAATTCAAATTGCTGCCTCGGCTAGCCATGCAGTAGCCTACACGATCGGTCCAATTTTTAAGCACATTATCGATTGTGTGCAGCTGTATTTCACCAATGGCTTCAAGAATATTGTCGGCGTAACACTTATCTTTGACGGCACGCCACAAATAATAGTCCAACGGTGTCAAATCGCAGCTCCGAGGTGGCCAAACGACATCGGCTCTGCGGCTGAAAATGCGATCCCAATTATGCTTCTGGAGCAAAATCCGCACCAAACAGTGACTCGTTTTGGGTGCGTCGGCTTTTCAATGTATGCGTGCGGGTTTTCTGTGCCCCAAATGCGATAATTTTGCTTGTTTACATATCCGCCAAGATCAAAATGAGCTTCATCTGAAAAGATGATTTTTTTTTCTGCCAAAATCGGCATCTTCTGTAAGTCGATCGCAGGCCCACTTAGCGAAGCGAAAACGCATTGGATGGTCAATTGGCTTCAACTCCTGAACCAATTGGATTTTGTATGGCGTCATACCAAGGCCTTTATGCAAAATTCGTCTCAATGATGTCTCCGAAATGTTCAATTGTTGAGAACGACGGTGAATTGATGTTGATGGCCCTTCACGCACACTTTTTGCCACAGCAGCAATATTCTCGGGTGTGCGCACTGTTTTTGGCTTTTCACGCTTTGGTTTATCGATGAGGATGCCAGTTTCTTTGACTTTTTTCACAAGATAGCGAACATACGGAACTGACGGTGCTTCTCTTCTTCCAAAATCCGTACGCAATTTTCGCACACATTCTGCAACGTTACCATGATTTTCAAAGTAATGTCGCAATATTTCCCAGCGTTGTTCAAGCGTATACACCACCGTATTCATTCAGCGGAAGGATAAAACTGATTATCTGTCAAATCAGACATGAGTTAAGTGTTGCCATTCACGAAATAAGTACTAGTTGAAAAAAAAACGTTAGATGGCGGACTCGATATTTCAATACAACAAAAGTGGAAAGACAAGGTAAAAGCGTATTTGGAACGCCGTTTTCTTGTTCAATCACTTCACAAATGCTAACAGAACATAAAAGATGATGATGATGATGGCCAACATAAAAAAGAAGAATCAAAATTTACTTAGCAATCGTAATATTTTATATGGTTTTAAAAATAACGTTTATATAACCTTTGACCTTTCGCATAATCAGCTTAATACACCATTTATATACGTATGCTTACAGATGAACATAAAATCCAGCATACAATGAATGCAAATATTAAATAAATAACGTTAGTTTAAAAAACGATTCGTGACATGTGCCAATGCTAATTTCACCATAAGAAGACTAACATACTCGTACACACATAATAGATCATTACAACCCTTTAGTTTGGATTTGGACCTAGTTTCTCACATCACTTATGTTGTGTGTGTTAATTTCATCCACAAGTGACGGGATATACAGTTTAAAGTCGACTCCTAACGACAGATTTTTGAGAAACTTTTTCATGGCAATTTTATTTACTCAGAGTTTTTGCCAAAATCTGCTGAGAGGAAGTCGCTGAAGAAATAATTTTCACATTTCCATTTAGTTGGAGATGTCTGACCTGGGGTTGGAACCTAGTTCTCACGTCTAAAAAGCCAGTACATTCAGCCTTACTAGTACTTCACTAACCGGTTAATCGAAAATGAAATGCTCCCGAAAACATTCCATATCTGTCTTTGCCGCATGACCTGTATCCTGCCTTGCCTGTAGTTGCTAAGGCTACGTCGTGTGTAATCGATAATCCTGCAACCTGTTCTCCTCAATGCCTTACATTGAGGCGCAATTTTTCAAAATTCAATTTCTAGCCCACTACTATGGTTCGAAAGAGGACCCTCTGGACTACCATTTGCATATAGTCGGGCTGGTGTACTATTTCTTATAGGTCCCAAAATGGCCACTGATCTTCTAGAGAATTTTCAAGCAATGATTTCAAATCCAATTTTCTTAATACCATAGCACTTTATATGTGACTACATTGCTGATTATATTAAAAGGCCTTGGAACCATCCTTTGCATATAGTATGGTACACATAGACCTAGAGTATTTCCCAAAATTAGCTCCTAAACAAATGGGCTTGTTCAGATGGATACTGTTAAACAGTTAACAGTGCTCTGTTAAGGTCAAATTTTGTTCTGTTAACGCCAAATGTGGCGCTGCTAAAATATATGGATTGTGTCTTGGATTTTCAAATTCGAATTTATCTTTACACACATATTTTCCAACCGAGCCTGTAAATCGCCGGAAATGTTATGAATTGCCGACAGTGAATTGCCATTAGAGATTAACTTCAAATAAGTGTGGCGCTGACTCTCCAAAAAACCAACATCAACAAGAGTCTACCTCGGCGACTCTGCTTAAACTCCAAAGAATCAGGCTTAGCGCTGTTATCGGGGTTATCACGGGGCATTGTATTATAGGAACGCATGCGAGGCGTATTGGTGTTGGACACCTCGCGAATGATTTCTGCAGAAGCTGTGGAGATGAGGAAGAGGATGAAACTATTCTTCACCTACTGTACACATGCCCGACACTTGGTCAGAGGAGAAAGAGACACCTGGGTGTCTACTACATGGAGGACCTAGATGAACTGTCATGCATGGATATTGGCAGTCTGAGTCGCTTCAACGGAAGCTCCGAGTGGTTCCTGGAATAGGGGAAATGAGGAACTGTGGTATCACAATGGGCCCTGTGTGCGGCCTAAGTGTGTCCGCTCATGACTCCATCGAGGGGACAGCCACTTCTACCTACCTAAGAGTCTACCTCAGAGCAAGCATCTCCATCTTGTATCAAGTTTTGTTTGTGTTTTTTCGTTTCATTTATCAAGTTTCCCTAGTTAAGCAGGTCTACAGGTCTACTGTAGCAGGTCCTAACTAGGAAGATAGGATTGTCAACTGATAGTGTTATTGTTTTACATTGTTATACTGCGAGTAGTGGAAAGAACTCCTGCTGATTAACTCCGAATCCTAAAAGTTGACAAATTTTACGGCCCTAGGATGTTATTTTTATTAATGTTATCCTCAATTGATTGTTTGTTCTTAATTTCCTTTATAATGCGAATCAATAATTAATGAATATTTGGTTTGTTGGCTACTGTATCCAATTCAGGAATGATTGTGTTCGTAGTTAAGCTCTTTAATTGCAACATCACGGCTCTTACTTTACATTTCTCTTTCTTGATAAAAAATTTGATAATTGGGATCCTATTTCCCTAATTTAAAAGACTTTAAAAAGTCTATAATTGCTTCGGAATTATATTAAAGTTATAAAAAATAGCCCCGGGTGGCTAAAGTCAATTTTTTAATTTTCCCTTTTAAAAGTTAGGATTAAGGATTAGGCCTATATGTATGCTACATATTTCCTATGTTAGGATCTTAAAAAGTCTTTTCTTTATCTAGCTTTATAAAAGGATTTTATTTAATTTAAACTTTAAAGAAACTATAAATAATTATGAAATAATACAAATAATAAAAGCCTAAAATTATACAAATATTTCTTTATTTTGTAAAAATCCTAAAAGTAGACTTTATTTTTTTATTTCAAAATGAGTGATAAGGGTATGCTTTTGAAAATCTTTTGAAATTAAAGAATTTCTTTTAAATTTTAACCTTTTTATACATCTGACAGCAGCTGTCAGTATGTGGAAATCAAGTGTCTTTAAATCGAATTTAATAGGCATGAATAAATTTTATGAAAATTTTTGAAAAAGAAAAAAAACTTTCATTTTGTTTTTTCCCCGAAGTAGAATACTTTGCAAAGAAATCTCATTCTTATAGAACAATTTGTCTTCCTTTCATTATTTATTTTTCAAAATTTTCATAACTTTTCTGTGTGGCTTACAACACAGTAATAAAATAAATCTTCTTCAAAATACATCTCGAAACGTATGCATATTTATGAAAGCATCCCCAATTTGTATAAAATTTGGTTTGCAAAATCCCTTAAAAGATTTTCGTTGAAACTTTAAGAAGGTATATCTCGGCAGAAGAAAAAACGAAACCAAATTTTTTAATATAAAACCTTGAAGTTTTTATATTTGCTATGGCACTTTAGTTGCTACTTAAAATGAAATGAAATAAAAATGTGGAAAGGAAAATGGAAATGAAAACTAGAAACGCAAATACTTCCGTGCCTAAACTCTAGCAAAACTAATAAAAAAAAGAAAGAAAGAAAATTCGGGGCAAACAAAAAGCATTTCAATGATCATAAAGTCGTCCTGTAATGGAGCAAAAACGAACAGAAATAAATGCAAACAAAGTAAAGGAATAAATACTCTTGTAAATAATAAATCCTGTGAGGGATTCCATCTCTCTCTCTCTCTCTTCCTTAATACGGCAATAACAGCAGCCAGCCATGCCATTGAAAGCAGTTCTATCAATTTGATGTTTCCTTTGTCTTCCTTCCTTCCTTTTTTGAGGTTTCCTTGGCTTTAACTGCTTAACTATTTGAATTCTATTTACCAAAAACGAATAAAAACTAAACAAAAAAATGTACAAAAACATGCCATAAAACGATACCCATTAACAACTTAATAAAACAGTTTTATTGCAGAAATTTTTGCAATAAAAAAAAACAATTTCGGCAGAGGTTGGAAATATTCACTTTGTAGTTAAGAAAAGAGTTTGGAAAACTTTTTAAATTTTAATTCAAAATAGTTTTTCATATTCTTTTCCAAAGAAGTTTTTTTTAGAACTTTGTGGAAAAAAGTTTTATTTTTAAATTATTGAAAAGGAAAGCAAGGATAAGAGCAATAAATTTCTAGATCTGCTTGATTTTTTTTATTGAAAAAACCGAAATTAAATAAAAATCTTCAATTTCACTCAAAAAAGTTATGCAAAAGCAAAAACAGTGCTTTTTGGCTATAGTCCCAGAGCATAGCTTAATAGTTACACTAGTTTCTAATGAATGATTTTTCAAGAGCTATAGGAAAATTTTTCAAAAAAAAAAAAACATAAAATTCAGAAAAATGCATGAAATCTTTATTTGAATCGATAGTACGGTCCATATAATTTAATATTTGAAGATTATTTCATGCAAATGTTGACCGCGACTGCGCCTCAAATGGTTCATCCGCTTAGTGCAATTTTGGCATACTCTTTCCAACATTTCGGCCGGTATCTCACGAATAAATGCTTCAATGTTGTCTTCCAATGCGTCAATTGAAGCGGGCTTGTCTGTATAAACATGAGCTTTAACATAGCCCCACAAAAAATAGTCTAAAGGCGTTAAATCGCATGATCTAGGCGGCCAATTGACCGGTCCCGAACGTGAAATTATATGTTCACTGAACTCGCCTCTCAATAAGTCCATTGTTACGCGTGCTGTGTGGCATGTGGCACCGTCTTGTTGAAACCACATGTCATGCAAGTCAAGCTCTTGGATTTTGGGCAAAAAAAAGTTGGATATCATCTCACAGTAGCGCTCACCATTCACAGTTACGTTACGATTCGCAGCATCTTTGAAGAAGTACGGCCCAATGATGCCACCAGCCCATAAACCGCACCAAACTGAGACTTTTTCTGGATGCATTGGTAGCTTCTGCAATGCTTCTGGCTGATCTTCACTCGAAAATCGACAATTCTGCTTATTTACGTATCCATTGAGCCAAAAATGAGCTTCGTCGCTGAACACAATTTTTCGATAAGGAAGTGGATGTTCGGCCAACTTTCCAAGAGCCCATTCACCAAAAATTCTGCGTTGCGGTAGGTCGTTCTGTATTTTGAAAGGCTCCACACCTAAGTCCTTCCGCAAAATTTTCAACGTTGTTGAGTAACAGAGGCCCCATTGCTGCAAACGGTGACGAATCGATAATTGATGGTCATCATTAACACTGGCCGATACAGCGCTGCGATATTTTCTTCAGTTCACACTCTACGTAAGCGTGTTGTTGGTTTAATGTCCAACAATGTAAATTTGATGTGAAATTTAGTCACAATAGCCCGAATAGCCGCTTCAGTGGGTCGATTAAACTGACCATAAAATGGAAGAAGCGCGCGATGAACTTTCTTAACAGAACACGCATTTTGATAATAAAATTGCAATGATTTGCAAGCGTTATTCGTTTGTAAGACGATTCATGGTTAAATTAGAGACCAAACTTAAGACAGTTTGACAGTGAAACAAAACACGAAACGTGCGTGTGTTGTTTAAACCAGTGTTGCCAAAAGGATAATAGCTAAAAAAAATCACCCGTTAGACTGACTGGGAAAAATTTTGTTTATGCTGCAAGTAACACATTCAGAGCTTGCCTCACCTTCACCATTCATTTTGAACTTGGTTGTGGCTGAATTATTGATGAAATTGTCTGAGGCAGGCAATTATTAGATGGCATAGTTCGTATAGCTTGTAGTTGTGGTAGTCTAGTGTTAGCTTACTAGACGAGAGACTGTGGTTTAACCCACGCCTCAGACATCTCGAACATAATGAAATATGCAAAAAAAAAAACAAAATATTTCTCTCTTCGGCTACCTCTCAGCAGTCTTCATCTGAGAAAAATCTCAAAAATCTGTCGTTCGGAATCGAACTTCAGCCGCCACTAAAGATTAAAATTGTCAAACACAATATGGGTGGTGTGAGAAACCAGGTCGTAATCCTGACTGAAGGATTGTAATGACGAATTAAGTAATTAAGTAAGTTTTCATATTTTAAAGATACTTTTGGTGACATCTTTCGGAGAAGTCTTAAGATTATAAGGCGGTGTTACAAGATCACAGTTTTACTATTTGCAAGAAGGAGTACACTTCCTAAATAGAAAAAAAAAATGCGACTGCTGGATGAGGTGGAGGCATAATATTTGGGAATATTACATAGAACGCTCATATAGAGAGCATTTCGAAGCCAAGCATGTCAAATAGTACAATCCAAGAATTAAGCTCAACATGATAGTCATGCCAACTATAAACCTTATTTAAGCAGGCAGAATGTATTTGAAAAGATCTTGCATATGTTGATATAATCGGGACAGACAATGTGAATCTGTCATATAGTGGCGCTTGAGACTCTTTTACACCCGTTACATATAGTGAGTTTCAAAGGAAACTGTACAATAAGGATAAAATTCTAACAATCACCAAACTCAACTTTTATCACTTAAGGAGAGTGCACGAAAAAATTTTACAATATTTTGTAATTTTTTTGTAATTTTTTTTTTTTTTGTTTCAAATTTAAAGACTGGCAATGAAACAATTTTAAAATAAAAATAATGGCAATTTTTTAATGTATATATTTTTTTAATGTAGTTTCTTTTGACGCTCACTGTATATACTGCAATAATAATGCAGTTGTTGTGGCAATGAAGGAAATGTATGTGTGTGAAGTTAAATTCGAATTTAAAAAATAAAGACACAAATCCACACTTTTAGCAGCGCCACTGCTTGCCTCTAACAGAGTAAACTTTGCTATTAACAGAGCACTGTTAACTGTTTAACAGTGGCAATAAGTAGATTAGTCTTCGTCTTTGCAATTATTGAAGACTATTGACGTAAAACTTAATTCTCATTATGATCATTATTATTTGTGAATAAAGGTTTTGAAATATATAAGAGGTTGGTGAGGGTTGGGAACGGAAATTTTTTCAACTCTCAAAATTATTCCAGCTATTCCACTACCACAGTTCGAAAGAGGACCCTCTGGACTACCATTTGCATATAGTCGGGTTGGTGTACTATTTCTTATATGTTCCAAAATGGCCACTGATCTTCTAGAGAATTTTAAAGCAAAAAATTGATATTTTCAAAACCGATTTTCCCAATACCATATCACTTTCAATGTGGCTATGTTGCTGATTGTATTAAGAGGCCTTGGAACTCTCATTTGCATTTAAAGTGTCCGCCAAATACCTTTTTTTTGAAAATGCTTTTAAAAACTAAACTACTTATCAGCCGCAGAGCTGATGTCGTTTGGCCACCTTGCGATTTGACACCGTTGGACTATTATTTGTGGGGTGCCGTCAAAGATAAGTACTACGCCGACAAGCCAGAGACAATTGACGCTTTAAAGGACAATATTCGTGAAGCCATTGGTGAAATACAGCTGCACACAATCGATAATGTGCTTAAAAATTGGACCGATCGTGTAGGCTACTGCATGGCCAGCCGAGGCAGCCATTTGAATGAAATTATTTTCCATTATTAACCGGAAGGATTGTACTTTCAAATAAAAAAAGAAATTTGAGAATATATTCAGGAGTTTTTTTTTTAAAGCGTTTTCAAAAAAAAAAAAAGTTATTTGGCGGAGCCTTTAGTATGGTACTCATAGACCATAATTCGCAAAATTAGCTCCTAAACAAGTGGGTTTGTTCAAATGGATACTGTTAAGGGTAAATTTTGATCTGTTAACGCCACATGTGGGTCTACTAAAATTTATGGATTGCGTCTTGGATTTTAAAATTCGGGTTTATCTTCACACACATAGGAAATTCCTTGTTAGGCTTATAAAGCGATAAACTTTGTTTCAGAAGGTTTACATATTTTTTGTTTTCATTGCCTCAGATGGTTTAGATTTCTTACCCAATAGATATAATAGCGTAAGATGCGTACTCCTTCATAATCATTTAATTTTAAAATTAAAAACTAGCTTTTCAATAACTATGAAATTATTTTCATTTCATTTGTTTTTTATTTTTGAACAAAAATTTTTGAAAATTATTTCCAAACCACAAAGAAACTCCATTTTCAGTTGGGTGCTCTCATGACACCTCTTGCTTCCTGCCTTAATAAGCAGTTGCTTCATATTTTCTTCACATTATTAATACACAATAAATAACAAATAAAAAACAAAAACAAATAATAACAATAAAAATAAATTGCCCTTGTTTTCCGGTTGTCTATGATATGTTCGAACGAAGCACTTGTTTAAATAAAAAATTTAAAGAAAGAAAGAAAGAAATCGTTCACTGGCTTTTATGTGAATTAAAATGATTGCTTTAAATATTTTGTTTTCTTTTATTTTCTTTTCAATTTTTATTGGCATATAGAATGTAAATGGAGGAGGCAATTAAATAAAATGCAATTTAAATAATTATTGCGTATCGTTCAGAAGCCCTCTTTACAATAATCGAGGCTACGAGTGGTGAATATTGATTTTATTCATAAGGAAACAACATGTGTAACCAACTTTCTGTGGAATTTATTACGCGTTTAAATGATTAAACAAAAGCAAAAGAAACGTAAAATAAATATTTAACAAAACAGTTGTATTTACTTACTTACCATCATCATACGCTCACTCTTCATTTCATTGTCAATTCAATTTAATAAAAACAAAACGAAAAAAAGAAGAAAAAAAGTCGAATTTCATATTCGATGTTAATTTCGAAATGAATGTCTCCATCAATGTA
Organism: Sarcophaga carnaria; assembly: GCA_958299815.1. Taxonomy (NCBI): domain Eukaryota; kingdom Metazoa; phylum Arthropoda; class Insecta; order Diptera; family Sarcophagidae; genus Sarcophaga; species Sarcophaga carnaria. The sequence goes on from OY283149.1 coordinate 154,248,440, forward strand.
AACAATTGCTGCTGCTACAGCTGCTGTTACTATTGGTAATGCGTTTGGCTTTTCTCTTTTCATTTTATTTAATGAAAAATCCTTGTATGAGGGGGCTTTCAATGTCTAATTTGTGTAGCCGTTATCACAGGGGCAAGTCAATGACAATAAACAAGTGATTGTTAAAACACAAACCGCAAATGGACAATGCATATGGACAATGGACACTCTCTCTCCAGCATATGTATGCTGCTCATTTCTCATTAATGTATGTGTATTTCATATACAACAACAACAAAACACTCTAGCTGAAGCAGGATGTATGTGCCATTTAGTCTTTAAGTAATCGAAACAAAAGGATAAGAATTTAATAAGAACGTTTTAATATGGCAGCATGGCAGCAAGAACTTCTTTGGCAACCAAACTCTATTACTCTCCCCCTGCCCCCATTGGGAAGCTATTGTATTACATACTGGCCTATGGAAATAGGAAATAAGATAATAACATTGCCTAGCAATAATCTTTTCCAATAAATTCTATTTCCACATACTGAATTAAAAAATCACCGCAAGACGGTTTGGTTGGGAGATACAATAATGTGACAGTCTCTCCACTTGCTAACATACTTAACTGGCTATTAACACGCAGATTAACGGATTTCGGCCTGCCTTAACACATGCTTCCAGGCGCCTCTGCTTCTTGCGTGCCCATGTCAGTTGGTCACACCAATCGATGACAGGACTTCCCCGATCTGGTCCTTACAACGTAAACAAGGTCATCCTCTTCGCCGATTACCTTAAATCTCCGCATCAAATACTCGTCTCGCCAAGGCATCCTCCTCCATTGCCATCCTGAAATGCCCAAGCTAGCTTAGCCACTGGATGGTTAATTCGCTGCACAACGTCCATGTCATTGTGGAGCTCATACAGCTCACTGTTGTATCGAATGTGGAAATCATCGCCAACTGGCACGGGATCGAAGACCTTACGTAGGACTTTTCTCTCGAATACTCTCAAGGCTGCTGCATCTTTGCTTAATAGCACTCCATGACTCTGCGCCAAAAAGAAGCACGTAAAGGATGAGCGTCTTGTAGTCTTTTTAGACATTCTTTTTTGTAAACAGATTTACAGTCACTGATAGGTTATTAGCCTATCGCACCCTGGCTTAAATGCCATTTAAACGGCCTGTTTTTAGCTAAGTTTCAAACCACTTCGATTACTTAACAGTCTTCACGCAATAGCTGGCATTTGACAGGGTGTTCCGAAGTTATTGCATACTGGATATATGGTGTAGAATCGGTTGTTCGTTAAAGAACATTCTTAGTCATCCTTGAAAGGCAATCGAAGACTTTCAAGTTTTTCTTGTCACTACCCAACCTCCATTAAGATTAAAAGAGCCTGATCCTAACCTGAACTGAACCTAATAGCTTATAGTTCTTGTTCCATCTAACAAAAATTGGAGAACAAAAGACTCGTCTTTAGACGTACTTACTTACTGAATTGGTCATGCTTTAGTCAAGATAACAACCTAGTCCAGATAACAACCTAGTCAAGATAACAATCTAGTCCAGATAACAATCTAGTCAAGATAACAACCTAGCTACACACACCATTCTTGCGGTTTGTGCTAATTTTTATTGAACGATAGATTTAAGAAACTTTTGTTTTACCTTCAGAGAGTTTTTGTCAGAAGACTTCTGAGAGGAAGTCGTCGAAAGAAATAATTCTTGACATATTCCGTTTTGCTCGTGATGTCTTAGCCAGGAGTTGAACCACAGATATCACTAGCTACTAGCCTACGGCGTGAATTGACAATAGTCTTCGTAGAATATGAGGAGATACTAACGGAGAGCAACAAAGATTTGAATACAGGAGAAGGCAAAGAATTTTCGTCAAGGTTTTCTCAATAATTTTCTGAATGTTTTTCATCGGGTTAAGGTATTAAGATATTCTAATCCTTGTATATATCCTCCGGCACAACATAAGTCGTGGAAAGAAATGTTTCTTTACATATTTCATTACGTTTCTAATGACTGCTGTGGAACTTGAACCACAGACTCTAGACTAATAAGCCAATAATTTACTATATTAAGGCGACGTTTCATTTCACTTTAACAATAGCAAGTAAACTGACAATAAATTTTATTGCCTATGCAAAGGGGCTAATAATAGAAAAATAATATAGCATACCATAAGGGATTTTTATATCTGCGTGTATATTCAACTTATTCACATTATGACATTAATTTTTCGTCCACCTGGTATATATTTAAAGTAAATTGCTAATCTTCTCTTATAATAAAATTAATTTATTACCATTTTTTCTCTATATTTTTTCTTTTATTCATGTATTCTTAAATCTTTCAAGAGCAATAAACTCTGGAAAGGCCATAGAAATACTTAACAAAACACCAATAATCGATAAGATTACGAAAGTATTTCTATTTTATTCACAATCCTTTTCAATTACTTATCGTTTTGCTTTACAAAGAAAGATTTCATATTGACAACAGCATATAAGTGGACAATAAAATTTCATTGCCTGCACTAAGGGGTTACTTACAAAAAATACTATGGCATACCTTAAGGAGTAGCATTGCTTAGTTGTTAATAAAACATTATAAATAGCAATCAAGAAAATTAAATGAATAAAATGTTAATAAAAGAGAATCGAAAATAATCGAACATTTCAATTTAAAATCTGACAAGAAATATTTAAGAATTCTTACTTCAAAATTCTCATTATTTTGTCAAATTATAAGCATGACATTAGCAGACATAGCAGGCATAAATTAAAATTCATTTGTAAAAGAAAAATTGCTTTACTTTTGTGATAAATGACATGGTTTTCGTAAATATATGACCAAACTGTCTGCTTTGATTATTGCTGGTCCATTGCTTGGTGTTCTGGTCCACATTCAATGTCTAATGCTTACAGACTCTGATTGTTCATTGCGTGTAAAATGCGTGTGTCAAAATTGTTGTTTCTTAATGATGGTCTCTCTCTCTCTCTAAATGATTAATGATGTGAATATTATTTTTAATTTCTTGATATTTTTTTCCTCTCTGTCTCTGCTTAAATTGTTGCGTTCTGAAGTGCTTTTTGGCTGGCGGCCAAGGCTAAAAGTGTATGAAAAAAAGACAAAAGAAAAGAAAAATTCTTTTTAATACAGTGTCTGCGTCTGGTTGTAAGAAAAATTTTTAAAATTTTATTTTCATTTTCTTGTTTTTTTTTCTAATTTCAATTTGCACTTGGTTGTGATGGCCTCTTTAAACTTTAAGGGTATGTGGGTTAGAATGCAAACAAAATGGAAATTGTTGGCTAAAAATCAGAAAATAAAAGTTTTTTTTGGCTTTGCTTTCATAGTGAATATGTTTTCGGTTTTAATTTGAAGAGACTCATTTACGCAATTTTTACTTAAAAATTTTAATGAATTGAATTTAAGAGACGTCCTTCCAACCACAACTGATTGTAGTAACAGACTTTGGGCATAAAAGCCTACATGTGATTTAAGAAATAGTTCGTCTTTTTTTACAAAGCAGCCATAAAGTGTGACATTTGTAGAAAAACATACCTCCTAAAAATATGCTGCAATTTTATATCACTTTAAAGCCTGAAAGTATGCCTCATTTTTCAAAAAAATACAGTTTTTATTGCTTTATCTTAAATAATATTTTTATATTTAATTTTTCATTCTTTTAAAAACTCCCTCAAAGCATGCTGCATAAAATATTTTTAAGCTGCATTTATTTGAAATGTATTTGAAAGGATAATGAAAGAATTTTAAAGGTATTCCAGGAATTATTTTTATTATTTTTTTCTTTATTTTTATCCTGCTAAAAGCACTCTAGTATTTTTGTAAAAATACAAAATAATCTCAGAGTGCCTGGCTACACCTATTACGCACTTTAAATCGGTGCATTGAATTTAAATCCATATAAAGTTTACAACATTTAAAAACAAGGAGTGTTAAAATCCTGTATATTATACTGTTGCAAAGGCAGAATAAAAACTAAATATGAACATGAAGAAATATTAATAAAAACGTAGAATAAAAAAAAAAACAAAATCAAATTTTAACTTAAAAACTACAATCCAGAGAGATTAGCAAATGCATTATTTTTGTTGCAACAAATCAATAGTAGGATTCTAGAAGTTGCAATTTGGAAAATGGAATCAAACAAATTAAAGGATTTATTTCAATAAATTAACAACAACAAATGAAACAATTTCTTTTTGCATACAAATTTTTCTCTCCTCCTAGTGGTATGCTACAAATTTTTGGGAAAAATCCCCAAAAATATTCCATAAATAAAATAATGCTCTTCTAAAGGTTTATTTGAAAAAAATTTAAATAAAAAATGAATTTTAAAACAAATGGAAATATACGAAACCATGGAAACAATTTTAAACACACAAGCTGATGATAATTTCCAAGTAATTTTATTTCAAGAAAGAAAGAAAACCTACAGATTACAGAATCCAAGGACATTTTCATGTTATGACGTATGGCTTATGGATATGAAGTGAAAACCTTTTAGAAAAATTAAAAAAAAATAAAAAATTCTAGCAAATGGACTACATTCTGGCAGTACAATTTTAAAATAAAGTTTTAAAGAAATTTTATTAGGAAATCTGAACGAATCTGAATTTTTACTGAATTGCTTACACCTTAAGTTTTCGAGATTGTTTATTTAATTGACGACTATACGGCCGCATTAAAATTTTGCGAGCATAGTAATAAACTTCTAGAGAGGATAGCGGCCTACTTGTGTGCCTTACAACCATAAAAGTAATTTCTAATTATGATGATAACAAGAAGAGACTTCTACTGGGATTTTTTTACAATTTTAAGTGAACTAGTAACTTGAGCTATGTATGAAGTTGATGCCAACATTATTCTCTTCAATGAATAAATACTGATAATTTGATGACGGGAGTACATTTACTTAAAAGTGAAAACCAACAACCAGCATATTTCGCTTCAGTTTCAAGTTGCCATATTGTTTTGTTTTGCGAACAAAACAGCAATATTTAAGCATCGTATGTAATTCAATACTTTAATTGACTTCATTTTAAAGGTCACAATGCAATCAATATTAAAGCCTGGATTTTAGATTCTATGGAAAAATCTACTCTTTCGTTTGCCACTATAATGCTACGTTTTTACCTTTTAAAAACATTTAAATAATATGAGCTCCGTAGATTGCAAATAAAATTAAAAATAAATTTGTGTTTAATTTTAATTCAAATTCATTATTATTCGCACAATTCTATGTGCCACTGATCACAACTTGATGTAAACAACAACAATTGCTTTTCTTTGTTATTACTCTGTTTACATCCTTTGCATAAACAATAACAATTACTAGACAATTATTCGACAGATCTTTATAACGGAGATCTTCACACAAGAGTGACTGAACTTCACTAAATCACTCGTCAGCTTTGCCTTGCCTTTAATAGGCAGGGTAATCATTCTGATGAATGTTTTTGAAGGCGAATGTTCATGACTTCGCCATCTCGAAATCTCTATAAAACTAAACATCGTTGTTTTCATTTATACTTGTAGTGTTTGTTGTTGTATTTTTGTTTACTTGTTTACCATTTTTTATGCTGGTGTTTGTTGTTATATTGTTTATAATTTTAATGTTAAGCGATGTAAATGCAATGCAGCAGTATCTAGATTTTTCATTTTACATTCCTTTTAGTCTAGGTAAAGCCACTAGATTTTATTTTTACCCCCAATATATATTGTATAACAAATATGTACGAATTTATTTACTTAAATTAACCAAATTGAATGCATAAATTTGTGCAGTTATTTAAATAAGATTTCATTCTATTGTTTGTTTGTTGTTGTTGTTTTATTTGTTGCATTTTATTTGATTATTTTGCAATTAAATTATTGTAGACGAACGGAATGGTAATACGAAATATAAGAAAAGTTTTTGATTCTTAAATAAGATTTTTCTAAAAATTTTGTAAAATAAACTCAGGAATGCAAGAATTTTAAATAGAAAAATTTTACATTTTCATTCAGAATTTAGATTTGTGAACCCCTCTACCAAGCATGCGCGTGAAGATAAATTCGAATTTGAAAATCTAAGACGCAATCCATGAATTTTAGCAGCGCCACATTTGGCGTTAACAGAGCAAAATTTGCCGTTAACAGAGCTCGGTTAGCTGTTTAACAGTATCCATCTGAACTAGCCCACTTGTTTAGGAGCTAATTTTGAGAAATACTCTAGGTCTGTGAGTACCATACTGTATGCAAAGGAAGGATCCAAGGCCTCTTAATATAATCAGCAACATAATCACATATAAAGTGATATGGTATTGAGAAATTTGGGTTTCAAAATATAAATTTTTTGATTGAAAATACTCTAGAAGACCAGTGGCCATTTCGGAATATATAAGAAATAGTACACCATACAGACTATATGCAAATGGTAGTCTAGAGGGTCCTCTTTCGAACCGTGGTAGTGGGATAGCTGGAATAATTTTTAAAGTTGACTTGTTCGCAAATAATAATGATCATAATGAGAATTATATTTTATGCCAATAGTCTGCAATAATTACAAAGTAGCAGAATAATCTACTATCGCCGCTGTTAAACAGTTAACTGTGCTCTGTTAATATCAAAGTTTACCCTGTTAGAGGCAAGAAGTGGCACTGCGAAAAGTGTGGGTTTGCGTCTTTGGTTTTTAAATTCGAATTTATCTTCACACACATCTACCACGCTATTGAATTTCATACCAATTTTTCTCTCAATTTTAAATATTCTTTTTTCTCCTCTTTTTTTCGTGTCATATTTCACTACGACAACAAATTCTTTAATTCTCCGCTTTCAAAAGGGGTTTTTTTTGTTTTTTGTTTATGTCCTCCAATTTAAAGAAGAACGAACGAATATTAACCCCAAAAGAGAAGTTATTTTTGTTTTCATTTATATTTTTTTCTATTATTGCTTGTTTTCTGTTTTTGTTTTCTATTTTTTTTCATTTCTTTTAATATCTTTATCACCTCGAATAACCAGGTCACCCCAAACATATTCACACCATGTTTTTGTTTTTGTTTTCAGTCCTCAGTTCAGTTTCTCGTGAGTTTTGTCATGTACTCACGCACGCTTCTTCTGTCTTAACAATTGTCACCAATTGCTCGTGTGCTTTAGTGTTGGTGTTGGTGTTGGTGTCGGTGTATCTTTATTTGTCTGTCACAATTTAAATTTTATTTTGATGTTCAAACAAAAGGGGGAGAATTAATTTTTTTTTTTGTATTAATTTGTTGTCTGTTCTGTTGTTGTTGTTGTTGTTTTTTAATAATTTATTTTCGTTGGGCAAATAAATTTCTCTTGGTATTAAAAATTAAACGAAAAAAATGTGTTTCGGAAATAAAATTTGAAAATAATGAAGAGCACGAATATTATTTAACAAAAGTAGATAACACGGGGAAGCTTAAGAGATATTCGACAATTGAGGTCTCGATAGATCAGTAGAGATCATAGTAGAAAGCTTAACAAAGTGATGAGCATGCTTTCCATCTCGTCATCGTTTCTGCAGAAGCCAGTACCCATATAGCCAAGATCAATGCATCTCCCATGAGTATCCAGGATTTCATTGTCCGGTAATACCTGCATGTACTGTTTTGAAGTTTTATTTGGGCTTCTGTAAGCCTTTTATCTAGCCTTGGGAGACTTGCAGTGCTCTCCGAAATCCACTTAATGTCAATTCTATGCCTTCAGGTTCCAAAAGTAGAGAACTCAATAGTTGTGACATATCTGCACAATCTACAGTTTCCCGGAATCTCTATGAGTAGCGAAAAAACGATTCCTTGCTGATCTCTGGTCCTGACGATCATCTGACCATTAGAAGGTATACTAACCCCTTTCCAAAGATATTTTTGTGTTTAACAACCGCCTGATATCGTCGCCTGAAAGACGCTGCAATAATCCGATATCGAATGAGCCATATCGGCCGATTCTGAAGCAATGCCTTCAGCAACAGCTCCAACCGATTTCAAATCACCCGGGAAAATTTTTATATGGGATCGTTTACGAGGTACGTCACCAAATTGTTCGCTTATTGGCCTCTATCTGCAATGGACCTTCTTAACTTCTTCGAGAATTCATAGTGTGGCGCCATGTATTCTAAACCCTAAATTATTCCAATTTCGTCCACATTTTCGAGTGATATTTGGCATACTTGCCATTGTCCAGTTGCCCACAGAAGCTGGTTAATGTTAACAACTGCACTCTGACAGTAAATGTTATTCGGAAAAAAGCGTAAAATTGTGTCTTGGGTCGGCACAGGTTTAATAAGCATTTCGTCCTACAGGGGACCTTTAAATAAATCGCATCAAGTTGCTGATAGTTATCTGCCAAGTTATCCTGCTTAAAGGTCAAAAATAAGTCCCTGGATGATTCAAGTTACGCCCCATGCAATCATAACCTTCTCATTATAACTCTTGCAGAGATTCTTAAATTAAAAAAAAAACCTACGACATAATAGGCTTTAATATTTAATTTCTAATAAGCTCCTTAAAGTATGCAACAAATTTATTTAAAAATTAATTTCAATAATTAATGCAAAAGCAGCAGCTACTGTTTATAATTTTATTTATTAAATAAACAAACAAAAAAAAACTGATTTAATTAGCAGAAATGATGAAATGTAGTGAAAAACTTTAATAATTATTATTTGTGCGAAGCTTAACTGACATCCACCCACATATTGAAGGACATTCTCTGTATTGCACTCAGGCTAATAAAACTGTCAAAAGTTTTTAATAACATGCAGGCAAAAAAACAAAAAAAAGAAAGAGGGATTTACCTACATATACATGCACATTGTGACACGGTTATAGTGAAGTTTACAGTCTTTGGGGTAAAGTATGGTAGTTTTTTACTACTCACATGACTAATTACCGACTGTGTACTGAGGACAAGTGAGTTTTTTAACGTTTCCATCGTGTTAAGGAGATAAATCATAAAGAATAATGAATGATAATGAAGATGAAGTTTATTAGACATGAGGCCACGGTTCAAACCCCCAGATCAGACATCTTGAACATAATGAAATATGAAAAAAAAATTTCTTGACGTTTTCATCTCAGCAGATATGTGGTAAAAACCCTGTGCATTAAATAAAATTGCCATGAAAAGTTTCTCAAAAAGCTGTCGTTTGGAGTCGCCTTTAAACAGTAGGTCCAGCTACTAATGTATAAAATTAACACACACAACATAAGTGGTGTGAGAAACTAGGTTGTAATCCTGACTGAAGGGGTGTAATGGCCAATTGTGTATGTACATGTATGTATACTTAAGATAAAGCAATATGAGGCACTGGAAATCTTGAAAGTGTTGTAGATATTGCTTCAAAGAGAGGTACGTATTGAGAGAGAGAGAGATAATGATTGTCACTTAACAGAGTATATGTACTTCAGGCAGGATGACTACTTATTTACCTCTATGGACTGGCAAGCTTAATGAATTACTCAGCACAGACGCAATTAATATTCTGTCAAGTTTGCGAATGTGAAACCCTTCCCCTTAAGCTGTCTGTCGTGTATGTTAATGAAATTGAACATTAAAAATAAAAAATTTCTTTTTTAATAAAAATCTGTCATAATGTCTCTCTCACTCTGATATTTTTTTATAAAAGCAAATAATTTGTAAATTTTACACACTCATACACACTCGTAACATCACAGTATGATGATGATGCTCTTATACGGTAGATGATGTGTAAGGAAAATACTAAAAGAGAATCCCATTTGCCAGACATACCCATACACACACATGATGCCCATACATTAGTCTTCATGTGGTTTTTATTTGCTCTCCAAAGAGGGATACCCTTTCATGCCATTCACATGATTTGTTTGCATTGCTGCAACACAACACACTTACTGCGATACGAGTCGAGTATGCAATATTTTTCTTGTTTATTTTCAGTTTTTTCTGTTTTTTTCATTTTAAAATCTTCTACTGAAATTGAAATAATTGTTGGTGGAGAGGCAAAAAAAAATATTTATTTTTGCAATTCAAATACTCATAGCAAATAGAAGAAGAAGAAAATCTATTTTTTATTCCAATGAAAGTACTTTCCAGTTATCAAAACAAATTGTTGTGACAACTCAACAAAAAAAACACTCAAATAAGTTGTGCTCATTTTTATGATTTTATTCTAAATGTCCTAATGATGGCAAAAAAAATTTTTAAATGAAAAATAAAATCCAAACTGACTGAAAAATGTTTACAATTTTCTAATATATGCAGAGAATAGAAGATAAAAATAAAAAAAATATTTTCCTAAAGCTTTTAGTTGAAAAAACAATTCTTAAAAAATGTTACTTACGTAATTGGTCATTACAATCCTTTAGTCAAGATTACAACCAAGCTTCTTACGCCACCCATATAGTGTCTATTAATTTTATCCATATGTATCGGGAAGTCGCCGTAGTCTAGTAGGTAGTGTGTTAGCTTATTAGACGTAAAGCCAGGGTTCGAGTCCCAGGCCAGACATCGAAACAAAAATACAAAATGTACTTCTTCGGCGACTACCTCTCAGCAGATTTCAGGCAAAAACTCTGAGAGTAAATAAAATTGCCATGAAAAGTTTCTCAAAAATCTGTCGTTCGGAGTCGACTTTAAACTGTAGGTCCCTTCGCTCATGTATAAAATTAACACACCACAACATAAGTGGTGTGAGAAGCTAGGTTTTAATCTTGACTGAAGGGTTGTGATAACCAATTAACCTATGTTATGTATCAGTATGTCCAAGAGAGAATAATACCTCGGCTACAATTACTTTGAAGGGCGGATTTTAATGTCATTCAATTGAGCGCCATCTCCCCAAATGTTAAGCGACACAATACAGTTTCAACATTAGCAGAAAACAAGTTTGATTTCAACCGAGTGCTCTTGCAACACCTCTCGCTATTTTTTTTTCATTTATTTATTTAATTGTAATTAATTTAATTACAATCACTTTATTTAATATCACCACTGGCAGCAAATTTAATACGTTTTCTTTTGTTTTTAAAATACCTGTGAGAGAGTGCTGTTGTTGATTTCTTATCTGTAATCCCGTACTTACTCTGGTGATTAATTGTGACATTAAAAGTGTCACTTGAACAAGCTGAAAACACAACACAACTGAAGACAATAAAATTCAAAAATAAATAAAACTTAAACAAAACTTATGGTAGATAATATACGACAAATATTTATTCTTCTTCTATATTTTTTTTTTCTTTATTTTAATTTATTTTCCTATTTTTCGTATTTGTTTTTAAGAAATATTTTCTTGTTGTCTAATCTAAAAAAACAAGCATAATTTTAATGACTTGTTTTACGGGTACCTGAAAAGCTATTTTTAGTTATAAGATAAGATGGTGAAGAGAAAATAAATCATAACATGGTTTGTAGCCCTTATAAAACTGAATGGGAATTAACCCTTATAGTGTGTCTTTTTGCAATCTAATCTATTTATTGGGAACTTTTGTGTTGTTTATGGGTTAATGTAATGTGAGTGAAGATAAATTTGAATTTAGAAACCAAAGACACAAACCCACACTTCTAGCAGAGCCACTTCTTGTCTTTAACAGGGTAAACTTTGTTATTAACAGAGCACTGTTAACTGTTTAACAGTAGCAACAATTAGATTATTCTTGTATTTTGCAATTATTATTTGTGAGCAAAAGCGTTGAACTGTAAAACCTGTACTCTCAAAATTATTCCAGCTATCCCATTAGCACGGTTCGAAAGAGAACTCTCTGGACTACCATTTGCATATAATCTTATATGTTCCAAAATGGCCGCTGATCTTCTAGAGAATTTTTTAAGCAAATAACTGATATTTTCAAAGCCAATTGTCTCAATACCGTATCACTTTATATGCTACTACGTTGCTGATTATAAAGGGTCCGCGAAATAACTTGTTTTTTTGAAAATGCTTTAAAAAAAAGCTACTGAATATTTTCTCAAATTTCTTTTTTTATTTGAAAGTACAATCCTTCCGGTTAATAATGGAAAATAATTTCATTCAAATGGCAGCCTCGGCTGGCCATGCAGTAGCCTACACGATCGGTCCAATTTTTAAGCACATTATCGATTGTGTGCAGCTGTATTTCACCAATGGCTTCACGAATATTGCCCTTTAAAGCGTCAATTGTCTCTGTCTTGCTGCTGATAATGCGATCTTTAAAAACAGGACGCAAAACATCGAGTGTAGCTTCGGCTGTGTGGCACGTAGCGCCGTCCTGTTGAAACCAAATGTTGCCAACATCCTCCTCTTTAAATTTTGTGAACAAAAATTCGTTCAATATGGCCCGATAACGATCGCCATTGACTGTAACGGCCACTCCTTGCTCATTTTCGAAGAAAAATGGCCCAACTATGCCTCTGGACCAAAATCCGCACCAAACAGTGACTCGTTTTGGGTGCGTCGGCTTTTCAATGTATGCGTGCAGGTTTTCTGTGCCAAGATCAAAATGAGCTTCATCTGAAAAGATGATTTTTTTTTGCCAAAATCGGCATCTTCTGTAAGTCGATCGCAGGCCCACTTAGCAAAGCGAAAACGCATTGGATGGTCAATTGGCTTCAACTCCTGAACCAATTGGACTTTGTATGGCGTTATACCAAGGTCTTTATGCAAAATTCGTCTCAATGATGTCTCCGAAATGTTCAATTGTTGAGAACGATGGTGAATTGATGTTGATGGCGCTTCACACAGCGCTTTCTGCCACAGCGGCAATATTCTCGGGTGTACGCACTGTTTTTGGCTTTTCACGCTTTGTTTTATCGATGAGGATGCCAGTTTCTTTCACTTTTTCCACAAGATAACGAACATACGGAGGTGACGATGCTTTTCTTCTTCCAAAATCCGTACGTAATTATCGCACACATTCTGCAACGTTACCATGATTTTCAAAGTAATGTCGCAATATTTCCCAGCGTTGTTCAAGCGTATACACCACCATATTCGTTCAGCGGAAGGATAAAACTGATTATCTGTCAAATCAGACATGAGCTAAGTGTTACCATTCACGAAATAAGCACTAGTTGAACAAAAAAAAACGTTAGATGGCGGACCCGATATTAAGAGACCTTGGAATCTGCCTTTGCATATAGTATGGTACTCATAGACCTAGTATATGTCCTAAATTAGCTCCTAAACAAGTGGGCTTGTTTAGATGGATACTGTTAAACAGCTAACAGTGCTCTGTTAAGAGGAAATTCTGCTCTGTTAACGCTAAGTGTGGCGCTACTAAAATTTATGAATTGTGTCTTGAATTATCAAATTCGAATTTATCTTTACATATATACGATATTAATGTTTACTGTCACCATTTGCTTATCTTATTACATTTTGTTGTCGTCATGTTGACTAGCTAGCTGTGGTGATTTCCTAATTACTTCCATCAATTATTTAATCAATTGCATTTTGTTTGTTTGATTTTCAAAAAATTTTATTTAAAAATTATAACTAAGTATACTTTATAGACGTCATTGAAGTCTCTTTGCTTTGTTTTATGATTTATCGAAAGATAATAAACGTGGCAGACATATTGGCAACATGCTAATCAGACTCTACCTCCAGAAAACCCCCAAAAATAAAAAAGGAACACAAAACAAAAGCCATAATAAATTTGAAAAGCTAACAGAAGACATAAATTAAATGAAAAAAAAATTCATTTCTTCGAATTTTATTTTCGGTAATAATTCTTGGAAAGAAAGGAAAATAAAATTTTTGTTACAAAAGAATTCGGGTTTTTTTTCAAGAATTTTTTAACATAAAATGCCGCTCAAAATCGGGTGTACTTTGCTACTACAACTCATAGATGGTATGTTGAAATGAAGACTTTATTCTGTTATGGTTAGAAAGGATCTTATTGTCCCTGTGGAGGCTGGTTGTTAACAACAAAAGTGCAAAATTGGGTGTCTTGGTGGTCCTACTGCTGCTTAAGAGCTTGTGCTGCTTGATCATTCCATAATGTTCGCAGTTGATAATAACCTATCTCAGTAGAGAGGGTTTGGGGATTGAAGCCTCAATTCGAAAACCATCTGAAGTATTTGAATCTGTATTCTTCGAATTTATAGTCGCCGTAGTCTAGGTTAGGTTAGCTTAGCGTGGTAGCTTTAATTTACCAAAAAGCTCACCTGAGCACGCATAGCGGCCCGTTGTGATGCCACAGATGAATGCAGCCTCTGTACTGACCAAGTTCCTCCGATCGAAGGAGGGGGAAGTTGGTCAACGCAAGGGCTGCACATTTTCAAAAAGCACGACTACCCCACTCTGGAAAACCAGCCGGAAAGTTTGATAAACGAGGCTATGTCCTTGATATCAATGGACGATAGCTCCGTCAAGCTGACAAGGGTTGGAGAGCCAAATAACCTATATCTGCACCCCGCAAGTGGTGGGCATTGGCAGAGGAAGTGGATGACAGTCTCCTCCTCCTCGGCGGATCTGCATCCACGGCAGAAGTGGTTAAATGAGAGTCGCATTCTTTCCGCGTGTCTACCCATAACACAGTGGCCTGTAAGCATGGCCACTGTGATCGAGATAATTTTATGGCCAAGTCCAATTAGCTGGTTGGTACGCCTCCTATCCATTGTGGGCCAACTGAGCCTAGCGATGGAGCAGGACTCTTCATTGACCCAGGACCGGTTAACATCCCGGGAGAATTTCCGCGCAATGGCCAGTTTGAACGAGGTAAGTGGCATTCCCATTGATTGAGGAAGATTCCGGAAGTAGTGAGCCAGCTCTGGCCAGCTGGTCGGCCCTGCAGTTTCCCGGAATATCGCAGTGTCCGGGAACCCAGACAAGTGTGATGCCGAAGCATTCAGAAAGGAGATTGAGGCAATGGCGACATTCTCTGACGTTCCTGGAATTATCCGCAACGTTCGACAGAGACTTTATCGTAGCCTGGCTGTCGGAGTCGGATCGAGATACGGGCGAAAGGGATAGGAACACCATATGCGAGGATCCACTGTGCGGCTTGGCAGATGGCCATTACCTCCGCCTGGAACACGCTGCAGTAGTCCGGCCGTAGTCTAGTAGGTAGTGTGTTGGCTTAATAGAAACGAGGCCACGTTTCAAAGCCGAGTTCAGCCATCAAAACGAAATATAAAAAATATTTTTTCGGCGACTTAGCAGTATTCTGGCAAAAAAACCCTGTGCATTTAATAAAATTGACATGAAAAGTTTCTTAAAAAATCTGTCTTTCGCAATCGACTTTAAACTATGGGTCCCGCCATTCAAGGACTTAAATTAACAGACACACACGCAATATGGGTTCTTTGAGAAGCTAGGTTGTAATCCTTACTAAAAGGTTTATAATGGCCAATTAAAGTATAAGCAGGCATATCTGTCTGTCTTGTATTTTTTTGGTCCATATTCTTAATCTGAAATATCTCTGTATTGAGAGCGTATTAAACTTATATTTTCGGTTTAAATATCAGACCACCGTAGTAGTTAAATATCTCATGATATTAGCCTCATGGAGCAGTTGGTTTCTTAATATTTTTCTCTTTTTATCCTGAAAATTAAGAATCAAAACTTGAAATTTTAAATTTTAAATTTCAACTATGTATTCTTAAATTTGTTTCTTTCTTTTTATTGTCTTTCAATTTCTTCTTCAATATCTTGAGATTTCCATTACAAGCCACATAAAAATTGCATTCGAAAGCCATTCAATTTGGGTTTGATTCTCCGAAATGCCAACAACATGTGCGAAATTGCCATTGCCACTGCCACTCTGCCATAAAGACAAAGACAATGATGTGTGATGATGCTGCTGCTGCAAATCATTTTCATTTCTTGTTGATTTTCTTTTAAATTTTTATTTTTTTTTTTAATTTTCTGTTGGTTTTTCATTCTTTTTCTTTAATTTTTTTTGCAAGTAGTTTTCCATTTCAAATAACATTGGAAAACATTTGTCTCTTTGGCTTTGTGTTTATTTTTTTTGTCAACACACTCCCCACCACGAACCTCTCCTTTAGTGCTTTCAGTTCTATTACCGCAGGAGTATTTCTATTTTGCGTGTGCATCTCTGCATGTTGTTTCATGTTCCAAGAGCTCAAAATGCATGAAATGTTCTTTGTGTAACAGAAATCCCTTCTCTGCAGACTGTACTACATAGCAAGAGTGGCTTAAGTGGAGTGGAGTTGGAGAGCCCTCTAAGGGCCTCTACATTTTGGGCCTACAGGATGCGGCATCCTTAATGCTACTAGTTTTCGTCAAAAATCATTCGAAACATTTATCACACCGGAAGCGTTAATATTTTAAAAATAATTTCAGAAAAATTTAGCTTCACATGCCTTGTTGGCCAGACGTTGCCCCTTCCGACAACCATTTGTTTCGATATGCAGCTCCCTTTAAAATTCCAAAACAGGAGAATGTGTTGAGGAGGTTAGTTCTTACCTTCAAAAAGCATGGAGTCTGTATGAAGCCAAAAATATTCCAACAATTTTTCAAAAGTTTCATAAGATCATGGAATTCTGGAAAGAAGACCCGGGTGTTCCCAACGAGACCCTTCAAGTTTACACTGATGACTCAAAAATGAGTGGCTGGATGGTCTTTGATATGTTTATTAAGGGTTCTGCTATTAAACTTTCTTATAGCCTGCCTGCCCACTGCAATGTTTTCCAGGAAGTCATGTTAATTTTGAAGGCTGCGCAATACTTCATTTCTCAATTTTTAGTGGCGGAATTTTCCCTAAAAATCTCTTGATTTAGTCGGAAAGTCAGGCTGCAATAAAGTCTCTAAAAAACGAGGATTTCTGAGAGAAATTTCGGATCCTGCAAAGGTAACTCTTAAATAGGGCCCAGGAGATAGGGATTTCGTTGTAAATTGCATTGCCGATGAGCTGACCACGGTCGGCACGGCGCTTGCGATTTCGAACATGTTAATAAGCTCATTGTCTTTCTCAGCATGTGCAATATTCCTAGACTCTGCTGGACACATACAGACAAGAAACGGACCGAATCGCTTCTGTCCTTAGGTTAGGTTAGGTTAGGTTAGAGGACGTGTACCTGTCAATCAAGACAAGTACAGTACCCGGAGGTCGGATTGACCCATTGTACAACGTCCTAAAAGAGATAATAATAATATAGGGGTTAGGATGAAAGGAGGGTATATGGGAAAGGAGGGAGTGGGAAGCGGAGGAATCACACAGACCAGACACACCAAAAGGGTGGGAGAGCGCGACTACACCGATGAAGTCCTAGCACCTCTCAACCAGCCTAAGCCACTAATGAATCTGTGGAGAGCCTTAATGTCGGCTCTCGACACTCAATTTCAATCTACCAAGGGCTGGGCAGTTACAGAGGAGGTGTTCGATAGCGTCCAACTGCTCCTCATCGCAACACGCCCTGCAATAGTCCGGCTGGAATCTGTTCCAGATCCCCGTCAGCGACCTAATCTCGCAGTGCCCCGTGATAAAACCGACAAACAACCTTAAGCTGGCCTTATACAAACCCAGTAATCAACCTGTTCTCTTACTGTTTACAGCAGGCCATAGACACCTAGAAACAAAACAAGCCGATCCGTTCCCCGAACGCCTCTGCTCTTTCTCCGTGACCCATCCATTGATAAGGCCATAGAGGTGGCAGACTGGGGGGTCAGGGGGGTTCTGTGCTTAAGTCGCATGGTCTTCTATTGTACAATGACGATTCTTACGGCAGACATGCCGAATGACTTGGCATTTCAACAAATGACTTCTGCAGGAGCTGTGGGTCCGAGGAAGAGACTGCCTTTCACCACATGTGTCAGTACCCTGCTTTCGTGCCATTTTCTCTCACTTTCTGATATCTTATCAGATAAGGATTGCTGCAATGCATATATAATTGGTCTTTAAAACCCTTTAGGCAGTATTACGACCTAGTTTCTCACACCACTTATATTGTGTGTTAATTTTATTCATGAATGGCGGGATCTACAGTTTAAAGTCGGCTCCGAACGGCAGATTTTAAGGAAATTTTTCATGGCAATTTTATTTACTTCCAGAGTTTTTTCCAGACGACTGCTGAGGGGAAGTCGCCTAAGAAATATTCCTATTTCGTTTTGTTAAAGATGTCTGACTTGTTTGAACCGAGGCCTCATATCTAATAAGCCAACACACTACCTACTAGACTGCAGCGAGTACAAGCATTGCTGCAATGGCAAGATTTATTTTGAACACGGAGTGTGTGTGCTGTCACAATGGATCTAAGTTCTAGCCTAAGTGGGATATCTTCCATGGAGACGGTCGGTCACCTTACTTAACCTAACCTCACTTCATAAAATCATATTCATTTTAAGAATATTCGATTACAAATATTTCTCTCTTATTCCCACACAAAAATTAATAAAAAATTTAATTCGGTTGATGCAAGCATTGGCTCAATCTTGTGCAACGCCCTCCAATGTAGTCCCTGCCATTTCTCTCTCTCTCTCTCTCTCTCTCTCTCTCTCTCCCTCTTTCTTTGTTTAAAATGACATGTGAGTATAATTGTTAAAACGTGTACAAAATATTTAAAGAGCAAACAAATACAAATAACTGCCATACAATATATGGCACGATTGGCATTACAAATGCAATATTAGTTTTAAATCCCCCGTGCTCCCCTTCCTTCCTTCCTTCCCTTACCAGCATCTCCATTACTTCTTAATACAACATTTGAGAGAGTATTTCTGCACACATAAACGTTTGTGTTTATGTCGTCGTCGGTTTAAAAATATAAACGAAATTGCAGTAGCAAACATGCCATTAGAGCACCCTCTCCGCACCAAGTACAGGGTACGAAAATTACTTTAATGGCTGTTACAATATGTGGCATATCAATGTATATCCTTTGCAATTATTGTGTAACCCTGTTTTTTTTTTTATAAGACTTTATTTTTATAAATCCCATATGTTTTAAACAATTTTCTGCTTTTTATTTTTATATTCGTTGTCATTGTTATTTTCCTGTTTTTATTCTTTTGTTATGACAAGAAGAAGAAGAAAAAATAAAAGAAAACATTTTAAAATAAATACTCGCACACAACACGTCTTCATAGAGTTGAGGGAAACTTCTGTAATATTCCGGAAAACCAAATAAATGATCTCATATTACAGTTATTGGTGTGGAAAACATTAAAGTCAACACAGATATGTTGTATTGGATTATTAAATGTGACATTAGCAATTGATTAAATTTTATTTTAAGTGGAATGGATATGAGAATAAATTGCGGACTTTGAAGTTAATAATCTGATTAGATCTGATTAGCGTGTTCCACTCTTGGTAACGTGAAATTTCTTAAAAATCTAACGTTCGGAGTCGACTTAAAACCGTAGGTTCCACTACTCATGCATAAAATTAACTCAATCAACTTGGGTGGTATCAGAAACTAGGTTGCAAACTTAACTAAAGGGTTGTAATAGTCAATTAAGTGTGGAAAAGATTTGAAGTCGCCGTAGTCTAGTAGGTAGTGTGTTGGCTTATTAGACGTAAAGCCAGGGTTCGAGCCCCAGGCCAGACATCAAGACAAAATACAAAAAGTATTTATTCGGCGACTTCCTTTCAGCAGGTTTCTGGCAAAAACTCTGCCATGAAAAAGTTTCTCAAAAATCTGTCGTTCGGAGTCGACTTTAAACTGTAGGTCCCACCACTCATGTATAAAATTAACACACACAACATAAGTGGTGTGAGAAACTAGGACGTTGTACAATGGGTCAATTCGACCTCCGGGTACTGTACTTGTCTTAATTGACAAGTACACGTCCTCTAACCTAACCTAACCAAGGAAAAGATATCCCAACATGAAGAAGGCAGAGTGTATGGTACGTGGACAGGCCGTTCTGGCCATAAATATAGCATCAAAGTTATATAATACAGTTGGGAAAATACAACGAACTAAAAGCAGATCAGTTTATAAGTCCTACTGCGCTGTATTATCTTCTGTATATTAAACTTTAAGCGTGCATTGAAATGTAAAAATTTAAGTCCTTCCCTTTGACTTTCCATTCTTAATTACCCGTCCTTTATATTCTCTTCGTATTGTTACCTTTTTACCTTTTAAAAACGTTTAAAATATGAACTCGTAGAATGCAAATAATATTAAAAATAAATTTGTGTTTAGTTTTAATTAAAATTCTTTATTATTCGCACAATTCTGTGTGTCACTGTTCACAACTTGATGTAAACAACAACAATTGCTTTACTTTGTTATTCCTCTATTTATACACTTTGCATGAATAATAACAATTACTAGGCAATTATTCGACAGATCTTTGTAATGGAGATCTTCAAAACACGATTACTGTCTTCAAATGCAACGGGTCTTCACGCAACACTGACTGAACTTTACTAACTCAGTCGTCTACTTTGCCTTGCCTTTTATATGGCAAGGTAAACAGTCTGATGAATGTTCTTGAAGGCGAATGTTCATGAGTTTGCCTTTTCGAAACCTCTATAAATGTAAACATTGTTCTTTACATTTATTATTGTAGTGTTGTTTGTGTATTTTTGTTTACTTGTTTACCATTTTTTATGCTGGTATTTGTTGTTATATTTAGCAGTAGGATAATTTGTAAACAGGTTTGCTTACTGCATTGTTTTGTTTTTGTAGCTTTTGTTTATAATTTTAATGTTAATCCAGTTCGTAATAGTATTTATGTAGAGTAACACAATAATTGTTGCAAATAATTAACTAATCCCCCATACTTGTTAAAACTGATTAATAAGCGCCATAAACTGAATTTACTGTCATATTTTAAAACGTTATCAATTCGAAATCCCCTGTCAGCATTGGCTGAAGTGCGTAATTGTGATAGCAATCAACAACATTATCTATTATCACTTTAAATTGTAAAATAATTGTTCTTTGTTATGAAATAAAAACACGTCTTTCTATTCTATGCTTTGTTTTCTTTCTCTTTCTTTTTTTCACTGTGTCTGAGAACAAGAAAAAAGTGCATTTAAATGGCGCTGCCATGGAAACACACTTGGTTTTCTGCATCAATTGCAAAAATAAAATACAATTCCCAACACATCGTATTATATTGCATATGCTCAGGGGTCGTATACATACACGTGTATGTGTGTGTGTTTAAATAATTCATGTTTATTTTTATTGCAATTGCTTGAAAAACACACACTTTATGTATCTCTTTCACTCACTCACTCCCTCGCTCTCTCTTTTATTAGTTTTTCTCTTTCTATTAATGTTGACATTTGCTCGTTTGAGAAATTCACTACACGAACCTTATTGTATAAAAAAACCTCAGCAAAACGGAGAATAAAAACCAAAAATAACAACAAAAACTTAAACAAGTACGTTACCGATAACAACTTAATAATGGTAATGGCAGTCGTAATTTCTTTAAGTGTATGTGTGTGTGTACGTTTACTTTGTTTTTGATTTTTCTTATAAAAACTGGTTTCCCTTTACATTTCTTCTCTCCTTTTTATCTAACAGAGCTCCCCTATAACTTACTTGTTGGGAGAATGCATTTGTATGTGTGTGAGTTGCTTGTATGTTTATAACGATTTTTGTTTATGTTTTTGTTGTTGTACTACATGTCTGTTGTTTATTGTTTATGTGACTGTTTTTCTTTGTTTCATTTTGTTTCTATTTTTAGAAACTGCTTTCTGTCTCCTGATTGGAGGCAGAAAGGAAAGAGCGGGAGAGAGCAGCCGAGTACATGTGTTGTGTGCATTGTGAATAATAAAAGAGTCTGTTTTCTCTTTGTTTTTGCCGATTAATCTGTGATAAAAAAACACAAAAACTTTCAAAACAAATGTTGACTTTTCGAATTATTATTTCAAATGTTGTTGTCTTGCAACACAGAAAAGCAGGGTTTTGGAACATAAAAACGTATTTTTAGAAGGGAAATGTATGTTTTTCTTTGTTTATTTTGTACAAAAATAGATTTGTTGACCGAAAGCTTGTTTAATTAAAAAAAAGAAAGACAGTAAAGGACAAAGAAATATTCCAATAAAAGGTCAAAGATCCTATGTTGTCTTTGTCAGTATAAAAAATTTAAATAACAAACTAAAGCATACTTTAAGGGTATTTCAAAAAATATTTATGTAGACAATTTTTAGACACCAAAACTGTAGTTCATATCTTAAAAATATTGAAACTTTATTTATAAAGCCCTGGCTCTTAATCCAATTTGACAGTCATTTTTCTTCTTTTTTATTTTTTTTTTCTACTTCTTCTGAATGTAACTCAGGGATTTCTTGGACTCGAGCTATTATTCCCGATTCTACTACGAACATAGTTTGCCTATAAGGACTCATTGCATATATTATTCGCTGTTCGTTTAAAGATTTTCCCTTTTGTTTGAAGACTCTGTTCTACTTCATGTGGCATAGGAACTCATTGGACCTCTACGAATTTGAGATGTACGTGCGAGATCTTCTTGCCTGACGTCATTACATTATCCGATCCATTAATACTGTGTGGCAAATGGCAGTTGTTGGTCTTTTGATATGGTTTGACAGTGTAGAAGATGATCGTCTGCAGAAGATTCTTAAGCTAGTTCGAATGTTAGGAGGTTCGAAACGTGCGTACATCACTTATCGATCGAAAACTTTTAGAATAAGATACTCTATGTGTGATAAATTGTTCGTTTGCTCAGTAATTGTGGATGAGACAAGGGTTTATCCCTCCACAACTAAGCTAAAAGGACAATCAAAGCAACAGGCTAAAATAGAAGCCTTACAGCACATAATGTGTGTGTTGATTTTTGTCCATGAGTGGCAGGAGCTACAGTTTAAAGTCGACTGCGAACGACAGATTTTTTTAGATACTCTTATGGGCAATTTTATTTACTCTCAGAGTTTTTGCCAGAACACTACAGAGAGGAATCGCGGCAGAAAATATATTTCATATTTCGCTTCGTCAGAGATATCTCAGGCTCGATCATAGACTAGACTAAGCGTCCAGCAAGAACATTAAATTCTTTTTAAGTATAAAAGGAAAATATTTCCAAAATCGTTGTTCTTTGTCTGTTCAGGTAATTTTGGGATCTCCCTCGTACCATAAACAAGGGTAAACGACTTGCCAACAATGAAGAGTGAGATTTTTACTTCGTTTAGGACAAGCAAATTTTCTTTTTAAGAAAAAAAAACGAAATTATTTCCAAATTCATCGTACTTTGTCTGTTCATCCAATTGAGGGACCGCCCTCGTACCTTAAGCGCTTATTAAGCATTCATAACGTTCTTTAGCTACAGTATAGCTTAAGGCTGAAGCATCATCAATTTTTGCAGTCTCATTGCCTAAAAGTACACACCAATTTTTAAACATTCCAGCCTTTATGCACACTAGCACACAACCTGACTGTTTTGCATAATAAAAATGGTTTTGTTTTGTATTCTCATCCTTAGCAATTCGATCCAAAACGAATGATTTTTTTTTCTGTGGATTTTAACTTTTCGGGCAACATTTTCAGCCGGCGCAGAGAAAAATTTCAATTTTTCCATTCTTTCTTGCATGGCTGAAATTGAAATTTTTTTCAGTATAACAAAAGGGAAACAACAGCAACAACAACAACAACAACAGCAAAGTTTATTAAAATTTTTCCAATAAACGAAACGTTTACGAAATTGAAATGAATTTCTGGTTTTGCAATTTCACGTTTGTCTTTTGTACTCCTGTACTCTTTTGTGCTCTCATAGACGAGAGCATATTTTATTTACAAAATAAAGTTCAAAGGTCAAAGGTCAACAAAATATGTATTCTCTTTAATAAATAATAAATAAACTTAAGCAAAGGGGCCTATTTCGGCTGCCCTAGCCATTAGCATGGGTATATTGGTTTGCACATAATTACCGCTGAAATAGTGGGCAAAGGGGCCCAAGGCAAATATGGCCACATCATCCGAGCCATGCGTTTCCGATGCCAATGGTACTGTGCTCATATATTTTTGCCTGGGGTCGGTGAAATCTTTGTTGGACAAATCTTTGCGACCCTTTTTCGCTGAAAAGGTTTTGCCATAACCAGGACCATTGGCATACGATAGGATCGTATAGTGCAAGCCATCTGCAGCCATTTCATCGCTCAAGCCCAAGATATCTGCATGACGGGACTAAAGTTAAACAAAATATACGAGATTATTTTGAATGAAAATCAAATTCAGAAGAGACAGCTCACCGAGTAACCATTTATGGTCATGGTATGCGCATGATCTGATGTCACCACGATCAGAGTATCCTCTTCTGAGGTTAATTTTAAAGCCACTTCAACGGCTTTATTAAATTCTTCTGTCTCCTCCAAGCTGCGTCTAGCTCTGGTATCATGATGGGCCATATCGATTTTGGCACCCTCAACAAACAGAAAATAGCCCTGTTCACTGCGCTGCAATAGGTTTAAAGCCTTCTCGGTCATTTCACTTAATGAAGGCACCGATTCCTTTAAATTTTCTCTTTCCAAATCACCATGATACGGGCAATGGGAGGAACTAAACAAACCCATTAGATAGTCGGTATTCTGTAAATCCAATGCATTCAAGGCCTGTTTATTTGAAACATAGGCCGCCTTTTTATTTTGCGAAACCTTATTTGCCAGCCATTCCTTAACTAAATTTCTGCCATCCGTCCTCTGGCCCGGCAAGCCAGTTTCATCCTCTTCGGTTTCATTAAGAAAATTTCTCCGGCCACCGCCCATAATGACACGCAATTCCTGACCTACTGGCCATTCCACCAACTGGCGGGCTATGTCCACATTCTTCCAAGGGTCACAGCTATCATTTGCTATCTTGGCATCATTCTCCCATTCACGATTGGCTGTGTGAGCATAAACGCCTGCAGGTGAAGCATGTGTTACCCGGGCCGTGGTAACCAAACCAGTCCATTTTCCTGCATCCTGGGCCCATTTCGCAATGCTTTGCGTATGCAATGATTCGTCTTGGCCCAATTCACAATCAAAACGTTTCACTTGGGCATTAACCCCAATGGTACCGTAATTACCCTTAACGCCTGTCAAGTAACCCGTAGCTGTTGACGCAGAATCGGGTACTTGCTTATCAACACAAAACGTTTTCGATAGGCCGACATAGGGAAACTTTTCAAAGGCCAGCTGCTCGGAAGCATCGCCCAGAAAAGAACGGGCAGCTGTTATGGTATGCACGGACATGCCATCTCCTAGGAAAAGTATAATATTTTTGGATTTTTTGTTGTTCAAATTCGATTGACGTTGCAGTTTTTGACGCAGATACTGCTGGGCATTGTCAATCCAATAATCGGCATTCAATTCATGTTGAAAGGTTTTCGTAGTTTTCAATGGCTTCAAATGGGGATGATTGTCTGAAAGGAAAAAAGAAGACATTTAGCAATTGGTAAATATACAGTGAGCGTCAAAAGAAACTGTACACTAAAGCTGGATTCACCCATCGTTCGGAGAAAGCATTTTGCTTAAGAATAAACTGCTAACAATCACCAAACTCAACTTTTACCACTTAAGGAGTGTGCCCGAAAAAATTTGAAAATATTTCGAGATTTTTTTTAATTTTTTTTTTTTGGTTTCAAATTTAGAAACTTTCAATGAAACAATTTTAAAATAAAAATAACGGTAATTTATTAATGCATATTTTTTAAATGTACCGTCTATTTTGACGCCCACTGTACATGTTACCCAGCATGGCCTTAAAATCTCTCAAACATGAGAAGACATTGACCTCTCAATAAGCAAGATTTCTTAAGAATTTTTAGCTTTGTGTTGTAAGACGATCAGTCGCCATAGTCTAGAAGGTAGTGTGTTGGCTTACTAGACGTGAGGCCACGGTTCAAAGCCCAGGTCAGACATCTCCAACATAACGAAATATGAAAAAATATTTCTTCAGCTACATCCTCTCAGCAGATTTCTGGCAAAAACTCTGAGAGTAAATAAAATTGCCATGAAAAGTTTCTCAAAAATCTATCGTTCGGAGTCGACTTTAAACTGTAGATCCCGCCACTCATATAACGGGTGATGTTTTAGCAATTATCTTTTTGGCAACACTGGTTTAAACAGCTCACGCACGTTTCATGTTTTGTGTCACTGTCAAACATCTTCAGTTTGGTCTATAATTTAACCATGAATCGTCTTACAAACGAACAACGCTTGCAAATCATTGCAATTTTATTATGCTCTGTTAAGAAAGTTCATCGCGCGCTTCTTCTCTATTTTATGGTCAGTTTAATCGACCCACTGAAGCGGCTATTCGGGCTATTGTGACTAAATTTCGCACCAAATTTACATTGTTGGACATTAAACCACCAACACGTTTACGTAAAGTGCGAACTGAAGAAAATATCGCAGCTGTATCGGCCAGTGTTAATGATGACCATCAATTATCGATTCGTAGCCGTTCGCAGCAATTGGGCCTCTGTTGCTCAACAACGCGGAAAATTTTGCTGAAGGATTTAGGTGTGAAGCCTTTCAAAATACAGCTGGTGCAAAAATTGAAGTCGAACGACCTACCGCAACGCAGAATTTTTGGTGAATGGGCTCTTGGAAAGTTGGCCGAAGATCCACTTCCTTATCGAAAAATTGTGTTCAGCGACGAAGCTCATTTTTGGCTCAATGGATACGTAAATAAGCAGAATTAACGATTTTGGAGTGAAGGTCAGCCAGAAGCAATTCAAAAGCTACCAATGTATCCAGAAAAAGTCACAGTTTGGTGCGGTTTATGGGTTGGTGGCATCATTGGACCGTACTTCTTTAAAGATGCCGCGATTCATAACGTAACTGTGAATGGTGAGCGCTACCGTGAGATGATATCCACCTTTTTTTGCCCAAAATGCAAGAGCTTGACTTGCATGACATGTGGTTTCAACAAGACGGTGCCACATGCCACACAGCACGCGTAACAATGGACTTATTGAGAGGCGAGTTCGGTGAACATTTTATTTCACGTTCGGGACCGGTCAATTGGCCGCCTAGAGCGTGCGATTTAACGCCTTTAAACTATTTTTTGTGGGGCTATGTTAAAGCTCATGTCTATACAGAC
Source organism: Sarcophaga carnaria (assembly GCA_958299815.1). Taxonomy (NCBI): domain Eukaryota; kingdom Metazoa; phylum Arthropoda; class Insecta; order Diptera; family Sarcophagidae; genus Sarcophaga; species Sarcophaga carnaria. The sequence continues at coordinate 154,275,384 of OY283149.1, forward strand.
AAGCCCGATTCAATTGACGCATTGGAAGACAACATTGAAGCATTTATTCGTGTGATACCGGCCGAAATGTTGGAAAGAGTATGCGAAAATTGGACTAAGCGGATGGAACATTTGAGGCGCAGTCGCGGTCCACATTTACATGAAATAATCTTCAAACATTATATGGATCTTACGATCGATTCAAATAAAGATTTCATCCATTTTTCTGAATTTTAAGTGTTATTTTTTTTTGAAAAATTTTCATACAGCTCTTAAAAAATCACCGATTATAAAATTTATAAACACAACATAAGTGATGTGAGAAACTAGGTCGTAATCCTGACTAAAGGGTTGTAGTGACCAATTATGTATGTACATATGTATGTTGTAAGATGGTTCCCCACATTTTTAATGTCACGAGGTTCAAGGCAGTTCAACTTAGCCTTGAGGCCAAATATGAGAGCCCATTGTAAAGTGAAATAATTTTGGAAATTTTCAATTTTTTTCAGGAATTTAAGGAATCTTTTCCGTTTAAATACTTTTATTGCACCAGCCTCGTATGCCTACACTTTTGTTCTCTTCGCTTTACATTCGTAAACAAAACAAAAACTTCTCTTAATTGATCCTACAATTAGACGACGCTTATTCACACTCAAGTGTTAATTGCGAACAAATTAGCACACACTCACACACTCGCACATACACTCACTCACTCACCAATTGTTTTGGCCCAACTCAACGACAATAAACCGGCAGTTACACCAACAGCAACAGCAACAATTACTTGCGACTGCATTTTGCTTTGAGTGCAGACGATGGGACAGTATTTAGCAGCTTCAACTCTGGATAAGAAATGACAGCCAAAACAATTTAAATCGTACTGTCGTCGATGGGACAAGTTTTTAAGGTTTTTATTAGAAAAGAAGAAGAAGAAGAAAAAATTCCCAATTGGTTCGTGTTAAATCTTATCGCAATCGTTGTCGCTGTATTAATCGCTGAATTATAAGGTGATTTATTAAATGATTTTTGTTTTTTAGTCTTCAAATAAAAATAAAAACAATAACAAAAAAACTTCAAATCTTTAAGTGGTAACAACAATAAAAACAAAAACATTAATTTTATAATAAAAAACGTGTTTAAAAATCAAAACAAAACAAAAAAAATTTCTTTTCTTTTCTTGAAGCATTCCAAACCGAATTTTTTAGTTGCACTTCCACCTCCACAAAATATTACCATAATCCAGCGATTAATAGACGATGAGGTTTCGAATGTTTTTCGTTTCATTTTAAATTTTTTAATAAATAACTTTCGTTCGTTATGAATAGCACAGTCTGTCTGAATGATTGCATTTCATTAATTTAGTTTTTGTCTTTGTTTTGTTTTTAAGCAAATCACCGTCGAACGTTTAACGTTAAACGTTTTTTAAAAATCTTGTCAAATTGTTTACATTTCAAAGGCATGCAAACACAGCTTTAAGGTGGCCAGATTGTGTATTCTTAAGGGTATAGAAATTTAAAATGTTAAAAGCATTGTAAAGAATAGTAATTTGTGCTATGTGTGTGCAGATAAATTCGAATTTGAAAATCCAAGACGCAATCCATAAATTTTAGCAGCGCCACATTTGGCTTTAATAGAATCAAATTTGCCCTTAACAGCGCACTGTTAGCTGTTTAACAGTATCCTTCTGAACAAGCCCACTTGTTTAGAAGCTAATTTTAGGCTACAAACTATGTCTATGAGTACCATACTATATGCAAAGGAAGTTTCCAAAGCCTCTTAATATAATTAGCAACATAGCCGCATGTAAAGTGATATAGTATTGAGAAAATTGGCTTTGAAAATATAAATTTTTTGGAACATATAAGAAAAAGTATACCAACCCGACTATATGCAAATCTTAGTCCAGAGAGTCCTCTTTCGAACCGTTGTAGTAGGATAGCTGGAATATTTTTGAGAGTTGATTAAATATCCCTCTTCCATCCCCCACCAACCATCCTTTACATTTCAACTCTTTTGTTCACAGTGGTCTAATAGGTAGTGTGTTGGCTTATTAGACAAAAAGCCAGGGTTCGAGTCCCAGGCCAGACATCAAAAACTCTGAGAGTATATAAAATTGCCATGAAAAGTTTCTCAAAAATCTGTCGTTCGGAGTCGACTTTAAACTGTAGGTCCCGCCACTCATTTATAAAATTAACACACACGACATAAGTGGTGTGAGAAACTAGTTCGTAATCCTGACTGAAGGGTTGTAATGACCAATTATGTATGTATGTTCACTAATAATAATGATCATAATGAGAATTAGATTGTATGCCAATAATCTGCAATAATTGCAAAGTAGAAGTCCAATCTACTACTGCCACTGTTAAACAGTTAACAGTGCTCTGTTAATAGTAAAGTTTACGCTGTTAGAGGCAAAAAATAGAGCTGCTAAAAGTATGGGTTTGTGTCTTTGGTTTTTAAATTCGAATTTATCTTCACACACATATTTGTGCTACACAATAAACAAATATTTAGGGTGGGCCATATACAAGTTTAAATTTAAAAATGCTTTGAAATTTTCCCTGGATTTATCTTTTTTTGTTGTGAGGTACAATTGTTCCGGTTAGAAATGTTATATTACGTCATTCGAATGGCTATCGCGGCTAGCCTCACAAGACCTCATTGAATCTGAGCAATTTTCGCGCAGTTTTTCAAGTTTATGGGGTCGTATCTTGGCAATGGCATTACGAACCTTGGCCTTCAAATGTCTAATTGTCTCTGGTTTGTCGGCATAACACTTTTCTTTAACGGCTTCACATAGAGAATAGTCTAGAGATTGACAAATTGCAGCTTCTTGGTTCCTGCAATTAAACGGTCATCAAACGTTTGATTCAATAAATCGATTGTGGCATGAGATGTAGGCAAGTTGCACCATTAAGAACGGGTACAAAAATATCGCTTATGCGTTAGGTGCCTCCATTAACCATAACGGTTACGGCGTCCTCATTTTCAAAGAAATATGGGCCAATGATGCCTCCGCTCGACAAGCGGCACTGAACAGTCACTCGCCAATCATGTATGAAAATTAACACACACAACATGGGTGAAGTCGCCGTAGTCTAGTAGGTAATGTGTTGGCTTATTAGACGAAAAGCCAGGGTTCAAATCCCGCGCCAGACATCAAAACAAAAATACAAAAAGTATTTTTGCAGCGACTTCCTCTCAGCAGATTTCTGGCAAAAACTCTGTGCATTAAATAAAATTGCCATGAAAAAGTTTCTCAAAAATCTGTCGTTCGGAGTCGACTTTAAACTGTAGGTGCCGCCACTCATGGATGAAATTAACACACACAACGTAAGTGGTCGTAATCCTGACTGAAGGGTTGTAATGACCAATTATGGATGTAACATGGGTGCTGTGAGAAGCTTAGGTTGTAAACTTTAATAAAAAAAAGTTGTATTGACCAATTAAATTCGTAAGTAAAGTCAGACGGGCATATTGGAGGTCAGCGAAAGTGCTTTTCGCTGCAATACTTCGTTGTTTGGCGTACGGGTATAAAACTGAGATAAGAATTTTCTCCTCACTCTTTAACCTCTGGTCACCTTAAATTAATTCACAAAAAAAATCCCCAAAATCAAGCGCAACACCCTCATGTTTAAAAATAAATCTTGAATAAAGCAAAAGCCACGTGAATATCTAACTTTAGGTCTCAAGATTATTAATTTAATTAACCCAGTGACAGGCATGGCCATCTTAAATGACCGATTTAATGGCGTCATAAATCTCAACTATTTTTTTTTTAATTAAACGATAAAGGCTAAGGAAAGACAACAAGAAAACTGCAATAAATTAATCGATAAAAAAAAACGTTTGTTATTGCCACTCGGATTATCGATAACGCGATTAAAAATAAATTTTTTTAAAATACCGACTGACTCTACAGATATGGCACGTGATGGGACTTTGTTGACGTTTAAACATGTTTAAATAGCAACAAAACAAAAAAAACAAGATTGAAAGAAATTAAATGAAAGAGAGAGAGAGAAAGAGAGAGAAAGATAAAGAGAGAGAAAGATAAAGAGAGAGTAGCAAATATAAAAACAAGTGTTAGAAAACCAAACGATTTCAGTTGCTTGCTTAACTTCGTTGAACACAAAATGTGTTTGAAATTAAAAAGTTTAGTGCTGCAGCTGTTGCTAATACTCAGCGCATGGCATTCGGTGACATTCGGCTTATCATGCCAAGAAGATGATGAAGATTGTCGTGAGAAATTCATTCATCCTGCTCTAAAGGAACACGCGTTAAAACGCCGCTCTGCAGGTGAAGAAATGCTCTCTGAATATTGGCTGGATAAGGGAGAACGTTTTGTGGCCTTTAAGGATGCCACTGCCAATGAGCCTGTGCGGAACAAGGCCAAGAATATTATTTTGTTCTTGGGTGACGGCATGTCTTTGGCTACCTTAGCGGCTACGCGTGTATATTTGGGTGGAGAGGCGGAAAGTTTGTCATTTGAAGACTTTAGTGATACAGGCTTGACCAAAACCTATGCCATCGATCGTTTGGTACCCGATTCAGCAGCTGCAGCTACTGCTCTGTTGTGTGGTGCCAAGGCTAACTATGGCACCATAGGCGCCATGGGCCATGTACAGCGTGGTGATTGCAAGGCCTCTCAAAACCCTGCGTATCAGTTGGACTCTATTGCCAAATGGGCGTTGGATAGCAAACGTTCAGTAGGTTTTGTTACCACCACCAAAGTAACAGATGCCACACCAGCTGCTCTCTACGCCCGTGTAGCCGAACGTGATTGGGAAAACGATAAGAAAGTGAAGAAAGATTGTGGCACGAAGTCTGGCATTAAAGATATTGCCTGGCAGCTAATAAACGGTGACATAGGCAAGCGTTTGAAAGTAGTAATGGGTGGTGGAAAATCCCAATTCCTTGATGAAGATTTTTATTCAGAAGGCAAAAGAGATGATGGCTTGAATTTGATACAAGATTTCTTAGATGAAGATTCTAATAATAACTACGTGGAAACCAAAGATGATCTTTTGGCAGTGGATAGTAACAAAACCAAACGTTTGCTAGCTTTGTTCAATGACAGCCATTTAAAATATAATTTAAAGGCTTTGGAATCAAAGAAAAACAAACAACCCACGCTCGAGCAAATGACCCACAAAGCCTTGGAATTGTTGCAAGCCAACAACGATGAGGGCTTCCTCCTATTAGTGGAAGCGGGACGCATAGATACGGCCCATCATAGCAATAAGGCTCAATTGGCTTTAGATGAGACCTCAGAAATGGCAAAAGCCGTAAACTTGGCCAGAACTCTTACCGATATGGAGGACACCTTGATTGTGGTAACAGCTGATCATTCGCATACCATGTCCATATCGGGTTATGCAGTAAGTTTTCTTGCCTCTTTTCTAGGTTTTTATTAAGTTTTTAAGTCCCATTTTTCTATGTTTTAGCAACGTGGCAATGATATTTTGAAATTGGCCTCAACGGCTGAGGATGAGTTACCCTATATGACCCTGAATTATGCCAATGGTCCTGGCTTTAAACAGTTCTACAACGCTAAGCAACATTATCGTGAAAACCCCGCTGACATCATGGATAATTTTGAGGGGGAGAAGTACGATTTACAATATCCAGCCACAGTGCCTATGGATAGTGAAACGCATGGCGGTGAAGATGTGCCTGTCTATGCCTCGGGGCCTTGGTCTGATTTGTTTAGTGGTGTTTATGAGCAGAGCACGTTGCCTTATTTAATGGCCTATGCGGGATGTTTTGGACCAGGGGCAAAGGCTTGTTAATTGCTAAACTTTAACGATTTAATAGAAAATCAGTATTTTATTGGAAGACAGTTAGAGTGGCTCTTTAATTTCTTTCAACATATCTTTCAAGGTTCTATCAACAGCAGTTTAGTTTTTGTTGTAAATTTTATGTGTGTGAAGACAAATTCGAATTTGAAAATCCAAGACGCAATCCATAAATTTTAGCAGCGCCACATTTGGCATTAACAGAGCAAGATTTCCTCTTAGCAGAATAAAATTTACGCTTAACAGAGCACTGTTAGCTGTTTAACAGTAGTCATCTGAACAAGCCTACTTGTTTAGGAGCTAATTTTTGGACAAATACTCTAGGTCTATGAGTACCATACTATATGCAAAGGAAGGTTCCAAGGCCTCTTAATAGAATCAGCAACATAGTCACATATAAAGTGCTATGGCATTGAGAAAATTCGCTTTGAAAATATAAATTTTTTGCTTGAAAATTCTCTAGGAGATCAGTGGCCATTTTGTAACATATAGGGAATGGTACACCATACAGACTATATGCAATAGGTACTCCAGAGGGTCCTCTTTCGAACCGTGTTAGTGGGATAGCTGGAATTGAGATTCGAGAAATTGAATTTTGAAAAAAATCGATTTTTGGTCAAACACCAACCATCCTATACATTTGAATTAGAATTAAATTTTATATCAATAATCTGCAATAATTGCAAAGTAGAAGAATAATCTACTACTGCCACTGTTAAATAGTTAACAGTGCTCTGTAAATAGCAAAGTTTACCCTGTTTGAGGCAAGAAGTGGCGTTGCTAAAAGTGTGGGTTTGCGTCTTGGGTTTTTAAATTCGAATTTATCTTCACACACATGAAAATTTTATGTTTAATTTAATTTAATTTTCTCTTGCACTATACATAACATAACCCAATTACTAGCTGCAAAGCTATTCTCCTCTTCCCTTTGATCTTAATGTCGTTTCAAATGCATAAAATTTAATACCAGCCTGCCTGCCTGACTGCGTTGCTATTAAAATTGTATGCCAGTGGATTCGGTATTTGAAATTATTAATTGGCAACATATGCATGGCTTTTGTTTTTGTTTTTATTAATAATTTATTATAAACAAATGCCAGTAAATTAATTAATTGTAGCATGACAAGCTGATGATAAATTCATTAAATATTTATTAAAAAACAAAAAAACAAAAAATATGAAGAAAATAAATTTTATTTTAAATTAAAATATCATCATTAGTTAGTATTATTAAATAAATACAAACAAAAACAAAAAATTAAAACCAAATTAATAAATGCATTTCGTTTTAATGGCGCTTTAATTTAAAATCTTTTTTTTATAAAATTTATGCGTTCATTGCATAATAATTCTGTCATATTAACTCGGCATAAATTTAAATTCTGTGCTTAAAAACTTAAAATGAAATAAATTTATATTCAAACCATATTAAATAATTTCATGAATTTTTAAAAATAATATCATACAGGGTGCTGCAAAAAGAGAAAAGTTTTTAACTTTTTATAAACGTTTAAAATATAAGCTCGTAGTTTGCAAATAATATTAAAAATAAATTTGTGTTTAATTTTAATTAAAAATCTTTATTATTTGCACGATTCTGTGTGCCACTGTTCACAACTTGATGTAAACAACAACAATTGCTGTGTTTGTTATTCCTCTTTGCACTCTTTTGCATAAACAATAACAATTGTCAAAAGTCAATTGTTCGACAGATCTTTGTAACAGAGATCTTCAAACCACGATTACTCTCCTCAAACACACCTCGTCTTCACACAAGACTGACTGATTTTTTACTGCCTCAGTTGCCTGCTTTGCCTGGTCTTTTATGTCGCAACGAAAACAGTCTGATGAATGTTCTTGAAGGCGAATGTTCGTGGCTTTGCCTTCTCGAGATCTCTATAAATGTAAACATCGTTGTTTGCTTATGGTCATCTTTGGTTTCCACGTAGACGTTATCGTTATCTTCATCTAAGAAATCTTGTATCAAATTCAAGCCATCATCTCTTTTGCCTTCTGTATAAAAATCTTCATCGAGAAAATGCGTTTTTCCGCCGCCTATAATCACTTTCAAACGCTTGCCTATGTCACCGTTTATTAGCTGCCAGATTTCTTGCCACAATCTTTCTTCACTTTCTTATCGTTTTCCCAATCACGGGATTAAAAATTGAAAATTTTTTCTCAAAAAAATCTTGATGGAATTAATTCCTCTCCTCCTTGATGTGCCATTGCTTGGCTTCCAAGTATTTCCCTTTAAAAAATGCTGTGCCTTTTGTCGTATTTAAATTGCATTTTTGCAAATAAATCATTAGAATTGAAATGAAAGCCTTCAACAAATTTTATAATTAAACTTTCTTTCTGTTCTTTAATTTCCTACTCTTCTCTCTCTCTCTCTTTTTTTTTGGTAATTCCATTGAATAAGACAAGGAACAACAAAAGTCTTAAAAAAATCCTAAAAACAGAACGAGAGAAAGTTTTTTATGAAGCAATTGTGACGATATAATCCCAACGACATGATAAATGTCAACACATGTTAAAAGTCAGCTGACAATGATGATGACAAAGAAACAGAAACACCCCCCAAAAAAGGGAAATTAAAATGAGAAGAGAAGGGTAGTGAAAAAAAGGAATACAAATGACTGAAATAAGCCAACAACACTAAAATGAATTTCGTAGGGGCGTTGGAGGGTGTGGTGTAGCAAAGAAACAAACCTCAAAAGGGATTTCTGTGTTCAAATATGGAAAACAAATGTCCTGACAAATTAGGATCTTAAAAATAAAATTTCAATAAAAAAAAAAAACAAAAACAATTTAAATGCTTGACAAATATTTGGCAACATTTTATGGGAAAAGTTTTTTTCCATTTTATTTGATTATGGTTACCCTTTCTTTATATACCAGTATAATAACAGTGTATTGTTATTGTTATTGGCCTGTATATAATTAAATTTCGGTTTTAAAAATACAACTGCTTTGCAATACCTTTTTTTAATTTCCATTTCCATTTCAATTCAATTTATTTGAAAAGGATTTCTATTTAAGAAATAAATTGAAATACTTTAAGGCATACACACACACACACACAGATTCATTAGATACATCTACTTATTCACGCAAAAACCAAAAACGCAAATAATTAATTTCATAACGAACAATTAAATTTTGTAACGCAAACTTAGTGAAATTCTTGGTGAATTTATTTGTCTCTGGCAACTGTCAATAGCAACTCAGTGTGTTTGTGTATGTGTATGTGTGGTATTTATAATAAATTATCCTACAGTTGTAATTGTAGTAGTAGTTGTGTTGCTTTGGTATTTATGAAAATCCTATAAATTGTTACAACACCGCCTTAAAGTATGCCACCAAAAGAAAAGAAACAAAAAAGTAAAACTTATTACCGAATGTCATTATGTTTAGTTACGATATTATATAAACGAACATATTCTCTTATTATGTTCTGTGTATGTATATGTATGTGGCATTGTATTACACGCACACGTATACCTACACATGCTTACAATATAATGTTAACCCCTGTTAGGCATTAAATATCAGCAGCAACATTATAAAGGAAGGAAAACAAAAACAAACAAAAAAACAAGTGTTTTATGTAGTGATTATGGTATTAAATAGGGGAAGGATAGTATACTATACTATACTATACTATACTATACTATACTATACTATACTATACTATACTATACTATACTATACTATACTATACTATACTATACTATACTATACTATACTATACTATACTATACTATACTATACTATACTATACTATACTATACTATACTATACTATACTATACTATACTATACTATACTATACTATACTATACTATACTATACTATACTATACTATACTATACTATACTATACTATACTATACTATACTATACTATACTATACTATACTATACTATACTATACTATACTATACTATACTATACTATACTATACTATACTATACTATACTATACTATACTATACTATACTATACTATACTATACTATACTATACTATACTATACTATACTATACTATACTATACTATACTATACTATACTATACTATACTATACTATACTATACTATACTATACTATACTATACTATACTATACTATACTATACTATACTATACTATACTATACTATACTAGATGCCGTAGTCAAGTATGCAGAGTGTTAGTTGATTCAAATCCCAGGTCAGACATCTCGAACAAAAACGAAACTTGAAAAAAAAAATATTTCTTAGGCGACTTCCTCTCATAAGTATTCTTAAAAAAATCTGCCGCTTAGAGACGACTTCAAACTGCAGCTTCCTCCAATAATTCTTCTTGCTAAGTTAGGTTGCTTCCTACGTTCTTTCGAACGCTAAACATAAAGGAATAAAGTTTGTTTTAAACGAATAAAAACTTTGCAGAGCCACTTACTTAGTCAATTGGTCACTACAACCATATACTAGCTTCTCACAGCACCCATGTATTAATTCAATCCACGATTAGCGGCACCTACAGTTTAATGTCGACTTATTTTGGAGAAACTTTTCATGGCAACTGCTGCGAAAAGCGTACTCTAGTCTAATAAGCCAACTAGACTATGGGACTATTTACATTCTCCATTATAATATTGAGTCTTCATCAATTTTGTTTGTATTCCACGTTATAAATATTGTCTTCCTTTTGGTACTGATTTATACTCAATTTTGACTTATTGTAGGCCAATTACAACAATACTTGCATAGTAATAACTGTTCTGATTGGATGTATTCCGCCCCCTCTTACCATATTTTATTCATCATCAGGGAATAAAAATCTGTTAACGAATATATAAACATTAATCCACTGAGACTGATTCAGTTCCGTATTATTAACTTACATCCGTTTATTAGCTAACCTTCCTCTATGGGAAAGAACTTTTCCCATTTCTCTCCATTGTTGTTCAATGTAAAGATGTTTTGATATGCAATAACATGTGCGTATTATGTTTTCAACAGGATCCACAAAAAGAAAAACAATAGAAATACAAACACAAATACAAATAGAAAAAAAACTTAACTATTTATGTTACTTTTAGGGGGAGCCTTAAAAAATAATAAAGCATACTTTAAGGGGCTCTCTTCACTTTAATAAACAAAAAAAGCAAAGGAACAGCAAAACAAAGACCCTGTGAAATAATTTATGAAGAAAATAAAGTAGAAAACAAATAATTGAGAGAGAGTGAGCAAAGAAAAGTAATCTTTTGGAATATAAAAAATATGAAGTGCCTCTGCTATGTTTCATTCTGTCACTGAGTCCAACATTGTTTGGATTGTTAAACATCTTTCGATACTTTCTCTGACCTCTTGTGAACACAATATTTACCATTTTCCTTTAATTTTTCTTTTTTTTTTGGCAGAAACTTTCTTTATTATCAACATTTTTATAAGAATTTAACAAGGGTTGCTTGAGAGAGAAATGATTTCCCATTATAAACATTACGTTATGCTTTCCAATTTATTTCAGATTTTTTTTCTTTTATTTTTCTTAAATTAAGTTTAAAAAATATATTTTTTCTCTCTCCTTTTGCTTGTTTTAGATACGTTTTTTTTGTATTAAAAATTCCTTATGTGTTCACTTTTTCCATTTTACTCTGCCAGCTTTTAGGAGTTTTTTTTTTAATTATAATTGTAGTAGAGAGTAGAAGTATTACTTGGTATTGATTTAGTCATCGCTAAAGCTACTGCATGGTATTGAATATGACTGTTTGGTAAGTGATTAGAAAGGATTTAATTTAAAGGAAAGTAATTTCATTTCCCATGAATGGATATTGAAGGTAATCAATAAATTTCCTGAGAAGCAAAACAATAAAACGAACAGAAAGGTATTATTAAAGCATACTTAAAGGTTTAAAATGTATTATAGTAAGTCGATTATGTTTTAATTTTAACTAAAGTCAGTAAAGCTTATAAATGAAGCCCAACTTATTAAAGAACTGCTTTATCGATAGGCTAAGGTAGAAGGAACTCCAGTACTTGATATACTAACATATGCCATAATGCCTAAAGAATTTCTGCTATAATATCGGCAGATTTTTTGAAACACTGACAAATTCTTAGCAAAGAATTTCTTTCAACAAATAGCTGCAGTGGAATTGCAGTTTTCTTGACATTAAAGGTCGCGTAAGCATATATAAGGATGCCCTAGGACTAACTACCGAGTCTCGACTATAACTTACTTGCTAACTTAATTGCTCATTACCCTTCAGTCAGGAATAAAGCCTAGTTCCCTACATCACCCATGTTGTGTCTGTTAATTTTATACATGAGTGGCGGGACCTATAGTTTAAAGTCGACTCCGAACCACAGATTTTTCGAGAAACTTTTTACGGTAATTTTGTTCTCCTAGAGTTCTGCCGGATATCTACATACATACATACATACATACATAATTGGTCATTACAACCCTTCAGTCAGGATTACGACCTAGTTTCTCACACCACTTATGTTGTGTGTGTTAATTTTATATATGAGTGGTGGGACCTACAGTTTAAAGTCGACTCCGAACGATAGATTTTTGAGAAACTTTTTCATGGCAATTTTATTTTACTCGCAGATTTTTTGCCAGAAATCTGTTGAGAGGAAGTCGCCGAAGAAATACTCTTTGTATTTTGTTTTGATGTCTATTCTGGGGCTCGAACCCTGGCTTTGCGTCTAATAAGCCAACACACTACCTACCAGACTACGGCGACTGCCGGATATCTACTGAGAGAAAGTCACCGAAGAAATATTTTTTCATATTTCGTTTTGTTCAAGATGTCTGAATTGGGTTTTGAACCACAGCCTCTATCTAGCGACGCACATAAAATAAGTTATAAGTATCTCCTAAAAGTATACCATAATTTCCTTTTAATTTCTTTAACCCCCTACCATATACTTTATTTATTTCTGTAGCTTAACAATTAAAAATTCTCTTTAAATTATCTCCTGGAAATTAATTAATTTACTCTATCAGTTATGTATGCTTTTTGCTGAGTAATTTCTTTAATGCATTTACAAAACATTTATCTCTCTTTTACCTTTTGCACATTTTTTTTCTTATTTTCCTGCCGCCCCAACAGTTATGCTACAATTTTTTTGCTTTAAATGTATTGGCCTGTACAGAAAACATTCAGGCCAACTGGTCTTACTTCAACGCCTGTGAAGAGAACTTAAGTGGGAAAACCTGATTTTTTCTCTACTTACCTTGCTCCCTGCCTATCTCACTTTCTCTCTCTTTTAACGGTAATTTTCAAATGTCACAACTCATGTTGAGCTAAGAGATTTTCGCATGGCGTTTACAAATGAATTGCTTGCAAGAAAACTTGAAAATTCTTTCAATTTAAGTGAATTAATTTTTCTTTTTCCTTTTTTCCCGTGTTGGAGAAAACAGGAAAATACAAGGAAATCATATCCTATAGATAAGAAGTCATTACCTGTAATTATAATTAAGCAAATGACAGAGTAATGATGAAATGGAATTGAAACGTAAACACACATACGCACAAGTATAAGTGTGTTTCAAGGCAATGAATTTAATTTCTGGAAAAATTGTTTTCCGTAAATAAAATAATTTTGACAGATAAAATATTTGAAGCCTAAAATTATGCTTTATTTATAAATTCTTTCAGTAGTCCTAGTAATTGTGACCTTATTTTTGTGTGTTTTTTTTTTAAGAAAAAGTATCGAAACAGTTTAACTGCCTTTCAAGAGCCTTACCCACATGTTTCAATTAATTATGTTGCGAGTTAAGTCAAGTGCTATGGACAAAGCCCGTTATTTTTGCCCTGACAATTGTTATGATTTCTTCAGTTCGTTTAAGTTTAGCCAACCTTTTTTAAGGCACCTCCAGCTTCTTATAAGATTCCGTTTGTTTCTTTGTCCTGTTTCGTGAGTTCAGTTTTAATTAAAGAGTCCACTGTGGTACATTCTAGAATAACAGGGTTACCCTTTGTTGTTGCTTAAACAAGATGCCTTCTGCTAAAATTTATTGGCTTGTTATAAAAGGTGTAATATTGATCATGGAGTGCTATTCTTTCCCAAAAGGTGTTTCTGCCGCACTTGTTTTTGATATTTTTCTATGTAAGCTGTCAAGGGTGTTCTGGTGTCATTTTTGGGGGGAAAAATTATGAAAAGTTGTCTACCTTCAGCTGTGTTCGCACCTAAGATGCACTACCTTACATAATGTTACGTTTTTAAATTTTAAAAACGTTTTAAATATAAGCTCGTAGATGGCAAATAAAATAAAAAGAAATTTGTGTTTAGTTTTAATTAAAATTCTTTATTCTTCGCACAATTCTGTGTGCCGCTGTTCACAACTTGATGTAAACAACAACAATTGCTTTCCTTTGTTATTCCTCAGTCTACATCATTTGCATAAACAATAACAATTACTAGACAATTATTCGACAGATCTTTGTAATGGTGATCATCAAACCACTATTACTATCTTCAAAAACACCGCCTTTTCACACAAGACTGACTGAACTTCACTCACTCACTCGCCTGCTTTGCCTTGCCTTTTATATGGCAGAGTAAACAGTCTGATGAAAGTTCTTGAAGGCGAATGTTCATGACTTTGCCTTCTCGAAATCTCTATAAATGTAAACATCGTTGCTTTTCCCCTAATTTATGTCATAAGGTTTTCATAAAGAACTTTAACTTCAATTAAATAAAAAATGAAAATAATCGAACAGCAAATAAATGGTTTTTTACATTCTCACATTCTGTTAGGGGGTACTTTCCCTTGCCCAGAAAACATTTTTCCTATTCCTCCATTGTTATTAAATGCAAAGATGTTTTGATATGCAATAACATGTGCGTATTATGGAGTCAACAAAACCCTTAAAAAACAAAGAAAACACAAATACAAACTTAACTATTCAGGATACATTTAGGCGACACTCAAAAAATAAATATTAAAGCATACTTTAAGGATCTCTTTACATTAATAAACAAAAACAAAAGACAAAAAATTCAAAAAGCAAAGGAATAATAAAACAAAGACCCTAAAAATATTGTAAAAAGAGAAACAAATAATTGAGAGAGTGACTAAAAAAGAAAAAGAAGAAGAAGTAATCTTTTGGAATATAAAATATGAAGTGCCTCTGGTCTCTACTGTCACAAAGTCCACCATTGTTTGGTTTGTTAAAACTTTTAACCTTTTAACACAATATTTACCAATGACTTTAACATTTTTTCCTATTTTTTTTTTTTTTTTGGAAAAAACGTTTACCAACTTTTTATTAGAATTTAACAAGAATGGCTTAAATTCGTTTTCCATTTATAAACAATGTTTCAGTTTATTTTCTTTTCCTTTTCTTTCTTCGTAAATTAACTTTAAAGAATATTGAAACTCCCTTTTTTAATTTATTATTCTCCCCTTTTTTTGTAATATTTCCATTCCATTCTACTGCATTAGAATGAATTTCCAATTGTGATCAAAACCCAAAAAAAAAAGAAAAAGAATAAAAGAAAATCATTGTTTGAGGGGAAAATGTCTGGTTTTGCAACAAAAATTTTCCTTTGCAGTCTTTCAAAAAGTTTTTAATTATAATTGAGCCACAGAAGATGTATTATTTGGTATTGATTTAGTCAACATGAAAACCACAGCAGAGGGTATTGAAAATGTCTCTGTGTTGGTTTTTTGACAAAAAGAGATTACAAAGCATATTTTATTTTAAATAAATTGAAGTTAAATAATTCAAGTTAGTTTAGGAATAAAACAAAAATTAAGGATATGAAGTTAAATGCGGTTGTTACATCCGATATTGAAGCATACTTTAAGGTGTATTATAAGAAATAGTATCTGGTATGAAAGCATCCCTACTAGATACGGCAGTTACATCCGATATTGAAGCATACTTTAAGGTGTGTTATAGGCAATAGTATTTGGTATGAAACCATCTTTACTAGATACGGCAGTTACATCCGATATTGAAGCATACTTTAAGGTGTGTTATAAGAAATAGTATTTGGTATGAAAGCATCCTTACTAGATACGTCAGTTACATCCGATATTGAAACATACTTTAAGGTGTGTTATAAGAAATAGTATTTGGTATGAAAGCATCCTTACTAGATACGGCAGTTACATCCGATATTGAAGCATACTTTAAGGTGTGTTATAAGAAATAGTATTTGGTATGAAAGCATCCTTACTAGATACGGCAATTACATTCGATATTGAAACATACTTTAAGGTGTGTTATAAGAAATAGTATTTGGTATGAAAGCATCCTTACTAGATACGGCAATTACATTCGATATTGAAGCATACTTTTAGGTGTGTTATAAGAAATAGTATTTGGTATGAAAGCATCCTTACTAGATACGTCAGTTACATCCGATATTGAAACATACTTTAAGGCGTGTTATAAGAAATAGTATTTGGTATGAAAGCATCATTACTAGATACGGCAATTACATTCGATATTGAAGCATACTTTTAGGTGTGTTATAAGAAATAGTATTTGGTATGAAAGCATCCTTACTAGATACGGCAGTTACATCCGATATTGAAACATACTTTAAGGTGTGTTATAAGAAATAGTATTTGGTATGAAAGCATCCTTACTAGATGCGTCAGTTACATCCGATATTGAAGCATAATTTAAGGTGTGTTATAAGAAATAGTATTTGGTACGAAAGCATCCTTACTAGAGTGTGATATGTATGGAGTAGTTAGCTTTAATTTCAAGAAAATACAACTACAGGAAAACAGATGGCGCTGTTCATCATATGCCTTTACTTAAGTTTCGGTCCTAGTCAGACTATGGAAAGGTTGAAAGGTCTTCATTCCTTGATTTGATTTCATTATGGAAAAATCTATTGGGAATATAACTTAAAAATGTAGGATTCATAATAGATGACATACAGTCACACAAAAAAGTCTACATATACCGTTTAGTTTCTTTTTTTTCTAATAATTTCTAGATTACATTTTCTATATTCGATTTTGTCTTGAACTTCTTAATTGTGACTGCATTAAAGAACGCTATGACACCTTTTTTAATTTGCAAAAAAATCGCATTGAAAAAATCTACATACAGCGGTGTATGTAGACTTTCTTCCTTGACTGTATATTTTAATCGTGGTTTGTGTCTTTAATAACTTATGTCGTATTTTAATGGTTTATACATCTTGCTTATGATTAAATAGGAACCCATTACAAGAGATAGTGGGAATAAATATTTTACTTTGAAAATTTAATTTTTCCATCAACGTCAAATCATCGTTTACGGTCCGCCAAATAACTTTTTTTTGAAAATGCTTTAAAAAAAACTACTGAATATTTTCTCAAATTTCTTTTTTTATTTGAAAGTGCAATCCTTCCGGTTAATAATGGAAAATAATTTCATTCAAATGGCTGCCTCGGCTGGCCATGCAGTAGCCTACACGATCGGTCCAATTGTTAAGCACATTATCAATTGTGTGCAGCTGTATTTCACCAATGGCTTCACAAATATTGTGTTTTAAAGCGTCAGTTATCTCTGGCTTGTCGGCGTAACACTTATCTTTGACGGCACCCCACAAATAATAGTCCAACGGTGTCAAATCGCAGCTCCGAGGTGTCCAAACGACATCAGCTCTGCGGCTGATAATCTTCAAAAAACAGGGCGATTGTAGCTTCGGCTGTGTGGCACGTAGCGCCGTCCTGTTGAAACCAAATGTTGCCAATATCCTCCTCTTCAATTTTTGTGAACAAAAATTCGTTCAACATGGCCCGATAACAATCGCCATTGACTGTAACGGCCACTCCTTGCTCATTTTCGAAGAAGAAATGGCCCAATTCGGCCTCCGCACCAAACAGTGACTCGTTTTGGGTGCGTCGGCTTTTCAATGTATGCGTGCGGGTTTTCTGTGTCCCAAATGCGACAATTTTGCTTGTTTACATACCCGCCAAGAAAAAAAAAACAAAACAATTGGGAGCTAGTCAGCAACATCAATTCAGCAGTCAATGGCATCAGACAAGAGTCGAGAGTCAATCTTATAGCTTTGAAAGGCTACTTTAAGACCACAAATGGCCTTTTCTTTGACGTCAAACTAGCTAATTGGCCGAAAATCTTTCATAACAACCCTTCAGTCAGGATTACAAACTGTCTTCTCACATCATTTATGTTATGTGTGTTAATTTTATCCATGAATGGTGAGACCTACAATTCAGTGTCGATTTCGATCAACAGATTTTTGAGGAACTGCACTGATTTTTGGTGGCAACTGCATTCAATCTCAGAGTTTTTGCCCAAAAGACTGCTGAGAGGAAGTCGTTCGTTTTGTTCAGGATACCTTAGCCGGGTGTTGAACCACATCTAATAAGGCAACATACTACCTACCTGACTACGACGATCTTTAGAATATAGTGCCCAATCTCTATAGAATTCCATGACGAAACAGTCTTAGAGAAGATGATATAAAAAACCAACATTATTATAAGGTCAGGTAGCACCGCCTACTGCGAAAGTGTATGGCCAAGTGTGCGAATTGTGTTACCATTACAGCCAATATTGTATCAGCTGCAGTTGCCAAATCTCTTTGTAACATCCTTAAAGCATCCAAGACTTTAGAAAGTTTAATAAACAACCTACAGCCTTAAATTATGCTGCATTATTTACAAAGTTTTTGAAACCATTAACGAAAAGCAGCTTTGGTTTGCCAAATTCCAACTTCTTGTTTGTTTAATAGGATTTTTCACGAGAATTTCAATTTCCAAATGTTTTCTAATGTTACAAATCAATTGCGGTTGCAAAAACACTTTTCGTGGTCGTTTTATGTAATTAGAGGACAAGATGCAGCGTAAAAAAAACTTTAATTATTTTAACACACAAAAATTCACAATAAAGCCATATGTATGGCTAATTAGGAAATTGTTTTTAAAGAGATACAGAAAAACAAAAAAAAAACTTTCGTATTTAAAATATTTTAAAATTAAATCGATAACCCACATTGTAAAACAAAACCACCAGCAGCAACAGCAGATACCTACATAGCTGCCTGCCTATGTATATTTTACAAGTTCAAAGCTTTTGTTGCATACTTAAAGGGGGAGGGAGTAGAAGATATATTGTTTCCATGCCATTCTTCTCCTCTAAACGAGTATATCTGTATGTATGCATGTGTATACCAATGAAATTACCTTTTAAACATGATTTAAGCCATGTTTTTTTTATATGAATGGAGGTTACTTGAGGTAGGCATTTACGCCCTTCACATCGAATACGTATACATGAGGTTTTTGAAAGAGAAACTTTGCTACACACAATGATTTACACAATCAAGGTGATGTTTGTAATGAAAAATTTAACAATATTAAGGGTTTGCAAAAAAATACAACAACAACCACACACGCACACACACACATACACATGTATTTATAGGCCAATATATTCTATACAACGTATAGTTTCTCTTACGCACACCTACATATGCAAATGTGTATGTGAAAGTAAGAAAAAACTGCCATAAATATTCATAGGCAAACAATATAACAACAACACTCTCCTCTCTCCTCTCTCTCTTGCTCTATTGCTCTCTGCTATGAATAGAGTTGTAAACGTGTATAGCGGCAGCCGGAAACGTTTATGCATGGCGAAGGTAACCTGTGTGCTCAAGCCTATGGTATGTACGTACGTATGCCGTTATTTTGGTAGAGCCGAGTTTCCTTTTCCTGTGTATTTTGTGTTTTTCAATGATTTTTTCAATTTTTTTTTGTGAAAATCAAAAAATTTTTTTAAACAAAATGAAAAACAACATGAGAATTTCGATTTCACGAATTCGATTTTTGTTTTTTTTCAATATTTAATACCGTTATTGTTATGCGATTGTTATATAATTCATTTGACATTTAGATTACCATTGACAAGACGCCAACAAAAGCATTAAGCTGTCAGGTTTCTCTCGTTTTTGGCGTTTAAATATTTAAAAAGAAATATTTTTTGAAGGTTTTTTTGTTTTTCAAGATAAAAATAAAAATTCCTGTGGCATATTTATCATATAAAGACATGATTTATCATTCGCTACAGTTTTTTCTTTTTTAATTTATGCTGCTGCTTTATGTTTTCACTTCATTTCCATTGTATTAAAAGAGGATTTGCAGTGCTTTATGATGGCTGGCTGGCATTAGTTTAACAACAAAACCGCATAAGGAATGTTAACAAGATTGCTGTATCCTTTCATGCGAGGGAGAGAGAGAAAAGAAGGATTTTTTCTCTCATGGGATTATTTAAATGAATTTCACAAATGATAAGATTACAAATGGGCACTGTAACATTGTAGCAGTAAAGCTCATAATCTGTTACGCTTTTTGGTTTGAAAGGCAATTTGTCATTATAAGTGAGACAATGAATGAAGAGAGAGGGAGCCAATAGTTTTATGGTGAGGTAGTGAAATCACCATAGTCTAGTTGGTAGTGTGTTGGCTTATGAAGCCTTAGTTCAAACCCCTGTCCAGACAAATCAAATTTCTGAGAATAAACAAAATTACCATGAAACTGTTTCTCAAAAATCTGTCGCTCGGAGTTGACATTAAACTGTAGGTGCCTCTATGCGTGGTTGTAATCCTGAAAAAAGGTAAAGTAAGAAAGATGTTCGGCCGATTAGCTAGTTTGCTAGTTAGCCAGTCGCCAATCAAACACCAATAGATATAAAGGGTGTTTTTTATAGAGGTATAGAACTTTAAGTTGGCATTACTTTTCAAGATGGCGACCGATTGAACAGCTGTCAAGTGATTTATTCTCAGTTTGGTTTGGCAATTCATCATGAATAGACTCACGCCTGAACAACGCTTGCAAATAGTGCAATTTTATTTCGAAAATAATGGTTCTGTGCGGAAAACGTATCGCGCACTACGTCCATTTTATCGTCGACAAAATCGTCCATCAGAGCAGTTAAATCGATTAACCATGGAACGTTTTCCCACCACGTTCACTCTTATTGATAACACGCATCCCCAGAGACGCTGTACGGTGCGTACAGAAGAAGCTATTGCTGCTGTAGAGTGTAGCATTGAGGAAGACCTGAATGAGTCCATCCGCCATCGAGCACAGGAATTGGATCTGTGTCCATCCACTTTATGGAAGATCATCAAGTAAGGCGTAGATTGGTCGAATGGGCCCAAAACGAGATTACCGTTAATCCCGATTTTCATAAGCGAATTTTGTTTAGCGATGAAGCGCACTTCTGGTTGAATGGCTACGTCAACAAACAAAACTGCCGCATTTGGAGTGAAGGTAATCCTCAAGTGTATGTGGAAACACCGTTACATCCAGAAAAACTGACTGTTTGGTGCGCTTTATGGGCTGGTGGAATCATTGGTCCGTACTTTTACAAAAACGATGGTGGCCAGAACGTTACAGTCAATGGTGATCGGTATAGAGCCCCATGATTACAAACTTTTTCATTCCTGATTTGAATAACCATGATGTCCAGGAGATGTGGTTTCAACAAGACGGCGCAACATGTCACACAGCTCGTGCCACAATAGATTTATTGAAAGACACGTTTTGTGACCGCCTAATTTCACGTTTTGGACCTGTGAATTGGCCTCCAAGATCTTGTGATTTAACACCGCTAGACTACTTTCTGTGGGGCTATGTAAAGTCATTGGTCTATGCGGTAAAGCCACAAACGCTTGACCATTTGGAAGACAACATTCGCCGTATTATTGCCGATATACGGCCACAAATGTTGGAAAAAGTCATCGAAAATCGGACGTCCAGATTGGACTACATCCGCGCCAGCCGTGGCGGTCATATGCCAGAAATCATATTTAGAATGTAATGCCACAAGATTATCTTTCGGATAAATAAAATTCATGTCAATCGAATAATCCATCGTTGTTTTATTGCAACTTAAAGTTCTATACCTCTATAAAAAACACCCATTACTATACAGAAAAGCTAAATACTAAGTAGGGCTCGTAACTAGCCCCCCTATGCCATTAGAAGAGATTTCAGTCGCCGTAGTCTCGAAGGTAATGTGTTGGCTTATTAGACGTGAGGCCTTGGTTCAAACCTCCAGACCAGACAAATCAAACAAAACGAAAAAAAATTTGTAGGCGATTTCCTCTTTTCAGTCATCTGGGAAAAACTTTGAGGATAAGGAAAATTGTTATGAAAAGTTTCTCACAAATTCTGTCATTCGGAGTGGAATTTAAACTGTAGATCTCGCCGCTCATATATAAAATTAACACACACAACATAAGTGGTATGAGAAGCAGATTGTAGTCCTAACTAAAGGGTTGTAATGACCTTTTTCTCTTAAGCACTTCAATGAAATTTCAATGAAACTTCATTTAATGTAATGTAAATACATAGTGGTATGCCAGAATTCGAAGTATTTTTTCTTCTCTTAAACAACTTCCCTTACGTTAATAATACCAGTTAAATCAATAGTTTTCTCCTGTCTTAAATCGAAGACGAAATAAATTTAATAAAAGTTACTTTTTTTGCAGCATAAGTGTAGGCGTAAAAGTTGGAGATTTCTTCAAAAGTTTTTTATTTCAATGGAACATGAAACTTTTCTTATTTAATTGTCTTCAATTTAATTGAGAATTCTTATTGCTTTTATGCCATATTTAATTTATTTTATACAATAAAGATTGAATTTAAGTTCTGTAATTGGCATTTAATCAAATAATCCGTAAGCATGTTGTCCTTATTTTAAGCTCTTTAGCAAGTAATCTTTGTTCTCATGCGACAATATTTAATTTGAAAATAAAAATTTCTACTAAGCAAACAAATAAAAGATTAACAAAAAAGATTCTAATATTTGGGGCCCTTAAAGATATGCAATAAATTGTTGATGTCTAAGCTGAAGCCTAAAAGTATGCTTTAAAGTTGTTTTTAATTTTTTTATACATTTTTTGTGAAAAGACAATAATTTTTAATATGAAAATAAATACAACACCAACATTTAATTTTACAGTTGATTTGCTATGCAAAAAGAGCAAGATAGAGAGAGAATGTACAGGGAAAATATAAAAAAAAAATTGAAATAAGAAAAATGAGAAAAATTAGAAAAAATCGGTAGGAAAAGGAAAATTATATTCTGATGAAATTGATAATTTTGCTGCTGCTTATTGTGCATAAAAATACGATATTTTAATAAAAGAAAAAAAAAACGAAAGAAAAAAGAAATCATGATGAAAAATATTACGATATTATTTTCATTAAAAACTGAATGATTGAAATTTAAAATTCTCTAATATTGTGTGATAGCTTTAGAATTTAGCTTTTTTCATTTTAATTAAATATTAAAACATATTACAGAGGAAGCAGAGGAAGCCCTTCTTCCCTGTCTAACTATTTTCAAACACACAGAATTATTAAAACTGACACAGAACATGAGAAAAGCATTAAATCCTCTTAAAATAATGAATTAAAGAGAAAAACGAACAGAATAAAATTGTGTTCACTAATGGATCTGAAAAAAAATTTATTTTAAGCTTATTATTGCATTAATAGAGGTATTCAAAATAAACGCCTTCAGTTATGCTTTAAAAAAAAATTTTGTTCAGAATTCTAAAGAAATCTTTTTTAATATTTTTTATTTGTTGTTTTTGTTGTAAATCAAATATTTAAATTTATGAACAGCTTCGCGTTTATTTTACTTTCCTGCCATTTCATTGTTAACCATTTTGTGAGATACCCTAAATATATACTAAGCCAGCAAATATTTTCTATTTCTGTCTTCAATCATTCATTTTTTAAAATCAAGTGAATTTATTCCGAAAAATATTTAGTTCAGGTTCAAGTTTCTTTGAATTTTTCCTGATAAACATTGAAATAACAGGAAACAAAAACAAAAAACAATGTTTACAGCGTATAAAATTTGACTGCCCCTGGCTGTATGCTACAAAAATTTCATTTTGTAAGCAAAAAGTGAAAGAAGGGAAAACACAAGCATACAAGCAATCATTATGTAAGCCACTAAACGAATATAAACAATCTGGGTTATATGCTTACACACTCACATATGACTGTGTATCTCTCACACACTCTCTCTCTCCCTCTCGCTCTCTTTTTGTCTATATTTTACCCCCTAAACTTTTTGTTTCCTCTGAACTTTTATTCCTTAGAAATAAACGAAACCAGCTGTAGACACATGTTGTAGTAAAAACATGAAAATTTTAAATGAAACATCAATTGCAGCTAGAAAATGAAACAAAATAAACTCTGCTCCATAGCCAATGAGTTAAGAGGTTTAAGAAAAACTTAAAACCCCATTAACTTAAGCGAAAGAGTTTTTACAACTGTTATACAAGTTTCGTTATACAAGTTTTCCGGCATATTTAGGGAGATCAATTCCTCCTATTGGAGTACAATCTGTCCAGCACTTCTGGGATAACAGAAAACTCCTTTCAAGTTTGCTAAATAATGTTCCGTACACTCTGCCTATTTTGCCCTCTTTGTACTCTCTTCTACTCTCTCGAATAATCTTAAAAGTATTACCTTGGTGCATATCAGTTTATGCTTCCTTGCTATAGAGACATACAGGGCGTATTAGCACATTGTAAAGTATCAGCTGCGACCACATTAAGACCAGCATAACATCTGTTAGCAAGACAGATCTAAAGCTTGATCTCCAAACTGAGATCGCATATCTTACTGAAGGTGGAGCCACAATAAGTAGATTCTCTATAGCAGTAGTGCAAGAGGTAATGTGTTGGCTTATTAGACATGAGTCCACGGTTCAACCCCTGGCTCAGGCATCTCGAACGTACGAAATATGAAAAACATTTCTTTGGCGTCTCCCTCTCAGTAGTTTTCTGGCAAAAACTGTGAGAGTATATAGAATTGATAACGCGTTGAACTAATGCCAATAATAAAAAACAAGTGGAATTTCTTTTCGCCTTCTTGATATGCAACATAAAAATTATGTTCTGAATTTTTTTTTTCATTTTTATTAAATTACTGTGTGGATTTTAAAATTCACGGCAGTTCATTGCTTTTTATTTATTAAAAACACATGGAAATATTAAAGCATTTGCGAAAAAATAGTTGTAACAGCTCAAGGGAATAGATTACATAGCAGCTCCACAAATTATGCTAGTAATTTTCAATGTTACAAAGTCAACTTGTGTATTTTTTCCCAAGAAAAAAAAAAAATAATTCAGCGTATAATTAAATTTCTCAATGGAATAATATTATATCATACCATAGAATATAATTTTATATGCAATTAAAATAAATATTAAAATATTAAATTACATATAATGGATAGTAACTAAACTAAAGCATACCAACAGGGAGTTAACATTTAAAAACCCAATCTAAGTACATACAATTTATAACAACAAGTTGATAAAGCAACAGATTATTTTTTTATTTTTTTCTAACGTTGTAATAATAGTAATAAAAATCTGACATATAAAATCCAGAAACCCCTTAAGGTATGCTACACACATGCTACACATCATGTTGTTAAATTAGTTACCGTAAATGTTATATGTTAACAAGCAGCATACATACCAAAATGGGAGAAAAGTCACAAAGAACTTTTAAAATATAAAAATAACTTTAAAAAATATGAAACAAAAGTTAAACCAAAAATCATACATTGCATACCTAAAAGGGGTCAGTTGTCATTGTAAAATATTTATTAATACTGCCTAACAACAAGCAGGAAATATGTTTAGTTTCCGAAATGTAAAGAACCTTTAGAATATTTAATTTTTGTATAGAAAAATCGAAACAAGCTTTGAAGTATGCCTTAAAAATGCTTTTTAAAATTAAACAAAATATTTTTAAAATGTAGCATACTTTTAGGCTAACAACATAAGTTTACTTTGCAAGGTATACACAAAAGGGAGTACTATTTTATTACAATTTTCAGACAGTTTACGATTACATTTCCCAAATGACTAAAATTAGCCTACCTTTAGGTGTTAAGAATAAACTACAAAAATATTAAATAACATTACTTTACTACCAAATGAAAACTGCTGGTTTTAAAAGCAAACACAGATTTAAATTAATTTGAGAAAGCAAGTTAAAAATAATAAAGTACTGCCTACCTTAAGGCTTTTTTAAATGGTATACGATTTCATAAATTTTAGAAATTGTGATCCTTATTAAGCAGCATGTCTATTTCAAAGTGTAAGATATTTTCTAATATTTTGCAAAGGCTTCTAAAAATAGCAAAATTTTGCAAATAAAAGTTAATTTTTTCAACTCTAAATAGGAGTTTGAAATGTATGTAGCATAGCCAAAGGCGTTAAAGAGAGCAAAATATTGCACAGAGTTTTATATTCAAACGATGCACTGAATATGTTGTAAAATATATTAAATGCTTCTGAATTAAATAATAAAAAAAGACTACTTTTAGGCGTGAAAATAATTTGAAAATTGTGGCATACTAAAAATCCAATATTTTTGTACGAGTTTGTAAGCATTATCAATCATAATTAATTCAATTCAAATCAAATATACATCGTTTGGAAAATAATTCCATTAAACCTTCCTTAAAGAGGAATCCAGGTATACTTTTTATAATTTTTTTAACAACAAATTTATTCAATATTGTAAAGAACAGATGGAAGTTACTAAGTTTAAGATTCGAACTATAAATTTATGCCTAAGAGCTATACAACCAAGCTGTCTTGACATTTGTAGACATTAAGACAAAGAGTACCCAAACAGTACCCGAATTTTTTTAACGTACCAAATAAAGCACGCATATGTATATCTTTAGTTCTATTATTCTGGTCATTAATATATCCTTAAAATAAATTAAACTCGAACTGATATAAAAACCTAAAATTGCTATCCAATGTTAAAAAAATTAAAGCCTAAATTTAGGCTTATCAAGTGAAACTTTTTAAAGCATAAATTCGGGGTTTTACTTCTACTTTATTGTTGTAAAAAATAAGGAAAAAAGAGACACGTTTGCCCATTTAGAAAAACGTTAAAAACCATTTTAATTTCAATTTACCCTTCCCCCCAAATACCAAATCTTTTAATTTTAGTTTCTTCTACATATTTCTGGCTCATCTACAGACTTGAGCTTTACCAAGTACCTTGCTTTTGTAAACGAAACTTTAAAGTAAATGTAAAGTATAATTATATCTGCAATTAATAGCAACAACAACAACCAAATAAATATCAAGGACCACCACCGAAAACAAGAAGAAGGCGAAAAGTATACCCCCACCCCCGCCACAATTTTTTTAAGAAAAACAACCAATATTTGCTCAACATGTCCAACGAAACTAATAACCAACCACCGCAATATATTATAACAACGCCTAGTGAAGCGGATGCCGAGGAGGAGCGTTCCCTAAATGAAAGTGAAACGGGTCAGGAATCGCATGCTGCTGGCACTGTAGTAGTGCAATGTGAGGCCACCACACAGCAACAGCAACAACGTCGTGTGGTCAGCCAAATGTCCAGACAAATTGCCAGTCGTTCGTTTTCCATTGCCTCAGCCTCAAATACAAAATCAATTTTGGGTTCCTCGTCCTTGGATAGGGACCTGCAAACACAACTGCAACAATTGCAAAGCCAACAACAGCAAATGTTTGCCTCACAGAAAACCATCAGCACCAGTACACGTTCACAAAGTCTGCAATCGTCTTCGGTTACTGGCAACTCCGGTGAATTAGCTTTACAGATACCTGCCGTAGCAGGTAGTTCGTTAACTACTACCCAGTTAGGGCAACAGCTTAAGGCCCAATCGAGCACTTCTATAACGACCAGCGAACAACGCATGGGTTTTATGCAGAAAACTGCCTCTACATGCTCGGCCACTTCGACGAAATCGAAATTTCAAAGTTTCCTACAACAACCCGAGACTATGTCTGGTCATCCTTCTTCCGGATCGGGTACATTTTTAACGGCTCATCAAAAACATGTTCGGCAATTTGTACGCTCCACCTCGGCTCATTCGGAGGCAGCGGTCACTATGGGTACTTCTGCCGCCTCCAATCGTCCGGACAAATGTATACGCAGTGCTTCTACACAAATCGATGAACCTTCTTCAATCTCTATGGACAGCGGCAATGGTGATCACTTAACGGTATCCACGAATAAACTGGGTTTGCATCAATCGTCCTCGATATTAATATCGAAATCGGCTGAAACTATTGAAATGAAATCCTCGCAACAACGTACTCAACTGACACTATCGGGTGGATTGTTGGCACCACCCAATCGTAAAATTACGATTTTAAGTCCTATACATGCTCCGCCGGGACTACATGATATGCTCAAGAGGGCTGGTCGTTCACCCTTATCGCCGCGCATTAGTTTTCCGGGTAGTGAAGCGGATCTATTTGGGTAAGTACCACTAGTTCTATTCGAGGACCATAACTCATATACTCACTCTCTTGCAAAATATTTTCAAAAAAGTCCCTCTGAAATTGGTGCACCCCTTTGACAGTTCTCTCTGTGTAAATTGGAAATGGAGAATGTCATCAATACATACGTAAAATGTTAATTTAACATGAAAAACTGTTGCCATAAATCCATCAATATTCATTAGATGTGTGTTGTGTGCCATTTTGCTTGTGAACCCTGACCGGGTAATCGTTGCAATTTTTGTCAAATGACAGTCAAAATGACTAGCAGTTTATCATGGCTGCACACATACACACACAAGCACACACATCCACAGTCATATGTATATGTGGCTCTGTTCGGAAACCTCATTAATATAGATTCACATGCTTGTGAATTCTCTTACTCTCACTCGCTCTCTCTCCCTCTTATTTTGTTGCTCTTCAATACCGCACATATGTACATGTAATCAGCATGGAAAACATGCTTGACAACAAAACCAGACTCATATGGAGTGTTGTATGTAGTATGGAATATGGTTATTTGCTTCTAAAACCATTAGCATATTTTCAGGCAGCAAAGATATGTGTACCATATTTGAACCGAATAATAAGGGAGCTCAAAATAAACCCAAAAAATGTGTTCTTAGGAAATCAATACTAAAAAAAAAAGAAAAAACCAAGAGAATAACAAATCCAAATGATTTTCATTTAATCTCCTTAAAGTATGCTTTAAGGCAATACAATTAGTTTAGCCTTAAACTAGATAAAGTTAAGGGATTTTAATTTTTATGTATTTTTCTTAAAGTTTTTGCTTTTTCTTTTAACACATTTGGACAATATTATTATGGAATTCCTTTTTATATTATTTTGCTCCCCCCTTGACTTATCCGTGCTGACGCCTAGTTGCTACGCCATAATAATGAACTTTATTGCCCCATTTGCTGGATTATTAAAATTTTAAATGAAAATGTGTTCATTTGTTAAGAACCTTGCAGTAGAAATGTCTTTAGAAACGTCTTTAGAAACGTAATTCATAAAGTGATTAATACTGTTCCAGAAAATTACTCATGAATTTAATAATTTTTTAAATAAGTAAGTCTCATCATCTTTCATAAATAATTGGATTTAATGGCGTTTAATATATAAGTGTAGTTTTACAAGGCATAAAACTTTATTTATAATTTTTTTAACAATATTTCACTTGTATGTCATATTTAATTACGTCTTCTTTGTATTCTCTTTTGCAGGTAAGTGATCCCCTGGAAGTAATAAAATCATCTTAACATTGTGTGTAAGTACGTCTTTAGGAATGTGTGTGAAGATAAATTCGAATTTAAAAACCAAAGACGCAAACCCACACTTTTAGTAGCGCCACTTCTTGCCTCTAACAGGGTAAACTTTGCTATTAGCAGAGCACTGTTAACTGTTTAACAGTGGCAATATATAGATTAGTCTTCTATTTTGCAATTAATGCAGACTATTGACATAAAATTTAATTCTCATTATGATCATTATTAATTGTGAATAATTGCGTTGAAATCTATTGAATGTTTGGGTAGGGGATGGAGGGATCGATTTTTTCAAAATTCAGTTTCTTAATTCTCAAAATTATTCCAGCTATCCCATTACCACCGTTCGAAAGAGTACCCTCTGGACTACCATTTGCATATAGTCGGTAGGGTATACTATTTCTTATATATTCCGAAATGGCCACTGATCTTTTAGAGAATTCTCAAGCAAAAAATTTATATTTTCAAAGCCAATTATCACAATACCATATCACTTTCAATGTGGCTATATTTCTAATTCTAAAGGGTCCGCCAAATAACTTATATTTTTTGAAAATGTTTAAAAAAAAAAACTACTGAATATTTTCTCAAATTCCTTTTTTTATTTGAAAGCGCAATCCTTCCGGTTAATAATGGAAAATAATTTCATTCAAATGGCTGCCTCGGCTGGCCATGCAGTAGCCTACACGATCGGTCCAATTTTTAAGCTCATTATCGATTGTGTGCAGCTGTATTTCACCAATGGCTTCACGAATATTGTCCTTTAAAGCGTCAATTGTCTCCGTAGCACTTGTCGACGTAGCACTTATCTTTGACGGCACCCCACAAATAATAGTCCAACGGTGTCAAATCATCAGCTCTGCGGTTGATAATGCGATCTTCAAAAACAGGACGCAAAACATCGAGTGTAGCTTCGGCTGTGTGGCATGTAGCGCCGTCCTGTTGAAACCAAATGTTGCCAATATCCTCCTCTTCAATTTTTGTGAACAAAAATTCCTTCAGCATGGCCCGATAACGATCGCCATTGACTGTAATGGCCACTTCTTGCTCATTTTCGAAGAAAAATGGCCCAATTATGCCTCTGGACCAAGATCCGCACCGAACAGTGACTCGTTTTGGGTGCGTCAACTCTTCAGTGTATGCGTGCGGGTTTTCTGTGCCCCAAATGCGATAATTTTGCTTGTTTACATACCCGCCACGATCAAAATGAGTTTCATCTGAAAAGATGATTTTTTTTTCTGCCAAAATCGGCATCTTCTGTAAGTCGATCGCAGGCCCACTTAGCGAAGCGAAAACGCATTGGATGGTCAATTGGCTTCAACTCCTGAACCAATTTGAATTTGTATGGCGTCATACCAAGGTCTTTATGCAAAATTCGTCTCAATGATGTCTCCGAAATGTTCAATTGTTGAGGACGACGGTGAATTGATGTTGATGGCGCTTCACGCACACTTTCTGCCACAGCAGCAAAATTCTCGGGTGTACGCACTGTTTTTGGCTTTACACGCTTTGGTTTATCGATGAGGAACTGTCATCCTCTTTTTCTTTCACTTTTTTCACAAGATAACGAACATACGGAGGTGACGGTGCTTCTCTTCTTCCAAAATCCGTACGCAATTTTCGCACACATTCTGCAACATTACCATGATTTTCAAAGTCATGTCGCAATATTTCCCAGCGTTGTTTAAGCGTATACACAACCATATTCGTTCAGCGGAAGGATAAAACAAATTATCTGTCAAATCAGACATGAGCTAAGTGTTACCATTGTTACTAGTTGAAAAAAAAAAACGTTAGATGGCGGACCCGATATTAAAAGGCCTTAGAACTTTCTTTGCATATAGTATGGTACTCATAGACCTAGTATTTGTCCTAAATTAGCTCCTAAACAAGTGGACTTGTTCAGGGGGATGCTATTAAACAACTAACATTGCTATGTTAAGAATAAATTTTGTTCTGTTAAAAGGAAATTTTGCTCTGTTAACGCCAAATGTGACGCTGCTAAAATTTATGGAATGCGTCTTGGGTTTTCAAATTCGAATTTATCTTCACACACATTCTGTAGTATATGTAAGTAAGGAAAATAGTAAAAATTAATACAACTTTTCAAAGCCTAAATCTTATAAAAATAGCACAGAATGATTTCTATTGAATTAAATTTTAAAATTAAATTATGAAGCCTTCAGTCGGTCACACATAATTATTTTTTTTTTTAATTTCATTTAAACAAAACAAATTACCGGCATATTTCATTTAATTAATATTGTACCCTTTATTGCTATTTTACATAAAACATCATGAAAATATTTTCGAAAAAAAACAGAAATTATGGAAACAAATTCCACTTTCCACCACCCTTCCTAGGCGTGCTTAATTGTCTAACCATTCAACCACTAAATAGGCGCGAAACGACCTTAAAATGAACACTTAAAATGGCAAAAAAAAAAAACAAAGAAAAAACAAAGAGCCGAAGCAACGAAAGCTGTTCAAAACAGATTTTTGCCCTTTGGCCGGCTGTTTCAATTAAATTTTTGTTGTTAAAGGCTGCCATTCAATTGAATTGTTGAGGAAATTTATATGAATTTGAATGTGTGTATGGCGGCATGAGTGGCAGCATAAAGGAAATACGGCATAGGGGCTGTAAATATGCCCTAAGGAAACTCTACTTCAAGTTATGAAATCCATTTTTTGGAATTTCGTTAATGAAGAATTTTAGTTTAGTTGGAAAATTTTCTCATTTTTGTTTGGTTTTTTGTTCTTTTTTTTGCCAAAATATGTTTTGGGCTTAAAGGGTTTGGTGGATGTAGCCATGCAAATATTTAAGTGCTGAAACCATGTTTTTCTCCAGTGTTTGTAAATGACTACATGAATGTTAATAAAGATTGACCTTCAAAAAGTCTGCTTTAAATATAATAATTTCAGATTTTATACATATTTTGATGGGAAAAGCGATTCGAAATACTTTATTTAAACACTCAAAAACTCTCTCTTTAATAGGGGCCGCAGTTACAATTATAAATTTTCATTTTCATGCTTCAATTTAAAGTCGAACTATTGTAAATTAAATTATTTTTAAATTATTAAAAAAATGTTAAATTTAAGAAAAATTATTAAAAATCTTGGTTACTTGTCTGAGGCAGAGTACACTAATCCCCCAGTATGTGTATGTACATAATATCATCCTCCCTATAAGGAGCAGATGGTCTCATCAAACACGTTTCAACCTGATCTACCTTTAGGAAAAGGAAATTCATTTTGCGTCATCTTTTTCAATGTCGATTTTGCTTCTCCATGTATAGTTACTTACTTACTTAACTGGCCATTAACAATCCGATTAACAGATTTCGGCCTGCCTTAACACATCCTTCCAGGCGCCTCTGCTTTTTGCGCGCCTACGCCAGTTGGTCACACCAATCTGTGACAGGGCTTCCTCGATCTGGTTGTTCCAACGTAAACAAGGTCGTCCTCCTCGCCGACTTCCGATAATCTCGTCGAAGCAACCTCTTCCATTCGAACGACATGACCAAGCCAGCGCAGCCGCTGGATGTTAATACGCTGCACAACGTGCATATCATTAAGGAGCTCATACAGCTCACTGTTGGATCGGATGCGGAAATCATCGCCAACTCGCAGTGGACCGTAGATCTTACGTACGACTTTTTTCTCGAATAGTCTCAAGGCTGCTGCATCAGTGCTTAATAATGTCCATGCATCTGGGCCATAAAGAAGCACAAGGATATGCCACAAGTGAACGCAGTCTCTGTACTAAGCAATTTCCACCAAAATCAGGGAAAAGAAGGAAGTTGGTCAGCGCAGAGGCTGCACATATAGTGTTGGTGATAAAATACATTCTTGATGCACTCCAAAATCGGCTAAAACTTATTTGCTTAATTTCTTAAGGATTCGATTGATTATCTAATGTTATAAGACTTGAATGTAGAAAAGAAGTTTCATCGGAATGTGTTTGCATACCAGAGGACTCTATAGAACGTTGTGCTCCATTGGCTCTTAAACAGTGAGATATGGTGCTGATTATTATGTTCTGTAGAGGATTTAGATACATACCTGTTCATCCTTAAGTACTGGAGTAAATACATGTGATTATTTCCCGCCAATTGTTTCGTCCCCTATAAATGCCTTTACAAATTTAACAAATCACATATCTTTTGAGTTCGCTAGATGATAAGTCCGTTGGTAAAAGTTTGTGATGATCGTCTTTTAGTTGTTCCTGCATTTCCAAAGCATTTAACAGAGTGTGGCACGGCGAACCTTCATAGAAATCTATTGTTTCATATCCTACTAGATGAGTACAGGCCAAATTCAGGTTGACCAAGCAGCTCTAGTTGTAATTGTTGGTAAAGACCTTCTCTCTTAACTTATAATCCTCACTATTCCTTTGCTAATGCCTGCAATATTTGCCCTCTGACCGTAGACCGTAGACTTGAGGGAAAAACAGATTTGCAAAGCAATCTTCAAATTAAGTACGAGAGTAAATTGTTCAATTACAAAACTAAAGATTTCCTATGATGAGGCAAAAATTCTTCTACGCCAACTAAATATATACGGCCCATATTGGAACAAAATAGTCACATAGGGAGATTACAAAATAGACTTTAAGGTACTTATTCTATAGCATGAAAGTTATTGCTACTGAAAAGAGGGTCTTTTAACTCTATTGTTTAATTAGAGGATCTTTGTTAACCCATGTGGTTGAGGTGGATTGGCCACACAAGTTTTACAAGAAGGATTTGTTCTTTAGTCGAACTACTCGTATGTGGTTATTTTCTTGCACAAGTCTTTTTTGCTTGCTTACAATGTCAAGAGATTCAATTCTATCACTCTTACTACCTTTGTCCGACCACAACCTGCTATACTCTGAGTACAGGTCTCTTAGATTAATTTTCAACGCTTAAAAGCCTGTGAAATAATTTGTACATGACGCCTACTATTGAAATTCAAGCCTTCTACTAGACCGAAATAGGTCTCAAACCCCTCTAGCTCTGTTCTGTATGCAATTGAAGTGTAATTCCTGAAACGGTTTCAAATGCAACACTGATGCCTAAGTATTGTACAGAATATTGACAATATACATGGCGTATGATTAATTTAAAAAAAGAAATTAAATTCTCTTCATATTACTCATACGCTTCAGAGGTTCTTCTGCCATTTGCTTATCTTTTTCTTTTTTTTACAATTTAAAATCTCAAAACAGAAATATTTTCCCACAAATTGAATAAAAACTCTTCACCATAAAAATAATTGTTACGAATGGTTATTCCACAGACTGCAATATATTTTCATTAAATTTTTATTTTTTTTGGATTTTTTTTTTTACTTTTATTCTGTTTCATGGTTCTTTTATAACACAGTGCTTTGTTTTCTTTCAATTTGAAACATATTTTTATTTGTTATACTCGGTACTCGTACTGTATTTAAATTTGGAAATATTTTTTGAAATCCACAAAAAACATTTCAAATGCCATGTAAAATAATAGAACAGAAGAGCTTGCATGAAAAATATTTAAAACTGTTTTAACTTTAAAAGAAACTTTAATTTGAATTTGTTTTTATGCTTCAAAGCTATTTACTCTTTAAGATTAATAAAAACCAGGCAACAAATTGAGCCTAATTAAACACTCCCTAGAATGATTGTCATTAGAATTTCGCCCAAATTCCGAAAACTAAGCGAAAACGCTTTCATTTATTCGTTTCAAAACAATAATTTGCATCTACTCAAGCATCATTTTAAACTTGAACTGACCAAAGAATGAACAACAATGCTAAGCTAAGACATCATAAGTTGCCAATAAGTGCACAACTTAATGTGCTCAATGCTCTTTACGATGCAACAAATAAAACATTACCTTCAACTGCGGCCACATGAAGACATTTCTGGTTTAAGCAATGGATTCTCTGTGAACGTACTCATAAAAATATATTCGATTAAATATTGTTACGCAAATCGAAACGACCTAATATCGATACAAATACACACTGACACTAAGAATACAATGAACGTGTTGATTATCTAAAGGTGCACACACACATATGTAAAACGAACCTGGTTGCGCCTGGTACCAACAACAACATGTATGTGTCAAAAAGGTACACAAACAATAATGTACTAGCAATAGAGCTCTCGAGAAGGCGAGATCACGAACCTTCCACATCGAGAAAGTTCATCATACCGATTGCGTGCGTATATAAAAGGGCAGCAGGGCCAGCAGCGAGTCAGTTATAATTCAGTTAGCCTTGTGTGAAGACGCGTTGCGGTTTGAACGTACAAGTGGTATTGCTTGCAAAAAGGTTGTAAGCAGAGAAGATCTAACGAACAGTTGTTAGTGTTAACGCGGACAGAAGTGTGAAATGGAATAGTGTACAAGCAAATTATTGTTGTATCGTTAAGTTGTATACGGT
This sequence comes from Sarcophaga carnaria, assembly GCA_958299815.1. Lineage (NCBI taxonomy): Eukaryota > Metazoa > Arthropoda > Insecta > Diptera > Sarcophagidae > Sarcophaga > Sarcophaga carnaria. The sequence goes on from OY283149.1 coordinate 154,311,160, forward strand.
GGCACACAAAAGTAATGTAATGAATAAAGAGAGTTTAAGAGAAAATAAACACATATTTGTTTTTACGTTCTTTGCAATTAACGAACTCATATTTACACGTTTTTAAAAAAGTAAAAACGTAACAATATATTCGATTACTAAACTACGTCAGCTTCGGTTATGGTCACTCATATTTAAAGGAGGGTTTAAGGATTACATAAATTGCCACAATAAACTCATGTGCTTCTCTTATTAAGCAAAATGAAATTCAAGTATAAACTTTCAAAGCCACATCGTTAAACCTGAAATTGTTTTATCCGAGTTTTTAGTCTTTTAATAAATAAAATATTACACACGGTTATTATCCCAATTATTGAAATGATTATGAGCCTGATTATCTTTTAAAAGCGATAATTTATTATGCAACATAACAATAACAACAATTACAATAATAATGATAATACGACAATGACAATGACAGTGATGTACTCGATAATCATGATGATGAATTTCATTGCCTCGCTCTCTCCATATGAATAAACAGTGAAACGGTGGCAGTTAAAGGCATTCAAAACATCAACTAAAATAGAACACAAAAGGCCTTTTAATTTATATTGAAACCACAAAAAAACCAAACGCAATTTAATTAACAGTGTCAATCAAAATTATTCTTACATAAGGATTTAGAAATTTAACATATTTTTTTTGTGTAAATATTTTGGTTCCCTTTATTCTTGGTTCCACTGTAAATGCATGTGTGCAAATTTATTGCATAATTTTTGCCCAGTTTTATTGTGTTGTTTTTTTTCTCAATGGTTGAACATTGCAATTCATGTTGCATATTGTTGTTAAAAGAGAGAGAGAGAGGGAAAGAGATATTCTGGTTGTATAATATGATGCTTTTGTTGCCACATCTAATATTGCAATTGTGGTTACTACTCTTGTTTTGAGGGGCATTAGAGGATAATTTGGTATTTTTGGCCAACTATTTTCATGTGCTTCAAAATATGCGAGTTTTTCAAGTTGTCTCTCTCTCTCTTTCTCTCTCTCTCTAACAAAGGTTGCGTATATGAAAGCAGATGAAAATATTATTGAAATGAAAGTGAAAGTACAACTACAAGAAACTCGAAAAATTGTCTGAATTCCTTGCTTTAATTTAACACCACAACAGTTTTAATTTCCTTTTCATTTTCAAACTTAATTTTCAAAATGTTTTCAAAGGAAAAAAACATCATTTTTCTTCTAATTCCGTTGTAATACACTAGTGTCTACACCCTACTTCTGATATGCCTGTTTTTGCAGTTTGGATCTTTTTAAGACTGATTCTGGTAAAATTTTCAATCAAAAAATCAATGTAAAATGGAATTTCATACGAAAAAAGCATTTTAAGCCTACAATTTGGGTTTCAATGTGCATTTAAGACGCAGTCAATGGAGCCTACTTGTGTTAGTAGCTTCTTAGTTACGCCAAAAGACCTGTGACTGTAACAGCAATTTAAATCGTGTTGCCTACAGATCATTACCAGAAAGAGTCTCATTAGAGAAGATTAGGTTTTCAATGTAAAGGCTTTTGTGGCACTTTTAATAAAGGGTCCGCCAAATAACTTTTTTTTTGTTGAAAATGCTTTAAAAAAAAACTACTGAATATTTTCTCAAATTTCTTTTTTTAGTTGAAAGTACAATCCTTCCGGTTAAATAATGGAAAATAATTTCATTCAAATGGCTGCCTCGGCTGGCCATGCAGTAGCCTACACGATCGGTCCAATTTTTAACCACATTATCGATTGTATGCAGCTGTATTTCACCAATGGCCTCACGATTATTGTCGGCGTAACACTTATCTTTGACGGCACCCCACAAATAATAGTCCAACGGTGTCAAATCGCAGCTCTGAGGTGGCCAAACGACATCAGCTATGCGGCTGATAATGCGATCTTCAAAAACAGGGCGCAAAACATCGAGTGTAGCTTCGGCACGTAGCGCCGTCCTGTTAAAACCAAATGTTGCCAATATCCTCCTCCATCAATTTTTGTGAACAAAAATTCGTTCAACATGGCCCGATAACGATCGCCTTTGACTGTAACGGCCACTCCTTGCTCATTTCCGAAGAAAAAATGGCCCAATTATGCCTCTAGACTAAAATCCGCACCAAACAGTGACTCGTTTTGGGTGCGTCGGCTTTTCAATGTATGCGTGCGGGTTTTCTTTGCCCCAAATGCAACAATTTTGCTTGTTTACATATCCGCCAAGATCAAAATGAGCTTCATCTGAAAAGATGATTTTTTTTTGCCAAAATCAGCATCTTCTGGTGTAAGCTACTGCATGGCCAGGCGAGGCAGCCATTTGAATGAAATTATTTTCCATTATTAACCGGAAGGATTGTACTTTCAAATAAAAAAAGAAATTTGCGAAAATATTCTGTAGTTTTTTTAAAGCATTTTCAAAAAAAAGTTATTTGGCGGACCCTTTATAACAAATTCGTAATGTGTAGCAAATTCGATTTAACTACCACCATAATTCACCAAAATTTGCATTCAAGTATGACTATAAATGAAGTGAATTTAAAGCTAAAACATGTATTAAAATTTAAAATCTTCTATTAAAGCCAGAAACGTGTCTAAAGCATGTAACTATTGTCTTCATAAAACTTTTATGAAAAGTTCATTCATGTTTTGTATTGTTGCCATTTGTTTTTATTCATATATAATGGCAACCTCTGCAACATACATATTTAAATCCCTAAAGAGCATACTCTAAGGATATTCATCACATTCTCATTTTATGGTTCAAATATTTTATTGTAATCTGCTTTTAAAATTGACTTTCTTTGTCCCCAGGAGCTTTTCTAGCCACAACCGGGGACCATGGGGATTAGAAAATATGCATGTTTTTAGCAGTAAATAAGGAAAAATAAAAAGAAATGCTTAATCATGTTAAACAAATTGAAAAATATGGAAAAAAGTGTAAAAACTTGTTGTTTGTTGTTACGAGTCATAAAATTTACAAAAAAAAAAAAGAAAAAAACGGCCATAAATCATGAGCATTTTGAGTTTAAAATATTTTTTTTTTCCAAAATTATTTTCAATTTTGCATTCAAAATATTGCTTTCATGGCAGCCAGAAATGTTTGGTTCGCTCGTTTATTGTAATAAAATTTGATGGGGGATTGTGCCAAAAGCACACACACACACACGAACCTGCCATTAATAATTTATTAACCAGACGCGGGTAATTTGCTTTTTAATTCTTCTTTTCTTTTTTATTTGTTTGTGTTGTTGTTTTTAGGAAAATTTAAAATAAATTTCTTTAGCCATTAATTATGTTCCAATAAATAATTTAATTGCTTTGGTCGCGTTTGATTTGGCGTTCGCCATTGTGGCGTATGATTTATTTTCATGTGTGTGAAGATAAATTCGAATTTAAAAACCAAAGACACAAACCCACACTTTTAGCAGCGCCACTTTTTGCCTCTAACAGGGTAAACTTTGTTATTAACAGAACACTGTTAACTGTTTAACAGCAGCAATAAGTAGATTAGTCTTCTACTTTGCAATTATTGTAGACTATTGGCATAAAATATAATTCTTATTATGATCATTATTATTTGTGAAAAGTGCTGAAATGTCAAGGATTCTCAACTCTCAAAATTATTCCAGCTATCCCACTACTGCGGTTCGAATGTGTACCCTCTGGACTACCATTTGCATATAGTCTGTATGGTGTACTATCCCTTATATGTTCCAAAATGGCCACTGATCTTCTAGAGGATCTTCAAGCAAAAAATTTATATTTTCAAAGCCCATTTTCACAATACCATATCACCTTCAATGTGGCTGTATTGCTAATTCTAAAGGGTCCGCCAAATAACTTTTTTTTGTGAAAATGCTTAAAAAAAAACTACTGAATACTTTCTCAAATTTCTTTTTTTATTTGAAAGTACAATCCTTCCGGTTAATATTGGAAAATAATTTCATTCAAATGGTTGCCTCGGTTGGCCATGCAGTAGCCTACACGATCGGTCCAATTTTTAAGCACATTATCGATTGTGTGCAGCTGTCTTTCACCAATGGCTTCACGAATATTGTCCTTTAAAGCGTCAATTGTCTCTGGCTTGTCGGTGTAACACTTATCTTTGACGGCACCCCACAAATAATAGTCCAACGGTGTCAAATCGCAGCTCCGAGGTGGCCAATCGACATCAGCTCTGCGGCTGATAATGAGATCTTCAAAAATAGGGCGCAAAACATCGAGTGTAGCTTCGGCTGTGTGGCACGTAGCGCCGTCCTGTTGAAACCAAATGTTGCCAATATCCTCCTCCTCAATTTTTGTGAACAAAAATTCCTTCAAAATAGCCCGATAACGATCGCCATTGACTGTAACGACCACTCCTTGCTCATTTTCGAAGAAAAATAGCCCAATTACGCCTCCGCACCAAACAGTGACTCGTTTTGGGTGCGTCGGTGTTTCAATGTATGCGTGCGGATTTTCTGTGCCTTAAATGCGACAATTTTGCTTTACATACCCGACAAGATCAAAATGAACTTCATCTGAAAAGATAATTTTTTTTATTTGCCAAAATCGGCATCTCCTGGTGTAGGCTACTGCATGGCTAGCCGAGGCAGCCATTTGAATGAAATTATTTTCCGTTAATAACCGGAAGGATTGTACTTTCAAATAAAAAAAGAAATTTGAGAAAATATTCAGTTGTTTTTTTTTAAGCATTTTCACAAAAAAAAAGTTATTTGGCGGACCCTTTATTAAAAGGCCTTGGAATCTTCCTTAGCATTTAATATAGTACTCATAGACCTAGAGTATTTCGCAAAATTAGGTCCTAAACAAGTGGTCTTGTTCAGATGGATACTGTTAAATAGCTAACAGTGCTCTGTTAAGTGCAAATTTTGTTCTGTTAAAAGGAAATTTTGCTCTGTTAACGCCAAATGTGACGCTGCTAAAATTTATGGATTGCGTCTTGGATTTTCAAATTCGAATTTATCTTCACACACATGAGTTATTGTTTTCAATGCAAATAATTTCTGCTTGCGTTACGTTACGTATACGCACCATAGGAAGAAATTTTAATTCAAATTTATTTTATTTTAATTTTAATTTCCCACGATATTTGTATAGAAAATAAAATAATTTTTTTAACAAATTACCATAATTATTAGACGCTCACTTTCTATTTTACAATTTTTATGCTGTCAATTAGAAGTCGTATGGAATGTTGTTTCTTTTTCGTATTGAAAAAACTCAATAAAAATAATAAATTTTCATTTTCTTTTATTATGTTTTGTTAAGGCATAAAACGCACATAAAGAAAAAATTATCGTAAATAAATTAATGATTTCCTGCCACTCATTCCCCCTCATTGGCATACTTTTAGTTTTTACTGTTCGGCTGCCGTTGTGTTGTTTATTTAATACATTTGCGGTAGGTTAAGTGTTTGTTTACATTAATAACAAGCACTCCACGAGGGTCAATTGTTAAGTAAAGAAAATATGCACACAAAATGTATAAACAAACTAAGTGTTTGAAATAAATTCAGTACGAAGTAAATGAATTAAATAGAAGAGGGTGCCCCCTGGTAGTCTAATGGGTAGTGTGCTAGATTATTAGTGTGAGGGTCGTGGGTTCAATTCCCACCAGAGACTCTGGTGTAATTGTATTGTAATTAATAAAGAACCTGTTATCGAAATGGACATGTAGTTTGTGGTGTCTATCATTTCGTGGAGTACACCAGCATTTATGGAATTAAAATTTTATGTTTGAAATCAATCTACTGCTTACAGTGAGCGTCAAAAGAAACTGTACACTAAGGATAAAATTCTAACAATCACAAAAACTAGTTTAGGTTAGAGGACGTGTACTTGTCAATTAACACAAGCACAGTACCCGGAGGTCGAATTGACCCATTGTACAACGACCTAGTTTCTCGCACCACTTATGTTGAGTGTGTTAATTTTTATACATGAGTGGTGGGACCTACAGTTTAAAGTCGACTCCGAACGACAGATTTTTGAGAAACTTTTTCATGGCAATTTTATTTTACTCGCAAAGTTTTTTCCAGAAATATCCTGAGAGGAAGTCGCCGAGGAAATACTTTTTGTATTTTGTCTTGCTGTCTGGCCTGGGGCTCGAACCCTGGCTTTACGTCTAATAAGCCAACACACTACCTACTAGACTACGGCGACTTCATAACAAAACCTAACTTTTACCACTTAAGGAGAGTGCCCGTTTTTTTCATTTTTTTTTTATTCAATTTTAAATACTGGCAATGATACAATTTTAAAATAAAAATAACGGTAATTTATTAATGCATATGTCTTTTTTATGTAGAGTTTCTTTTGACACTCACTGTAAGTCCATAGGCATTTAATTTGACTTCGGAGTCACCGCTTTATTTCTGCCATCTCTTCTGGAGATCTATTAACCTGGAAAAAGTGCACGAAGTCGTAGTAAAGATGAATTGAAAGTCGCCGCGTCTTTTCAGGGCCTAGTAAATTACAAAATATTTGCAGTTCTTGCAAGAAAATTTCGTTTCTCGTCACCATATAAAGCTTTGGGTTCAATATAACTGTACGTTCCCTTTCATTTTCAATTAAAGGTCGGTAATGCCGTTAAGCAAATGTAGAGCTTCTGTTAGTTGTGTGCGTTTTAGATCTCCAGCATAGGCAGTTTTGCTGATTTTCATGCCCATAGCCAGATAAAAGTATTTTTATTCAAAAACCAGATATTCTTACCCATTGCAGCCAATCACTGGCATAGTTTATGAAATTAAGCCTTTGAAAACAAACAAACAATTGAACTTTTAATAGAATTTTGAGTAGCAGTTCGAACGACCTCTGGGGTATATTCTCGGAGACTGGCAATACCTCATAACTACTTAGCAAGAAGCTACAAATGACGCGGAATAAGCAGAGATAACACACATCTTCTCTATCATTGTCCAAAGCTAGAGAGCAAAGCAAAGAATAAAAAATCTTTAGTATCCAGAATTTTGTGACAAACAAAATCCGCTCCTTGATGTAAGATATTGTTACGTTTTTACCTTTTAAAAACGTTTAAATAATATAAGCTCGTATATTGCAAATAAAATAAAAATAAATTTGTGTTTAGTTTTAATTAAAATTCTTTATTATTTTCACACAATTCTGTGTGCCACTGTTCACAACTTTATGTAAACAACAACAATTGATTTTCTTTGTTATTCCTTTGTTTATACCCTTTGCATAAACAATAACAATTCCTAAGCAATTATTCGACAGATCTTTGTAACGGAGATCTTCAAACATGCCGCGTCTGCACTCAAGACTAACTGAACTTCACTCACCCAGTAGCCCGCTTTGCCTTGGCTTATATATGGCAGGGTAAACCGTCTGATGAATGTTCTTGAAGGCGAATTGTTCATGACTTCCTCCTTCTCTATATTTATTATTGTAACTTTGTCTGTGTATTTTACATAATTGGTCATTGCAACCCTTCAGACAGGATTACGACCTAGTTTCTCATACCACTTATGTTGTGTGTGTTAATTTTATACATGAATGGTGGGGCCTACAATTTAAAGTCGACAGTGCTTTAGTCATAACATTACTTTGCTTGGTTTAAAAGTAAAAAAAAAAAAATAAAATTTCTTAAGCATCCCTCGTATATGTGGCCCCATAAAAAAAATTACATATTTCCATAACTTCCAATATAAAAATAAATAAAAAAAACAAGCAAAGAAAAGTAAAGACTTCCTTTCATTTTACATTTTCCACTGTTTGACAAGCCTCAGCTGAAATGCCGTCGTTAAACAAATAAACGCAACGAAACGAAATGTTCTTCGTTCGTACTTTCAAATATTTGTTTCATGCCCCCTTGCTCTACCCAAGGTTGTAATATTTTTATGCTTTAATTCGAGTAAAATCAACAACAACAAAATAAACATAGAAAAAGTTTTACATTTTCAGCGATGTGGGGCAGAAAAGCCCCACCTTTCACCAGCTTAAATTTCAGTTTGTTCTGCCAAAAAAATTCATATTTCTCTTGATTTTTTTTTCTTTCGTTTTTATTTATTTAACGTGTGCTTTTTTACTTTGCTTAAAGACCATTCGGATTTTATTTTTTAATTTTCTCTGTGTGTTTGCTTTTCTTTTGTAACAATTAATTAATATTCAAACATGATTTTTCCACCCTCTCTCTTTCTCTCTTGCTCTGCCTCTTTTTATTGTTTCTGCAAATAATTTTTTATGAGAAATACAATCCAGATTTCCAAGAGCCTGAAATAATTTTAAAAATATCCTTCGAATACCATCCTACAACAGGCGTTGATGCTTAAGAGTTAGGAAAATGAAAAATCAAGATACTGGTGTCTTGCTTTTTCATCGCTTAACATTAAAATTGTAAACAAAAGCTGCAAAAAACAAACCTGTTTATAAATTATCGTACTGCTTAATATAACAACAAATATCAGCATAAAAAATAGTCAACAAGTAAACAAAAATACAACAACAAACACAAGCATAAAAAATTGTAAACAAGTAAACAGTGAAGTCGCCGTCGTCTAGTAATGTAGTGCGTTGGCTTTTTAGACGTAAGAGCACGGTTCAAACCCCAGGTCAGACATCTCCATCTAAACGAAATATAAAAAAATATTTCTTCGTTGACTTCCTCTCAGCAGATTTCTAGCAATAACTCTGAGAGTAAAAATAAAATTGCCGCGAATAATTTTTCAAAAATCTATTGTTCTGAGTCGACTTTAAACTGTAGGCCCCACCACTCATGTATAAAAATTAACGCACACAACATAAGTGGTGTCAAGAACTAGGTCGTAATCCTGACTAAAGGGTTGTAATGACCAATTACGTATGTAAACAAGTAAACAAAAAATCCACTAACAACACTACAGGAATAAATGTAAACAAAATATACAAACAACAATAATAAGCGTAAACAACGATGTTGACATTTATAGAGATTTCGAGAAGGGGAAGTCACGAACATTCGCCTTCAAGAACATTCATCAGACTGTTTACTCTGCCATATAAAAAGTAAGCCAAAGCAGGCGACTGCAGTGAGTGAAGTTCAGTCAGTCTTGTGTGAAGATGCAGTGTGTTTGAAGAAAGTAATCGTGGTTTGAAGATCTCCGTTACAAATATCTGTCAAATAATTGTCTAGTAATTGTTTATGTTTATGCAAAAGGTATAAACAAAGGAACAACAAAGAAAAGCAATTGTTGTTGTTTACATCAAGTTGTGAACAGTGGCACAGAGAATTATGCGAATAATAAAGAATTTTAATTAAAACTAAACACAAATTTATTTTTAATTTTATTTGCAATGTACGAGCTCATATTTTAAGCGTTTTTAAAATATAAAAACGTAACAGTATTTTTGCAACACCTCTTGATGTCCAGTCTTAGTATAGAAACCATAAGTTGCCATATTGCTAGACTTTGTGTATTAAATTTTTCCTTAAGAATTCATATATTATTTAAAAAAGCAATTCTTTGCATAATAATTGTACGGTTCTCTGGTTTTCTTTTCATTTTCTCTCATGTGGGTTTAAAATATGCATTCAACCACACTCTCTCTGTCTCTCTCTCTCAGCACGATGGTGAGAATACTTATCCTACTTGTCTGTGCGGGAATTTCAATTCCTTTTATGATAGGAATTTCAAATATTTTTATTTGCATTTAAAATAATTTCTCTTGCAGATTTAAAAAATATTAAAACGAAGGCATTTCAAATAAAATATGCTGTACACTGAGGTAATCACAGGTTTATGTGTCTAACAGTTGAGGTAAATTCTTCTACAAAAGAAAAATCTGATATTTATAGGATTTAAAGTAAGGACAAAGAAAATAAACTTTCACAAAAAAATTAAGGAAGTAAGAATAAAAATTTTACCACAACCAAAGCACATAAAGAAAGACCACAAAAGTTAGAAAACAAAAAAAACTTACAATAACAAATCAACAGTACTTTCTAGAAGTTGCCAGTCGCAAATGAAACGAGGAATAATTAAAGCTAAAGACTGCTAAAGGCTGTCGATGGTAGTCTTATGCACTGGGAATTTTGGTTTTGGTACTAAAAAGGAACGTATAATAAAACACATACCAAGTGCAGTTGAAGGTCATCGATTGTACACTGAAGTTTATCTTGAATATTGTTACGCAAATCGAAACGACCTAATACCGTTTAACAACAAAAACGATAAACAAAAGCCACACGATACAAATACACACTAACACTAAGAATACAATGAACGTGTTGATTATCTAAAGCTGCACACACACATATGTACGACGAACCTGGTTGCGCCTGTTACCAACAACAACATGTATGTGACAAAAAGGGGTAGACAACATAGGCAAAGTACACAAACAACAATGTATTAGCAATAGAGCTCTCGAGAAGGCGAGATCACGAACCTTCCACTTCAAGAATGTTCGTTAGACTGGTTGTGTCGGACTATAAAAGGGCTGGACAAAGCAGGCAGCGGGCAGTGTTAATTCAGTCAGCCTTGTGTGAAGACGCGTTGCGGTTTGAACGTACAAGTGGTATTGCTTGCAAAAAGCAGAGAAGATCTAACGAACAGTTGTTAGTGTTAACGCGGACAGAAGTGTGAAATAGAATAGTGTACAAGCAAATTATTGTTGTCCCGTTAAGTTGTATACGGTGGCACACAAAAGTAATGTAATGAATAAAGAGAGTTTAACTGATATTAAACACATATTTGTTTTTACATTCTTTGCAATTAACGAACTCATATTTAAACGTTTTTAAAAAAGTAAAAACGTAACAATATGTTCCATCAATTTCAACGCGTGAGAGGTAGTTTCCATGGTTCAAAAGTAGTGGTTTTCAACACTATCTCCTTATAAAAGTACATTCACTGCTCAGTTTAAACGGAGTGTGTGAATGTATCAAATCTGCAGTTTAACGTCTCCCAAATTTAAAAAACTTTTTACGACGTACCGTTAACTGAGTAAAATGACATCAACTACTGGCATGTCTTTCGCTCTTTGCGGTACAACCTTCCGTTCTAAACTGGTTGGTATATGACTCGTATCCCTTTATTAACTAACGCAGCAGTTTTGTTAGTTTCTTCCACTGAAGCTAATGGACTTGCTGGAACAGGTACACTTCTACCGATTATCGAAACCCATACGAAAATTATTTAAGTAAGGCACGTACTTACTTATCTTAATTGGTCATTACAACTCGCTTTAGTCAGGATTACTACCTAGTTTCTCACACCACTTACATATGTTGTGTGTTTTAATTTTATTAAAAATTAAAGTCGACTCCGAACGCCAGATTTCTTGAGAAACTTTTCATGGCAATTTTTATTTACTCTCAGAGTTTTTGCCGGAAGACAGATGAGAGGAAGTCGCCGAGAAACGAACTCGAGAATTACATGCGAGACCTCCTGGACTGATGGCATTACATTACCCGATTCATTAATATTGTTTGACAAATAGCACCCGTTGAGTGTTTGATATTGCTTGACAGTGAAAGCAGGGTCACCGGCTGAAGGTTCTTGGACTAGTTGGAATTATAAGCGCTTCAAAACGTGCCTACATCATTTACATACAGATGTACATAATTGGTCATTACAACCTTTCAGTCAGGATTATGACCTAGTTTCTCACACCACTTATGTTGTGTGCGTTAATTTTTATACATGAGTGGTGGGGCCTACAGTTTAAAGTCTTCTCCGAACGACAGTGGTAATGTTTGGCTACTTCATGAAGTATTGTCTTGGCAAATATTGCTTTTTTCTGTCATTGGACGGACTGCTGATTTATTTAGTTGTAGCTCCTCGTTCTATTTACTATTTATCACGTGACCTCTGTGTGTAGTTCCCCTTACGGAAATGGAAATGGAATTACTCTATGTTTCCTTTCTGCATTATGCAGCTCAAGAATAATGTTGCCACTGCAGAGTAATTGAGAAATTATAGCAAAATTGCCATTGTTTTCTAGTATTCAACCACATTTTTCTTCCACACTTTATCACTCCTTTATTTCCTTTCATTTTAAGCACTTAAAAACTTTTGCTCTGACCACTAACTACCACCGAGAATAATAATGATGATGGTGCTGATGATGACGATTGAAAACAAAAAAAAAAAAACAAAAATTTAAAAAGAAAGAAGAGAAAGAGAGAAAAAATAATCACAATAATTTACCATTCAAAATAACTTTGTCTCACTGGCAACAACTTTATTAATTATGCCAGTTGCTCATGAGTGAGAGGGAGAGAAAAAGACAGTGAGAAGCTAAAAGCATAAGAGAATGTGCTAGAAAGTGAAAGAGTAAGTTTAACCTTTTAAATATGCTACCACCACTGCTGCCACTTGCCACATCAGTGCTAAGGAAAGATACTCTCTCTCTCTGCTCTGTTTTAATTCCAAATAAATGAACGGGAACCACTACAACAACTACAACTTTAGCTACAGTTAGACAAAAATTGTAATAATAACGGCAAATGCTGATTGAGAGAGTGTACAAGAGAGAGAGAGAGAGCGAAAGAGCAACAGAGTTGCAAGAAAACAATTAAATTTTATAAGAAATTATTATTCAAACAACCGGAAATATGGCCAATCATTTTAGATTTCCTTTCCGCTTGTGTTGAAGCTTAATTCGGAATAAAATAATTGCCGAACGTTAAAGGAAAGTATACATCCCAAAGGGCAAAGGGGTTGACTATTATGAGCCATGTTATGGTGGTATTATTTAGAGACTGTAATGTTGTTGTCATTGTACGAGGGTGATGTTAAAATTATTGTTACGTTTTTCCCTTTTAAAAACGTTTAAAATATGAGCTCGTAGATTGCAAATAAAATAAAAATAATTTTGTGTTTAATTTTAATTAAAATTCTTTATTATGCGCACAATTCTGTGTGCCACTGTTCACAACTTGATGTAAACAACAACAATTGCTTTTATTATTGTTCCTCTGTTTACACCCTTGGCATAAACAATAACAATTACTAAACTACTGTTCGACAGACCTTTGTAACGAAGATCTTCAAACCACGATTACTTTCTTCAAACACACCACGTCTTCACACAAGACTGACTGAACTTTTACTCACTGCAGTCGCCTGCTTTGCTTTGCCTTTTATATGGCAACGTAAACAGTCTGATGAATGTTCTTGAAGGTGAATGTTCATGACTTTGCCTTCTCGGAATCTCTATAAATGTATACATCATTGGTCTCATTTATTCTTGTAGTATTGTTGTTGTATTTTTGTTTACTTGTTTATTATTCTTTTATCCTGGTGTTTGTTGCTATATTAAGCAGTAAGTAAGATAATTTGTAAACATGTTTGTTTACTGCATTGTTTTGTTTTTGCAGTCTTTATTTATAATTATAATGTTGAGCGATGTAAAAGCTAAACACCAGTAACTTGATTCTTCATTTTCGTAACAATATTAACTGACAGAGTTTAAACGTGGACGTTAGGTTAGGTCGGTGTGGTAGCTTTGATTTCACAAAGCTCACCTAAACACGCATAGCGGCCCGTTGTGATGCCACGGGTGAAACGCAGTCCCTGTACTGAGCAAGTTCCACCAAAATCAGGGAAGAGGAAGAAGTTGGTCAGCGCAAGGGCTGCACAAACGTGGCCGTAAAAGCTGACAAAATGAAGACGGTAATGTTCTAAAGAAAATTTTTCAAAATTGTTTGCATTCTATTGGTTCGGTTAATTTTATTGCGGCACTCGTAACTACCCAGGCAAAATTAAATGAAAGAAAAGAGTTGTTGTTTGCAAACAGTCTTTAAAAGTAAAGCCTGTGGTCTTGCCACCAGCCATAAAAAAAAAGTTCTCCTTCATTATTTAAATTTGAATCACCACCACCACCAGCCTTTATCATTATTTTCAATGGACTCCGGTTTTCCTTTAAAGTGTTGGAAGTGTTAAAGTTTTTTTGTTTTTTGTTTTTCATTTCCTTTGGAAAACTTTTATTTATTTTCAACGATTCCTTCAGTTTCGATTTTGTTTCTTACACACGCACACAGTAAAAGTAGAGAGTGAGTGCCAAGAAAACAAAACTTTTAAGGAAGTTTCTTTTTGTATAAAAAATATACATGTGAACGTATTTATTTCCTTCTGCCTCTCTCCTCCTTTTTCCTTTGTTTTTATGGCCATGAGCTTGAGAAATAAAATAAAGCTGATGCGCTAAGGTAAGTGCTAATGCAGTAGTTTTGTTGGCCATGGCTACAACGATACGATACTTCATGATTTGCACTTGTAATGGCAGAAATTTCTTAAAAGTTTTTTTGTTTTTTCTTTAAGGGACAATTTCTGTGAATTGTTTTAAACACGTGGATGTTTTAGAGGAGAAATCAATATTTTTTTTTTGTAGTTTGTGCTGCTAAAGAAGAGTTCGATTTCCTCTGAGACAAGTCAGTCGGCAATATTCATGATACTGGTGTTTAGCTTTTACATCACTTAACATTAAAATTATAAATAGAGGCTACAAAAACAAAACTATGCAGTAAACAAACTTGTTTACAAATTATCGTACTTAATCCTTAATATAGCAACAAACACCAGCATAAAAAAAATGGTAAACAAGTAAACCAAAATACAACAACAAACACCAGCATAAAAAAATGGTAAACATGTAAACAAAAATACAACAGCACTACAATAATAAATGTAAGCAACGGTGTTTACATTTATAGAGATTTCGAGAAGGCGAAGTCATGAACATTCGCCTTCAAAAACATTCATCAGACTGTTGACTTTTACATATAAAAAGCAAGGCAAAGCAGTCGACTGAGTTAGTGAAGTTCAGTCAGTCTTGTATGAAGACGCGGTGTGTTTGAAGAGAGTAATTGTTGTTTGAAGATCTCCGTTGCAAACATCTGTCGAACAGTTGTCTAGTAATTGTGATTGTTTATGCAAAGGGTATAAACAGAGGAATAACAAACAAAGCAATTGTTGTTGTTTACATTAAGTTGTGAACAGTGGCACACATAATTGTGCGAATAATAAAGAATTTTAATTAAAACTAAACACAAAATTGTTTTTAATTTTATTTGTAATCTACGAGCTCATATTTTAAACATTTTTAGAAGGTAAAAACGTAACAATATGTTGGATAGTCAACCACAGAGTGTTATCCTTTCGAGTCTATAAACCCATAAAAGGTTTGGAATAAAGATTATTTGAAGTCGTGATGTCTGACAAGATGGCTGAAGTAAAAGATTGACTTTATTTACAAAAATATAGGAAGACATTCTACTTAGAAGTTAAGTGGTGTTAATTTTTCTCTATGAGTAGAGCAGAGAAAAAAGAAGATATCGCCCGAAGCAATATTGTTCTGGTCTAAGAATCCAACACACTACGTACTAGACTAGGATGACTTCTGGGACTAAAGACCAGCTAGCGAAATCGCTAAGTTCTACAAGGCATTACGTACCCAAAGAAGAGAAGACTGTCTTCTACTCAAGGTTTTGTAATCATCACCTTCGAATCTGTATAGACTGGTAGGCCTATCAGCAAATACAACATATTTGCACAGAGGGCGTTGATTTCCATTTCCATTATTATTGCAACACGACAGGAGGTGCTAGAGCACTGTGACCAATGTCTCTCATATTCCTGTTGCCCTGACAACTCTCAGTATTTTTGTTGTGTATTTTTTCCTCAGTTGCCTTAGCGCCGCACAGGTTCCAAGTATGTTTTCTGATGATTCACAGAATCTTTGAGTGGTGGCAGCATCTGTCAAGCTGAAGTATCCACTTTTTATAGGACTGAAAGCTTTCAAAGATTCTAACAACCAATATTCAAGGAAGACCTCTTTGCCGGAATGAATAGTAGGCCATGCCTAATAAGAGTCATTTGCGAGAACGTTACATATACCGCATATGGCTTAAGGCGATCCCTCGTGTTATTTGGGTCTACAGTTCCGGGGCAAAAGGTCTGTTTACTATACTTAGGCTAGTTTTGAATCCATCTGTTTTGAAAAGAGTCTCTCTTTTGCCTTTCAGTAAGAATAGGCTATCAAACCTGCCTTGCCACAACATGAATTTCCACTGGATCTAAGATCGAGCAGAGTGTGACGCTATTTAGCATGCCTATCTCATTCAACTTGTTCATACAGTTCCATGCTGATCTCGAATTAAACTTAACAGAGCCGAGTGCTGAAATGGTGGCCTGACCGTCTTATAATGTTGTTAAGTCCCATCCTTTGTACTTCCTGTTCCATTTGCATTGTTTCTTGGAATAGATATCCGCCTCTTGCGAGATATCCTCCATTTTCTCCTTGAGTTCCGACTATTTCACTCACGAATCGAACACAATCGCTCCTTTTCCCATTAGCTGTCACTGACTTAGCCGTAAACGCTTAATATTTAGCCTGAGTGCGAAGCAAAACCATGGATTTTACTGGTCCTGTTGAGTTGACAGTTAAGGTGAGAGCTTTCAGTCAACATTGTCCCCCATGAAAAAGCTAGTCTGCCCTTGCCTCAGAACAATGATGCCCAGAGGACGATCCCATCATACTACAAACTGGTACTTTGAACCAAACACTTGCATAGTTCGAGAAAAAGAGATGGGTATGCATTATGGCAGCCGTATAATGAGCGTAAGGTGTCGAAACGTAGCCTACTTACGATACAAAAAACTTCACATAAATCTGCATTTTACTTGAACTGCAATGCATCTGTTATGCATCAGTCTTTACACCAGTTATGCATCAGTCTGGCCGTTCACTTGCTGCGTTTTCTCTTTTGCCTAAATTACTGTGTACGTCTAGGCTTCACCTCCTTTTTCTCCACTCTCAATCACTTAACACAGGAAGTATGTCAAGAATTCTACAAATTTTAGGTGGTTATTCAGCCTTGAAATATGCAATCAATTTCGAATTTTTCTTTTCTCAATTTTTACTAAAAAAAAAACTTTTTTAATGGATTTCCTTACTTAAGCAACCCAATTAAATCAACTCAACTGCTTTAACTGACTAATAAATGTCCAATCGATTCACGTTTCTATGCATTTCGAAATCAATTTTAATTTTCTTGAACTTTTCCACTTGATTTCCAAACAGTTTTCTTCTGCTGACAGCCCCAAGGAAATTCAATAATAAGAAAAAAAATGGAAAAGCTCTGTGTATTCTCTTTTTTCATAACAATGCAAAAACAACAACAATTATAATTGAAATATTCATTCATTCATTCATTTATTTATTTATTATGCAATCCCCCGTTTTTCCCCCTCCTATCACATCAAAATTTCCTTGGAATGCCGTATTTATTGAATAAATTCTTAAAGCTTCAATGGCAATTACCACACTAGCTACGCTTACAACCACTAAAACTGCTGCTAAAACAAATACAATGCACTTGTTGACATACTGCCACACACACATACACATACACTCTTCTCTCTCTCTCTCTCTCTTATAAGAATTTCTAACAAAATTGAATGAAGCATACCTTAAGGCTTTAACGATAAATAATGAATTATTACATGAGAGTCGTAAGATTAAAATCGAAAACAGTGAGAGAGCATGTGACAAAAAGGGGGAAAATAAAGAAAAGTGAAAACCTCAGGTTTATGGCTGTATTTGCATTCACACACACACACACACATGCACATATGCTTTCTTTACTTACCATTTATACCTGTGACAGCCAATGCAAATGGTTGGCATTCTTTTTTGTTTTTCTTTCAACTTATTTTTCGTTTGTTTTTGTTTTTCTTAAGTTGTATTACTAACGGTACTGTTAGTGGTATAGCAGTGGTAGTGTTGGTGATGGTGATGGTTTGTTTAGCCACTAACCGACTCCTAATGTTATGCAATGTTTTCGATGGTATTTGGTTTCATCGGTGTGTATGTGTGTGTTTATACAACTGCAGTCACTCTTTCTGGCAATTTCTTGAGTTGAAAAGTAAATTCAAAAAAAAAGAAACCAAAAAACTTTGAAAGAAAATCAATTTGCTTTGAAAAAGAAAACGAAGAAAGTAAAAGAAAAATTGAAAATCATGTGGAAAATATTGTGTTGTTTTTAAAGATGTAGTGGTAGTTTTTTCCAACTAAGACAGAATAAAGTCGGCTTAATTGCAATGATTATAAAGGGTGCTAGTTTCTCAAGCATACAGCTCAACGACGTACAACGTATACAACGTATTGTATTGTAATGCTCGCTCACTATTTATTGCCGTTAGTAGATATACAAAGTCACCGTATACTAGTAGGAACTGTGTTAGATTACTAGCCCTGACACCGTGGTTCAAACCCCAACTAAGACATCTCAAACAACACGAAATATGAAAAAATGTGTTACATTGTTACCTTTTAAAAACGTTTAAAATATGAGCTCATAGATTACAAACACACAATTCTCTGTGCCACTGTTCACAACTTGTAAAACAACAACAATTGCTTGGTTTCTTATTCCTCTTTGCACAATTTTGCATAAACAAGAACAATTACTAGACAATTTCTTCGACAGATCTTTGTAGCGGAGATCTTCAAACCACGATAATTCTCTTCAAACACACCGCGTCTTTACACAAGACTGACTGAACTTTTACTTTTAAATTTTGCAATCCAACTTCTGACACCAGAGGTAACTTTTTCTCCGTAAACTTCTGGCAAACTTTCCTTTCGCCTTCCATCTAGCCTTAGTCAGATTTTTTACGAGAACTCAACCCTAATCAACCGCGCCGCAGTTATGCTATTCTATATAAACTTAGGTTTTATATCGCATGCTATTCTGTATAAACATTAGGTTTATATCGCATGCTATTCTATATAAACATTGGGTTTATATCGCATGTTATTCTATATAAACCCTGGGTTTACATCGCATGTTATTCTATATAAACATTAGGTTTATATCGCATGCTATTCTATATAAACATTGGGTTTATATCGCATGCTATTCTATATAAACCTTGGGTTTATATCGCATGCTATTCTATACAAACATTGGGTTTATATCGCATGCTATTTTATATAAACATTGGGTTTATATCGTATGCTATTCTATATAAACACAGGGTTTATATCGCATGCTATTCTTTATAAACACTGGGTTTATATCGCATGCTATTCTTTATAAACCCTGGGTTTATATCGCATGCTATTCTATATAAAACCTGGGTTTATATCGCATGCTATTCTATATAAAACCTGGGTTTATATAGCATGCTATTCTATATAAACCCTGGGTTTATATCGCATGCTATTCTATATAAACCCTGGGTTTATATCTCATGCTATTCTATATAAACCCTGGGTTTATATCGCATGCTATTCTATATAAGCCCTGGGTTTATATCGCATGCTATTCTATATAAACCCTGGGTTTATATCGCATGCTATTCTTTATAAACCCTGGGTTTATATCGCATGCTATTCTATATAAAACCTGGGTTTATATCGCATGCTATTCTATATAAACCCTGGGTTTATATCGCATGCTATTCTATATAAGCCCTGGGTTTAAATCGCATGCTATCCTATGTTCTAGTCTATTCTATGTAAATCCTGGGTTTTATATCGCATGCTATTCTGTATAAGCTTTGGGCTTAAATCGCATTCTATTCTATATTTGGAGTTTGAGCACACTTTCCTTTCGCCCTCTATCCAGCCTTAGTCAGATTTTTTACGAGAACTCCGCCCTAATCAACAGCTCCGCATTTATAAGCAATTATAATCTTACGTGTTCTGATTAGATGGCAGCATCTGTCAAGATGAAGTGTCCACTGTTTATAGGACTGAAAACTTTCAAAGATTCTAACAACCAATATTCAAGGAAGACCTCTTTGTCGGAATGAATAGTAAACCATGCCTAATAAGTCTTTTTCTAGAACGTTAGGTGTACCGCATAGACCGCGAGAGAGAGAGAGAGAGAGAGAGAGTAGAAGGTTGTCCACCACTGACCTAGGAAGGCATTCTCCGTAAGAAAATTTCTAATTAATATGGCGAATTTAGCTTTCATTGAAGTTTGAATGGTTTAAAGGCTCAAGAGCTTAAACTTTATGCGGGTATGATGGGAATACCAGTGTTCAGCGATCTGTAGCATTCTGCACCAATAGCTTCATTTCATGAATCAAAGTGTGAAGCGATCCTTTAAACTTTTAAAGGCTTACTTACTACACTCCCTGGTTTCCATCAAACTAAGAGTAATACGTTTTGATTTTAGAAACTTTTGAAAATCCCCTGTAAACAATAAGGAAAAATCATTTATATTTACTCTGCAATACAACCACTACTTAGGGTGCTTCTAACTACGGAGAGGAACATTCACTGGCTAGGATTACATAACTAATTGCATACGTACTACGTGCATAAAACAGTGTCATCAACCACTAGAGATGACATGTTGAACATGTTTCATGAACAATTTTTGAATAACAACAACGCCAACTACCTACTCCTTCTTACTCGTCCCTTGTTTTGTTGTAAATTTTCTTGTAAAGTTTACCAAATAACTTTTGGATGTTGTTGTTGTTGTATGTACTCACTTAGAATTGTTCACGTGCAGAGTAGAAATAAACAAAAACAAAATTATCCACAAAATGTATCTGCTAATTTAGGATAGCATCTCCCTAATAACAAAACTTCTGGCCACTAACCACTATTGCACTGACTGTCGTTGCTCCAGTAGTTTGGATGTCAAATGGCAAAAAGACCTCATCAAAGTACATTTAAAACTGGGGGGTTATGGACTGCAACAAAAACTTTACGTTGATGACAGCACTGACAAGCCATCAGTAATTCTGTTTTAAAATCATTCTGTGCTACTACTGTTCCAATTCAATGTGCTGCTACACGTACAGTGATTGAACGAAGTGACAGTAACAGTAACGGTATCGGAAAGGATAACAGGAAGTGTTAAAAGAAAAGAAAGAAAAACCAAAAAAACATGGAGTATAAAAGTTGTAGGAGATCATGGCTTGCTATGTGGTACTATGCTGCACACTTGTTGACATGAAAACGAAGCACAGACAAAAACTTGGCCACATCGAAACGCTAAGAAATCCAATTTCAATCTTTATTCTATATGACTAAGGCGGTTTCCGATACATTTTATTATCTGTCGCATGCTATTCTATATAAACTTTGAGTTTATATGGCATGCTATTCTATATAAACTTTGGGTTTATATCGCATGCTATTCTATATAAACATTGGGTTTATATCGCATGCTATTCTATATAAACTTTGGGTATATATATCGCCTTGGGTTTATATCAAGTGCTATTCTATATAAACCCTGGATTAGAATGCTATTCTATATAAACCCTGGGTTTAAATCGCATGATATTCCATATAAACCCTGGGTTTAAATCGCATGCTATTCTATATAAACCCTGGGTTTAAATCGCATGCAATTCTATATAAACCCTGGGTTTATATCGCAGGCTATTCTATATAAACCTTGGGTTTAAATCGCATGCTATTCTATATAAGCCCTAGGTTTAGATCTCATGCTACTCTATGTAAACCCTGCATTTATATCTCATGCTATTCTATATATGTAAACATTGGGTTCATAACGCATGCTATTCTATATAAACATTGGGTTTTCAACGCATGCTATTCAATATAAACATTTGGGTTTTCAACGCATGCTATTCAATATAAACATTTGGGTTGATAACGCATGTTATTCTATATAAACCCTAGGTGCTGACAATTTGATTCTTCTTCTTTACTGATGTTAGCCTTTAGCTGTCCAAAACAAACTTTTTGACCAAGAAGACAGAAAATTCTGGTCTTTTGTTACCAACTCCAGGATAAAGCCAATATACCTGCATCCCCTATAGCATCAATGTAAGGAGTTCCAAAACAATTCATTAAAAATTCTGATACTTCCGCTGCTGCTGTGCTGTGTTGTGCTTTTTTCTCTCTTTATTCTCAGCACACACAAACATCCGTCCAGATAAGACTTGTACTACAAGAGGGACATGTTCTCTTCCCTAAGTTTACTGGGGTAATCATAACCAGTCGTTATAGTCGTTTTTATCGAGTGTTTGTATGGATCATTAAGAAGAAATTAAAAAGTACTTAAAAGGTACGAAGAGGGCAAAAAGGCACATCCAAGCTATCATTAGAAAGAAGATGATGAACATCAAATGGTTTAGAAAGGGCAACCAACAATCAGTTTGGAAAAAAAAGGAAATCTCCGCTCAACAAATGTTTAATGACTCTTCGCTGTGTTGTAGTCAGTTGGTACAGGGTACAGATTTTTTTGTTATCTCGACAGCAATTAATTACGTTTTCTTTGTAACTACGACGTGGGAGGAGTATGGAATTGAATGAAAATAAAAACATTTTACGAGCTTTTTGCTCTTTATTGCTGTTGTTAACTTTTCATCTTTACAAGGAATTAATTGCTGAATTTTTTTACATGAGTTTTGGTTTTTATTTCTCAATTGAACACCCTGTATTGCTAAGCATTTTAATTTTATTTGGATTCATTCTCTGCTAAGTAGTTTAGCAACGCCATAAGCTTTTTAAAAGCTTTGGCAAAACTTTGTAAAGCTTTTGTGATATAAAGTGAAGGACTTTCTTTTACTTAAAGAGACAAAAAAAGCTTCCACTAAAAGCTGTAAGAATTCTTAACATTATGTCCGTATTTTGAATGTTAAATAAAGCGTTAAAAGCTTTTTAAAATATATTTACAGTCGGCTGTTAAAATCTTGAACATTACAGCAGAGCAATTAAATTTTGTTAAGGGTTGCCAAAGGCAAATGTTTTAAACTTTATATGAAATTCGTCTTGTCTTGTCTGTTTACGTTTAAACAGCGAGTTTAAGCTCTTCACCTCTCCACCCAATTCATGTTTACGGAGCGCTTTGTTTCTACGCAATGGCACATGTAAAACCTATGAACCCAGACCCTATATTCGGAGTTCTATTAGGAACCTGTAAACTTGCATTAACACAGAGCGGGCAGTTTCATATGCAGGCAACAGCAAAATCTGGTCTCTAATAGATAAAGAAAGCACAGCCAACGCAGTTGTCGGAACCGATCTAAACATTGTCTACCTTCGTCAATGACCTTGGAAAGAGTTTACAGACGAACAAGTTTTAGTGGTAAAGCTTTTAGTATTAAAATTTTTAGTACTAAAGTTTTAGTACCAACATTTTTAGTAGTAATTAATACAATTTCAAATTTTTACTACTAAGCTTGCCACATTTACAGAACCAAAAAGTTTTAGTACTAATGATAATGATACTAAAAAGTTGTAGAGACGAAGAATTTTTAGGAGTAAAAGTTTTGGTAGTCAAATTTTTAGTACTAAGGTTTTAGTACCAAAATTTTTAGTACCAAATTTTTTATTACTAATTAGTACATTTTTAAAATTGTAGTACCAAATTTGAAACATTTTCTGAACCTAACTGTTTTGGTACGTTTAGTGCTAAAAATGGTACCAGAAATTTAGTACTGTAAATGGTACTAAAAATTAAAAATAAAAATGGTACTATAATGGTAAAATTTGTACTAATAATAATAAAAATGGTACCAAAAATTTAGTACTAAAAATTGTGCTAAAAATTTAGTACAAAAAATGGTACTAAAAATTTTGTAATAAAAATGGTAAAATATATATTAAAAATTGAGTACTAAAAATAATAAAGGATTTAGTACTATAAGAAATAAAATAATGAAATTAGTACTAAAAATTGTGTGCTAAAAATAATACATTAGTACCGATAGTAGTGAAATTGGTACTAAAAATAATAAAATAGAACAAATAGTGGTCAAATAAGTAATAAAAATAATAAAATAATATCGATAGTGGTAAAATTGGTACTAAAAATTTAGTACTAAAAATAATAAAATAGTACCATTAGTGATAAAAATTAGTGCTAATAATGTTGTACTAAAAATAATAACGTAGTACCGTATGTGGTGAAATTAGTACTACAAATAACAAATTCATACCAATTGTGGTTAATTTAGTACCGTATGTGGTGAAATTAGTACTACAAATAACAAATTCATACCAATAGTGGTTAAATTAGTACTAGAAATTTAGTACAACAAGAAATGGAATAATAACGAAAGTTTTGTAACATCACCGCTAAAATTTTGGTACTAAAAATAATAAAATAGTACCGATAGTGACGAAATTGGTACTAAAAATTTATAAAAATAGTACCAATAATCATAAAATAAGTACTAAATTATATAGAATACTAAAAGTAATAGAATAATACCGATAGTGATAAAATTAGTACTAAAAATACATGAAAATATCAAAAGTGGTACTAAAAATATGTTAAACAAGTACTAATAATTGATGATAATAAAAGTGCAGAAGTAACTTGCCATTGCAGTGCTTAAGGCAGTACTAAAAATTGTTTGTATTACTCTGCAGCATAACTGGTACTAAAATGTTTTGCTACTTAATATTCTCCAATATTTTTTGAGGCAACTCAGACGTTTGCGAGGCTGTTGGGTACATTCTGTGTCACAGTGTATTAAATTTAGAAATTTTCTTGAGAAAATTTAATTCAATTTTCTGCAAATAAAATTGCAGTTGATAAGCGGCAACTCAATTTAAATCATTGAAATCATAGACATGAAATGGAAATTGAAATCAAAATTAATTTTAAAAGAATGAAAGAAAAAAACAAATCTTTTGTGCTGCCATAAGCCACTTGGCATATTGCAATTGACCCCCTACACAGTTAATGGTACTTTTCTAAAAACAAAAAAGAGAAATCTTCTTAACTAAACCACCTCCCCCTCCCCTTTTTTTATTCATCTACCTCTCTCTCACTCTCTCTGTTGCTCTCGGTCACTCTGTCTTAAGCTTATTAATGCGACTACAAGTGCACAATAAATTTTGAGTGGGAATATGCTGGATGTAGCAACAAAAAAAATGTTTTTAATGGAAATTAATTTTAAAAATTTTTCTTATTTTTTATTGAAATAAGAAGAATTTTAACAATTTAATTTAAAATTATCTGTTTAAAATCCATTTATATTTAATTAATTAATCCTCTCTCTTTCTTTCTCTTTACAGGTAAGTTTATAATGCAACCTGTTGTGGGGTCCCTCCAACATTCTCTGGGTTCCTTTAGAAAGTACTAACGAGTACCAACAAGTCAGGTATTTAGAGTGGCATAGAAAAGAAGGATGAAGGAAGAAGAAATAGAAATCAATTGAATTTCTATCTCGACAAATATCCTTTTGGCTACGAAAACCAGAAACGATAACACAACCGATAACACAGGGAAAAAATGGTTTTTTTAATTTTTATATCTGCAAGTGAAATATTGTTTGTATTTGAAAAGGAAGTAAAAAAAATTAGAAATTGTTGTTGCTTTTCAAACGACTGAATGAATGCAGAATTGAAATGAAAACGGTGGCCCTGAGTGGAATCCAACTTGAATGGCTAAATTTCTACAATTTTTTGCTGGGCAGAAATAAGGAAAAACAGAACGAAATAGTTCCTGTTTTTATTTTCTTTATTATTTTATCGTATTATTTATAAATAGAGGAGAGGGAAGGGGGGGAATGTATGCACATTTTCAAAGCATTCAATAGTTCAAAAGGATTTCAAAGGATAATTATAAAAACAAATCAAATCAATTTTATTTTATTTTCATAATCTTTTCTAAGGCGATTAAAACTAATTTCCGAATGAATTTTTAAAAAAATTTTAAGAAGAAAACATATTTTTTAACTATAAAGGGAGTGTTTTTAAAACAAAATTCTTTATAGTAAAGCTCAGTCTAACAAAATAAAGGGTGTTTTTTATAGAGGTATAGAACTTTAAGTTGGCATTACTTTTCAAGATGGCGACCGATTTAACAGCTGTCAAGTGATTTATTCTCAGTTTGGTTTGGCAATTCATCATGAATAGACTTACGCCTGAACAACGCTTGCAAATAGTGCAATTTTATTTCGAAAATAATGGCTCTGTGCGGAAAACGTATCGCGCACTACGTCCATTTTATCGTCGACAAAATCGTCCATCAGAGCAGTTAATTCGATTAACCATGGAACGTTTTCGCACCACGTTTACTCTTATTGATAACTCGCATCCCCAGAGACGCTGTACGGTGCGTACAGAAGAAGCTATTGCTGCTGTAGAGCGTAGCATTGAGGAAGACCCGAATGAGTCCATCCGCCATCGAGCACAGGAATTGGATCTGTGTCCATCCACTTTATGGAAGATTTTGCGGAAGGATCTTGGTTTGCGTGCTTACAAAATCCAACTCGTGCAAGATTTGAAGCCAAACGATCATCAAGTAAGGCGTAGATTCGTCGAATGGGCCCAAAACGAGATTACCGTTGTTCCCGATTTTCATAAGCGAATTTTGTTTAGCGATGAAGCGCACTTCTGGTTGAATGGCTACGTCAACAAACAAAACTGCCGCATTTGGAGTGAAGGTAATCCTCAGGTGTATGTGGAAACACCGTTACATCCAGAAAAACTGACTGTTTGGTGCGCTTTATGGGCTGGTGGAATCATTGGTCCGTACTTTTTCACAAACGATGGTGGCCAGAACGTTACAGTCAATGGTGATCGGTATAGAGCCATGATTACAAACTTTTTCATTCCTGAATTGAATAACCATGATGTCCAGGAGATGTGGTTTCAACAAGACGGCGCAACATGTCACACAGCTCGTGCCACAATAGATTTATTGAAAGACACGTTTGGTGACCGCCTAATTTCACGTTTTGGACCTGTGAATTGGCCTCCAAGATCTTGTGATTTAACACCGCTAGACTACTTTCTGTGGGGCTATGTAAAGTCATTGGTCTATGCGGTAAAGCCACAAACGCTTGACCATTTGGAAGACAGCATTCGCCGTATTATTGCCGATATACGGCCACAAATGTTGGAAAAAGTCAACGAAAATTGGACGTCCAGATTGGACTACATCCGCGCCAGCCTTGGCGGTCATATGCCAGAAATCATATTTAAAATGTAATGCCACAAGATTATCTTTCGGATAAATAAAATTCATGTCAATCGAATAATCCATCGTTGTTTTATTGCAACTTAAAGTTCTATACCTCTATAAAAGTTCTATACCTCTGTGAAAAGGGCTCGGAACTTGCACCTAAACCAAGTGTTCTAAAAAATTTGAAATTATTTTGTCTTCTTATAACACTACACTCACTGACATCATCAGAGCTCAGCTAAAACGGAGCGTATGAATGTATCAAATCTGTAGTTTAACGGCTCTCAGATTTAAAAAACTTTTTACGAACTGCATACTACCAGCAACTGAGTAAAGGGTCTTCAACTACTGGCATTTCTCTCTTTGGGGTATAAACTTCCCATCTAACCTGGTTGGTATACATACATATTCTCCAACTCCTTTCATTAACGCTCGCAGCAGCTTTGTACAGGAATATCCCCGGTAGCTGATAGGTAGGCGTGATAGAAAAAGTGCACTCCTACCGATTATCGATGCACACACGAACATTATTTAAGTTAGACTCGTCTTTACTTAATTTAATCGGTCATTACCACACTTCAATCAATATTACAACTTAGCTTCTCTTGCCAGCCATGTTTTATGTGTGTTAAATTTAGCCATGAGTGGCTGGACCTACACTTTCAAGTGTACTCCGAGCGACAGGTTTTTCAGAAACTTTTCATGGCAAATTTATTTTACTATGAGAATTTTTGCCAGAAGATGCGTCTCATAAGACAACACATTACCCTCAAGATTACGGCAACCTACTCCACTCAGTTACCTTAATATTGTCTTGACCCCTAATTTATGCTACTTCTCGGAATTTCCGGAATGATTTCGCTGGCATCTAGATATCCAGAGATGACAAAATATCCTTTGGACTTTGGTTAGAGAGATAGAACTTCTTGTCTATCATGCATTGCCAAGCTCTGTGTTCAGTAGTCTAGTAGGCATGAGGCCTCAGACATCTCCAACAATAACGAAATATGAGAAAATATGTCCTCAGTGACTTCCTCTCAGCAGATTTCAGGCAAAAACTCTCGGAGAGTAAATAAAATTGCAATGAAAAGTTTCTCAAAAAAAATCTGTCGTTCGGAGTCGACTTTAAACTATAGACCCCGCCAGTCATGTATAACATTAACACACACAACATAAATGGTGTGAGAAACTAGATCTTAATCCTGACTGAAGGTTTGTAATGCCTAAATGCAAACACCGCATTCGACCAAAAATCTCTTTACAGTAGGAACCATTTTTTTTCTAGAATGAGGCTTTTATACCGGCTTCGTTCGCTTGCTTAGAGAAAATCACAGATCTTGATCGTCTAAAGGCGGGAATTTTGTATCCCTATTGGAAAAGTACCAGAATTAATATTAAATCCGGTTGCCCTGAGCACTCTTCTTTACGTCTCATAAGCAGCACAACATACTCTGCCTAGTTTATTGCCTTTATAGAGAGCGTGCATTCTATAGGCGATAAGTTATCGATAGTTTTATGGGAATTTTAAAGTCCTGCTCTATGTTTGCTTACCAAGTATCCATTGGCCGTATAAATTAACTTTAAAACAGCGCGTCCTATACATGTAAATCGCATTGTTTACATTTCCAAAGGAGTCCATATTTCTCTTCCTACACTAGTGGAATAGATTCGCTTCGCACACACACAAATAATATTCCTCTCTTTATAGCTTCTCTCTCTCTCTCTGTCTCCATTCATTGTTGTTGTTGTTGCATTCAATAAATTCAACATACAGGCCTCATTATAATGAACCTTCAATAATAAAAAGCAGCAACAATAAAAACAATAACTCACCATCATTTTCATCTCTCTAGTCATACATACTCGCTATATAACGGCATAAACCTGCTTTGAAATATTTTTTAAATGATTGGTCATCATGGGGAATAACAGAAAATGCGGAATAAAAAAACAAAACCTACATGCTGGTGAATGCGAGTGTGTGTGAGTGACAGACTGGGTGGGGAGAGTGTGGAAGAAAGGAAGGAAGTATAATTTTTTCTTTTCGATTTTATTTTTATTTTCTCATCATCATTTCATGTTTTTAATGGCCTTATCAAGGTAAAATTTAATTCTATTTTAATCTTGTGGACAAGGAAGATTCCAAAA
Organism: Sarcophaga carnaria; assembly: GCA_958299815.1. Classification (NCBI taxonomy): domain Eukaryota; kingdom Metazoa; phylum Arthropoda; class Insecta; order Diptera; family Sarcophagidae; genus Sarcophaga; species Sarcophaga carnaria. Next base: position 154,340,174 of record OY283149.1, read on the forward strand.
AAAAAAAAACGAAAATAGGAAAAAACAGAGAAAATATAAAAACAACAACAAACAATGCTTACGCATTATTTTTCATCTGTTGTTAGTGGTGTTGTTGCTGTTGTTTCTCTATTGTGTCTATGCCAGCGGTTGTATATGTGTGCGTATGCAAACATTTACGCTCACACACATGCTTTCATCATTCGCCATTGAAATGTTGACATGGCATGACATGGACACACAATAATATTCGAAAATAAAAAAACAACCAACGCAACTTGCTAGCCCAGTGAATATTTTAATGGAGAAACAGAGTTTCCCAAATAGATTTTTTTATTTTTGAATGAAATGAATTTTTATTTTTTATAAAAACAGTGACAATCAAATGAAATACAAAAAAAAATATACTTGAGTTAGTAAACTGTCTGTCATTCAGCTGAGAGTTAGGGTTTCATTTCACTTAAATAATGCCGGCATGAAATTAAACCAAGATTGCTTTAAGTTTGTTAGTGTATTGCTATTGAATTCTCCACTGTACTAACGACTGGAATACTTCACCTATCACTGAGTTTGTGTAATTACTCTGGAGAAGGTATCCACACTACTAACGACTGGAAAACTTCACCGATCACTGAATTTCTGAAATTACTCTGGAGAAAGTATCCACGCACCCTCAATATCATTCATGAATGCTTTCATATTTTCTCAAATTTGATGTATTACCGATTATACATCTCTTTAAGTTTTCGCTGTCTTGCATCAACAAATTAAAATGCACACAGCAACTTCTCATTCCAAGCGTTAGAACCTCACTGATAACATGTGATATTTTTCTTCGACACTCTACCAAACTTAAACATTTTGGTATTGAGAATACCTTGGTATGCTTTCATAGGTTTTTTGAGCATGTAAATGGTATAGCTTTCCAACTTTCTTACTTAAATTGGTCACGAGTGGTATGTTTATGGCGTTTCTGGACCAGTTTGTCCATACAAATTTGGGAGCATGCCTACGCTACAGTCGGTAGTGGTCAGCAGGTATAGCTGGTACAGCCTGTATAGCTAGTATAGCCGGTACAGCTTGTATAGCTGGTATAGAGGTATAGTAGGTACTGCTTGTATAGATGGTACAGCTGGTATAGCTGGTATAGAGGCTATACAAGCAGTACCTGCTATACCTCTATACCAGCTATACAAGTTGTACCAGCTATACAAGCTGTACCAGCTATACAAGCAGTACCTGCAACAGCTACAGCTTGTATAGCTGGTATAGAGGTATAGACATATAGCTATACCAGCTGTACCAGCTATACCTGACGACCACTACCGACTGTAGTGTAGGCATGCTCCCAAATTTGTATGGACAAACAGGTCCAGAAACGCCACTGTCACGATAACCCCTTTAGTCAAGATTACAATCTAGCTTCGCACATTACCTATTTTGTGTGTATTAAATTTATACATGAGCGACGGGACCTACAGTTTAAAGTCGACAGATTTTTGAGATTTTGAGAACGACAGATTTTTGAGAATCTTTTCATAGCAATTTTTATTTGTTTTCAGGCAATTTTCTAGAATACTGCTGAGAAGAAGTCGCGGAAGCTGTTAAACTAATAAGCCTAGGCACTGTATTGGCTAGACTACGGCGACTTTATTGACAGCAAATGCTGTCGTTAACAGAAATTGCTTCTGAAGATTGGCCATTTTGACAGTCCTTTTTACATACCCTTTTGTATTTCTTTTTTTATTTTCCTTTCATTAATCACCTAAGTACGCATTATATTTACAATGCCTATTTAATACTTTTCTTTGCATCTTTATTGCTTTAAAAAACATTTTTCTATTCGAACTTCTTTAAAGCATATCCTACATTCTCTACATTCTGTACATTCTTTACATTCTTGACATTCTTGACATTCTTGCATGAATCTATGTATGTATGTATGCATGTTTGTGTAGAAAAACATCCCACTTTTTTGTAATCTCATGGTAAACAGAAGTCTTTATTATTTTCTAGACAGGGATGCCAAAGTCAAATAAATAAAAATTAATTTTCCCTGGCCAAACAAAAAGAAACAATATCAAGTGGCAGCAGTAAAATAAGAACCCCGCTTTAAAGAATTCAAATTTAACTTGAATATCCTCCTTCAGAATAAAATGTAAAAGATTACATGGACATTAACTTAACAATATTAGGGGTATTCATTGAAAATCAATTGAAAAACAATTCAAAACAACTCCTTTTTTAACGTGATCGCTTACCTTACTGAACCTCCCTAATATTTGTTTATTTTTGTCTTCCATTTTTTTAATGCGTGAGAAAAATATTCAATTTCAATAGATTCTGAACAAAAAAAAAACAAAAACAAAATGAAAAACTGAAACTCTTTGTTGGCAAAATGTCAAAGGTTACACAAGTTCATTTGAATATCTTTCTTTTCTCTTTTGAATTATAGAGGAGAGGGTATTTGTACAAAAGGCGATGATGATTGAAGTTATTTTTGGTTCTAATACTGTTGGCTTAATGAAAGAAAATATTTAAAATAGAATGGAAAACAAAAATTTTAAATTGAAAAATTATGGAGTAAGAGAGATGAGGTAATAAAAGGTAGTAAAGTGAATAGAAATCAGCTCAGCTCTTTTGACTCCTATCAAAAATCCTTGTTCTTGGATTACATTAGCTCAGCCATACTTTCGACTTAATGAGAGTACCGACTTTAAACAATTCACTACTCGCTAGACAAATTTAAAGAAAATTTTTAAATTATCATAGGCCCCCAATGGCCAACTCTCTTCGTGCTCGTTATTACAGCTTCTCCCGAAGTCTTTATAAGTTGTTCTCAGCCTTTAAGGCTTTCGATACGGGTGCCTTGGTAATTCATAGCAGCTGTAAGCACATAGCACATGTAAATACGACAGTTACAGATTGGCATACACAGTCTAAAGTCGCGTATTCATGGGCATTTTCGCGAACGATGCCACAGTATGGCAAAATGTGCTGCAGGTGCCTGTAGTGAAACGGCTTAGCTCGCATGCCTATTTATACATAAAGGACAAGTTCTGTTTAGACCCTATTACGCTGGGTAAGGTTAGGTTAGGTTAGGTTAGAGGACGTCAATTAAGACAAGTACAGTACCCGGAGGTCAAATTGACCCATTGTACAACGTCCTAGTTTCTCACACCACTTATGTTGTGTGTGTTAATTCTATACATGAGTGGTGGGACCTACAGTTTAAAGTCGACTCCGAACAACAGATTTTTATTTATTGAGAAACTTTTCATGGCAATTTTTATTTACTCTCAGAGTTTTTGCCAGAAATCTACTGAGAGGAAGTCGCCGAAAAAATGCTTTTTGTATTTTGTCTTGATGTCTGGCCTGGGGCTCGAACCCAGGCTTTTGCGTCTAATAAGCCAACACACTACCTACTAGACTACGGCGACTTCAACGGGTTCATTTGTCCATTTTTCTTTTCAAATCAGTTAGATGCCTTAATTCAATGTTTTTGTACCAGCTTTTGCGCATACGTTAGGTTCAAAAGCTTAATTCCTTAATGATTCGTTACCCTTCCTTTAGAGGCACTCGTTACTGATAGATATGCAATGTAAGATGTGGTGCCCACTATCTCTATGTATCTATTCCTATTTGTGGACGTAGTTTAGTAGATAGTATATTAACTTACTGAACGTAGGGCCGTGGTTAAGAGCCCAGACATCTCGAACAAAGCGTAGATGAAAGTTTATTTCTTCGACGACTTCCTCTGGCAAAAAAAACTCTGAAAGTAAATAAAATTGCAATGAAAAGCTTCTCAAAAATCTGTCTTTCGCACTCGAATTTAAGCTATAGGACTCATGGACGGTGTAAGAAGCTGTGTTAATGGGTAATCCGAACTAAGCGATTGTAAAGACCAATTGAAGGTACTATTTGAATAAAGTTTTCAGCAATGTATAGCGTATTGTACTGGCTATTTGAGTTTTAAAACCAAGTGCAACCGAATCAAGCGGTTTCAGTCCATATATGCCTTAGTGATACATTCGAAAACTCTACTAAAATGTCTGCTGTTCGAAAATCAAAGTCTCAAATGTTCATCCAGTGAGTTCAAAACTTTTTCTTTTAGCATGCAAATCATGATCAATAATCTATTAAGTGACTGAAATTTAAAACAAGATTTTGTGTTCTTTTCCCCTTTAACTCTAACTCGCTAAGATCCAGTTTAAGGTTTGGTTTGTGTCTTTAAGAGAAATATTCAATTATACTCCACAATATTTAATTTCATGTTGAATACATGTATATCCCTGTCATTTCTTGACCTTCATGGTTATCAAGAATATGATATCTTGGAAAAACTAAAACTTACTCTTTAATGTTTACTAAACAAAGGAAAATTTATTAAATTTTCTTATAAACTTGAATAACTTTTTCGAATTTCTCCTTGAGTGTATTTAAATTGACGTTGGAAATGCAACACTGCTTCAGGTATTCATAAAACAGTATTGCCACATGAGAAATTAACACACAAAAAACAAACAAAATACAACACACTCTCCGGCTCTCTTGATGATGTAGATAAAAACAAAAGCAATAAAAATAGCAATTTTTTTCTCAGCATATTGAGAAGAGAGCAATGAAAATCTGCACAGCAAAATAAATTGCAATGAGATTAATGCAGAGAACCAAAAATGAAACGAAAAAAAAAAACAAAATAAAAAAAACATGTTTTAATAAAAACAACACAAATGCACTGGGTATTCGTAGTACAGACTCACGAGTATACTTGCGCAATAATTCATATGATGAAATGCATAAACAAACATAAAAAATAGCAGCTTTCAATGGAGCTCTTTACTTTGTCCAGAGCGACAGAATGAGAGAGAGAGGGAATTGTTTGGAGACATCTGAGAGAGAGATATGCATTAATAGTTAAATGCATTTGTAAGGCTTTCGTTCAGCAGCCATTAAAAGAGAATACGACACGAGTGTGTTTGTTTATTTACCTTTTACTTTTGTTTTTGCTTTTGTTTTTTTGGAGTGTTTACTTTTGTTTTTTTTTTGTGGAGAGGGGGCCACTATTGTTGTTGTTGTTGCTGTAATTTATTAAGTAATATTTTGTTTTGTGTTTCGTTCCTTGGAAAGCGCGCGCATATTGTATATTTTAGAGAATTTTTCTATTTTAGCTGTTGTTATTGCTATTATTGTTGTTGTTCTGTTATTTTGAGTATCATTTTTGTACTCACATTTGCCATGCTGCTGCTACTGCTCCAAATTGTTAGATTATGAAGTAAATCTAACAACACACAACTACAATAACAAAAAATAAAGAAAAACAATTTTGTTTTCGGAGAGATGAGGGTGTTTATGGAAGAAAAAAACAAATGTATTGTGTTGCTGTTGTTCGCTCTTCTTCTTTTTTTTTTGCCTATAGTTGTGTTGTTGTTGTTGTGCTTTTGGTGTATTTTTATTAGACAATTGTATTGTTTTTGTTTTTTCCATACGTTTAGTTTAGTATTTAACAAAGCAGAAGCTGCTACTCTACCAGACCAGACCAGACATTATCGTCTGCTACTATTTTATTATTATCGGTACTAATTTTACTACACAACACTACACTAAACGCTGCCGTCACAACGAGTGATTACTACTAACTGAACAAGTAGTGTAAACGTGTTGTTTGTTATACGAAGACGGCTATTGAAAAAATTATTCTTACGGTGTTTATTTATTTTTCTTACCATTTAATACGATAATAATTCATTGCACTTTATTTGTTTTAACAAAACAATGCTTAATAATTGAAAGAAAAAAAATTAAAATATTTTTTAAAAGAATAATAAATAAAAAAATTAAAAAAATAAAAATATATTCTAGGAAATATTGTTAAAAAAAAATTATTAAACAAAATTTCCGTGTCAAAATTTTTAAATTAAAAATGTGTGTTGAAATTCAGAAAAATTTGAAAATCTTTTGTTAATATGTTGTGGTCATTTTGACACCGTTAAGTTGTATTCTTTTCTATTCAGGGTTTGAGAATGAGAGTAAGAGCAAGAGTATATCAAAGAGATTTGGGAAATATTGCGTGATTGTGTGCTCCATGTGTTTTTGCGTGTATGTGTGTGTGCTTTTGTAAGTGCGTATACAGAGTTCGATGATTTTGTTACATTATCTGCTGCGTGTTTTCTTTATGTCTAGTTTTAATGCTGCTGCTGCTGTTGATTTTCCTTTGCTCTTTGTATACTCATTCTTATGCTCTCTTTCTCTCTCTCTCTCACTGTGTTGTGTTTTTTTTTATAGCATGAGAGGATTGGTGATTGTGTGTGCTTAATTTCAATGTTTGTTAAATACCAACAATAACAACAACACACCAACGACGTAAAGTTGTCACTCAAATTTGTATTGCAAGAGTTCCAAAGGAAAAGTGGTGGTGACACAAAACATGCCTGTTTTAAAGGTGAATTTAACAAGTTTTCCAAATAATTTCCACTTAAAATTATACAAAAATTATTATTAAAAAAAATAAATGAAAATCATAAAAGAAAGTGTGCGTGTAAATAAATAAAAATTTACCATCTCGAAAACACCGCTGGTCGGTGGAAATTCAAGAGAAAAAAAGCTAAAAAAAATAACGCAAAACAAAAGGAAAAAAATACACAAAAAAGAAAAAAAAAATAAGAAGAAAATAGGCCTTAAAAGGGAAAATGATAAAAAGCATACAACGCGGCTTTTAAAAAGGCACAAGAATTATGTAAAATTGTTTAAAAAATTTTAAAAAATATTAAAAAAAATATTTTGAAAAAATAAAAATCAAATTTAAATACAAAATCAAAATTTTTTTTAATAAAAACTGTTACAAGAAAAAAATCACAAAAAAATATTTGCAACGTTTACTACATATAACAACAGCAAAGTAGTAAGAAAAAATAAGAAAAATTGTGTAAACCTAACCTCAAATGTGTTGAAATCAAAAAAAACCGAAAAAAAGAAGTAAAAAATAAAAAATTAAAATTATTTTGAAAAATAAAAAATACCACACCCTTTAAAAAAAATAGAAATTGTGTAAAATTCTTAAAATCTAGAAAGAAAAAATAGAAAAATCCCTGGAATACGCCACCATTTAAGGTGGCGTCGTCCAAAATAAAATCTTTGGAGGCAAATCAAAATGCCGAAAAGCCTGTAAATGTCAACAGAATACCGGCTAAAGCCTGTAACATAAATATAAGGCCGCGCACATCTATAACATCGACTCAATCAGCGTATAGCGCCTCGAGCACCTCTACTTCCAGCAGTGCTTCCAACAACTCCCATAACAAAAGGATTTTGCCAGCCAACAAACCGGCTTCCATAATAAAACAAACGCAACAACAGCAACAACAGCAACAACAACAGTACCATCATCATCATTACACCACCACCACCACCACTGCTACAGCAACTGCATTAGCGACAACAACAACAGCATCGTCTCTGAATCAATTATCATCGGCAACGCCAAAATTCAAATCAAAACAATTAATTAAGGCCACGACAAAAGTGAAAAAGAAACCAAAACAATTGACGTTTGATGATAAATCAACAACAACAACAACACCAACAACAACATCGCAGCAATTCACACATTTGGCTTTTAAACAACAATCAAGCCATACGACCAACAGTACCCCGCCTCTGCAGACGCTGCCATTAACAACAAAAACCGCCTTCAATATTCGCAAATATTCCCTGCCCACTAACTTATCCCATAACCTCTACACTACATCCTCCCCTTTAGCAGCAGTAGCTGGTTGTCCCAAAACCGTTTCCTCTTTAAACAATCTCCCTCCCTATACCAAGCAGCCTCCACCTCCCCACAAAGCCGTACCGTGTTCTCTTCCCCTAACTTCGTACGTTTTAACACAGCCGGGTAAAACGAAAAAATCGAAGGCGTCGAAAAGATTAACGAAATTCCTTAAGGCGGCTGCTTCCTCCTCGGCCAATTCACCACACGCCAAAGGCAGACGTAAGTCATCGGCAGCCTCCATTGTAGAAACTGCTTTAGCAGCTGCTGGGGTAACAGTAAACCTAACCAACGCCTCAGCCTCATCTGCCTCGGCTACAGAGTTATTGGCCCAAGAGCTCTACACTAAAACACCCACACCCGCCTCTAATTGTGATCTCAGCTCAGTTAATTGTGGTGTTGGCGGCGACGGCGGCGGCAGTTGTGGTCAAAACGATCATTTTGCAACTGCAGGTGGTGGCGGTGGCGGTGGCATTGTCAATCCTGGCTTAGGCATCGATTGCAGTTCATTAGCTGGTGCATCGGCGGCTACTGGCTTAGACGCTGACGAGGGGGAGGAAGAAGAATCAACCTGGTGCAGTGGTGGTGTTAATTTTCTGGTGTATATGGTTTGTTCATTCTGTTGTTGTTGCTATAATTTTCGCAATTCACCCACAAGGTAAATAACAAAAAATTTTAATTTTCTTTCGTTCTTTCATTCCCCCTCTATTTGTTTATCGCGTATTTTACCGTTTTCACCACACAATTGTTATCACATGTTTTGAAAAAAAAAAAACAACAACAAGACAAAGACAAAATTCAAGTGTTTTTTGTACTTCTTGAATAATTATTTGCATTTCAATATTTGTTTAGTGCTGCACGAAATAATAGCACACAGGGGAAATGTTGTTGTCTGCTTTGAAATCATATCGTTTTTGAATTGCTTGGTAATACATATGTTTGTCCTTTGTAAAAATTTACTGGGCATAGCGATGAATAACTTCTGCTGATTACGTCGAACTCTTATAATGGGTGATTTTTCAAGAGCTATAGGAAAATTTTTCAAAAAAACCCCTTAAAATTCAGAAATATGCATGAAATCTTTATTTGAATCGATAGTACACGGTCCATATAATTTAATGTTTGAAGAGTATTTCATACAAATGTTGACCACGACTGCGCCTCAAATGGTCTATCCGCTTAGTCCAATTTTGGCATACTCTTTGCAACATTTCGGCTGTTATCTCACGAACAAATGCTTCAATGTTCTCTTCCAATGCGTCAATTGAAGCGGGCTTGTCTGTATAGACATGAGCTTTAACATAGCCCCACAAAAAATAGTCTAAAGGCGTTAAATCGCACGATCTAGGCAGCCAATTGACCGGTCCCAAACGTGAAATAAAATGTTCACCGAACTAGCCTCTCAATAAGTCCATTTTTACGCGTGCTGGGTGGCATGTGGCACCGTCATGTTGAAACCACATGCCATGCAAGTCAAGCTCTTGCATTTTGGGCAGAAAAAAAATTGGATATCATCTCACGGTAGCGCTCACCATTCACAGTTACGTTACGATTCGCAGCATCTTTGAAGAAGTACGGTCCAATGATGCCACCAGCCCATAAACCGCACCGAACTGTGACTTTTTCTGGATGCATTGGTAGCTTTTGCAATGCTTCTGGCTGATCTTCACTCCAAAATCGACAATTCTGCTTATTTACGTATCCATTGAGCCAAAAATGAGCTTCGTCGCTGAACACAATTTTTCGATAAAGAAGTGGATCTTGGGCCAAATTTCCAAGAGCCCGTTCACCACAAATTCTGCGTTGCGGTAGGTCGTTCGGCTTCAATTCTTGCACCAGCTGTATTTTGAAAGGCTTCACAACTAAATCCTTCCGCAAAATTTACCGCGCTGTTGAGTAACAGAGGCCCAATTGCTGCGAACGGCTACGAATCGATAATTGATGGTCATCATTAACACTGGCCGATACAGCTGCGATATTTTCTTCAGTTCGCACTTTACGTAAGCGTGTTGGTGGTTTAATGTCCGACAAAGTAAATTTGATGTGAAATTTAGTCACAATAGCCCGAATAGCTGCTTCAGTGGGTCGATTAAACTGACACATAAAATGGAAGAAACGCGCGTTGAACTTTCTTAACAAAGCACGCATTTTGATAATAAAATTACAATGATTTGCAAGCGTTGTTGGTTTGTAAGACGATTCATGGTTACATTATATGCCAAACTGAAAATGTTTAACAGTGTAACAAAACACGAAACGTGCGTGAGCTGTTTAAACCAGTGTTGCCAGAAAGATAATTGCCAAAAAAAATCACCCGTTAGTTCTCTATATGAAGTCAAGGATTTTATTTGTGTTTTGATGAAGCTTTACTGGGGCGTTTGTAGTCGCGCACTTTAATTACTACTCCACGCCCCGTAAATACATGACCAGATTATGTGAATGCATTGAGAAACCGCCAACTATTTAATTCTGTAAATCAGTTTTAGCCTTCAGAATCTTTTGTCAGGGAACCAAATTCTGACAAACGTGACAAATTTAACCCTCTAAGATTCAAAGAAATCATCTACTTTAACAAAAAAAAATTTTATTCGCGGCTAGGGCTCTGAGTTTTACCATCATTAGTCACTTCTTAAATCACTGCTAGTAAGTCTTACTCATCAAAACTTGTTATGGATTGTAAAGATGTAAGGAAGAATGATGAAACTGAATGAAAGGCTGCCTTCCAAAATGTTAGGTGCTTTGTGTTTGAACAAAGTATCGTGTTTCATAATACCGCTGTACAAAATATATACACAATGTATTCTATTTCAAAACGTCGTCAATGTGTAGTTGTAACGCAGTAAAAAAGCAATCAGGCATCGGATTTATAGTCGATGCATTGTTTCGTTACTTTGCATATCTACATAGTTTATATATACAGTAGTAGAACTGCATACAAACTTTGTATTGAGACATTTTGGAAGGCAGCCAAAAGGTTCCATTATAGGAACTCTTTGAATAGCTTAAGTCATCTGGTATCTGTGGATAAAGATAGTCTAGGTATGGTCTCATTAGAACCTGCAAATGGTTTGATCGCGACTAGGATTATTAAATATTCAGTTTGTTCCTTGTATTTATGGTCCAATCCCTCGACAGAAATAACTATACGATGGAATTCGATAGAAATCCCAGAGGTCGACTTTTTGATGTCGTTGATGTCAATAACATTCGTTTTCCTTAACCACTGCTTTGAGCATATCAAAAAGTATCGATCGATACTATGTATTACTTTAACACTACTGTTTTCCGCTTCTACTTTTCTGTCGGTTGTTTCATAGATTGCCTCATAACCGGTGGTCCAATAGGATAATCGCAACGAAGCTAAGTAGGGCTTCACAGAATTTAGAATTTTTCCCACAGCTCACGTATCATTGCTTATCTAAAGCAGCCGGTATAGAACTTTAAGTTGGCATTACTTTTCAAGATGGCGACCGATTTAACAGCTGTCAAGTGGTTTATTCTCAGTTTGGTTTGGCAATTCATCATGAATACTTTGAACACATGAGTACTTTTTCAAAAACGATGGTGGCCAGAACGTTACAGTCAATGGTGATCGGTAAAGAGCCCCATGATTACTAACTTTTTCATTCCTGAATTGAATAACCATGATGTCCAGGAGATGTGGTTTCAACAAGACGGCGCAACATGTCACACAGTTCGTGCCACAATAGATTTACTGAAAGACACGTTTGGTGACCGCCTAATTTCACGTTTTGGACCTGTCAATTGGCCTCCAAGATCTTGTGATTTAACAACGCTAGACTACTTTCTGTGGGGCTATGTAAAGTCATTGGTCTATGCGGTAAAGCCACAAACGCTTGACCATTTGGAAGACAACATTCGCCGTATTATTGCCGATATACGGCCACAAATGTTGGAAAAAGTCATCGAAGATTGGACTACATCCGCGCCAGCCGTGGCGGTCATATGCCAGAAATCATATTTAAAATGTAATGCCACAAGATTATATTTCGGATAAATAAAATTCATGTCAATCGAATAATCCATTGTTGTTTTATTGTAACTTAAAGTTCTATACCTCTATAAAAAAAACACCCTTTACTAGAGTCAGTGAAGTTAGTAGCACAACACTTAACATTTGTGTCCTGAGTTTTTAACTTTTAAGAGGCCTTGCCTTAGGATAGACTTTCAATTAGAACTAAAAACTTCAATCATTGATGATCTCTTACAAAATTTATTGAAAATACCTTCAAAGTCCAATAAGTTTTTATATTTCATGTCTGGATTTTGTCTATTTGCTACTATTCATCTAGTCTGTTGTGCTATAATTTTATGCATTGGTGTAGTAACGCTGCCTATTCAATTCAGCAGCAATTTTTTTTAACATTCGCGTAAAAACATCATTAAAACCGTACGCGGTCCCCTCAATGTTAGTTTGTTTAGGTAAAAAAAAAAATATTAAAAAAATAAAACAATAAAACAACAACAACAAATAAAAACAAATAAAAAAAACAAACTTTAATTAGGCAGAATACCACTCCAACAACAACAAAAACAACAATAGCAAGAAAAAAAGTTAATAATCTAGTGTAACAAAAAAAACAAAAAAAACATGAAACAACAGCGCAGGCATGCAAATTAGAATTCGTTACACCACGACTGTGTAGAGCACCCTACTGCCTAGAAAGTGTAGTACATTCCGCATTAATTTCAGCAAAATATGCCCGATTTTAATGGCAATAAACTTCCTTGAAGTGGTAACGAGAAAAGGGCCTGTCGTGGTGCAAGCGATGTTTAACCGGGGACTTGAGAAAAATGTTACCCTAGTTCTCTAATGAATATTGCCTTCCGTTAACGCAAGTTCAATGTGATTGAATTGCGGAATTACGACGAGATTTACACAGAGATCTTGTTGCGAGTTATGAGTGGGATTCTCTTGGCATGACGTTGATGTCGTTCTACACATGGAACTTTATATTCATGACAAGCAATTTAGCCATTGATTAAGGAAACAGGGTCTTCTACGCTCCATTAATTCCCCATTACTACGACAATATCCAACAATTTAAAGGCCCTCTTAGTGAACTTAAGTTGAAAAAATTTCGCATTTCTAGGGGAGAATGTATTGCGATGTACGATCTGTCAACCAGAGAGTATTTGTTCTCCACATAAAATACCGCCTCAGTGTATTGAAATGGCTTGAGGACTATTGAGGGAACATATATGGGAACTTGCTCTGGAGAAAGCTGTTGTATACAATCAGTTTTACCAATTATTGTTCGGTTATGTTGTGAGAAACTAGGTCGTAATCCTGACTGAAGGGTTGTAATGACCAATTCTGTGTGTATGTATGTTGTGTCTCACGGGCTCAAATCAAATCTTTAAAGGACCGAGCAATTCTAACGATATGTTCTTAACTTTTCGACCATAAAGGTTAATGTCTTTGCATTGTGACTGCATAGCCGTGAAGCGATTGGTACTATGGACTCCTAATTCACTAAAGTAAAGCCCACATTTACTTGAGTTCCATTGCTAAACCATTTAGCCATGCATTCCTACATTATTGGTCATCATAATCCTTCAATCACGATTACGACCTAGCTTCTCGCAGCACTTATGTTGTGTTTGTAAATTTTATACATGAGTATGGCGGGACCTACATTTTAAAGTCGATTCCGAAAGACCGATTTTTGAGAATTTTATTTATTCGCAGTGTTTTTGCCAGAAATCTGCTGAGAACTAGGTGCCGAAGAAATATTTCTTTCATAATTCGTTTTAGTTCCAGATGGTGGGCTGGGATTTGGACCACAGCCTTATGTCTAATAAGCCTACACACTACCTACTAGACTACAGCGGCTACTAAACCGTTTAGCTATACGTACACATAAGTAGGTTTCAGTATCGTGACACTCAGGATTACATAGTAAGGAAATGGCGGTTGGGCTGCGAAACCTCTGATTTTCCTTCAAATATAATTTGCAGGAGAAATTAAGGTTTTTTCAATTTTGAAAATTTTTATGAAAACTAAAACCAACACCGGCTTGATGGAAAAAAATTTCATATTTTTTCACTTAAAAATTAAAATATTAAAGCCTTTAACCCCCTCTTTACCTACGCTATTATGGGGTATAGAAAATGAAAATATTAATTTTTAACGTTAACAAACTGTGTATAATTAATTTCTGTATATATGAGTATGTATGTGTGATTTTCTTTCTATTGTTGTTTTTTTTTGTTTTGTTTTGTTTTATCAGTCCTATTTACGATATTTTTTGATATTTTATCTCTTGCGTCTGGTGTATTGTTTATACGCGTGTGTGTGTGTTGTGTGTGCCTGCGTACGTGTAGGATAAATAAAACAATAAAAAAAATTTAATGAAAATATTTTACTCTCTCACTCTGTGTCTCTGTCTCTCTGTCTCTATATATTTTCATAATTTACTCTCTTTAAAAAGATGAAAAAATTCTTAATTGCTGAAAACCCTTTAAAATACTCAACACACTTACTTATTCGCCTATACGCACACCTACAGACACGCTTGATTACTTTCGTATTAAAGTATTACAATGGAGTTTGTTAAAGGCAAACAAAAGAAAACACACGAAAAATAGACTCAAATTTTATTACAAACGAAAGTAAAAAACAAAAATAAAAACAAAAACAAAAACATTTGAAACAACTTAACGAAATAAAGTGCATTAACTTTTAGTATGTTTCGTATGTGTGTGTATGTGTGTGCTGTTCTCCTTTACTTGTACCTTTGTACTTTTTTTCTCACGTTCTCACTGTTTTTTCCTGTAGCAATAGTTTCATTATGTGTTTTTTATGCTAAACATCGGCTCTCTCTTCCTTTTTTTCTCTCTCAAATGTTGAGAAAACAATATTGCTGCTGAGAAAAGTTTTCTTTTCAATTCATATGGTTTCCCTGCTACCGTTACACAGAGTTGGGGTGTGTGTTTTTTAAATTTAAGGCAGGTCTGGGTTTTTTAATCGTCGTACACAAATATTCTGCGTTTTTTTATTAATCTTTTGTAGGTTTTTTTGATAATTTTTGTTTGTTTTATTTTCGTTAGTTTTTAAAGTGTTTATTTGTTTTTAATGCCTCCGATTGGGTAATTGTTTAAACAAGAGTATCAAAATAAGGTACGTTATGGGATTTATTTATTAGAAAAAGATTTATTTTGGTTTAAAAAAATAATTTTTTTAATATTTTTATCAATTTAAATTGCTGTATTTTATTAATTAAATAATCGCTGAAACAATTATTAACTGAATTCCCAACGTTTTTACAGAAACTCCCAAAATCTCCAATTCCGAAACAAATTAAAGAACCTAAATTCAGACCCCATTCTTAGCAAGCATTTGCAATGGTTTTAATTATTTGAAGTACATATCTGTTCTAAAATTCTAAGATTTACAGAATCCGTACGTAATTGGCCATTACAACCCTTCAGTCAGGATTACAACCTAGCTTCTCACACCACTAATGTTGTGTGCATTAATTTTATACGTGAGTGGTGGGACCTACAGATTTTTCAGAAACTTTTTCATGGCAGGTTGATTTACTCTCAGAGTTTTTGCCAGAAATCGGCTGAGAAATATTTTTTATTTTATATTTTCGTTTTGATGTCTGACCAGGAAAACGAACCCGGGCTTTACGTCTAATAAGCCAACACACTACCTACTAGACTACGGTGACCTATATACATAGGTTATCCCTATAATGTCTCTCGCAATCCTATTGCCCTAATCGGGATGCGAGGATAATTCTGCTTAATACTTCATACGTAGCCAGATATTTCCGTCTGAGATACCTTCAAGTCGCACAGGTTCCAATTATATATTGATATGATTCATTGTCCTCAACACTTGAGGCTTAAGGCGATCTGTAGTCTGAATAAGTGTTCTTTGAGTCTTCAGTACTCATACAAATGGACGGTTACTAATCTCGAGTTGTTCCTAGATAATCTCACGAAACAAATCTCTTCTTGTCGTAGTTACACAGCCTTTATGGTGATTATCCAATGACCAATGTGCCCTGTGAGAGTTTCAAAACAAAACGATAGTGTTACTTAGGAGTTTTAGGGTCCTGCATCTACCAGAAGGCTTTTGAAATATCCCAGGAGGAGTTAGAACAACATGCGATAGGTGACTCTCTCTCACTGCTCTCATGGAGCAGTAAAAATCCGAATAGGTGGTGAAAGATTCCACAGCAAGTTTGTTAGATTAAGGATATGGTGCATACAACACTACGGAGCTTCATCTCCTTCTTGCATTAGAAAGTTAAAATCGATTTGGTACTGCGCATCAGCACGAAAATTCAGATCTTATACACCAAAAAGCCCCGCAATGTATTTTCCTCGTCTGCGTAATTTTCAAGACTTTCGACTAAAAAATGCTGCTGAATTCGAAGAAAATACTTGTCTACCAATATCGGATTCCATCTTAGATCCATGTGTTCAAACTGCATTAGCAAAATCTGTAGAAATCCGGTCTCTTCTTTAATTTTCCCTTTCAGATAAGGCAGGTGTGGTGGAACCAGCAAAAATTCAGTTTGCGTGCAGCTAGTTCTGTGCAGAATTCTACCGGAGGCGGTGTGAGATTCCTGAAATTGCTGCAATAGTCCCTGAGAGTCAGAACCAAAGTGCATGGTCACGATTTAACCCGAAAGCTAGGAAATGTGGAATTCAATTGCATAAGAACGTTGAGGGTTTTATTGTAATAAGTCGTGCAAGCGCTTGAGATACGGAAACATGCTCTGACTATTAATTTAAATGCTCAATAATTTCGGACTGGGAAATTTATTTGGATTAAATTTTTTTCAAATTTCACTCCAATTTAGCGTGACTGTCGAGAGTACCTGATTTAGATTTGGATACATAATTCAAAGGCATGAGTGAATGGGTTTGTAAAATTCAAAACATTATTTTTTTGTGTTTCAAAAACAGCTCTGGCCCATTTGGTTTCTTTCCCCCACCCATTTAATTTTAAATTTCCCTGTACAAGATGCCAAACAAACTAGTCCTCTGTTATTTTAAAGTTTTATTTGAAAAACTTCCTGGAAATTTGATTGTATTTTACAAGCAGTTTTGACAGCTGTCAAAACGAACTACTGACTGCTAAATGGCATTATCAAAAAAACAGCTTTAGAACCACAAAATCTTTTAAATGGAATCTCGGTTTTCTTTTTTTATCTCTTTTTGCGGCAGGGTTGTTTAACTCTTAAGCCAACAAGATTTATCACAGCATCATTATCCTCTTCTCTTTTTCACTCTCCCTCTCTTCCTCTCTGAGGAAATACAAAATGTCAAAATATTTAAAAGCATGTCAAAAACCATAGAGCATAAACATACACACACACATACTCAGCAATGGTTTGCATAAAATTTTTTTTGACAGTTTTCTTGAAATTTTTGTTTTCATTTACGCATTTGACAGTTCTTTTTTGCATGCTCTTCTCCTATTTTTTTACATTTTCGGGGGTGAGTTTTTCTTATGAGAAAATGTCAAAAAATTTCTGTGTTTTTTGCTCCCATGTTGACATTTATCGTCTATGAATTTTGTGTATCTATTTATTAGACGAAGAATATTCTGCAGAAAGGGAATTGGAATTGAAATTGCCAAAGAAAATTCATGTGCGAAAAGCAGAGTATGAAAATCATCGAATCGTGTTTTTGTTTCTTTGCTTTACTTTAAAGCTTTACTTTTATTTCGGCTCCAACAAACCAAGTACTGATTATGCGCACTGCTCCCTGTACGGTTAAAATGTGAAACAACAAATTACAAATGAGAGAAATATTGCAAGAGAGATAGAGAGCGAGAGAGTATGTGTTGAAGCGTATACGTACTTCTTTCTCTGCATATGTATGTTTTTGCATGAAACATAACAAAACAGTGTCATCAATTGTGCTGTACAAAGCGTTATTTTTAGTGTTTTTTCCAGAAGTTTTTTTTAACGAAAATACAATTTAATCGTGTGTTCAATTGGATTTTAATTAATTTTTTTTATTTTTAAGTGAATATTTCACAACCTGTTGGCCTTTAGACTGCATATGAGCTTCTTTTTTTTCTAATCAACTCTTATTTCTTAAATGAAAGTTCGAAAGGTCATTGCCATACTAAAGTCTTCAATCATAGTTTTCGTCTTACATACATACATACATACATAATTGGTCATTACAACTCTTCAGTCAGGATTACGACCTAGTTTCTCACACCACTTATGTTGTGTGTGTTAATTTTATACATGAGTGGCGGGACCTACAGTTTAAAGTCGACTCCGAACTACAGATTTTTGAGAAACTTTTCATGGCAATTTTATTTACTCTCAGAGCTTTTGCCAGAAATCCATCTTATTTTCTGTAATTCCCCTCAACTGTTCTAAAAAAAAAACTTACATTCGCGGAAGTATTTTTGCTCGTAATCAACGTAGCCAAGTCAAATGATGTTAAAGCTGCGTTTAAACCAAAAAGACAGACTTCTTACAGAAATGATGTTATCGAAGACAAAATTCAAATAAATTTGAAGTTGAACTTTTGAAAATAACTTTTAATAGTTTACTGCCACATGCCGGATATTTGGGGCTAAATCTGTTCTTAACCACGGTTAATCCTAGGAAAACTCACAATTATAAAGAAAAACCCATCGCTTAAATCAAATATACACAGTTTTCTTCGTTGAAAATCGTTTAATAAATAAATCTTTGTTGTGAGATAAGAGACAGTAATCTCTTAGATATGGGGGATGTAAATCTTCACACGATTCACTATTAACATGTCTTCTCAGTGGTGTTCTAGAGGAACACATTTGTATACAGCGGCAGTATAGGTATACGATGCACCGCTAATTCCTCTAGACACACAACGAGGCTTTTAACCATCTGTTTCAGAAACCAGTCTACTTGGTCTAGGAATAGTTTTCATTAAGTTTGTTTGTGACAACTTGTATGGAAGCTAAAATTCAAGTCTTCTCTATACCCAGCAGGTGGCTTGGACAATTTAAGCGCTGTTTGGTGGCCTTCGCAATTAACCATCACCACAACAATCACCGCAACGGCATCAACGTAATCGAAAGTCTGTTTGATTTAATCTCCACAATGCCAGGACATAGTCCTCGTTCTTTTCATTTTCAGCCGCTTGTCTTACGTTTGTGCCTTTTTAGTAAGAAATTATAATTTCTTCTTCTTCTTTACTTACCATAATTACTTACTTACTTAATTGGCAATTAACAACATGATTAACGGATTTCGCCCTTCCTTAACATATCCTTCCAGGCGCCTCTGCTTCTTGGGCGCCTACGCCGTTTGGTCACACCAATCGATGACGGGGCTTCCTCGATTTGATCCTTCCAACGCAGACAAGGTCATCCTCTTCGCCGATTTCCGCAAATCCTCGCATCAAATACCCGTTTCGCCGAAGCATCCTCCTCCCTTCGAACGACGTGGCCGAGCCAGGGCATCCGCTGGGTGTTAATACGCTGCACAATGTCCATGTCGTGGAGGAGCTCATACAGCTCATTGTCAGATCGGATGCGGAAATCATCGCCAACTTGCACTGGACCGAAGATCTTACGTAGGACTTTTCTATCGAATACTCTCAAAGCTGGTGTATCAGTGCTTAATAGTGTTCACGACTCTGCGCCATAAACGAGCACGGGAAGGAGGAGCGTCTTGTAGAGTATTAGTTTTCTTATACGAGAGATGCCATAATTATTCTTGACAATTACTATCCATTCTTGATGGATGTATAACTTAAATTTTTGAGTCTAACTGAAACTTTACCGCGTTAAGGATTAAGAAAATTGTCGTAGAGAATATGTTTTAATAGAAAGCTTTGCTTTTCTAACGCCATCTAGCGTGATTTACTTGCACTTTAAAAAGTTATTAACTGAAAATATAAATTATTATACAAAAGTCAGGTTTTAATTTGTAAAATTCGGTTTTTAATACAAAATTTTATTTAATTTTACAATAAATTGAACATTTTTCAATATACACTTACATACTTCCAATGTAAAGCGTTTTTAAGTTGTAAAGTTGACTTCACTTTTAAAATCTTGCAAACAAACAAGGAAAACTTTATGCTCCCCTTTATACACCCTAAAATTCATGCACATACCGAGACACTCACTCATTTTCTCTTCACTTGTAATTGTTTTGTGTTTTTTGTTTGTGTTCTTCAGAGGGAAAGAGAATAAACTGTTTTTGCAAGAGTAACAAAACCAGAGTACAGTTTATTATTAGCTGAGAGCACGCAGTACGTACAACGCCGTATGCATATGTATGTTAATATGGCTTGTGTGTGTTATTTGTTTACATTAATGCAAACAGCACACACAGCAATTGTCAAGTACTTAAACTTTAATGTTGATGAACAGCAGCAGAGTGTTGGGATGGTGATGGTGGGTATTTTGTTTGGCTACATTTATTAACAAGAGATAGAGACTGAGAGCAATTTCAATTACAGTGCTCTGTTTATTGAAATGGGTCTTTCTCTCTGTTAGTAAGTTGTTTGTAGGATTGATACGTACATATGTATGTATGGAGGGATGTGTGCATATGTATTAATAATAATAATTTTAGCTAAAAATGAAAAGCATTAACATTTTAATTAAAAATACGTATTGAGAGTGCGTAATATTTTTTGTTGTTTATTTTTCTTTTTTTTTTGTGTGTTTATTTGTTATTGTTTTGTTGATTTCGTTTTTGAGTGTATGATGGTTTGTTTTGTTTGTGATTTGTAGCTTTCCCTCTTAGCTCGGCTCTCTGCTGCTTACATATGACGTTGCTTTAGTTATTGTTATTGTTTTTATTATAACCACCTCACATACATCCATACATACATACTACTGTACTGCTGCTGCTACTGCTACTGCCTGGCATATATTATCATTGGTTTCATTTCGTATTTGTGTGTTGTTGCTTTTTATTCTGTTTTCTAGCCGTTGTTGTTATTGTTTGTTTTGTTTTTCTGTTTTTCAGTTATTTTTTCTGTTTTTTTTTCGTTAGTCTGTGCTTTTTCTTCTGCCTATGCCCGTGTGTGGTTGTTTTCTCGTTTCGTTTCTTCTTCATCGTGTTGTATGTTTTCATAACTTCGTCGTGCGGTTCGTGATTTTTCGACGTTTTTCTACTTTGCTGCACGTCTTTTAATAAAACAATCCACAAAACTTTTGAAGTGATTAAATAATATTCGCAAAAAGAAAATAAAAACGAAAAATAAACACAATAAAAATTATTAAAAATTTATTGGCCAACGAAAAAAATAAAAAGAAAATTTCTTGCCAGAGAATATAAAACCGGGCATCATCGAGTGAGAAAGAAAAAATAGTCGTCGTCCAACGCAACGCTTAACGAAATCAAATCAAAAATTATTTTTTTTATCGAAAATGCCAAAAAAGAAAAAATAAAAGAAAAGAAATGAAGAAAAAATAGAAAATTAAGCAAAACAGCAACAGTGTTATATACTGACTACTGCACTCACTATACAAAACAATAATAATAAATAATCGAAGAATAAAACCAAATTCAAAGTGTATATGCGGATAACTAACCCAAGTACATGTGTGTGTGTTATTTTCTATTCGAAAGAAATAATAAAAAAAGTTTTTTAAAAAAATTATTAAAAACCCTGCAAACGCGTTGACCTACTCCCTGTGAAATGAAATATCTTCCCCCTTAACAGGGGTTGAAAATAAAAATTCCAAATTTTTAAGCCAAATTGGAGCAAAAAAGTATTTGAAACTCAATTTTAATTTTGTTTTTCCAAAATTTTTCTAAAAATTAAAAATTTTCCTGCCGCAATAATTTCATTTCATTTTTCCATAATTTATACTGTGTGCCATGACTATGGTATGCTGATGCTGGTACTGTGTTTTGCTTTTGTTTTGTTGTGTTTGTTGTTCTTCGCCTCATCTCTCCCACATACCTTTATTTCTGTGAACACTGTTTCACTCTCAATATTCTTTGAAAATGCTTGATGATGTTGCCGTTGCTATTGCTGGTGTTCTTGTTTTCATTTTGTTTATTTCTGTTTGCCCAACATTAAAAGCAGGGTCACAGTGGGCCTCAACGCCACAAGAACGAGATGAGAAAATTAAAAATTTTTATATTCAACAAGAAATAGTTCAAGTGGAAATTGTTTGTGTGTTATTTACAGTGGGTAAATGTAACGAAATGTGATGCTGAAAAAAAATATTTTCAAAATTCTATTTTCAACGATGCCACGCTAAGATCTCTAAGTGTGTTTAATAATTTTATTATTCCACGATAATATCTTGTTTAAATGAATTTTTTCAATGTGTGTTAAGCTGTGGTCGTTCCCCATAACTGTATACGGTGACGGCAAGAGTTTTCTGTCCATCTTCGAGCACGATCTTCTACCAGCAGAGTCCTGACAGCTCTTGCTGGCACCTCTTTGCGCATAGTTAAGAAAAGCATGATATTGTCTTACAAAGCAGTCGACCTTTCCCTTTTTAACTATGCAGTCCACGTTTAAACTGTGTTCCTTTGTGATGCACAGTATCCAGCATGACAGAGAACTCAAAATGAATGCACTTTGAATCATCACCGTATACTTCAGAATTGACTAACTTACGCCAGCTACATGATGAGACCAAGATACTGTGTGTTAGCTAACATAACGTGTTGTTGATCAGACAGTATTTCGTAGCATCTCAACTTACTACTCACCCCAATCACATTCAAAGCATGATGATGCATTTTTCCTCGACTCATTTTGCAAAAATTGTCGATGTCGACTACAATTGTTTAAAATTTTACGAGGGCTAGATAGGCTATGTTTGGTAATCTGCAGAGGATACTGGCTCCAGTTGCTCTAAAAGATGTGCTTGACTCACAATCAAATCGAAACTTCACTTCTGGTCTTGCAAGGATTTCGAAGTCCATTCCAAGAAAGCTAAAGACATAATTGGCAATCGGTCTGCACTCATTTTCTGTGGTGTGGAACAAATTCCTGCATTAAAGCAATATTCTTGCATTCCCATATACCCTCCGTGTTAAACAACATTCAAATTAATTTTTAATTTTTTTTCTCTTTTTTTAATTTTTACATACAAAATTATGATAAAAAAAATTCTAAACAATTTTCAATCACTTCTTACCCACTGTGCATTGTGCTTGAGTGGAAAATATACAACAAGAGAGAGAGAGAGAGAGAGAAAAAGATTCAACATCTAATCTTCTAAACACCCTTGACAGCATCAAAAGCAGTAGCAACACACAATAACTGCAACAACAACAACGAGAACAAAAACCATCGGCAATAATAATAACAACAACAACAAAAACAAGCAAAAAAAATATTTGAAATCTAATAAACACAACATGCCAACCCAACATAACCATCAAATAAACCAACCAACCAACCATTCATCTTCTCCCACTATTTTTCCTACCAACACATACACTCGCACCCTCGCAACAGACAAATAGTCTAACAAGTCCTTTCCCCCCCACCTCATCCACCCACACATCCATCCAGCAATAACAGATTAATTTCTTGTTTTCCTTTTATGTTAAACATCATTTTGAACACTACAGCACACACACACACACACGTCAACAAACCAAGCCAACAGATGATGAGAGTGGTTGGGTTGGGGGTGAGAAAGAGAGAGAGAGCGGGCGAACAAAAGTGTGAAAGGTAGAATGTTTTACCAACAACACATACAGCAACAATAAAAAGGAAAATGATGGCAAGAAGCATAAACAAGAGAAACAAATCTGTTTTTCTTCTTTTACACCTTTTGTAAGGTACGCTCTTCTGTTGAAGAAACATGCAAGAAATACAAGAACACCAACACCAACACCAATACCAACAAAACGTATTAAATCCCTCAATAAAGTTTTCTTGTGTGCCCACTCTTTTCCTTTCCCTCTTTTCCTTTCATTCTCCTTCTCCTTGTGTGCCTTCTTCATTATGCTGTGATTTTGTTGTTGATTGTAAATTTTTGAAACCCACCATTTAATGCTCTTTGAAAACAAGCACAACAACAGCATCAACATCAATAGAATTCCCCAGTGATGCCAACCCCTGGGTGGAGAAACACGCGTGAGAATGTATGAAAGAAGGGCTAAAAGAAAAGGTTTAATCAAGAAATTTGTGGTTTTGAGGGAAATTAAAGCAAATGTTGTTTAAAAACACAACAAAAAAAATCAAAAGGGTATTAAGGAATACAGGGTTACTCAATAAGAGTGAAATTTGTTGTGATTCTGCCGTGATTCGCGGATTTATTTTTTGAATAGTACGTGTAAGATTTTTGTACATTAAATTTTATACCAGAGGTTCATTGTTTTATTAAAGCTCCTCGCAACGGCTTAAATAATCACGTTCATCAAATAAAAACCGTCAAATACGGATAATTTGGTGCCACGAGTCCACGAGATGTGAACTTATCTTAATTATATCAGGCCATCGAAGGCTTACTCACGCATCTGCTCGGAAAATAGTGGATTTCTTTTACTTGAGCTTAGGAATCCTAGGCTAGGATTTCTTCCTGGTTTTTCTACATGCAACCAGACTTCATACAACTTCAAGGGAAATATTATATGAGGTTAATTGCCACCTAAGTTTTGTGACTAGATATCGTTGCTACAATAAGTGTAACGTTGTGGCGTCGTGCTGTAATCCTTTATGGAATATAGGACAAGGCATCGCCACAATCTTTTTTGTTATTTGTTTTGATTCATAAAACAATTGTTTTTGAGCTAAGTAAGCGATTGATGCACTCTAGCAGATCCTAAGATGTCAGAATTGTCATCTGTCGTTATCTAAAAACCAAAGCTTCTGTGATAATGTATTGTTTATGCAGTATTAGGAACGTTGGACATTAAGTCCTTCCCTTTCTTATTGTGTGGCGTACAGCTTGGCTTTACTTTGATGTTCAATGTGCTCTAGGGTTAGACGTCAGTGAATGTCTTGGTTGAGATAGAGAATTATTGGATTGAAATCGGCTTGCCTTTAAATATATTTCAAAAATGATGGCGGATTCGAATCAAAAACTCCAACTAATTTTTGAATGCTATATTTGTTAACATTACTGTTTAACGTATCAGGGTCAAGTTTCTATCACATTCCATTTACTGCTTTGGTTTACAAATTTGTAATGCCGCTTGTGTTCAATCCTCAGTGAATTTGGCACATTTATGAAGTAGTTGTGAGAAAATTAAACGAAACTTTGAATGCTTTTGCATTTATCAGATTATAAAATATTAATCTTGTATGGAAAAAGCTACGTTCACTGTTTACAAATTTTTAGTTTCTCCTTTAGAAAGGGTTTCACGCCTATTTTCGTGTAAAAAGGCACTTGTTGTGGTTTCTGTGAGTTTAGAAACGGGAGATTATGGTGACCCCGAAAACAGTATCTTAAAACGTTGCCCCCCATGATTATTATTTACCTGTATTGAAAGTGCCACGCCCATTTTCCTATAAACAACCACTTTTTTATAGTTTACGCGGGAGTTAAATTTCAATAGACTCTGTTAAGTTGAGTGTTTTAAGGAGTAAAATTAATTTTAATTTAAAAATTTCTTAAATTTTCTTTAAATTTGCCTTTTTAACGCAAAAGAGTTTTTTTTTGTTTACTGAAAAACGCGCTTCGTTGGCAACACTGTAATACCGCAACATAATTTGTGCATTCGTATGTAAAACGTAAACGCAAATCAAATCAAATTAAATTCAATTGAATTGAATTCTCATTTAATCCTTAGCAAAAGAAAAGAAAAGAATACGAAAACGAAGAAGTACTCTCGTTAAAAATAAACACACACAATAAATAAAAGAAAAGAGAAGAAAAGAAGAGAAATAAAGAAAAAAAGTCAAAATTGTGATGGAAATTATAAGAATAAAAGTATAGAAAAGTTTATTATAATAATAATAATAAAGAACAACAACAATAGCTATAATAATAACAAATAAATAAATATGAATTTTGTAAATTAATTCATTTAAATAATAATAATAAAGCAGAGGATGACAAATAATGAGCGGCAAAAAAAGAAATTTTTCTTCCTACGCTGCTTCTTCGTCTCTCTATTCCAATACTACATTACTCTACTCTGCTGTATTAAAATGTAATACAGTGAATAAATATCAGCTTGACTCTTCTTCACTTTCTCTCTCCTAAGGAGGAAATAATGCTCATCTATTTACATTTTATTTATTGTGCTTGTAAGGAGAGAGTAACAGGGAGGAGAGTATAAATTCAGAGAATAGAAAACAAAAGAAAAACTTGAGAAACAATTTACTTTAAAAGAATTTCAATAACAGCATTAATAACAACAGCAATAATAATAACAACAACAGCAATAATAATAACAACAACAGCAATAATAATAACAACAATAGGAGGAGACAACAGAGCCCATCATTAAAAATAATTTCTAATTAATTTGCATGGCTTCATAGGCAAAGTGGAGCACAGGAAAACCAAGACAGAGAGAATGAGTGAGAGTGGTGGAATTATTGCCAAAGAAGAATTCATCATAAAGAAATCAAATTAAAATCAAAATATTAATAACGGTATGTTTTTGTGAATAATTTTTATTTTAAAGAATTTATTTTTTTATTTTTTTATTATTGTTGTAATCAAAGAAAAAAGAAAAGAAATTCTTAAGATTTTTCTGAATTTAAAATTTTTTCTTGTTTGTTTTGCAAACACATGTATGAACCAGCAGTTGTGTTGTTAAATATAATGTTTAACGGTAAATAAATATTATGTTATAAGAGAGAGTAAAGCATCATGTCATTAGGAAAGAAAAGTGTTGCCATTGTTGATGGATTATTTGAAAACCCAAAAGACAACCAAAATGTAAAATATTTTTAAAAAAATTTAATTTTTTAATTGAATTTCTTAAACTAAAATACAAATTAATTAAGTCTAGAAATGTTATTTATGGCACCTCTTATTGATTTTAAATTTTCGATTTGTTTAAATAAACACTATAATTACGGGTACATATTTTACATGCAGCTGGGGTTTAAATAATAGCAGCATGCATTAATAAGACGTTTATTTTTCAAGATTCATTTCGAAACAATTTATATGTTCAATAAACTTTACTTTTAAATTTATTGCCTTTGGGCACCAGTTATCAGCGCCTTTTAATGATAAAACAAGTTTTTGAGCCACAAGACTAGTCCAAAACTCCATCTTGGTTTTCGTCTAAGACCCCAAAATATTCTTCTTAACATCACAACCGAAATTCTTTCATTCAGATTTGACGACTAAACAGGTACATACTTGATTATCATGAACAATATTGCTACTGTGACTGTTTAGGATGAACTATGTCACTGTGTTTATCTTCTAATTCTACATCCCTCACAATGTATTTCCTTTGGATAACTGGTACCTCATGATACAAAGAATCTTCAAATGGAATCATAGGGTAATAACACTTATTAAGCATGGCATTGATGATGTACTCAAAAGCATTCAATGCTCTGGAGCAATATTTCTTCAAGTACCACAAAAAAAAAACCTCACTGCAGTAAATTCTTGACCTTATCTGTCATTCTTAAAAATTTTATCATACCTAGCTTCTCACACCACTCATGTTGTGTGTGTTAATTTTATACATGAATGACGGGACCAACAGTTTAAAGTAGACTTCGAAAAACAGATTTTTGAGAAACTTTTCATGGCAATTTTTATTTATTCTCAGAGTTTTTGCCAGAAATGTGCTGAGAGGAAGTCACCGAAGAAATATTTTTTCATATTTCGTTTTAATGTTTGACCTGGGGTTTGAACCGTGGCCTTGCGTCTAATAAGCCAACACACTACCTACTAGACTACGGCGTCTTTTTATCATACTTACTTACCTGATCATTACAACTCTTCAGTCAGGGCTGCAACCTAGATTTGCACACCACTTATGTTGCGGGTGTTCACTTTATCCACGAGTACCGCGATCTATAGTTTTACTCAATTCCGTACGACTGATTTAAGATGCTTTTATCATCGTATTTAGTCTCAGAGTTTTTGCCAGAAGACTGCTAAGAGGAAGTTGCCTATTAAAGATTTGTTTTTCCTTTCGTTCGAGATACCTGGGCTGGGTTTTGAACCACGGAATCATGTCTAATAAGCTGACGCACTACCTACTAGGCTACAATGACTTCCAGTGTTCTGAAATTTCATTATAATCTTGCCAATTTCTTGCACAGTAACCCGATTATGCCGAACATAATCACCCCGTGATGTTTGAAAAGTGACGAACTTTGAATCGCCATTTTTCCATTCAATTTTAACTATTTTAATTAATTCCTCGTCCTTTAAAACGATCCTTTTTCGAAAATTCAATGCTTTTTGTGAACAAATAATAACACTTCAAATGAAAGATATTTAATGGCTGACAGCTTTGCTGGACCCTTAAATTGATATCGTGGTAATTTCAGCAGGCTCAGTGATAATCGATCTCCTACCATTTCCTTTATTCTAGTACGGAGTGTACAGGATCTGAAGTGGTCTGTACTGTGGTGTTGAATTTTTCTAAAGAAGATCGATTTTAATTTCATTCTTTCCTTTATATTTTTTTTGCAGTTCAAGAGATAAGTTCTATGCCTTCAAAATGCTTTTGTGCTATTTATTTTGCCGCAAGTGTTAAACATTTATCCAAACAAACATTTCTACACTGTGTTGTGTGGCAACTTAGTTGAAAGATTAATTTTATTGCTTCTAATATGGCTTAAATGCTGGCCAGACATTGTAACAAAACTTTATTGGCATGGCATAGTAAACCAAATCCTCCATTCCACTCCAATCCCCTTCCCACAAAACTTTAACGCACAACACACCATTAAATAAAATCCTTTGCTGGTGGTAACTTGTCGTCGTTGTCGTTGTCGTAATCGTCGCCGTTGTTGTGGTGTGGTGTGATGGTTGTTTGTGGCGTTTTTAACTGTAACGTGGAACACGTTATTTGTTGTTGTATGTTGTATGTATGGTGGCATGTTTTTTTTTTTTTTGTAAAGAAAAAATCTTTGAAAACTTTTTGCTGTTGTTGTTCGTTATTGCCTGTGCGTAATTAATAAATTTATGGAAACAACAACAACAACAACAACAGCAATTAGAAACAAGAACAAGTTTTCCCATTTTATGAAAACTTATGTTCAATTTAAATGCAAAGTTTTGTTGGCATTTCTGCTCAAACGCAAACACAACTCTACGAAACGATCAGAAAAACGTCAAAGAAACTTTGTTGGCCCAGAAACTAACGGTGATTTATGGTGACGGGCGCTGTTTTTTGCGTTTTTTTTTTCTTCTTTTCGAATTTTGTTTTTCTGTTTTGTACGATTAAATGATTATTCTGTCTTGATTTGTTTCTTTTTTGTGATTTTTTTTATTAATTAATGCGTGTTTTTGTTTTTTTTTTAAATCAAACTAATAAGCCAGTGTTGCAATTAGTACGTAATCTGTGACGATCAAGGCCTGAAAATTTCTCTAAGGAGGTGAAGCCCTTATAAACAAAATGGTTTTCGTTCTTAAAAACAAAATGGTTTTAAACTCTGAAGTGATTTTTGGTCAAATACGGTGCTTGATACTGAACACAGAGCTTGGCAATGCGTGATAGACAAGAAGTTCTATTTCTCTAACTATGGTCCAGAGATAGAAAGCTATTTCACACTTCATTTTAACATCTCTGGATATCTAGACGTCAGTGACATCATTACTGAAGTTCAAAGAAGCAGCATAAATGTAGGGGTCAGGAGACAATGTTAAAAGCAGTAGATTTCTGCAATCTAGGGTAATGTGTTGGCTCATAAGACGTGACCACGCGATTTAATTCCCTAGCTCAGACATATCCAATTAAACGAAATATGAACAAAAATTTCAGCGGCGACTTCCTCTCTGCTGTCTTCTGACAAAAACTCTGAGAGGAAATAAAATGAAATGAAAGTTTCCTAAAAATCTGTCGTTCGGAGTCAACTTTAAACTGTAGGTCCCGCAACTCATGGGTAAAATTAATACACACAACATACACTCAGCCACAAAAGTATACATACGGTTAACATATTTCAGAAATTTTTTAAACAATCCGTTTTCGTTGAAAATCTTTATAATTGTCTGACATCTTTCTTCGATTTTATGACGGTCGTTTGCATTGGTTCAGAAAATTGTGAAATTTGTTAATCGGATGTATACTTTTGAGGGCCTGTGCAGGGCCACAATTCAGTTCAATTTCAGAAATTTTTTAACCAATGCAAAAGACCGTCTTAAAATCAAGGAAACTATAAAGATTTTCAACGAAAACGGATTGTTTAAAAAATTTCTGAAATTTTGTTAACCGTATGTATACTTTAGTGACTGTGTGTAGGTGTTGTGAAAAGCTATACAGAGAAATTTAAGTCTTTAACCCGTGGCTACACTAGAAAAACAACAATTTTTTATTTAAAACTCTAAATTTCATTCAAAAACTTACGAAGTTCTTGCACTGTTTGCCAGAACAAGTCTCCCAAGCCCATGGATTTGCAGCACACCACTGTCCCGAGGAAAACTGAAACACCCAGCTGCCTATTAAATTCTTTTAAAATGTTTTCATTAGCAAATCCCCAAACAATAGCCCTCTTAATCCCCCAATCCATTTAATAGTTAGTTTCGCATGCCCATTTGTGTTCAATTAATTATGCGGCAATAAAAATTCTATTAACGACTTCATCAATTTACCTCTGATGAAAAATTGCTTAATAATTAACCCTCCTTCCCCTCTCTTGTCACCGATTGTTATCCATTAACCTCCCATAATCCTTTTATGGCCAATCATGATAGACAAACACACCCGGGCGAGTGCTTAGTAGTAGCAGTGGAACGAACTTCTACAAATGAATACCGACAACAACAACACTTGGAACTAATAAATCACACACAGTACAAGTATTACGGAGCGCAATACATGAGAAAGCAGCAGAGAGAGATTAGAACAACCTGAAAAGAACACTATTCAGGCAGGCAGGCTGGCAGCAACAACAACAATCAATCCATCAATCAATTTCATAATTGGCGCCACTTACGCAATTTGCACAAAATGCTTGTTCGAGAGGGATTTGCATAAAAAATTCTATTGTGGTGTGGTGTGTTGTGGTGGGTACACGTACTCTCCTCATCAGGTACTCTCTCGTATCGTATACACAACACAACGCAACAAACGAAATGAATTGTTTTCCTCAATAGCAACAGCAGCCCCAGCCATTTTTTCGCTTTTTTTTCTAAACAAATTGCTAAATTACTAACAACAACAACTACAACAACAATCAGTTACAAAAAAAAATGATGAAATGAAAAATGATTTTTTTTTTGTAACTACAAACGCCAAATCACAGTTTTTCTCTTTTTCGTTCCCCGTATGTGGCGTTCTGTTGTTGTTCCATTTGAAGAGCAAAAAAAAAATCCAGAAAAATAATCGCAACGATGACGTTGATGACGACAAATTTAAATCGAAATAAACAAAATTAAACAATTATTCTGTTTATTATTATTATTATTATGGATGGATGGATGGGATGTACGGATGGATGTGTTTGTCAAATTTAAATTGATTTGATAAGCTTTAGCGTTTTAGTAGCAACAATAACAACAATAATAACAATAAAAAATAAATCAGAAATAAAATAAATAAAGCAATTGAAAATGAAAATGTATTTCGAAAAATCAATGAATGATCACAGCTGAATTGTGATTCTTTTTAGAAAAATTTAAATTCAAAGTTTCCAAAAATCAAGACGAGCCTTTTGGTCACCAATTGTGTGGTCAATTGTATTGCCTAGGAAGCTCCTAATGAAACCATTCAGGGAAAATGTCTATTATATTAGACAGTTTAGAGGATTTAGGGATTATTTGCCTTCAAGTCGCCTTAGTCTAGTAGCAAGTCTACTTAGCTTATTAGACGTGAGGCCGTGGTTCAAATCTTAGCTAAGACATCTCGCACAAAAACGAAATATAAAAAAAATATTTCATTCTGCAACTTCCTCTCACTAGGTTTTTGGCAAAAACTCTGAGAGTAAATAAAATTGCCAGAAATTTGTCGTTCTCAGTCGTTATGAAAACAGCAGGTCTTGCCATTCATGTATGAAATTGCACTTACAACATGAGTGGTGTGTGAAAGCTAACAAAGGTTGTAGTCCCGACTAAAGGATTGTAATAAGTATGTAAGTAAGTAATCTGCCTAGTAGAAACCCACATGCATTGTTTGCTTTTTTCATAACTCTGGGTGAAGCATAATTTTCTCCTCTTCTTCATTTCTGCAGTAGCTCAACAGATGTCATTGGCCATATGGGCTATGACCAATGAATCTTGCATTACTACACACAATGTAAGGTCCAGTAATGCTGCCGACAATTGTTCTAAGCGGAGCTTATTTGGAGTTTGAGCAGACTTTCTGGATCGGCCTTTAACAAGACTTGGCCATATTTGTTATGCGCTATCTTGCCCGAGAGTTGAACCCAACTAAGAGACGTTTACGCAGTCTGTTACTGAATTAACAATTCATGGCTTTACAGATTTTTAATGGCGTTTCCGAAATGTAAAGCATGTAGGAACGATGGCTATGCTATACCTGGTGAATTTATACTCGGTCTTCAGTTTTCCAGATTATTGCCATTCTGTCCCGGCACCCCCTTACGCACTTGATTGATCATTACAACCCTTTAGTTAGGATTACAATCTACTTTGGCACACCACCCATGCGGATGGCACACCATCCTTGAGCAGCGAGATTCCCTGTTAAAAGTCGACTGCAAACGACAGATTTTTGTGTTATTTTCTTCATTGAGTAGCGAAATTTCCCGTTTAATATATCGACTGCAAAAGACAGATTTTTGAGAAACTCATGGTAATTTTATTCCCAGCACCCCCATGTGATTTGAAAATTGTACCGCTCTGCCAAGACGTTAATCGTTCTAAGGGTCACTATGTTAGAACCTATTTCAAGACAGTATCCTCTTTGTTATGGACCACAACTCTACAAAATGTTTACTTTCGATAACCCTTTCGGGACCAGTGCCTTGTATATACGGCAGGCACTTTGTGCATCCAGCGGCTGATGTCGTGTTACTTATTGGTCCACAGAGACTCGATGGTTATTAATTTTTTCTCTTTAGTTGTCGCATACGATAACGAAGATGTATGTTCACATACGCCCTCGTGAAAGCCTTAAAATGACACCTTGAATGTCTGTGCAA
This sequence comes from Sarcophaga carnaria, assembly GCA_958299815.1. NCBI lineage: Eukaryota > Metazoa > Arthropoda > Insecta > Diptera > Sarcophagidae > Sarcophaga > Sarcophaga carnaria. The sequence goes on from OY283149.1 coordinate 154,373,109, forward strand.
GTTCTTTTTGAGTCTGATTCAAGAAGAATTCAAGAACTTCTTCTTTAAATTTATCATTTTCGCTAGGCTTCTTTGGCAGACATGGACTGTGTTAAAATCATCATCGTGTTATCGATAACATGTCAATATGCTTCAGTTACGCGTTTAAAGTAAGAGAAGTAATTGATTTCGCTTAAAAACCAAGCTTTCACTGCAATAACTACAGCAATTTTTAATTTTCTTATTTTCCTTTAGTTCTTCAATTCTAAATTTAATTTATTTTAAAGCAATTTTCTGTTTCTGTTCCTGTTTTCTAAACAATAGTTGACATCCCTGGCATTGACAAGTGTGTCTGTACTTTGTGTTGCATTTGTGCACGGGCATGTGTGTCTGTGCTTTATAATTAATTAAATACACGATAGAATTTCATTAAATTCCCTTCAGGGGATAAAACGTGCAATAAACGCACGATAAACGAAACGGATAGAGACATTCAAATGGAAAATTGCAAAAAGAAATGAAAATAGAATGGCAGTTGCAATGCAGTAAAGCACTCGCTCACTCGTACCATCATTAGTTTTCAAATGTCTTTCATTTTAGAGAGAGATAACCGAATGGGAGAGAGAGGGAGAAGGAAATCCTTTATCGAAATTAATAATAAAAAAAAGAAAGAAAAAAATGTGTGTGGAAATAATCATCTTTTCGCATTTTATTTCATTAAAAAATTCCTTTTTTTTCATTTCTTCTCTTTTTCTATTTTTAATAAGAAAAAAAAACCGAACGATAACCCAGCACACACAAGCATACACAAGCATTATAATCGATCGATTGCATTGCATTTCAAATTTTATTTCGATTTTTTATTTCTTTATTTGCTATGCTCTCCTTCCTCTCTCTCGATTTATTTTTTTCCTTACAATTCCCATTCATTTTATTTCATTTTCATTTTTGCCATATTGACACGTAGTAAGCATGTCGTTCCTTTGCCATTCTCCTGTTCTCTTAAACTCCAATTTCATTTCCATTTTTCTGTTTTTTTTTGTTTTTTGCTTGCCATACTGATTCAATACTTATACATGCATACGTACGTATGGTTAAATGATAGAGAAAACCTGCATAGAAAAATTGCCAACATACCTTAGACAGAGGGAGAGAGAGAGAGATTTTAAAGTAATCGTTACGAGATATTACGAAAAGTGAAGCATACGCACTCACACACACACACACTCTTACTTAAAAAGCATTAAGAAACAAAAGTTTTTGTTATTATTTTTCTTGCCTTTAACCACAATCCTGTATCATGTACGATGCGAGAGTGTATGTATGCGTGTATGGCGCTATAAAAGAAAGAAAAAAAAATTAACAACAAACAGGTTATCATTTGAGCACATCATCAGAGTAAAACATCACAAACTGAGAATAACCAGGGCACATCTATACACCTCCTCGGTATGAATTACAAAAAATTGGTTCCTATAGACCTTGTTGTTGTAAGAGAGACAACGAACATCGGCACACATCGTTAGTGATGATGATGATGATGACGACGATGATGACAATAATAATGATGCCAATGAATGTGTTTGCATTTGTCGATTACAATTGAACGGTAACAGCAGCAGCAGCAGCAACAGCAGATTGTTATTTGAAAACGAAATGAAAACCAAAGAAATTATGCCAGAGACTAGGACACAACGGCAACAAAGGAAATACCGTAAGGAATTGTATGTTTTTCTCTTCTCTTCTTCTTAGAATCTCTAATTTAAATTGCAAAATGATGACAAGAAATTGAAACGCAGTTATTCAGGCATTTGAGTAGTAAGAACACACGTTGAAATCAACGTTGAAAGGAAGTTGTGATCTTTAAAACTGGGGTACTAAGCAGAGTAAGTTCGGAATCAGTGTTAATAGTACGAAATGGTTCCGTCATGTTCGAAACTTTTGTCAGCACTCCAACATATTCTGCACCTGCTTTGTGGATTACAGTTGATTAGAAGAGTGTTGCCCGTTTTAATACCACAACGAATCTCCTAATGAGTTGCCTAATGTCTGTACACGACAAATCAACGACTTCAACTGCACAATGTAGAAAACCAAGTACTTTTCTCTTTTGCGATATAATGATGAGCATATAACCAGCAGTTGAACAATCGTTTCCTCGTCTTTTTCGTTACAACAACTTCGCCAGGAGTGATGGGCCACATGGGGACAAGTTCAATATGCCCCTTGGAAGTTTGAAAACACTTTCCATATATCCATTATTTAGCTTTGGACTGATTTGATGCGCTATCGCGACCGTATTCGAAGTTTCCCTTGTTGTGTTAGTGGCCATCTATTAACACATTGTCAGTTCTAAGACTGGGTAGTCCAGTAGGAACTGTGTTGGCTTATTAGGTGTGAAGCCGTGGTTCAAAGCCCACCCCAGATATCTCAACATGGCGAAATGGACAAATATTTTTTCTACTTCCTCTCAGCAGTCTAATGACAATTAAAATTGTCATAAAAAGTTTTTAAAAAAATCTGTCCGCAACTCATGGCTGAAATTAACATACCCAACAAGGGTGGTGTGAGAAGTTAGGTTGTAATCCTGGCTAAAGGGTTGTAATGATCAACTTAGTAAGTCTATATATGTATGTACTCCCTGGAAGTCGCCGTGTAGTGTGTTGGCTTATTAGTTGCGAGGCCTCGTTTCAAACCCCAAATATTTCGTCGGTGACTTCCTCTCAGCAGATTTCTGGCAAAAACTCTGAGAGTAAAAATAAAATTGCCATGAAGAGTTTCTCAAAAAACAATCTGTCGTTTGGAGTCGCCTTTAAACTGTAGGTCCCGCCCCACATGTATAAAATTAGCACACACAGCATGAGTGGTGTGAAAAGCTAGGTCGTAATCCTAACTGAAGGGTTGTAATGATCAATTACGTGTGTATGTAAGACTGTGTGCATGTGCCCAATTGGATTACTTTAGTTTCTCGAATATCTCTATGACCCCGAGGTCATTATGTGTAGACCCATTGCGTTTACAGCTGCCTGGATATTCAAAGGTGTGTTAATGTTCGTGTTATAATGCCATACGGATCACTTTGCTCTTTCGGGACTTTGCACTATTTTTGGATCAAACATTTTCAGGATCCTGTAAAGCCCCTTAAGGTCGTAGTCCTTTGTCTTGTCATTGGTATTTTGTAGCGTAAGAGAATAAATACAGCATTTATTGGAGTAAATTACTCTTCTCATTTGATCTGTTCCATGACAAATTCTTGTTCTTACTCCAGTTTTTTGCTAGACTTGGCAACTGAAGCTTAACTGCGTGGGAAGATGTTTTAAGAGACGAATGAATTTTTTTTTTAGCAACATTAGGGGTTCATCCAGAGCTCTATAAGAGCTATAAAGCTACAGGATTATAATGATAACCAGGGCTATTAAAGCCCAAGTTAAAGTATGAATTCAACATTTTTTTGGCATTATTCCTCCGGAATTTACATGCCTTTTGAAAGCCTAAAAGCATAGTGAATGCGGTTTCGTTGAAATGTTATTTAAGCATGGATTTAATTGAAAAGCATTTTATGGAAATAACCTCCCCTCCATACCTTTTTTTACACGGCATCTTAGAAAAGCAATTAGTTTCTCATCTTCTTCTTCATCTTGGCTGTTAAACTCTTTGGCTTTCTAATGATGGGCCATTTAACGTTTCACACTTTAGTGGCCAGTTGCCCAATAAATAAACCCTTGACTCACACACCTGGCAATAGGAAGACAGGAGAAGAAGGAAGAAGAATTTCTTTTTCATTTCTATCAACGTCATCGTCGTCATCGTGATGATGACCATCTAAAACATGCGTTGCTTTTCATGGTTTTTCTTTCCTTTCCTGCCATTTTCATTTTAAGTTTCTTTCTGTTTTTCCATTTCAATTTGTAACCACCACCTCTCTCCAAGATTTTGTATCGTTCTTCCCTGTTGATGGTTTAAACATGAGCAATGTGAGCGAGAGAGCGAGTAAGCGAAGTGAAAATAAAATGTTTCAAATTCGTTTTGCAATGGAAGAACCAACAAGTACTTCAAGGCTCTAGCTCTAGCTATTCTTTAACCGTCGACAATCCAGCCAAAGCCAACAACAAGCATAACAACAACGATAAGGTAAAGGCCTACCAGGGAATGCCAGTCAAGCAAACGAGCAAGCAAGGGAAACTGGGTTAAGGTAACGGTTTTTTTCTTCTTCTTAAACGAGGGGAAGTTCAGGCATGTGTTCAGGCAAATGAAAAAAGAGTAAAAGAGATATAGTAGGGGGGGGGGAGAGGCCGTGGTTTTATAAACAACTTCAGAAACTCAACATTTCAAGACTTTGAAATATTAAAACGTCATGGCAAAAATGAAGTTGGGTTCTTTCTTTCATTTTCTTTACATTTTCATTTCATTTTGCGAGCTAGCGGGCTGGAGGGGAGGGGGCCTATTTTTCTCAAGGAATGTTGCCTGTCTTTGAAGTGAAATATTTTCATTCATTTACCAAGAATTTGAAGTTGTTGTTGTTGGGTTTTCTTTATATTTCTTTTTTTTTCTAAATGAAAATGGAATATTTGAACAGGAAAAAAGAAAACCTTCTTCTATAAGGGGCATGATTAGTAAAAGAGGTTGAAGTTAAGAACAAAAAAGTGTTCTAAGCTTTAAAATGAGATCCTATAGTGAATTTAAAATGATTTTGTTTAAGGGCAACAAAGTGTTGTTAACGATTCTTTTGATACTTTCGAGCACAGAAGCTACTAAAATAATTACAAAGAAATTACAAATTAAGCTGCTTGACATTCATACGCAGCAGAGATCAGCACTGAGTACTCAAAAAGATGAGTAGAATCGAATCATACTCATAATTTCTAATACTTATACGCATTCATACTTATTTTAATATCATGGAAACCCTCTACTCATATTCAAAGTTTAAAGTACTCATCATATTCATACTTATCAACACATATGATGCTGTTGTTGATTTCGACTCTCTATAGCGCAACATACATATACACGAAGCACAAAATAAGTACGAATCGCATACGAACACTAAAATACCCTCTAAATGGTTGTGTTCTTGCTCTGCTTACTGCTCTGTCTTTTTTGCTTATGTGTCTTTTAAGATTCTTTTTACGATTGTAAATTTTGTTGAATGAGTCGAGCGAGTCACTCGAATCATTTATAAGTATTTTTCTTAAGTTATAAATCTAAATGAGTAAACTGGCTTATGAATCAAACATATTTCGAATGGTATAAGTTTGATGTCAACGTTGTACGCATACTCATTGCAACCTGTACTTATAAATCAACATTGTAGTGCGAATACGAATGGATCAGAGTACATAGTTAGATTTCAATATTGTGGACTCACTTATAAAGGGTCCGCCAAATAATTTTTTTTTTTTTGAAAATGCTTTTTTTAAAAAAAAACTACTGAATATTTTCTCAAATTTCTTTTTTTATTTGAAAGTACAATCCTTCCGGTTAATAATGGAAAATAATTTCATTCAAATGGCTGCCTCGGCTGGCCATGCAGTAGCCTACACGATCGGTCCAATTTTTAAGCACATTATCGATTGTGTGCAGCTGTATTTCACCAATGGCTTCCTTTAAAGCGTCAATTGTCTCTGGCTTGTCGGCGTAACACTTATCTTTGACCGCACCCCACATATAATAGTCCAACGGTGTCAAATCGCAGCTCCGAGGTGGCCAAACGACATCAGCTCTGCGGCTTATAATGCGATCTTCAAAAACAGCGCGCAAAACATCGAGTGTAGCTTCGGCTGTGTGGCACGTAGCGCCGTCCTTTTGAAACCAAATGTTGCCAATATCCTCCTCTTCAATTTTTGTGAACAAAAATTCGTTCAACATGGCCCGATAACGATCGCCATTGACTGTAACGGCCACTCCTTGCTCATTTTCGAAGAAAAATGGCCCAATTATGCCTCTCGACCAAAATCCGCACCAAACAGTGACTCGTTTTGGGTGCGTCGGCTTTTCAATGTATGCGTGCGGGTTTTCTGTGCCCCAAATGCGCAAATTTTGCTTGTTTACATACCCGCCAAGATCAAGATTTTTTTTGTCAAAATCGGCATCTTCTGGTGTAGGCTACTGCATGGCCAGCCGAGGCTGCCATTTGAATGAAATTATTTTCCATTATTAACCGGAAGGATTGTACTTTCAAATAAAAAAAGAAATTTGAGAAAATATTCAGTAGTTTTAGTTTTTTAAAGCATTTTCAAAAAAAAAAGTTATTTGGCGGACCCTTTATTCAAAATTTCACAAGTGCTTATGAGAAGCGAAAAAACGATTAATTGCTGATCTCTGAGTCATATATAGTCTACGAGAAAGCACTCACACGAACTTGTATGAACTAAATCCAAGGGCGTTATAGTTTATCCTGGGTACTACAGGCAAATTATATTGGAAAAAAAAGAAGAAAAAACATTGACGAAGTAGGTAATGGGATGCCCTATTAGACACGAACCCGAGTTTCAATCCTTAGCTCAGACATTCCTACCAAACCGAGTTGTAAAAAAAATATCTTTCCTTTCACCAGTCTTCTGGCAAATACTCTGCGATTAAAATAAAATTGCCATGAAAAATTTTTTTTAAAAAAAATCGATCGTTCGGAGTGGACTTTAAACTGTAGGTCCCCTGACTCATGTATAAAATTAATACACACATTAAGGGTGGTGTACGAAGCTAGGTTGTAACACTGGCTAAAGGGTTGTAATAACCAATTAATAAAGTAAGTACGGCAACCGAGTCTAGTGTTATTGTAAGACAAATTTGAAGAGAATAAAAGCAAGTGCTGCTCTAAATATAGGATCTGTTACAGAAAGCCTGAAGTCGCCGTAGTCTAGTAGGTAGTGTGTTGGCTTGTTAGACGCAAAGCCAGGCTTCGAGCCCCAGGCCAGACATCAAAACAAAATACAAAAAGTATTTCTTCGGCGACTTCCTCTCAGCAGATGTCTGGCAAAAACTCTGAGAGTAAATAAAATTGCCATGAAAAAGTTTCTCAAAAATCTGTCGTTCGGAGTCGAATTTTAAACTGTAGGTCCCACCACTCATGTATAAAATTAACACACACAACATAAGTGGTGTGAGAAACTAGGACATTGTACAATGGGTCAATTCGACCTCCGCGTACTACACTTGTCTTGATTGACAAGTACACGACCTGTAACCTAACCTAACCTAGAGAAAGTCTAGCTGGTAATCAAAATTTGGCGATTCCATTGGCTTTTTCAACAATTGTGCCTATCTTACGGCTCCTTATGCTGTATTTTGCATTTGAATTTGCACTTCCACCCATATTAAGTCCAATTCATGCAACAATTAAAGCCGGCTGACCATTTACAATGTCGTAGATGTGCTGATAGGGCTCGTTTCCCTCTCTGTAGTTATGCCAACAATGTTTCATAATGGGGGCTCAGAAAACCCAGAAATGATTGAGGAAGAGCTATTGCAACTGGAAGAAGTGACTGTTAGGTATGCATTGTGCGACAGAGCTATCAATGTGCTGTAGTTTTTCGAAAATGATTGTAAATGAATCATAATTATTCTATTTCGAACGATCTGGTCATTTACAAAACAACCGACATAAACATAACACAATCAACCCACATCACCCTACATATGAAACACACACACTCACATAACATTAAAAAGCATTACCTTATCACAATACATGTTACAAACCTATCGACTAACCGACCATGACCGGCTGTAGCGTAGGGGTGATCCCAAATTTGTATGGAAAAAGTGGCCCCGAAGGTACACAAACATACTACTCTGGTTACAGTCGCCTTTTTTGACCTGCAATTGAAGATTATGAACTGAAGGGAATATAGTTTCAACAATACGGTGCCAGTAGCCACAGGATACAACCGATTTTATAACTTTATTGCATGAGAAGTTTCTAAAACAATAATTTCAGTTTATGACTGGTTTTTTGCGGTGATTAGCCAAAGGCTGTGTCTACGCGAATAAATTCATAACGTTGCAGCTTTTGAAAGCCAATATTCGCCAAGTTATTGCCGCGACATAGTACGAAATGTGTGCAAAAGTGGTCGAAAAGTACTTCAGAAATATAACGATTGCTGCAAAAGCCGATCACTTAAGCCTTTCGCGACGAGTGAATTTCTTGTACGAGTTTAAGCAGTTTTAGCGAGATGTTTAGAACTCTTCAACAAGACAAATAAAGGAATTAAGGCTTCTGAGTTTTATTTTGAAGTTTTAAATGAAGAAATTCTTTTTCTTTAAACCTCTTTGTAGCTTTTACTATTTCCCTGGTTAAATTCTTGTTTTAATTCAAAAAAAATCTGAAATATGTTGCAGGAAAGCCTTTGCTTTTAGAGATTTTCTTATTTCGCTTATAAATCATGGAACTTTCTTCGCACAAAAGAGCATAAATTTCTATTTGAAAGCAAAAAAACAAAAAAAAACTTTATTACTCCCTATCCGTAGAAAGAAGGAAAGAAAAGAAAAAAAAACAGAAAGAAACTCCTGCTAAAATATTTATTTCGTATACCTTTTAACTGAAATAATTTTTATTGCTCTGCTGTTGCTGCTGCCCCTGCCTCACTGCGTATGCATACTTACATACCTTGTTGCCCTTGGAGGCAGAACCATTTATTAAGACTTGACTTGGACCATCATTTGTTAAACAGGAACAGGAAGAAGAAGAAAAAATGTTTTGTTGCCTGTTCCCTGAATGGCTGGCAGACTGGCTGGCTGGCTGTTGCTAAAACTAGAGAAATTTTGTTTTCTTTTTTTCGCCTGGTTGTTCTTGAAATGTTTGCAACCTTGTTGCACGTGTTTTATTAATGAGCCAGCAGCAACAGCACTAGCAACAAAGAACAGCCAGCTTTAAGGCTAAGAGGCAGTATTTATGGCCTTTTGCTGCGTGTTGTTTCACGCTTATTTGTATTCACCTTCATCGGGCCAAAGTTTTATAAGGCAAAACAGGTGAAATAAAAATTGAGAAAAAAAGTAAAGAAATATTCGTTGTTGTAATAAGAGTAATAAAACGCTTAAAGGCATAGAAGCCGGGGCTAAAAAACAGAACAAATTTTTAATATTTTATAAAGGTTTGTGCAGGTATTTAACAACTCAAGAGATTTTTAATTTTTTTTTATTAATTTTTTAAATTTAAAAAATTTTTAAATTTCTTAAGAAAAGAGAAAAATTTCTAAAAAAAAAAACACACAAGAAATGTTAGCGCCCTGAAAACAGATGTACATACCTACACTTTCACTTGCCACTATGCAACACAGTATTTTTTATTGTATTTTTATTGCAATGGCGGCGGTTATTTTGTAAACAAAACCCAAAAAACGGAACAAAGAGAACTAACGGACCAGCCAATTTGTTAACTTAACAGGGTGTTGGGTTTGCTGTTTTTCTCTCTCGGTGTTATGTTCTTCTCTTTCTCTTGAACAATTGACGACGATTTTTATGGTGTTTACTTTTCATAAAAATTGTAACACAATGTTTTTAATACTCTTTTGCTAGCTATTGTTCCCAGCAATACAATGTTATTGTTGTTGTTGTTTTATTACAACCATTTGTTATTAAAAATGCTACAGAAAACCATGCATTTGATGAGAGGGTGAAAGAGCGAGAGAAACAGAGAGAGAGAGAGGGAGAGAATAACAATAGTCAAGTATTAAATGCATTATGCATGCATATGCATGCTTATATTTATTATTGTTAAAGTGTGTGGTGAACAAGTAGTTGGTGTTGTTATTGTTGTTGTATATTTTTATTGCTTTACAAACAGGTGTTGAGTATTTAAAAAAACACAAAAATGAAAAAAAATTGTGTTGTGGTTGCATTTTTATTTTCATTTTCTTTTTAGGTATAACAATAACAACAACAACCCGTATTGAAACGTAGAGCATGCCAAGCAAACAATATAACCGTTAATTTCCTTTTTTATTGTTTGTTTTTGTTGTTATTGTTTTACTTTGTAAACACACACGTTGTCTGTTACTGTTGTTTGTGTTTTTTTTTTAACAAGAGCTGTTGTGTAGTATTTAGCATTGTTAAGGGAGAAGGCGAGAGGCAGGAATGTAAAGCCTTTTTCATTTCACCACCCTCTTGTGTTTCGAATTTTATTTGTACAAGACCACCTAACGTTATAGCATGTAACAACAAAGTAAATATCTATAAAGTGCGAAAGGGAGACACACAGAAGTGGGGTAATGAAGTTGTAACGAGTTTAACTTGCATAAGGAAAATATTTGTTTTTTAACGTTGCGTTATCATGTTTATTGCTTATACTTACATATATACAGGAATATGTAAACGTATTTGTATTTTTTAAATGCCAGGATAATGATATTAAATGCAATTATTTACGCTTAATGCACAATGTAATTAAAACAATTAAAAATGCTTCGTTTATTCATTCGTTCACTCTTTCGTTTGTTCGTCTCGTCAGCTTTTTCTTGCTTGCCACATACATACATACACTTTAAATATTAAATTTCTTTTAATGAAAAAAATAAATTATTTAGTTCGTCTCTTTCTCTCTTTCTCTCTCCCACTCTTTTTGTCTTTTCTTTATGCCTCTTCAATTTATGTAATCGTTATGTTTAATATTACAATGCCATCCATACATACATAAAAGTGAGTTATTATTACTCATACTTGCTTGTGGTCAAAGTGTACTCGTAGGAGTGTTTAAGTTCTCCTTTTTTAACACACACACACGCACATGATACCATGTAATTATCATTATTAGTACCATGACAATGAATAATAATTATCAACAACAACAACAATAACAACGCGTAATAAAAGAAATTACATTTGTTTACATTTCAATATGCACGTTTAATGACAGTCTTTGACTGTCTTAAGAAGTACAGATGCTGGCTGGGCTGTTCTCTTGAAGGGAATAAAAGTAAGAAAAAAATGTCAAACTTTAGACCCCGTTTTACATGAAATGTTAGAATTTCAATGTTTATTAATGTAATCAGTTTACGCGCTAATTAGAAAGGGATTCGTAAAAATTTAGGTTAGGTTAGGTTAGAGGACGTCTACTTGTCAATGAAGACAAGTACAGTACCCGGAGGTCGAAATGACCCATTGTACAACGTCCAAGTTTCTCACACCACGTGTGTTGTGTGTGTTTATTTTATACATGAGTGGTGGGACCTACAGTTTAAAGTCGACTCCGAACGACAGATTTTTTGAGAAACTTTTTTATGGCAATTTTATTTTACTCTCAGAGGAAGTCGCCGAAGAAATACTTTTTGTATTTTGTCTTGATGTCTGGCTTTGGGCTCGAACCGTGACTTTACGTCTAATAAGCTAAAACACTACCTACAAGACTACGGCGACCTCTTCGTAAAAATTAAAATTTTTTGCAATTTTATCTTCCAGTTATGTATCCTACGGACTAAACCCTTAACTGTCATGAAAAACAGTAACCAAACTAATGGGATATTATCTTATGCGTTTTCCATAGCCGATCCTCTTCTAAAACATTAATTAGGCATTTAATTGCAATCAAAACCAGTATTTCGATGATTTCACTTCGCAAACCGAATTTTAAAATTTTAACATATTAAGAGGTCAGTTGAAGTGGCCGTAGTCTAGTATGTAGGGTGTAGGCTTATTAAACGAGGAGCCGTTTCAACACCTGGCTCAGTCATTTGGCGACTTCCTCTCAGCAGTCTTTTGGCAAAATTCTCTGAGCGTAAAATAAAATTCGCATGAAGAGTTTCTCAAAAAAAAAAATCTGTTGTTCGGAATCGACAGAGTAAAGTGTTGTAATGACCAACAAATAATGTATTTATCGGTCAAGAGCTATCCAATCATTAGATTATACTTGTACACGATGTCCTAGGCACTAATGTTGTTCATGCACAGGGCTTTGGTTGTCTAGAAATTTATCTGAATACGAACATTTCCAGATCTTCTGTATTTACATGCATGTACGGGAGCAGTAAACAAATATCGTCCATATCATCCTAATCACAGAATTGGCTTCCCAGATTCAATGCAACGGGTGATTTTTTAGCTATTATCTTTTTGGCAACACTGGTTTAAACAGCTCACGCATCTTCAGTTTGGTCTATAATTTAACCATGAATCGTCTTACAAACAAACGAACAACGCTTGCAAATCATTGCAATTTTATTATCAAAATGCGTACTCTGTTAAGAAAGTTCATCGCGCGCTTCTTCCATCGAATTGAATCGACCCACTGAAGCGGCTATTCGGGACATTGTTGGACATTAAACCAACAACACGCTTACGTAGAGTGCGAACTGAAGAAAATATCGCAGCTGTATCGGCCAGTGTTAATGATGACCATCAATTATCGATTCGTAGCCGTTCGCAGCAATAGGGCCTCGGTTACTCAACAATGTGGAAAATTTTGCGGAAGGATTTAGGTGTGAAGCCTTTCAAAATACAGCTGGTGCAAGAATTGAAGCCGAACGACCTACTGCAACGCAGAATTTTTGGTGAATGGACTCTTGAAAAGTTGGCCGAAGATCCACTTCTTTATCGAAAAATTGTGTTCAGCGACGAAGCTCATTTTTGGCTCAATGGATACGTAAAAAAGCAGAATTGTCGATTTTGGAGTGAAGATCAGCCAGAAGCATTGCAAAAGCTACCAATGCATCCAGAGAATGTCACAGTTTGGTGCGGTTTATGGGCTGATGGCCTCATTGGACCGTACTTCTTCAAAGATGCTCCGAATCGTAACGTAACTGTGAATGGTGGGCGCTACCGTGAGATGATATCCAACTTTTTCTTTGCCCAAAATGTAAGAGCTTGACTTGCATGACATGTGGTTTCAACAAGACGGTGCCACATGCCACACATCACGCGTAACAATGGACTTATTGAGAGGCGAGTTCGGTGAACATTTTATTTCACGTTCGGGAGCGGTCAATTGGCCGCCTAGATCGTGCGATTTAACGCCTTTAGACTATTTTTTGTGGGGCTATGTTAAAGCTCATGTCTATACAGACAAATCCGCTTCAATTGACGCATTGGAAGTCAACATTGAAGCATTTATTCGTGTGATATCGGCCGAAATGTTGGAAAGAGTATGCCAAAACTGGACTAAGCGGATGGACCATTTGAGGAGCAGTCGCGGTCAACATTTGCATGAAATAATCTTCAAACATTAAATTATATGGACCGTACGATCGATTCAAATAAAGATTTCATGCATTTTCCTGAATTTTATGTGTTTTTTTTTGTAAAATTTTCCTATAGCTCTTAAAAAATCACCCATTAGTTCCTTTTTATTTGAAAAGACTTTATTGATGCTTTCATGCAGCACAATGGTTAAGAGTTAAGGTGATGGAGGGCATTTTTGTTGAGTTTAACAAGCTAGGAGACAGTTTTAAGACTTCACAATATATTCTGCGGTATACCTTGCATTCTCAACGCTTTCTCCATAGCGGTAAGTCTTCTGAAATTGATGTACTGTAAGTACCATTCTATGCATTGCCAATAGTCGACTTATCTTTTGGCCACTAACCTAGCTGTTCATCTTAATATTTGTATCTCTTCTCAGAGTACCTTGTAACTCCAGTTTTGATATCGTTTAAGTTCGTCATACAAAATATAATGTGAAAACCCGAAATATTTCCAATTCATAATCAAATGACAGACAAATATTAAAAAAACAAATGCCTAAAACTTAGCGATAATTTATTACCAATTACACTCTACAGAAAAATTTGTATTTTTTTCTTTGTTTTTTTTTTACCAAAAATGTTTCATGTTTAACAATAATTGACACATTTTGAATTGTTAATAAAACAAATAAAAAAAATAAGAAAAAATACCATACAACTCTAAAGTAAACAACAACACAATATTAAGACGACACTTCACTTCACTACAATTTTAATTTTTATTTTCTTAAAAACGTGTTCAGAATTCATAAATAAAAAATTGAGTTTCAAACGCCTTCAGTCCTCTAAGCAGTGGTAGTTGGAGTTGTCGCTGCAGTTAACGCTGTCGTCGTTGTCGTTGTGGTTACCTTTGTGTTTCTAAGGCCATTAAAATTTTACATTTCTTTTTCAACTCGGTCGGTTATATTGACAAAATTTGTAGAAAATGTAATGACAATACAGAAAACATTAAACAATTATTGTGGCGATCAAATGAATTTAATTTACTAGACATGTTTACAGATTGATAGACATTATGACACGATCGTCAATCATCAAATATTCCTTGTTTTCAGTTTCATTTGCTTTTTAATTTTTATTTTTTTTTTGTAAAATTGAATAAAAAGCCTCACAATTCTTTTAAAACCCTTACCTAGCCGTGTAACCATTCAAAAACCTTAGGTCAAGACCTACCCTAAAAAATAATATCAAAGGGGCATAGGCCTGTCCTAATATTCACTTGGATTTTTTTTTTATTTTTTTATTTTCTTATCAAATATTTTTTGTTTTCTTTTCTTCTTTTTTTATAATCAATTACCATCAAAATTATTGTCACTTTAACTTTCTCTTAAGCCCTCGTAATTGATATCCAGTAACAGGTAACAACTGCTTTTAACCTGTAAAATTATCAGTTCGCGTATATGATTGCCCCGAATTTTGTTTTGCTTTCGTCACTCGCTTATTGTTTTTTTGTTGTTGTTGTCTTTCAGTAGTTAAAATCAATAAAAAAAAACAGAAGAAATAAATACAAACAAACAAATAAACACCAGTTTTATTATGTGATTTTAAAAAACAATAAATGATGATAAGATTTCGATGATATTTGGATAGGAGAGCCCACAGAATTTTAAAGAATTTTCGCCCCAAATTTCTCAAGTGTTTTGGAAGACAACAAACACGGCCCACCCTCCAATAATACAAAAACAAAAGAACCAAAGAGAACAGAAATTTTATTTGAAAAAGTATTTCCAATTTTGTTTGAAGATTTTTTTGATTTTGTGTTCAAATTTGATTTGTTTCTTAATTTTCCTTTTTTTTGTTTTGTAAAACACGTTTTCTATGATAATTTTTCACATTTTACGATTTTGAATTCCATTCTGCTCTTGCCTTCAGTTTTTAATTTATTTGGGGTGCGGAAATCAAAATAAACGAAAACACATGTAACAAGCAACTTGAATTTTATTTTACAGAACAAACAGACAGAAAATAATAAAAAAAAAAATTAAAAAATTTAAGAACACAACCTCGTATAGAATTCGTTTTGAAATACTCGTAATCGACACAGTAATTCGTGGGATTCTTGGAAAATATGTTGGTTCTAGACAACATACCTCTGCGTAATTTTTGCTCAAATACAGGCACTATGACTGCCTAATAACACTTACTTACTTAATTTGTCAATACAAGGCTTTAGTCAGGATTACAACCTAAATTCTCATGCCACCCCTGTTGTAAGGCTTAATTTTTATCCATTAGTTGCGGTACCTACAGTTTAACATCTGTAAGAATCTATTGGCAGAAGACTGGTGAGAGAGAGAGTAGTTGAAAGAGCAGAGATTTCAACTACGTACCTTTTACTATCGGGTCCGCCATCTGACGTTTTTTTTTTTGTTCAACTAGTGCTCATTTCGTGAATGGTAACACTTAGCTCATGTCTGATTTGACAGGTAATTTGTTTTATCCTTCCGCTGAACGAATATGGTTGTGTATACGCTTGAACAACGCTGGGAAATATTGCGACATTACCATTGAAAATCATGGTAATTTTGCAGAATGTGTGCGAAAATTGCGTACGGATTTTGGAAGAAGAGAAGCACCGTCAGCTCCGTATGTTCGTTATCTTGTGAAAAAAGTGAAAGAAACTGGCATCCTCATCGACAAAGCAAAGCGTGAAAAGCCAAAAACAGTGCGTACATCCGAGAATATTGCTGCTGTGGCAGAAAGTGTGCGTGAAGCGCCATCAACATCAAGTCACCGTCGTTCTCAACAATTGCACATTTCGGAGACATCATTGAGACGAATTTTGCATAAAGACATACCAAGGCCTTTACATACAACGTCCAATTGGTTCAGGAGTTGAAGCCAATTGACCATTCAATGCGTTTTCGGTTCGCTAAGTGGGCCTGCGATCGGCTTACAGAAGATGCCGATTTTGGCAAAAAAATTATCTTTTCAGATGAAGCTCATTTTGATCTTGGCGGGTATGTAAACAAGGAAAATTATCGCATTTGGGGCACAGAAAACCCGCACGCATACATTGAAAAGCCGACGCACCCAAAACGAGTCACTGTTTGATGCGGATTTTGGTCCAGAGGCATAATTGGGCCATGTTTTCTTCGAAAATGAGCAAGGAGTGTCCGTTACAGTCAATGGCGATCGTTATCGGGCCATGTTGAACGAATTTTTTGTTCACAAAAATTGAAGAGGAGGATATTGGCAACATTTGGTTTCAACACGACGGCGCTACGTATCACACAGCCGAAGCTACACTCGATGTTTTGCGCCCTGTTTTTGAAGATCGCACTATCAGCCGCAGAGCTGATGTCGTTTGGCCACCTCGGAGCTGCGATTTGACACCGTTGGACTATTATTTGTGGGGTGCCGTCAAAGGTAAGTGTTACGCCGACAAGCCAGAGACAATTGACGCTTTAAAGGACAATATTTGTGAAGCCATTGGTGAAATACAGCTGCACACAATCGATAATGTGCTTAAAAATTGGACCGATCGTGTAGGCTACTGCATGGCCAGCCGAGGCAGCCATTTGAATGAAATTATTTTCCATTATTAACCGGAAGGATTGTACTTTCAAATAAAAAAAGAAATTTGAGAAAATATTCAGTAGTTTTTTTTTTGTAAAGCATTTTCAAAACAAAAGTTATTTGGCGGACCCTTTATTAAGTAAGGCCTATTAGATTAACATGTTTTTGGCTGATAGAATTACAATAACGGCGACATAAAATGAAATTCTTAAGACTTAGGAAACTGTATTTGACTCAAGGTTACTTGGAAAAGCGCGACTCCTGAAGAACTAGGACAGAATGCAAATGATGAATGACGGATGTTCTGAAGCGCTTGGGTTACTCTCCTTCATTTTTGATAAATTGTTCCGACGTCTTCTCTTAAGGCATGACTAAATTGCGTGCTCAGTATTTCTTACTTAATTGATCATTGCAACCTTTTAGTCAGGACTACAACCTATTTTCTTACTCCACCCATATACATAAATATACATACATACATACATAATTGGTCACTACAACCCTACAGTAAGGATTACGACCTAGTTTCTCACACCACTTATGTATTCTGTGTGTGTTAATTTTATCAATGAGTGGTGAGACCCAGATTTTAAACGTCAAGACCGAACGACAAGTTTTTTAAGAGTCCTTCCATGGCAATTGTATTTAATCGCAGAGTTTTTGCCAGAAATCTGCTGATGGGCAGTCGCCGAAAGAAATACTTTCTCGTTGCGTTCGAGATGTCTGTTCGGTTCAAACCGCAGAACTATGACCTCGCGTCTAAGAAGCCAACACACTAACTACTAGACTACGGTGCCAGTTATGGCTGTGGCAACCTCTAATGTTACGCTTTTGAGAAATCGAGTCTGTTCACACGACTTTGGCAAAAAAGTGCCGCTTTAGGTCTAAGTAAGGCTTTATACGACATGGCTCTTCCGACATATTTTTGCTTTAATCTACTGGAACAGCTTATAATTGTTGAATCCAACATCAAAGTAAAATTGTTTTACAATATCTTTTAAGAATATTGCAACTGTGATGCCAGTGGAACAGCTATAGTTTACAGACAGATAAATGAAGACAATTGAAATACAGTGAGCGCCATAAATGAGTCAACACTTTTGCTTTTGAGTATAAAACAGTTTTGTTCTTAACTATAAAAAAAGTTCCTTTATCATGAATTGTTGTTTTTGTTTTAACATTTTATAATTAATAAATAAACGTTTTTATTTTTGGAAATTTATTCGACTATTCTCATTTACTTTTCTCGCTATCCTAAGAAAATGAATTATTTCGGTGGTGTTTACTCACTTTTGGCGCTCAGTGTATACGTACATAAGTATGTTAATTTTGTTTTTGTTTTTGTAATTTTGTTTTCCTCTAAAAGCAATTAAAATTCGAAACTTATTGAGAAACATTTGTACAGAAAATTTCCACAGTCAGGTGTTTAGCATATGTATACAACAACAACAACAACAATGAAAACTGGGCCACAGACATTAATAATTTCTTTGTTACAAAAGAAAAAAAAAATAAAAATAAAAAACGTTCTTTTTATTTCAAATTTATTGCCAATAAAACGCATTAAATTTTTCTGAGTGTAGTTTGTATACATATGTGTGTGCTCTTAATTTAATGCACACATACACACACACTCTGTCACAGCAGCACACAATTTTAATTGAAATTCTCTTTGATTTATTAAAATGCATTTAAGATTTCAACTCACCACAGCCACCATACACCGCCATCACCAACGAAACGCAAAACAAGAAAAAAATAAAGAATTTTAAATACAACAACAACAAAAATAACAACATCAACAAGATACAAAAATGAAACTAGAACAGCACAAATCATAAATAAATTCGCTTACAAAACGACTTTATTGAGGCCCTACTTAAAAAAGAGAAAATCTCATGCAGAAAGAGAAACTAAAACTAAGTTTTTAAACTCTCTTTACATACATTTTTTTTTTATCATTAAAAACAAAAACAAAAAATAATAAAAAAAGAAAAGTATTGTAGGGTACTACTGCTACTACTACTACTACTGCCTTAAATATTATCATCATCATCATCATTACCACATTGCAACAGTGCGTAAAACAAGAATTTTAAAATTTCGTTACACTTAAAGAGATAAAGAGTATGAGAGAGAGAGACAGAAAGAGAAACAGTCGGAGTAAAATATTTTAATTAAAAATCTTGCTTAACATGCTTATGATATTTTATGATGCCGTTGTGTTGGTTGTGCTGTTTTTGTTTTTCCGCTTTTATTTTTCTTTTTTTTTTCTTTTTGCGCCCAGAGAGAGAAAAACCGAAACACACACAGGCTGGCTGCATGACTGACAAGGCAGTTAAATGACCTTGTTAAGCCTATAGAAGCCAAAGCTTTTTACCCCCAAAGCATAGAATAAAGACACCAAAGAAAATAAGAAAAAGGAAGACCGTCAGAAAAAGAGAGAGCGAGAGAGAGAGGGAGAGAATATAATGATACAAAAACAAAAAATAATAAACAAAATAAAATATAAGAAATGTGTAACGAGGTTATCCACCACACATGCACACACACATACGTTTTTAATAAATTTTATGGCTGCCGTCATTGCAAAACCAAAATGTTAATGAACGAAAAAAAATCTTACATATACGCACACACTGACACTGGCTCACTTATATGGTATGCTTCAGCATTTACCCAGCCAGTGGTAAATATCAAAACATTATCAGAGATTGTGTGAGAGACAGACAGAGTGAAAGCGATGAGGAGGGAGATAAATATGAGTTATTGACAAGGTTAATGAAGATACAAACTCACATTCATACATACATATGTACATACATATGTATGAGTGCATGCTATACATCAAACGAACGAGCCATCTGTAGCCATGACGAAAGGAATGTATTGTATGTGTTGTAGCAACAACAACAATTTTTTTTTTCTTAAATGTAGTGGCCTCCACTTGATTTGTGTTGAAATGGAAAATGTTGTGATTGTTCTCTTGCTTGCTCTGTGTTATTGCGCTTCCTTTGCAGACATTAATTGAGAGTCAACATAAAATAAGTTTTTGTGGGTGGTAGACAGAGAGAGAGAGAGAGAGAGGGAGAGAAAGGTTACATTTTGATCGTGGTGGTTATTTTTCTTGTATGTTTCCCATATTTCTCGATTTGGCATTACCTTTGAATATTATATGAGTTTAGAATTCCAAGAAATCGCCGTAGTCTAGTAGGTAGTGTGTTGGCTTATTAGACGTAAACCCAGGGTTCAAGCCCCAGGTCAGACATCAAAATAAAATACAAAAAGTTTTTCTTCGGCGACTTTCTCTCAGCAAATTTCTGGCAAAAACTCTGAGAGTAAAATAAAATTGCCATGAAAAGTTTCTCAAAAATCTGTCGTTCGGAGTCGACTTTAAAGACTGTAGGTCCCGCCTCTCATGTATAAAATTAACGCACACAACATAAGTGGTGTGAGAAACTAGGTCGTAATCCTGACTGAAGGGTTGTAATGACCAATTATGTATGTATGTATGTATGTTAGAATTCCTATATGTTCCTATAGTACAAAAATCTTTTCAAAAACCGATCTTAGCTGAACTTACAACAGGCCCCGCTTAAGTGTCACATTTTTTTCAATGTATTTCAGCCATGCCACGCCATCCTTCATTCAAATGACGACGCGTAAATATATTTTTAATGTATTTTAATGACAATAAAAAAAAGTTAATGATCTCGTTTGTATTTGCCCTCAGTAGCAATAATACGAGAGTCATTATTTTATTATTGAATTCAATGAAAACAGCATTAAAGAAGTCATATGAAATGACTAACAGAGTGATAGTATAATGAAAACGTGTCATCAATACTGAGTAGATTATGGAAATAAAGTAAACGTGATAAATTTATTAAAACGTGATTAAATAAATAACCATTAAACAGGAAAAAATAAGACAAATATCGAAGTTATGAAGAAGAATACATATGTATGTATGTATTTGTTTAAATTCTTTTTTATTTTTTTTATTTTCTTTATAATTTTTTGTTTAAAAAAATAAAAAACTTTTCCTCTTTAAAAAACCATAAAAAACTTCAACTTAAAAAATCTAAAGCCTACCCAACAGGGGTTTATTTAATAGTAAGTGCAGGAACAAGAGCAACAAAGCCTTACTCTTTTCTACACTAATGCTGATTTATTACAATAACAAGCGAAAACATGAGTAAATTTCTGTTGAAAGCTCTCAGTCTTTAATAAAAACACGCACATGCACACACACTCATATATATTTTTAGTCGTTCACTTTTAATACAGTTAGTTAATGGTACCATCATTATGTTTAAGCATGATGATTCCACTTGTAGTTGTTGTTAAACGTGTTTTGAATTTGTTTAGATTAAAGTCTTACACACACACATACACTTACTTACAGCACTCTGCCACGGCTTTCACTACTGCCTCAGTCTCTGTCATACTCAACGAACGAACACAACATTTCTTAACACACACACACACACAGCTAAAGAGGTTATTGTTGGGTCACAGAGGGAGAGAGTGAATGAAAGAGTAAGCGATAAATAAGTCTTGCATTATTACGCGAAGGCTTTACTCATTTCTACCACTGAGTGTTAGTGTGTGTATGCTTGTGTGTGCCTCTGTTTGCAGTTAAACAGTGTTTGTATTAACATGAGTCTGATAAATTATTTTTAATAATGCATGATTGATATTTTCTCTAAACGGTTTACGGTTAGTTGGTTACTAACAAAAGCCGCTTATTTACTCATACACACACAAGCACACTTACATACATATATGTAGTTATACGTAATTATAGGAAGAAGAGAAAAAAAGAAAGTGTTAAAGAGCGAGTACAATACTTGTTTATATTGTATACATGCAGGCTAAATATAATATTATTCTGTAACACTTTAATAACACACGTTTCCCATACATAAATAATGTGGCATATTTTTAGGAGTAGCAAAAATAAAATTACCGCTTAAATGATCGATTTTCTGTTTAAAAAACTAGGAAATGAGGAAAATATTTAATTTTTATGTAAAATTTTATGAAAATATATGTACTAAAGACTGTACAGTAAGCTTTCTCAATTTTTAGTTGTATTAAAAATTGTTAAATTAAAGCTTTAAACAGGCGCTGCATTAAATATCTGGAAGGTTAGGTTATAGGACGTGTACTTGTCAATTAAGACATTGTACAACAAATACGGGAAATGTATACCATATTAATGCACTGTTCTCCTACAAAAGTTTATGGTTTTTAGACGCCATTTTAAAGAAAGAAAAATTTACCAAAATGGACTTGAAATAAAACTGAAAAACAGCATTCGCAGACTATTGCTTAGACGCTGGTGCCATCAAATGGAAAGGATTGTGTATCCACAAGTAACGTTGTGGGGTAATGATTCGAAATATGAAGGCTAGACATTAGAATACAGTAATGAACGTTATTAACCGCAAAAAGCAAAGCGAAAGTCTTTTTGTCTGATACGCTGAGGTTAAGTTGTCAAGGTCACAACTAAATTTCCTTTGTGAGTTCACTCGGAGACCCTATGTTCCACTGTGAGATTACGGAACATTTGCTGTGAGGGCATGCACAGTGCACAGAGGTGCCTTAGTAAATTGCCCGTAGAATTGGACATTCTCATAGAAATTGCTACACGACTACTTTTTCTTTTTCAGTAGTTGTTATGTACTACGGCATATGTCCTCTTAAACAGTCTCCAGTAGTTGTGTCGCTAAGGAACCGAGATATTTATTTATTTATTAATTACAATACAATTACAAATTATATTCTAATTATATACGAGCGGAGTAACTTAACCATATGCTCGGTGTAGTGTCACAGACCAGAGTCTCTGGTGGGAATCGAACCCACGACCCTCACGCTAATAGTCTAGCACAATACCCACTAGACTACCAGGGCACCCAGAAACCGAAATAAATTTCAAACAATATTCAAAAGAGCTCTTGTTCTTTCATCCACCCGCGTAGGCCAAAGTATTTTGAATACTCCGAAAGTGGCAATATCGAGCCACTTGCTTTCCGTTTTCCCATTCACGAAATTCTTTAAAGCGAAAGGAGGAATTCAAGCATACCGGTGACGGGAGACAACCGGTATCTCTGACAATCCAGATCAGACATGTGCCAGCGAGCCTAAGTCTAGTGGAACAGCGTAAAAGAGGCTGATCGTTATTCTTCCCTATTAACAGAAAACTGCCACAGCATTCTAGATGTTCTGCAATTAGTGACGTTGGAAGAAAGTGCCTTCTTAGAGGCTCTGTTGACAACTTAGGACCTGTTCAGCCTTAAAGATACAAATCTAGTGCTTTCTTTGTCTTACTATTCGGATTCCTTTTTATAATATGAACGATACGCCTTCAGGTTCTACGTTTGTTTTGCTTTAGGAAGGGTTTTCTGTTGTTTAAGTCTAAGTTCTCTTTCCTAACGCTGTTTATTCTCATGACTTTGATTATTTTGAATTTTTCCTAAGGCTGTCAATAGTATTTAGTATGTAATCCAGCAGTCGCCGTGGTCTAGTTAGCTTACTAGACGAAAAGCCAGGGTTCGAGCCCCATGCCAGACATCAAAATAAAATACAAAAAGTATTTTTTGGCGACTTCCTCTCCAGCACTGTGATGGAAGAAATGCAAGAAACCATCTCTGCCTTACACTAGAGGTGAAATCGAAAGTTTTGCAAAGATCGCGGTTGGACAGATAACCTTCGCTGGTACTTTTGTGTTCTCCAAACTGCTCCAGATATGTTGTCTCTCTTTATTGAGTCGCAGGTCTTCTCATAATCCTTAAAAACTGCCGACAGTGTACTGTGTTTCTCACTGCATTGGTTCAAACTAACTTGAATAGTATTAAAGTTGTCAATGCATGATCGATACGTCCCAAAGCTGAATTGTAATCTCTGCATTCATAAAGTATAGCATTTAAGGATTACAAGTTTATAAAATAATTTATTTGCGGCATACTCTTAGGTGTTCTTAAAATACGCGTTAAAATTGTGTTTTTCCTTTTTTAATTTTCTATGCCTTTGCATATGGGCAATGGGGAAGGAAAGTCATTTATAAGCAGTAATAGCAGGCAATTAATTAAAAACGTAGTCTAGAATACTTTTAGGCGTTTTGCATAAGGCTATGCAAATTGTTTAAATCATTTTATTTATGAATTTATTATTCATGTTATCCCATGAATCATTCTTTTTTAATTAAATATTCTTTCTTTTCTTTTTTCGTTTTAAAATTAAAAGAATTCGAAAATATTTTGTGTATTCATGTGTTTTTTTTTATGCGATTAATATTTAATTTTAAAGTATGCTTTCGGGCATTATTTTTTCAATTTGTTTTTATTTTTTTTTTGGAATTTTTTTGCATGTTTTTTTTTTTTTATTAACAGAAATAAAAGTCAACATTCTACACGATTTTATGACGTATTTCCTCCTTAAATGTCTTGTAATTTACGTCAATCTAATAATCGTTTGAAATGAAAAGAAGGAGAGAGTGTGTGTGAGTGTGTGCCAACGAAATTTAAAACACATTTTCCGTTTCTTCTTTAAAGAAAATTAATTCCCTCTTAAAACAGAAACGAAAGAAAATGTTGGTGAAAAAACAAAAAATACACGAAACGACAACGACGACGACGAGCATAAATTCTAATCACGTACGATTTTCCATGAGTTCAACTCATACGTCAGTCAGATCAGATGTATGAATGACGGAATGAATGAACGAATATGAGCCACTGACTGCACGTAGAAATGTGGAAATTGTTCTTCATTTCTTATATCATTTTTCGTATTGTAAATATCAAAATTCAAATGAAATCATTTTTAAGAAAATAATTGGAAAATATTTGTCGGAAAAATCCATTGGCTTATGATGCTTTTCCAAAACTAAATGATTCCGTTTTGCTTGAAATTCCAATTGGGTTTGTTTATAGAAATTCTCCAATAAAATGAAATTTAAATTTGAATTGGTTTTTTACAATAACGAGCAACTGAAATAGAAAATCAACACATTCTCCTCGCTTTAAAGATTTTGACAAAGAAAAAATTAAAGGGTCCGCCAAATAATTTTTTTTTCTTTTGAAAATGCTTTAAAAAAACTACTGAATATTTTCTTAAATTTCTTTTTTTTATATGAAAGTACAATCCTTCCGGTTAATAATGGAAAATAATTTCATTCAAATGGCTGCCTCGGCTGGCCATGCAGTAGCCTACACGATCGGTCCAATTTTTAAGCACATTATCGCTTGTGTGCAGCTGTATTTCACCAATGGCTTCACGAATATTGTCCTTTAAAGCGTCAATTGTGTCTGGCTTGTCGGCGTAACACTTATCTTTGACGGCAACCCACAAATAATAGTCCAACGGTGTCAAATCGCAGCTCCGAGGTGGCCAAACGACATCAGCTCTGCGGCTGATAATGCGATCTTCAAAAACAGGGCGCAAAACATCGAGTGTAGCTTCGGCTGTGTGGTACGTAGCGCCGTCCTGTTAAAACCAAATGTTGCTAATATCCTCCTCTTCAATTTTTGTGAACAAAAATTCTTTCAACATACCCCGATAACGATCGCCATTGACTGTAACGGCCACTCCATGCTCAATATCGAAGAAAAAATGGCCCAATTATGCCTCTGGACCACAATCCGCACCAAACAGTGACTCGTTTTGGGTGCGTCGGCTTTTCAATGTATGCGTGCCGGTTTTCTGTGCCCCAAATGCAACAATTTTGCTTGTTTACCTACCCGCCAAGATCAAAATGAGCTTCATCTGAAAAGATGATTTTTTTGGGCAAATCGGCATCTTCGGTAAGTCGATCGCAGGCCCACTTAGCGAAGCGAAAACGCATTGGATGGTCAATTGACTTCAACTCCTGAACCCATTGGACTTTGTATGGCGTCATACCAAGGTCTTTATGCAAAATTCGTCTCAATGATGTCTCCGAAATGTTCAATTGTTGAGAACGACGGTGAATTGATGTTGATGGCGCTTCACGCACACCTTCTGCCTCAGCAGCAATATTCTCGGGTGTACGCACTGTTTTTGGCTTCTCACGCTTTGGTTTATCGATGAGGATGCCAGATTCTTTCACTTTTTCACAAGATAACGAACATACGGAGCTGACGGTGCTTCTCTTCTTCCAAAATCCGTACGCAATTTTCGCACACATTCTGCAACATTACCATGATTTTCAAAGTAATGTCGCAATATTTCCCAGCGTTGTTCAAGCGTATACACAACCATATTCGTTCAGCGGAAGGATCTGTCAAATCAGACATGACCTAAGTGTTACCATTCACGAAATAAGCACTAGTTGAACAAAAAAAAACGTTAGATGGCGGACCCATTATAAAAAAACAAACAAAAGTGAAAGTATTTCAACGTTCTTTAGGCATTTAATCAGTACCTGAGTACCAATTCGAAGCCATGAATTTGAACATGACTTCTCTCTTCGTTAGGGGTCGGGGGATTATCTAAACTCCTTTGTGAAAGTGGTTAAGAGTGTAACGCTACACCGAACTTGCGCTCTTCCCGCGATTTGGGTATAAACCACAGCCAACACGTTGCTTCCATAAGGCGGCCGCACCATTGTCGGGCCGAGACAACTCTTTGGGGCTCCCGATACTTACTTACCTACTTACTTACTTACTTACTCACTTAATTGGCCATAACAACCCGATTAACGGATTTCGGCCTGCCGCAACATATCCTTCCAGGCGCCTCTGCCTCTTGCGCGCCTACGCCAGTTGGTCACACCAATCGATGACAGGGCTTCCTCGATTTGGTCCTTCCAACGGATACAAGGTCGTCCTCTTCGCCGACTTCCGCAGATCCCCGCATCAAATACCCGCCTCGCTGGAGCATCCTCCTCCATTCGAACGACATGGCCGAGCCAGCGCAGCCGCTGGATATTAATACGCTGCACAACGTCCATGTCGTTGAGGAGCTCATACAGCTCACTGTTGTATCGTATGCGGAAATCATCGCCAACTCGTACTGGACCGAAGATCTTACGTAGGACTGACGTTTCTTTCGAATACTCTCAAGGCTGCTGCATCAGTACTTAATAGGGTCCATGCCTCTGCGCCATAAAGAAGCACGGGTAGGATGAGCGTCTTGTAGAGTGTTAGTTTTGTCGTACGAGAGAGGTCTCTGCTACTCAATTGCCTATTGAGACCATAGTAGCACCTGTGATCCTGCGCTTGATATCATTTGTGGTGGTAACGGCGGAGCCAAAATAAATAAATTCCTTGACTGTATCAAAAGTATAGTTATCGGCCGTAATTTGAGAATCAATACGCCGCACGTCTCTACTTGTCGATAACATATACTTTGTTTTGCCCTCATTTACTGCCAAACCCATCTTAGTAGGCTCGCGTTCAATAGCACTAAAGGCAGCAGTAACATCTCGCTTGGTACGCCCTATGATGTCACTGTCGTCAGCGTACGCAAGCAAACTGGACACTTTTTTGAAAAATAGTGCCACTGCGATGCACTCCCGCCTTTCGCAGAACACTCTCCATGACGAAGTTGAAGAGGTCGCATGATAAGGGGTCGCCTTGTCTGAAACCTCGCACGGTATCAAAAGGCTCGCAGAGGTCCATTCCTACGTTGACGGAGCTGCAGGAATTGCTTAACGTCATTCTGCATAGCCTTATTATCAGCTTCGCAGGTATACCAAGTTCAGACATTGCGGCAAAAACACGATCCCTTATGGGGCTATCGAAGGCAGCCTTATAATCGACAAAAAGATGGTGTGTATCGACTTGTTTTTCGTGGGTCTTTTCCAGGATTTGGTGTAGTGTGAAGCTGGGGCATCCGATACCCGCTGTAAAAGAATTAAGCTTCGGTCAGGCTTCGCAGTCCAGTCTGCTGCCAGTTGAACCCTAAACAATTTGGGACTGGTAATTCAAAACTAAAACCAGGATTAGACAATTAAAATACGTACTTTTGATCAGCAAAGTGTAGCTCAGATGCGCTCTCTTGCAAAAGAGTTAAAGAAAGTAGAATGTCCAATCGCCAATGCTCGAATGGCTAGACACACTAGAGCTAGCTAATCATCCCCTTAAACTTGGTGAAAAAACAACTTTTATTTGAATTTTTTTGTTGCCTACTTTTAGACGCTAAATTTAATCAATTTTGCTAATTTTCTTTTTTTATTTCTTTTATTCTACAACTTTCCAGCCAATGTTGCACGTATTTTTCCTTTTTCTTTTTTCTAAAGACTGTCCTCAAATACAACAACAACAACACCAACAAGAACAACAAATAAAATAAAAGATTTATGGGAATTGACCTTTGCTTGGCGTTTTAAATTTCAACACAATATTTCCCTGTTGTAGACATAACAATAACACAGACACACAGTCATAGTTACCAGGGCATATTTTATGCAAATTTCTTCTAATAACGGCTCTTAAGGCAATCAAGCTAGAGCAGGTCAAATGGTAGGGTTCTTCTGTTCTATAATGGGATGACAACCTGACACCAACACCCTACTGCAAACAGAAAACAGAAATCTACTGAATATATTAAGTATTCACAAAAAAAGGCAACGAATAAATTAAAAGACACACAAATAAACCGTTATATATATGCAATATTTTGTTTTCTAATTTAAACTCCTAAAAGTATACTTTGATATTTTTAAAAGTTTAGTGAAGCCTAAAAATATAACGCATTACTATTGACAAACAATTTAAAATTGGTCTGTTTTAAATAGAAACTTGTGTGTATTTTTTAGGAGAAATATTAAAAATACTTGCTTACTTAATTGGCTATTACAACCCTAGTCAGGATTACGTCCTAGTTTCTTACGTTAATTTTTGGCCATAAGTGGCGGGAATGACAAATTTGAGAAACTTTTCATGGCAATTTATTTACTCTCAGATTTTTTTGCCAGAAGAGAGGCGAAGCTGAGAGTAAATCGTTAGAGAAATAGTTTTTCATATTTCGTTGTGGTGTTTGAGATGTCTGAGCCAGAGGTTGAACCTTGGCCGCTGGTCTAATAAGCCAATAGCCAATACACTACCTACTTTTTTTTGCGGGAAGGAGGGAAAATGCTTTATGCATTCATGATGCTCGTCACCAGACATGATATGTCGGACTCTGCCACTGGGTATACCGACCAAAAACCCGCCTTGTCTCCTCACCGGGGAATCATTCCACCTCGGAACCACGGTTGTATTACTTCGAGGTGGACCCCCTTTTCTGGCATATGTTCCAGTTCCATCATCGTCAGCCTGCGTCCAGGCTCCGCTC
Organism: Sarcophaga carnaria; assembly: GCA_958299815.1. Taxonomy (NCBI): domain Eukaryota; kingdom Metazoa; phylum Arthropoda; class Insecta; order Diptera; family Sarcophagidae; genus Sarcophaga; species Sarcophaga carnaria. Next base: position 154,402,046 of record OY283149.1, read on the forward strand.
TATTCTCATTCTGCTGCGTCAAGGTCAAATTTCTTCTTTCGCAGGACGTGCTCCAGCTCTCTCCACTATTTATTATTTTCAGCACGACGTCTATATGAGCTCATATGCTTGTAGGTCTATGGAAACCATTCCGGCTATAACTAGGACAGCTTGTGCCGATACCGTGCGATACGAGGATGTCACACGTAAAGCAGTTATTCTCTGCGCAGACAGTAGTTTTCTAGCCCTGATCCGGCTTTCCAAACTAGAAGCCCAGATTTCAGACCCATAGAGGAGTATGCTATTTCCAGCCTCCATGAGTAGCTTCCTCTTACCAATGTTTGCCATCAGTCTACTTAGTTGAGTTGTTATTCTAGCTGCTCTCGCTGTTGCATACTCTATCTGCTCTGAGTGGGTCAGTTTCGAGTCCAGTCTAACCCCAAGGTATTTAATCGATTTCTTCGCGGGTATAACCAAATCGCCTATGTTGATTTCGTTCTCGATCGGAATGTGTCGTCTGGTTAGTAGAAGTAGCTCGGTTTTATGCATGGCCAGCTGTAGGCCGTGAGATTCTAACCAGTGCTTAGTCCGCATCATGACCTGTCGTAATCTGCGTTGGACGTCGTCTGTGTTTCTGCCCCTAATGATTGCTGCAATGTCGTCTGCGTATCCGACAAGGAAAGTATCCTCCGGCATCTCTATCCTTAGGATTTCATCGTAAGTCGCGTTCCAGAGATCTGGTCCCAATATGGACCCCTGTGCTGCTCCGGAATTGACCTGCCTTCTGCTTCACCCTTGGTTAGTGTCGTATATCAATACACTACCTACTAGACTACGACTATTTCGAGACGCTTTACATCTTGAAAAGTGAAACTGTTCAGCAAACCGACATACAACTCAACAAAAGAAGTCTCTGACAAGTCAAAAATTTAACTTTTATTTCCACAGGCTTCCTTTTCAATATATTATTTGCCCCGATCCCAATACTCTTTAAAGTCATTTAAAATTTTTTTCTTGTGTTTCCAGTTTCTTTGAATATTTAATGCCTTCACATTCGCCCTTAAAATTTCTCCAAGTGTATGAGAGTTAATGACGTCATTACCTTTTTAATTCAACACATTAAATGCTCAACAAATTGTTTTGCTTTTGCTTCTCTTTTTTTCATTTTATCTTCACTTCCCTTGCTACTCCGTTTAATTTCAAACAGTCAAGTAAATTAAATTAAAAAAAAGAGAGAAAGAAGGATAGCAAGACAGAGAAAGAGAGAGAGCGAAAGAGCAAGAAAACGTGATTGGGTTTCCGGGGGCCATAAATTCTAAAAACAATGTTTTGTTAGGTTTTACTGCGTGTACTTACTTCTTTTGTAACACACACAGTGAGTGTAAATGTAAGGGGAAGTAAATGGTGTAAGGAGGTGGCTGGTCTATTCTATTCTATTGTATTGTAATTTTGTCTCTCTTTTCTTTGTTTTTTTTCCTTCTCCCCTATTTTGTTTGTTTCTTATTTTATTTTCGCTGAAACTTTAAGTTCTGGGCTATAAATTGTTTTTTCTACTTCAAGAGAAAAAAAAGCACCCTTAAAGTAGGCAACACATTTTGATATTATTAAACAGAAGGAAAAACACTTTCTTGAGGAGGGGGTATATCTTGTGTTGGCTGCCTCAAGGATGAGTTTATAATGTTGTCTTTGCTTTAACTTTTCCTTTTAAAAAGCTACTGACTACACTGCACTTGCTGTTGCATTAGTGACGATTTCTTTTTATTTCTTGTGCTTTTTTTTGTTAATTTTTTTACTGCATACGGTTAGGCGCAAAAAAAATTAGAACAGTTTCATTTCTTTCTTGTTGTTTTGCTGTGGTTTTATGTCTTAAGGTTTGTTTTGCTGTTGTTTTCTAGGATCCTTGTGCCAGTAACCGTTTCCGTTACTGTTTTTCTTTTGTTCAACGAAAATTCTACTGCCAGTGGCAAATTGCGATTGCGAATGCTTCCCTCCGCTATTAATGCTTGTTTGTGGGGAGAAATTTAATATATTTTTTTTTTGAATGTTACTTTTACAGAACGAGTGTTAAAGTCATGATTAAAAGGAAAATTTTGTTTCTTGACGTATATATACGTCAGCCTTGTTTAGATGTTTATAATTGATGATAGAAGTTTCAAGTTTTGTAGATTTTGTTCGAATCAAGGGTACAAATGAGGTCACAGTGGTCTAGTAGATATTGTGTTGGCTTATAAGACGTGAGCCAAGCTTCACCCCTTGGCTCAGACATCGCGAACAAAACGAAATATGTAAAGAAATATTTCTTTCGGAGACTTTCTCTCAGCAATCTTCTGGCAAAAACTCGCAAAGTAAAATAAAATTGCCTTGAAAAGTTTCTCAAAAATCTGTCGGATTTGACTAAAAACTGTGAGTCCTGACATCTGTGGAGTGAGACACTATGTTGTAATCCTGTCTAAGGGTACTGATAAGTATGTAAGTGCAGCTTTTTTATTTACTGTGAGTATAGAATATGATACAGAATATCAAACTAAGAACTGTTGAACAAAAGTTGCCTATATCTGAAGATACACAAAATGCCTCCAAAGTAGTCCCATTGGCTTCTCTATGCGTATGTATTTGTTTTTGTGGATATTGAGTAATGATTTGTCACCCCTTTTTGTGTTTGAAATCGATTTTTTTTCTCTCTCCGATAAATTTCATTGACTTTTTCGTGAATATTAAGTCATGGGCTCTTTATAAATATTTAAATCCACTTAAACAGTGTGTGTGTGTGTGTTTTTTTTTTCTTTTTTCATCTTTTTGACACTTTGCCAAAAATTTTCGAAGCCAAAAAGTTTGTTAAATGACACTTTTTACACAGTAGTGCTTCATATTATATGTATTTGAAATGGCTAAAGTTTTTGGCTAAAGTCAGCCTAAAAGTAGGCAAAGGGATTTACATTTTTTTCTGTTCGTTTTTGAAAACTTTTCTAACAATTTATTAAGGTAAGGTTTTGATAAATAGTCAAGTTTTAAATTTATTTTAAATTATATATTTAAAAAAAATAAACCTAAAAGTAGGCTTTAGAAAAATATTCCTAACAATTCAACAAATTTTTCTTTTTCTGTCATATGTTTTTAATTTTTAATTTTTATTTTATTAATGGCGTCGTCGTAATGCATAAGTTTCATTGGCGCTTTTATATTACACACAGTTTTAAGGCTTTAAAGCCTTAAAATATGCTATAATAGTCATACATTTATCATAGTATTTATGTATGTATGTAAAGGGTGTTTTTTATAGAGGTATAGAACTTTAAGTTGGCATTACTTTTCAAGATGGCGACCGATTTAACAGCTGTCAAGTGATTTATTCTCAGTTTGGTTTGGCAATTCATCATGAATAGACTCACGCCTGAACAACGCAATTTTATTTCGAAAATAATGGTTCTGTGCGGAAAACGTATCGCGCACTACGTCCATTTTATCGTCGACAAAATCGTCCATCAGAGCAGTTAATTCGATTAACCATGGAACGTTTTCGCACCACGTTTACTCTTATTGATAACTCGCATCCCCAGAGACGCTGAACGGTGCGTACAGAAGAAGCTATTGCTGCTGTAGAGCGTAGCATTGAGGAAGACCCGAATGAGTCCATCCGCCATCGAGCACAGGAATTGGATCTGTGTCCATCCACTTTATGGAAGATTTTGCGGAAGGATCTTGGTTTGCGTGCTTACAAAATCCAACTCGTGCAAGATTTGAAGCCAAACGATCATCAAGTAAGGCGTAGATTCGTCGAATGGGCCCAAAACGAGATTACCGTTGTTCCTGATTTTCATAAGCGAATTTTGTTTAGCGATGAAGCGCACTTCTGGTTGAATGGCTACGTCAACAAACAAAACTGCCGCATTTGGAGTGAAGGTAATCCTCAAAAACTGACTGTTTGGTGCGTTTTATGGGCTGGTGGAATCATTGGTCCGTACTTTTTCAAAAACGATGGTGGCCAGAACGTTACAGTCAATGGTGATCGGTATAGAGCCATGATTACTAACTTTTTCATTCCCGAATTGAATAATCATGATGTCCAGGAGATGTGGTTTCAACAAGACGGCGCAACATGTCACACAGCTCGTGCCACAATAGATTTATTGAAAGACACGTTTGCTGACCGCCTAATTTCACGTTTTGGACCTGTGAATTGGCCTCCAAGATCTTGTGATTTAACACCGCTAGACTACTTTCTGTGGGGCTATGTAAAGTCATTGGTCTATGCGGTAAAGCCACAAACGCTTGACCATTTGGAAGACAACATTCGCCGTATTATTGCCGATATACGGCCACAAATGTTGGAAAAAGTCATCGAAAATTGGACGTCCAGATTGGACTACATCCGCGTTAGCCGTGGCGGTCATATGCCAGAAATCATATTTAAAATGTAATGCCACAAGATTATCTTTCGGATAAATAAAATTCATGTCAATCGAATAATCCATCGTTGTTTTATTGCAACTTAAAGTTCTATACCTCTATAAAAAACACCCTTTATATGCTAAGAAGTCATAGGCAGAATGCCTTCACAATTGCGGAATTTATTTTAAATGTTTTCATTCTATTTTTCTTTTTCTAACGGGCCCTCTATTATAATTTATTGGCAAGTGTTTAAATTTAGAAAAAAGTAAAGTCTATCATAAGGGGTCTTTGGTGGCATTTGTTAAATGATGAACATAAATTTATTTCTTTATCTCACTCTCTCTCTCTCTCTCTCTCTCTTCTCGGTTTCTACAATAAATTTAAATTTTTATTTCATGGAACAACAACAAAATTTAATTAATTTTGTTTATTTATTACACTGCACACCAAAAAAGAAAAACCAAGCATGCTTTTAGGCGTTCAGACATAATGTGGCAAAAATATCAATAAAATTAAATTATGAGTTTTCTTCTTTTTCTCTCCAACTAAAGGTGTCATTTGGCAATTTATTTTTGAATATTTATATTCTGAAAACACTCTTTAAAGTATGCTAAACATTTGAATTATTATGTTATATTATTATGTTATATTTATTATATTATGTGTGTATATACTAGGAAAATTCGTAGTTCTATATCGATTTTTAGTTGACAATTAAATTTTTTCAATTATTTTTGACGTCATCATTTCCTGTTTTGAAAATTATTATGGCATACTCTTTGGCTGTTATAGAAGATTTTTTTGTTTTTCGGTTTCAATCATGTTTTGGCATAAATTTTCATGAATTTTTGTTTTCTTTTCATTGTTTTTGTCAAAAGATATTAATTTCAGCATGAGACAGTTTTTTTTTTATGCAAATTTATTTCAATTTTATTTATCTATTCGTTACGCTTATGTGAGTTTTGCCTGAGATTTTTAATTGACAGCATCGCGAAATGACAGGAAATCATCTCTTGTTTGTAGGATTTCCGTTTAAATGTTTAAATTAAACGCGTTGCAAATTAAGTTAAAAAAAAAAAATATTTTTTTAATTAAAATGTCAGGCATACTTTTAGGTGTAGTGTGAAATTCTTAAGCTGATCCTCGCATTCGTACTTAATTGATCATTACAATCCCTTTAGTCAGGATTACAACCTATGGTAACCTCTTACATCACCCATGTTAATATGTGTTAGTTTTATAAAGGGTGTTTTTTATAGAGGTATAGAACTTTAAGTTGCAATAAAACAACGATGGATTATTCGATTGACATGAATTTTATTTATCCGAAAGATAATCTTGTGGCATTACATTTTAAATATGATTTCTGGCATATGACCGCCACGGCTAACGCGGATGTAGTCCAATCTGGACGTCCAATTTTCGATGACTTTTTCCAACATTTGTGGCCGTATATCGGCAATAATACGGCGAATATTGTCTTCCAAATGGTCAAGCGTTTGTGGCTTTACCGCATAGACCAATGACTTTACATAGCCCCACAGAAAGTAGTCTAGCGGTGTTAAATCACAAGATCTTGGAGGCTAATTCACAGGTCCAAAACGTGAAATTAGGCGGTCAGCAAACGTGTCTTTCAATAAATCTATTGTGGCACGAGCTGTGTGACATGTTGCGCCGTCTTGTTGAAACCACATCTCCTGGACATCATGATTATTCAATTCGGGAATGAAAAAGTTAGTAATCATGGCTCTATACCGATCACCATTGACTGTAACGTTCTGGCCACCATCGTTTTTGAAAAAGTACGGACCAATGATTCCACCAGCCCATAAAACGCACCAAACAGTCAGTTTTTGAGGATTACCTTCACTCCAAATGCGGCAGTTTTGTTTGTTGACGTAGCCATTCAACCAGAAGTGCGCTTCATCGCTAAACAAAATTCGCTTATGAAAATCAGGAACAACGGTAATCTCGTTTTGGGCCCATTCGACGAATCTACGCCTTACTTGATGATCGTTTGGCTTCAAATCTTGCACGAGTTGGATTTTGTAAGCACGCAAACCAAGATCCTTCCGCAAAATCTTCCATAAAGTGGATGGACACAGATCCAATTACTGTGCTCGATGGCGGATGGACTCATTCGGGTCTTCCTCAATGCTACGCTCTACAGCAGCAATAGCTTCTTCTGTACGCACCGTACACCGTCTCTGGGGATGCGAGTTATCAATAAGAGTAAACGTGGTGCGAAAACGTTCCATGGTTAATCGAATTAACTGCTCTGATGGACGATTTTGTCGACGATAAAATGGACGTAGTGCGCGATACGTTTTCCGCACAGAACCATTATTTTCGAAATAAAATTGCGTTGTTCAGGCGTGAGTCTATTCATGATGAATTGCCAAACCAAACTGAGAATAAATCACTTGACAGCTGTTAAATCGGTCGCCATCTTGAAAAGTAATGCCAACTTAAAGTTCTATACCTCTATAAAAAACACCCTTTACATGAGTGGTGAGATTTACAGTTTACAGAACCAAAGACTTTTTGAGAAACTTTTCATGGCAGTTTTTATATTTCTTCTCAGAATTTTTGCCAGAAGACAGTGGAGAAGAAGTCGCCGAAAGCAATATTTTTTCATATTTCGTTTTGATGCCTGAGCTGGGGTTTGAACTGCGGCCTTACGTCTGATAAACCAACACACTACCTACTAGATTACGGCGACGATTTACAGAATGCCTCACTGAAAGACAGATTTTTTGAGAATCCTTTCATGACAATTTTATTTTACTCTCAGAAGAGTGCGGAGAGGAAGTCGCTGAAAGAAATATTTTTTCATGTTTCGTTTTTTTTTGAGCCATGGATTGAACCACGGGCTCCTGTGTAATATGCCAACATACTACTTGCTAGACTATAGTGACAGCAAAGGTTGTTCATACAATTCAGTTAAATTTAGAAAATCGGTTCGTTTGATCAGATCACAGTCAAAAACAGTTTATAATAGCCGTAGAAATGGTTACGCATCCGGGTTTTATAAAAGTTTTTAATTTCTTAAAATACTTGCGACCCGTACTGCATTAGTCTACGACCATCTTCCCAGCTGTAAGCCCCATTTTGTACAATGGCTCAGTTCGACCTCCGGGTACTGTACTTGTCTTAATGGACAAGTACACGTACTCTAAGCCCCATGAGTCCTTTCCTTTTAAGTGGTAATGCCGTGCAATTGAATTGAAATTAATTTCACCAACACATAACGGTTAAGGGATTTGAATTTCACCCAAAAGGATTTCAATTTGCCAACCAAAATTTGCTTTTGACGTCATTTTAAAATCATGACAACAACAGTTTCGCATGCTTAAACATACGCAAATGGGTTTAAAAATAATTTTTTTATTTTTTTTTTTATTTTTTCACTCTCTTTCTCGCTCTCTTAAAAGATCTCATTAAAAGTGTATGTGTTCGGGGGGATATATGTATGTGTGTGTACATAATACAAATTGCCCGCATGAACATTTTCAATATTTCCAATGTTTTATAGACCGCGACAACAACAATAGCAACAACAATAGCGATAATAATAATAATCAAAATCAATTTATAAAATTATCAGCAACTGAACATGACTGACTAAATGCATGAATGAATGAATGAACACCTTTAAATAGGCAACAAAAAAAAAACAGAAATTAAATCAAACACGTTTACGCACACAGACACTGATGCCCAGAAAGAAGAAGATACAGTCACTTATAGTGACAATACCTACATACACTGTACAACGCATTATACCGTTACTTTCTCTGATTCCTACTGTTAGTGTGTATTCCTTTCCAAGCTCTCTGTCATCTTACTGCTGTGGCTTTAATGATTATAAACATTTATTATCAGAAAATGTAATTTTTTTTCTCCAGTTTGTGGTATTGTGCCTAAAAGTAGTCTACAAAAAAAAAAAAAAACGTAAACAAAAGAACAAACAAAATTATAAAGAAAAACAAGAAATTAGTGTAAATGCTAAAGAATAAATAAATTTTAAATAAATTCTAAGTCTGGAACCATGTAAAATAATGAGGCCTGTTAACATTTACAAATTCGAATACTCCTAAAAATAGTACATATTATCTGACGCCTTAAAGTATGCTTTACAATTTGCCACGCATTGTTTATCTGCTAGAAATGTTTATCGCCATTAATTCTCTTAATTTTTTGTGTCCCCCTCATGGTTAGATTGAAAGTTCAAAGTTTATCTAAGCAACAGACAGTTTTCTAAACGATTTTCCTTTTTAATGGCAGTTTAAAAATAATTTAAATCCAAGTCTGCAGTTAGGGGATATCTGCTGCTTTTGTTTTGTAATAGAATTTTGGAATTTTTTTGTTTATTCAACTGCTCTATTCGATAGTATAGGAGGAAGTAGTCGTAGTCTAGCTAGCAAGTGCAGTGCTGGGTTATTAGACATGAAGCTGTGGTTCAAATGTGGTTTTGGCGTCTTTCTTTCACCAGTCTTCTTACAAAAACTCTGTAAAGGAAAGTTGCCATGAAAAGTTCCTCAATAAAATCTGTCATTCAAAGTGGACTGTTAAGTTGTAGGTCCACCATACATACTAACTTATTTAATTGGCCATTAACAACTCGATTAACGGATTTCGGCCTGTCTCTGCTTCATGCGTGCGTGCCTACACCATTTGGTCACACGAATCGAATCGAATCGCTGCTTCGATCTGGTGCTTCCAACGCAAACAAGGTCGTCCTCTTCGCCATCTTCCACAGATCTCCGCATCAAATACCCGTCTCGCTGGAGCATCCTCCTCCATTCGAACGACATGGCCGAGCCAGCGCAGCCGCTGGATGTTTATTCGCTGCACAATGTCCATGTCGTTGAGACACTTATACAGCTCACTGTTGGATTTGAAGCGGAAATCATCGCCAACTCCTACTAGACTGAATATCTTACGTAGAACTCTTCTCTCGAATACTCTCAAGGCTGCTGTATCAGTGCTTAATAGTGTCCATGCCTCTGCGGTGTATAGAAGCACGGGGTGGATGAGCGTCTTGTAGAGTGTTAGTTTTGTCGTACGAGAGAGGTCTCTGCTACTCAATTGCCTATTGAAGCCATAGTAGCACCTGTTGGCAAGTGTGATTCTGCGTTTGAAGTCCAGACTGACATCATTTTTGATGGTAACGCCAGAGCCAATGAGTAGGTCCCCCTGCTCATGCAGAAAAGTAACCCCACGTCATGTGTGGTTTGAGAAGTCAGATCGTAATCCTGACTAAAAGATTGTAACGGCTAATTAAGCAAATGAGTAATTAAATACCAACCTAAGAGTGCCTCGATTACTTTGAACTTAAAAATAATGAGTGCATTAGTAAGTTATTAAATAAATATAGCATAACTTTAGGCGAATCCATTAAATTGATTTAACTGAGAAAATAATCGTATTCAGAAATATGTTGCCTGTTTAACATGATCTTTAAGGGGAAATTTTTAAAATATTAAAAAATATTTGTTATATTAAAAAACTACAGTCTACTTTTAGGATTGTTAAAAATGTCTATACATGTATACATGTCCATATTCGTATTTTTTCCATGAACTTATTAAAACGTTGTATTATTGTTGCCATATTTTACACAAAAAGAAACTCAATTTACAATTTTTGTTCAATTTTTTTTGTGATAACATAACTAAAGCCTATTATAAGGCAAAATTAAACACGATGTTTTAAATACCAGATTATCTTTTCTTGTTTCTCCTTTCTCTTCTTTTTTGCTTTTGTTGCTGTTGTAATGAATCCATTATTTTACCTTATTTTCCCCCTTTGCATAAAGCTTTTATATTTGATTGGTAAAATTTTTGTATTTTATTTTATTATGCTGTGTTGTTGTTAAAAAGCCCAATAATATTATTTATTTAAAATCTGTTGTCATCATTCAGGCGCCCGTAATATACATACATACATACGTGTTTACATGCAGAGCAAGAGAGAGAGAGAGAGAGAGAGAGTGAAATCCCTATACAATAAGCTGAAAAGACCGTTGAAAAGAGAATATCTCCACATTTGCTATTGAAATTCACACGTTTACACCCACATGAGTGAGAGTGTGTGTGTGTGCGTGCGGTTTCACATAAAATATTGACAATTTTAAATATTTAAAAAACCCTAAGGACCGGTTTATTGTTAAGCCCTGATAGGTAGGCTTTCATTGCTTGCTTTATGCATTTAAATTGGTTGTCATTGATGAAAGTTAAAGAATTTCATAATTTTGTTTCACTTTTCTCTCTCTTTTATTTCCATGTTTTGCTTTAATTGTTGCCTATTTAAAGGCTTTTATGCAAATGCCTTTTATAACGTTTTTCGTTTATTTTTAATTTCTCATAATAACGTTAATTTCCCTTTTGTTTTTTGTTTTTGCTCTTGTTTTAACATTTTTTTTGTGTTTTTTTTCTGAGGTTTACTGTGCTTTTTGTAATTCATGGCTTTTCTTGTTGCCTATTTTTAGGCAGCTAAATGGTAATATGTATGAATGCATAAAGTGGCCAAATTAACTAAAAATACACAATGTCAGCATGCAATTCTCTTGTCACAATTTTGTAGAATAAATTATTTGAAACCGACTGAATGAACGAATGCATTAACAAAACCGCACATACATATATTTTTGTGGTTAAAATATTTAAAAACCATTTTGTTTTGGACTTAAATTGCCCTTTTTATGAAGCATGGGTTGAAAGTGGAGTTTAGGGGCAAAATTAGTTGATCTAACACAGAAATTATAGACTTTATATAGAAATGTTTGCATACTTCCCGGCAGTTAAAAGAAGTTAAACTCAAATATTTAAAAACGCTGGCATTTTGTGTTTGAGTAGGAACCTTTAAAAGATGTGTGAGTGTAACAAATAGATGCCAATTTTTTTAAAAATGTTGCATATCTTCAGGTCTCTATAAATGAAAATGTGAAAAAATAAAGCCAAGAATAATAAAAAATTGTAGCATATTTTCAGGCAGTTAAAACACAGTAAAACCCCTCAATTTTTCCACAATTTCCTTGTTGTCAAGCTTTAAAAATAGCAAATTACCGTCATTTAGTTTAATTGTCAGCCAGTATTTTTTGACTTTTCAGACGCCATGTATTTTTTCTCTCATATTTGCCTGCTTGTGTGTGTGTAATATATGCAAGAGTGTGTGTCTGTGTTTGTAAATACAGTTATTTTTATGCTTTAAATGACCTTTTCCATTTTTATTCTCAACTCTCAAATCTTGTACCAGTGACGCATGTAGCATATTGCTCGCTTCTCTCCCTTGGAGTCATCAGCAGTTTTATTTTTGATGTGGTTGTTGCTGTTATTTTCGGAATATTTTTTTCTTTTCGAATTGAAATTTGATTTTATCATGATGACGATGTCGCCCGTCGTTTATTGTTGATTTGCAAGTGACGTTGTCTTGTTTTATTTCTGTTCTGAGATGCACAATGAAACCTTAGCTGCATAAATATTTATTTTTGGTTTGACATTTTCCCTTTTGATGACTTTTTTCTTAAGCTTTTTGTAGCATTTGCTTGAAACCACAAAAAAAAATTAAATTACTTTTGCATACTTTAAGGCGTTTACTAGGTTAATCCCAATAACACACACTTCTTGGTTTCTTTAAATTTATTCGCCTAAAAGTAGATTTTATTCATAGGTTTTCCTTTTGATTTGATGAAACCCTTAAGAACAAAACACACTGAAAGAGAGAGAGAGAAAGAGAGAGGGGGAGAGAAAGTGGGTTACAAAATTCTAAAAATAGTTTCTCTATTCGTCTGCAATTTTATTCTCTTGATTTTTCTGTTTTCAAAGATATTTTCAACATCAATGGACGTCACAACATTTTAGTTTCACAAGTGACACTTTGTTATCACCAATGACATACATTTACAAGCAACAACAACTACAACAACAACAACAACAATAGCAACAATAACAATAAATCATTAAAAATATTGTTATTGCCCTCCACCACCACCATCTATTGTTTCAAGAAGACAAGAGAAAAATAGAATTTATTTGTCAACTATGCTAAGGGGGTGGTCACCTCCAATAGAATCTGCTTGAGTGACACAATTTGTCTTTGTTTGTTTTAGAAACGCTTTTCAAGTAGAATTTCTTTTTGAATTGTTTTGCAGACCAGACCAGACCAGACATCTTTATGTCACAGCGAAATGAAAATATTTCTTCTCCTCTCCTCTCCTTTCTTTCTTTTCTCTCTTATTGTTTTTCGTTTTTCATTTTTACATTACTTTCTTGTTTGTATCTCTCTATTCATTCATTCATTTATTTTTTATTGCATACTTTTGTACGTTTTGGCAACGTGTCTGTCTCTCTATTTTTGTAATAAAACACCTAAAAATAGTCTTTAGTTTGTGGTTATATTTTTATAAATTTAACCATTTGTTGTTCGTGGTTTATTTACAATTAAAAGGTAGTTTCTGTTTTAAATTGCATTTCTGAGTATTTTTATATCAGAGCGCCTTAAGGTAGACAACAGTAGTTTGTATGATTTTAATTTGAAAAGCATTTTATGGGTTTTGCAAAAGTTTTTCAACAAAAAAAAATTATTTGGAAAATTTTATTTAAAGGTTAGAGTTGCTATTTTTTAGTAATGGAACACGTACGAGGGTGGTACTACAAATTAACAAATATAAAATGCAACAAACATAATCTACTTTTGGATCGATACACCCTTTCTGGTCTTAGACTTTAAGGTACGCTGTCAGGCTGGCTACTAATGGTATTAGATTTGTTTCAGATATTCTATCAGGATCTTTATAGATGGTAGGCGGCGCTTATGATGCATTAACACTATCCCATATGATCAACGCCTATCCGTTGTTTGTTTAATGTGACTTACCCACACTGACTCTGGTTAGGGGTAGGAGTTAAAACTGGTTCATAGGGCAGAGAGTTTCTCCTCAAGAGCTCATAAAGGAAATAACAATTCCTAAAAACGATGCGACAAGTTTTTCCAACATGGAAATTCGACCGCTGTTGCCTTAGTCTAGGAGGTAGTGTGTTGGCATATTAGATGTGAGCCCGTTGTTCAAACCCCAGCTGGGACATCTCGAGCAATAATGAAAAATATGAAAAAAAATTTAAATCGGCGACTTCCTCTCAGCCATCTTCTGCCAAAACCTTTGGGAATAAAATAAATTTGCCATGAAAAGTTTCTCAATAAAATCTATAATTCGGAGTCATCGATAAAATCAACATACACTACATGGGTGGTATAAGAAACTACGTTGTAATAATGATTGCAGGGTTGTAACGAATCCCCAATTCTGGACACCACACATGCGAATAGCAAAGTTCTTTTTTTTTTGCTTCATAATTACTTCCGCAGAAATTTTATGTTGTTTTTAGCATGTTACGGATCAAGAAATTTCAGTTTATGAATGTCCTCCTGACCAAACATAGACTCCATTATCGTAAGGTCTACTCATGGAGTCGATGAAACATTTCCAGTCATGTTAGATGCTGTGTTTAATCAAGCTGGTACCATAATTTCAAAATCCAAAAAGGCTTTCCTTTGCTCGTGACCAGAGGACAGCAATGAGTATTCAAAAAGATGAATAGGATCGAATCATACTCGTTATACCTGATACTTATACGCATTCATACTTATTTTAATATAATGGAAACTCTACTCATATTCAAAGTTTATATGTGTTTAATTTCAGTTGAACTCTCTTTATTATTTACACTACTTTTGTATGTCACCGTATACAACTCAACGATACAACAATAATAATCTGTTTATTCACTTTACTAGTTCTTATCACACAACTATTCGCTTTAAAACCACGACTTGTTTTGTTCACACGCAACTTCACACAAGGCTGACTGAATTCTTACTGACTCCTGCCTGCTTTGTCCAGCCCGTTTATAGTCCGACACAACCAGTCTAACGAACATTCTTCTCGAGAGCTCTATTGCTAATAAATTGTTGTTTGTGTACTTTGCTTATGTTGTCTATCCCTTTTTGTCACATACATGTGGTTGTTGGTACCAGGCACAACCAGGTTCGTTGTACATATGTATGTGTGCAGCTTTAGATAATCAACGCGTTCATTGTATTCTTAGTGTTGGTGTGTATTTGTATCGTCTGGCTTTTGTTTATCGTTTTTGTTGTTAAACGATATTAGGTCGTTTCGATTTGCGTAACAATATGCACGAATCACAAAATAAGTACGAACACTAAAATACTCACTAGAAGGTTGTGTCTTTTTTCTTTTGTTGTAAATGCAAAACAACTAAGACTGTAAATTTTGATGAATGATTCTAGCGACTCAGTCGAATCATTTTTAGGTATTCTAAGTATTTTTTTAAAGTTATGAATCTAAATGAGTAGGCTGGTTTATGAATCAAACATATTTCGAATGGTATGAGTTTGATGTCAACGTTGTACTCATACTCATTGCAACCTAGACTTATAAAATCAACGTTATAGTATGAGTATGAATGAATCAGAGTACATAGTTAAATGTCAATATTTTTGACTCCTCACTTATACTCAAGATTTCATGAGTATGAGCTTATGAGTAGCGATAAAGAGATTCATTGCTAATCTCTGCTTGTGAGTCTCTTAAAATCAATTTGATTTGCTTCTGCGATAATAATTTTTTGAAATATTTTCCATTTTTTGCTTTCGTTGATGAAATATTGTGAACAAATTTCTCTTTTTCTTTTTATTTTTCATTTTAAATTAAATTAAGTTCTCCTAGAAACAAAAAAACCCAAAATCAATAATTTCTTTATTCTCTTACTTTTCTTGAATATATATTTCCTCTCTCTCTCTTCTCTCTCCCTCTCTCTCGCTCTTATCTTTCGAAACTTGAAAAGAATCGAAGGAAAACAGCAGGAATTCCTCCTTGTATGTTTGTGTCAAAACTTAAATCACATCCTTTTTAGCTTTCTTTTTTTTTTTACTTTACTTTTCGTCTAATCCTGATAAAATATATTTCAAAAAAAAAGAAAAAAAGAAAAAGAATTGTTTGTAGAAAAGAGAACAAAAATATAAAAAAAAATTTACTTAAAAAAGCAACCCTTTTCACCAAATGAATGAATGAATGAATGAATGAATGCTTGAATGATAGAGAGCTGAACTAAAAATGTCTTTCCACTTTTCAAAATGAAATTTATTCCTTCATTTTCCAAATGCCACGAATACTACGAGTCTGGCTGCCACTAGAGACAAATTTTAAAGAAAAAACTGAATAAAGAAAACTTGTTTCTTTGTCGACACACTTAGCATATTTCAAATTTCCGCAATTAAGACAGAGAGAGAGACTGTTAGCCAAGAGCTTAGAAATTTATAGAAAATTAAAAATTTTTTTCCAAAAGAATAAATGTCAAGTTTTCAGCGCTTTAATGCTTCAATGGATACTGTTTTCCCCTCTATATTTTTCCTTTTTTGTCATATAAAAACGTATTGAAATTCATAGGATTCTAGAAGTTACCACTGCCTTACAATGTGAAATAAATTAAAGTATAACTGTAGGCGTAAAATATATAGTTTTTCTGGGAACTGAAGGTAAGCGATTATAGACGACTTATGTTTGTTGAATGGGCCCTAGAAGAGTTGCAATTTGCTCCTACTGGCTCAAATTTTCATTGAAACATTATATTCGGCGATGAGAGGAACATTTCTGTTAAATGGTAAGGCTTAGGTTTAGGTTAGCGGACGTGTACTTGCCAATTCTGACAAGTACAGTACCCGGAGGTCCAGTTGACCCATTGTACAACGTCCCAAAGAGAAGAGGAAGAAAGGAAGCAGAGGAAGTAGGAAAGGAAGCAGAGGTAGTAAAGGGTGTTTTTTTTATAGAGGTATAGAACTTTAAGTTGCAATAAAACAACGATG
Organism: Sarcophaga carnaria; assembly: GCA_958299815.1. Taxonomy (NCBI): domain Eukaryota; kingdom Metazoa; phylum Arthropoda; class Insecta; order Diptera; family Sarcophagidae; genus Sarcophaga; species Sarcophaga carnaria. Next base: position 154,418,300 of record OY283149.1, read on the forward strand.
GATTATTCGATTGACATGAATTTTATTTATCCGAAAGATAATCTTGTGGCATTACATTTTAAATATGATTTCTGGCATATGACCGCCACGGCTGGCGCGGATGTAGTCCAATCTGGACGTCCAATTTTCGATGACTTTTTCCAACATTTGTGGCCGTATATCGGCAATAATACGGCGAATGTTGTCTTCCCAATGGTCAAGCGTTTGTGGCTTTACCGCATAGACCAATGACTTTACATAGCCCCACAGAAAGTAGTCTAGCGGTGTTAAATCATAAGGTCTTGGAGGCCAATTCACAGGTCCAAAACGTGAAATTAGGCGGTCACCAAACGTGTCTTTCAATAAATCTATTGTGGCACGAGCTGTGTGACATGTTGCGCCGTCTTGTTGAAACCACATCTCCTGGACATCATGGTTATTCAATTCAGGAATGAAAAAGTTAGTAATCATGGCTCTATACCGATCACCATTGACTGTAACGTTCTGGCCACCATCGTTTTTGAAAAAGTACGGACCAATGATTCCACCAGCCCATAAAGCGCACCAAACAGTCAGTTTTTCTGGATGTAACGGTGTTTCCACATACACTTGAGGATTACCTTCACTCCAAATGCGGCAGTTTTGTTTGTTGACGTAGCCATTCAACCAGAAGTGCGCTTAATGGCTAAACAAAATTCGCTTATGAAAATCGGGAACAACGGTAATCTCGTTTTGGGCCCATTCGACGAATCTACGCCTTACTTGATGATCGTTTGGCTTCAAATCTTGCACGAGTTGGATTTTGTAAGCACGCAAACCAAGATCCTTCCGCAAAATCTTCCATAAAGTGGATGGACACAGATCCAATTCCTGTGCTCGATGGCGGATGGACTCATTCGGGTCTTCCTCAATGCTACGCTCTACAGCAGCAATAGCTTCTTCTGTACGCACCGTACAGCGTCTCTGGGGATACGAGTTATCAATAAGAGTAAACGTGGTGCGAAAACGTTCCATGGTTAATCGAATTAACTGCTCTGATGGACGATTTTGTCGACGATAAAATGGACGTGGTGGGCGATACGTTTTCCGCACAGAACCATTATTTTCGAAATAAAATTGCACTATTTGCAAGCGTTGTTCAGGCGTGAGTCTATTCATGATGAATTGCCAAACCAAACTGAGAATAAATCGCTTGACAGCTGTTAAATCGGTCGCCATCTTGAAAAGTAATGCCAACTTAAAGTTCTATACCTCTATAAAAAACACCCTTTGGGAAAGGAAGCTGAGGAATTACACGGACTAATAAAACACACAAGAGAGCGCGACGACACATGTGTATGTACACAAATTTGAAACGATAGCAATAATCCATGGGCGTCCAATGCAGTTTCAGTGTATAACGACTAAAGTTTAATATGTACTCTCCCCGAAAGGGGACTATTAGATTCTAGATTTTCCTATGCTCGAGCTTAATGGCAAGAAGTAACGGTTCTTCCATTAGGCCAATTGCTAGGATTAGTTCGGGGGTTTGTCATAGAAATTCAGTGCCTCTAGGCATCAAGTGGAGTCTCTGACTTATAGGTTCTCTGTGGGTCTTTGATTTCGGGCGGTTGTCTCTGTCCTAAAGATTCTCTGTGGCTCTGTTATATGAGAGTATATAAGCGGCTCATTTCTATAATCGGCGAGCTTAATACAAAATCACAAAGGACTCTGCGGGATATCACAACGATTTAACGTTTATGGTTGCAGGCAGATATTCTGTTTCCATAAATATAGATTCCTGGCGCCCCTGCCTCTCTTTTGACAATGAATTCGTCTTCCAAATGAATAATAATCGTTGAAGACTTGGCTGATCTAATACTGGCACAGCTAGAGATCTTTACTTACGGGTGGTTCTAAATCTAAAGTTAGGATTTAGGAGTGCTTTTACCATCATAAGAAGGGAATGAAAAATTGTCTTTGGATTGGGGAATGATTGCAGTCTGATTGAAATCGAAATATTTTCTGTTTGTAGGGATGTACAACAGGCTAAGACATGACCTGAGAGGCAGTTATCTCTCAGTTGCTTTCAAGACATAGCTTGGATACCAGGACAGAGAAAGTCCTGTATTGCATTGACTTCTTTATAGTTTGGCCATTTGTTGGTATCTTATTATTGGGGCTTAAACGGAAAATTGGAAAGCTTCGGCCACAGAATCTGTGGCCTGTAGGCTCTACGATCGCTGCAAAGTTCATCTGTACTGCCCATTAATCAAGGAAAGGACTCACTTATGCACGCCAATAAGGGTCTTTACTGTTCGATTCTTGATAATAAATCATGGCAACAGCTTTATTCATCCGCATAATGACTTCTGTAGAGGCCGCAGCGATAAAGAGAAGAGGTGAAGACTATTATTTGAGTAAAAGCTCCCCTGCTACAGTCGATATTGTCCAGGGTTTAGGAGTTAAAACTGCCGCTGAGATATTAAACTGAACGTACTGACTTGTACGCATCAATTTAAAGTTCTCAGCAATCTCTTGAGCCATTTAAAGTAAATCGCAGTGGGAAGTATGCAGCCAGTGTAGGGTGTGAAAATGAAATTTCGGACAATTGCAGCCCCTCTTTAACTATCAAGCCGCGTAAATATTTATCTTTTATCAGGCAATGCATATTTCATATTCATTCTTTACATTCTTTCTGTGTTGATACATGCCCCCAAGCTATTCTCTGCTCCTAATGGTCGATTTTAGTGGAATAATTTGTTTTTCGAAGACAAATTGATTTTGTTTTATTCATTTTTGCAAATGAAAATGTAAATGAAAGACAGAGAACTTAAGGGTGGTAATTCTAGCGTTACAAACAAAACAAAAACAAATCTTTAACTCTTTTGAAATTTCAAGCAAATGACACCTCTCTCGTATCTTTACTTCAAGACGTTAAACGAGTGCTTAGTGTTGGCTTCAAATAAAGTTATTCCAGGCATTGATTTCTATTGTCTCTTCTGCTTTCATTGAATAGTTGTGACGTAATTCTTGTCTTTTTTTTATTTTTTATTTTTGGTTAAAAAAATTTCTGAAATTCCTTTCGTTGGAATTTAATTAAAATTGGAAAATAATTCTCTTGTTGTTGTTGTTGCTACTGTTTGTCGTTTATCTTTTGTTTTAAAAAAAATTTAAAAATTCTCTAAAAAATTATACACAACACCATTACCATTCACATGTACGCTGTCTTTGAGAATGTTTGCGAAATAAATGTTGCCTACATTTAGGAATTCTTTAAATACCTAAAAGTAGGCAATAACTATTTGTATGAGAATAAGCATTTCTTTTGTAATTTTAGAAGAAAAAAAACTGAAAATTGTCAAATCTATTGCATTTATTATGCAATCTGCAAAGTAGTGGAAGAAAGGTGTAGCATTTCTGCAGAACCTTAAGACGGAATAAGAATTAAAGGACCTGCAGATGTTCTTTTTTTTGTCACACTCTTCGTAGTTTGATTTTGATCAGGTAAACTGCGGTTGTATACCAGCCCGTAGGTTTTTACATCTGAAGTAGAAGTCTTTATGTTGTGTATACGCCCTTAATTAGGTTCAACTAACAGTCGTTGTTCTTATAAATTTTTTTTTATGATTTCTGCAAAATGGAAAAATCCTGTTTTAATATTTCAAACCCTTGTTTTATAGCAAACTGTTATAAATTAAGGCGAGCATTATTTTTATGGTGCACTGCATTACCTTTGGGTCCAATCTAACATTTATAGGCTATTTTGAATGCATTTTTTTCATAAAATTGGGTCCCTAAGGTCCTTAAAACTAGGGAAACACAACTTTAATTAATCGTTGCATAATTTAAGGCAAAAACCGATTGATTTCTATGCTTCACTGCATTATCATGGTGTTAAATTATTTGTAAATTCAAGAGATTTTATATTCCACATAATTTAGATAGGATTACTGATAATCTGATGAATAAAATCCATTGAAAATAAATTTAAAAAAGACAATTAAACTCAAGTAACAGGACAGCCATAACGGTTTAAACGAAATTATTGTCGCTTTTTATTCTCACAATAGTAAGGCAAAATTATAATCGGTTACACAAATGTTTCATACACATAAACACACACACGCACATAAACATCTATTCTGTACATTTTGTATGCATTAGTGAGAGTTGACGTTGTACTGCAAACAGAAAAAAAAGTACCAACAAGTGAACTCTGACGTTTGCATGTCGATTAGAACATTAGCATGGCGTGTTATAAAATACAAAAAAAAAAAGAAAAAAACAATACCAATAACAATAACAACAGCAGCAACAACGATTAAACTTTTTTTATTGTTTTGTTTTCCTTTCGATTAAATGTTAACGTAGTTGTTGTTATTGCAAATGTTTATGGTAAACATTGAAATAAAAAAAGAATGAAAGAAGAAAAAAAAACGAAGCGAAACGAAACCAAACGAAAATAATAACCGCAAGTAACCATTAAAAGAATATTAAACAATAAAAATAGAAACGGAAAAGAAACAACAACAACAAATAACAAATAAAACAAATTGAGTAACAGGAATAACAATTAAAAAAGCAAACAAACAAACAGTTATTAAACACACGCACACATTCCATTACACAAGTTTAATGTGCGTTTAAAAAAAAGAAACGCTTTTACACTCTCCCTCTATCTCTCTCTCTCCCACCCGATCTCTTATTTATTTCATGTATTTAACAGTGTGTTGTAGTAAGTGCCGCATGTAAAGTGTAAACAAAACTGTGTCAGTTTTTAACTGGTAACCAGAGTTACCCGCGTTAAAATAAAAAAAGAATAGGAAACGAAATTTCTTTTTTTTTTTTGCTGAGAACAGCTGAAATGTGCGTGTATGTTTGAAAATTATTGGTTACACTTCCGTATAAGCGTTGAATAAGATTGATATTCAAAATAAAAACGCCGTTAAATATGTTAAGAAAAGTTTTGTGTAAAAAATAGACAACCAGTAAGGCTAACTAGAGGCATTTAAATACTCCTACCGCAGGCTCTTTTTTATTCTGGTTTATGTTATTGCTTGTAGTCCGTTTAAATTAAAAGAATAATTCTGTACACACCTCAATGGGCTAAGTAGCCTCATATAATTTTCATATACTTTCTCGTATATTGGTTTGGCTTTTTCAAGCGGTTTGTGTCTTTGAGGACTTATATGGCATGGCACTTATTTATTCTTTATACAGGATTACTTCTCATTAGCTTCTCACCCCACCTATGTTGCGTTTGTTAGCTTTGTTCAAATGTAGGGGAACGAACCCACAGTTTAAAATCGACATAGTATGGCAGATCTTTTTCTTGCCAAAAGACTGCAAATATTAAAAGATCTTTTCATATTTCATTTTTGTTCGATATGAGTTGGACTTCAAACCTTGGGCTCGCGTCTCGCAGTGCCCTACTAGACTAGACTTCATATTGTATAAGCCATTAAAATCTTGAAAGACGATTACACACATATGTACATACACATAACTGGTCATTATAACCCTTCAGTCAGGATTCTGGAGCTAGTTTCGCACACAACTTATGTTGTGTGTGTTAATTTTATAAATGAATAGTGGGACCAACAGTTTAAAGTCGACTCCAATGTTAGATATTTGAGAAACCTTTCATAGTAATTGTTTTTAATCTCAGAGTTTTTGCCTGAAATCTGCTGAGAGGAAGTCTCCGAAGAAATATTTTTTTTATATTTTCGTTTTGATGTCTGACTTGGGGTTTGAATCGTAGCCTTACGTCTAATAAGCCAACACATTACGAACTTCTACATACATACATACTCTTTAGTAGAGATTACGACCTAGCTTCTGATTTCGTCAAGCCTAATAAGCCAAGACACAACCCACTAGCCTACGGCGACTTCATATTGTATGGAGACATTGAAATCTTGAAAAACAATTACAGGGAACCTTTAGCGAACAAAAATATTCTGTTCGAAGCAATATTTTACCCCAAAAATGCCCGGAACATTCGATATTTTTCCTTACAAATCTCTACAATATAACGCAATTTATTTCTTTTATTTTTGGATATTCATTCCATATAAGTTCACAATGATTTTTCTCTTGCAGAATATGTTAAAAATTGTCTAGAAACTTATGATTGGAAAATGTTCCTTCATCCTTCCATTTGTTTCAACCGATGTAGAACAATTGCACGCAAATTACATTTCCTCTGAGAAGAGAGTATCAGAACTTGTCGTGATTTATTGTTAGTTTCCCAAAATGTACAGCTCCTTTGTTAAGGATACGGAAACAAAAATAATACAAACATTTTTTACAATAATAGCCAAAAAATTTGGCAAATATTTCCATATATTTTAAGCTACACCCCATACCCCATACCTCATACTTCAAAAGATTTCATTTAAATTTTGATTTTATTTTTAAACGCAATAAGTGTATGAGGATGGTATACTGCTTTAATCCCCTGAATTATTTTTGGTTTATTGTTTTCTGTTTCTTTTTTGTAATAGCCATTAATTCCTAGAATTTAATTAATTATTCTCTCATAAATAAAAAACTTTTAATTATGCATACTTGTTTCTTTCTATTCTGCTTTTTTTCATCATAATTATTTATAAAAGCACAGATTTCCTAGTAAAAGTATTTTGAAAAGTTTTCTTTTTTTTTTCTAATTATTAATGGAAATTATAAAACAAGTTATTTTTAATATAAACGGAAACAAAAATAAACTGAAAGTAAACTTTTATGAAATTTAAAATTTTAAAAAATTTATTTCTTTAAAAAAATTTGATTTTTAAAAATTTTTGGCAAAGAAAACTAAGCTTTAAAAAATTATCTTCTATTTTTTGCCGCTAATCATTCTTCAGTTAATTCTTCTTATTGCATAAACATTTTACTTTAAAATTCAAGTGTATGTTTCGTTAACCAACACTGAATTATTTTTTCCTTTCATTTCTTATAGAAAATCCTTTAAGAAAAACATTAAAATTCCAGTATTTTTTTTCGTACTTGCATGGGAATATAAAAAAAAAATTCAAGAGTGTGTGTGTGTGTGTACAAAAAATTACAAGCATGACATTCGAAATATGTAAGCCAAACGACGTTATTTCTTTATTTATTATTGAAACGACGACGACAACACAATCGCTAAGAAAATTAACAGCTACACACAGCTCTTCTAATTCTCTTTATTACGTACATATGTATGTATGCGTACGTAATAATCTATACAGAGTATGAATACTCATTCACTCATTCACTCACTCTCTCATACAAATGCTACTCAATAAAATACGTATTTTTATTAGAGTATACACTCTATACAGTATGCAGACATGCACGCACACCACTTAACATTTTATTTAATGACGTCGATGACGACCATGATTGTTTTTATTTTTTTCTTTCCAACGAAGAAAAAAAAAACACGAGAACAGAAAAAAAAATTAACAACAAACAAACAAACAAACAATGTGTATATGAATGTTAGTCATGACATGACACCACTACAATATTTATTTTAGACAATTATACACACACATACATTTACACTTACATTGTCTTACACAAACACACACACACACGCACACAACAATTTAGTCGTCATCAGCATAAACACAGTGTGGAATAAAATAATGCGGATTTGGTTTTTCGTGGATTGTAGGCAAATTCTCTACGGAAGAAAAATATTTTTTAACACTAAAGACGTCTAAACTACTGAACCGATTTTTATGAAATTTTCGCTGTATATTCCTATTAGTGGGCGTGGCAATTTTATTAGACAATAAAATTTTTTTATTGTTTAGTTAAAGAATGTTTACATCCAGAACAGAAACTTCATTTGTTCGTAATTCTTTTCTTGAACTTTATTTTGTATCCAACTTTATTGAAGTATGGGGTCTTCCAGCAGATACTTCCGTACTCGGAAAGTTGTTATTTGTTTATTGTGTTTTGCCAAATCGCCATTGATGACCATCGATACCAACGTGTCTCCGCCGAATAGACTCTGTAGCAATGAATTTGAAGATTATCATCAGGAATGTCAAATTTGGGACATTACCAAATCCAAGGAGATCCAAGAGCGTTTAATGTATGCCGAAAAAGTCACTGTTTGGTGTGGATTTTGGCCAGGTGAAGTGATCATATTTTTATTTTGGATAACAACGTTGGCAAGGACATCCCCGTCAATGTAAATTTTGATCTGAATTGGCATCGGCATGTGGTTTCAATAGAATGGCGCTACGGCCCATAAACATACATACATACATAATTGGTCATTACAACCCTTCAGTCAGGATTACGACCTAGTTTCTCACACCACTTATGTTGTGTGTGTTAATTTCATACATGAGTGGCGGGACCTACAGTCTTTAAAGTCGACTCTGAACCACAGATTTTTCAGAAACTTTTCATGGCAATTTTATTTACTCAGAGCTTTTGCCAGAAATCTGCTAAGAGGAAGTCGTAGAAGAAATATTTTTTGTATTTTATTTTGATGTCTGGCCTGGGGCTCGAACCCTGGCATTTCGTCTAATAAGCCAACACACTACCTACTAGACCACGGCGACTTCAACGGCCCATAAAACTAACGCCAAATTGGATATTTTGCGCGAGCAAATTGAGGGCGCTGGCTCGGCAATGTCGGAGGAATGGAATAGGATGCTCCGGCGAGACGGATATTTGATGCAGGGATAATGGCCAATTAAGTAAGTAAGAATTTGAGGGCATGTTCTTCTCACGAGGAGGTGATGTCAATTAGCTACCGAGATCGGCTTTTCCTCTTTGGATTTTTTCTGTAGGGTTTCCTTAAGTCCCAGATATATGCGAGAAACCCACAAACAACGGCGGCCCTCAAAGCCATCTTAAAACATGAAATCGGTCACCAGGTTCATGCGCTATTGTTATGATAAATTGTAGTACATTTCAATTGCGATTAATTATTTTATTTTAACGACAATTGGCTTTTCAGAGCGTGATGTTACCAATATTATGTGCAATTGTGCTTTCCTTGCTAACTTACAAGTTACAAGAGAAATGTGGTAGAAAGAGAGAGAGAGAGAGAGTGGTACGTGATCTACAATAATTTAATATCTTTTCAATAATTATTTAAAAAAATAAACTCTGTTAAGAGTAAAACTACCGAGTAACGATGTAATAACCTCATTCAACATAAAAGAGTGGGGTTGATATCACAGAAAAAATGAGCACGAAAAAAATGTCAAGTAAGCAGGAACATGTTAAAAAAAATTGAAAATAATTTTCTTCTTTTCTTCTTCAAACGCAACGTGTTTATTAAGAAAAAAAGAAGAACTTTTTTATGAAACTTCTTAGCATGTCTATTGCTACTACACGAGACACTAACATGTCAATAATATTGACATTAATTTCGCAAAAAAAGAAAGAAAAAGAAGAAAAAATATATTTAAACTCATTGCAAAACAGTATTCTTTAACACACATTGGCTGGCATTATTGCAACGTACAGATACAAAGACCACATTGAATATGTAGGGGAGACAGGGATGGTAAAAATTCGTTGCCTGCTTAGACCGTTTTAAACCACAATCGATAGTGAATACTGAAGCAAACTTTGATAGCTTATGTGCATAAAAATTATTTCAATAAACAGAAGTCAAGATTTTGCCTGCAGATGAAACTAACTTTGCTTTTTTTGCACACGGTTCTTCCAATCTAATTCACTGCTTTGTCAAGTTATTCGTAATGGATGTGAAGTGTTGGACCCAGTCTCAGTTTTGTTGCGATTCCAACCTAGTTTCGAGTATTGACACCTTTTATCTCAAACTCCTCAGTTTTATATGTGCTACCCTTAGTTTTTTAAGGATTTTTTTAAAACCTCAACTGCAAGATATTCAATTCTATTGTTATATTACATTACGGCAGCAGTGTAACCTGAGCTTTACTGTTTTATGGCGAAAATTCCATATTTTTAAGCAGAACTCGTCTCTCATCAGATACTAGTCAAGTGGCCAGGGAATCGGACAAAGCGCTGCAAGCAAAATGCGTTCTTCAGCTGCACTATCCATATGGGTATTGCTATCCCTGCAAGTTTCTGCAGTCTGTAACGCCCATAAACACTTCTTCCTGTTTTCTCTTCCTCTCCCGTCATCTAATTTCCTAATTCCAACACGATACACTAAGTGAGTAGGCCATCGCCTGAGTATTCGTTTTATAAACAAAAAACCTGTTCTTTGCCTTTCTGCGATTTCCGTGGTATTTGTTAAGAATACAGTGGTGGCCTTATAATTAGGAAACGACTTAGCAACATGTATGTTTGTTAATTTGGTTTACAGTTTTCACTGTGTAACTGGGATCAAAGGCTTTCTTTGGAGGACGTCTTACATACGTTTTTCCATTAGACATGGGACAAATTAAACTGAGATTCGTCACTCCAGAGAACTCTGTTCCAGAAACATCGTTTCTAATTATAAGGCCACCACTGTATGTCCCTCTAGGTGTACCGTTTATTTCCATTACATAATCATGCCATAATGCCACCGCAGTCTAGTAGGTAGTGTGTTGGGTTATTAGAAGTGAGGCCGTTGTTGATACTTCAGCCCAGACATCTCGAGCAAAACGCAACATGAAAAAAAAATATTTCCTTCGGTGACTTTCTCTCAAAACTGCCAAGAACTGTAGATCGAAAATGTCATGAAAAGTTCTTCAAAAATCTGACGTTCAGAGTCGTCTTTAAACTTTAGGTCCTTGCCACTCATGAACAAAATTTTCACACACAACATGCCATCGCCAACTCTTTTGTTGAGCATAGCTAGTCCTCCTCATTCAAACGGTTGGCCTCACAGACTTTTTAAAATAATTTTCTATCGAAAACGCTCAGCAAGACTCCTTTGATAGTTGCTTGGTTCAGAGTAGAGAGTTATTTTCGTCATTTTGGTGAGAAGACTTTCTACTTAATCTGGTGTCCGCAAACAAAATAGTTTTCATTTGCCAACAGCACTGGCTTTCTTTTTATCTTTAAAAGTCTAGAGATTAAGATTTAAAACCAACTGTTTAAACACCTTAAATCCCCTCTCCTACTTGTATGTTGGTTTAAAACACAACGAAAACTTAAAAAAAAATAGACTCGAAACAGTTGAGCACTCCATTATAAAGACACAATCAAACAACAACAACAGCAATTAGAAAAAAAGCTGACAACAAAAATTTCTCTCTGACTAACGACTAACTGGACTGCTTGCCGACTGACTACTGTTGAGTAGAGTCGTACGAAGGTGAGGCAAGGCGAGTCTATGTTTGTTTGTCTCTTCAATTGAATTTTTCAACAACAAAATTCTGTACCTAAAATGTTAAAGTGTTGCTAAATATTGTATTAGATTTAGTATGTATATGTGTGCAAATGTCTATGACACTATGCATGTGTGTGTGTGTATAAGTGTGTTATAAGTGTGTGTTTAATATCACTCTCGGGTATTTTTACAATGAAAGTAAATTCCATTATTCTATGAAAATAGAAAAGAGAAGAGAAAAAAAGTGGCAGTAGTTGCAAACGATGTCTAGTTTTTTGCTCTCCTCTATCTCTCTCTGTCCTCACTCTGTCTCTCTCTATTCTATTTTTATTATAACATTAAAGAGTTTTTGCTGTATTTTTAATAGAGAGAAAAAAACCTACCAGAAAAGCAAAAACTTTTATCGTTTCAATGAAAAAAAAACAGCAAAAAACCCAGAAAAGTTTTGAAATTTTTTCATGTCTTGTCCTATTCTTTTTACATATTTTTTGTGTCATTGTCATTGCATATTGCCCCAAGTACACTGCCTGTTTTTATATACCCGTAGTCATATTGTCATCTATAAAATGATAGACAGACAGACAGACAAACACAAATTTGTTAGAATAAATACGTATAAAAGGAACGAGTACATAACAATTTCAGACAAACAATATCACCGAGAATGTACTTTGAAAGGCAAATAAACGACAGAAGGGGACACAATATGTGTATTTGCGTATGTTGTATGTGTAGTAGTTTACAGTAGCAGCAGACAAATGGTTGTAAATCACTTTAAAAAAAGCCAACTACCTCGTTTGGGGACTATGTCGTGTTAAATCCAACTCCTCTTTGCCTGTGCTAAAGGACTGTTACGGATGCCATTCTATGGCAATACTAATGCTCCCTATTCTGGTATTTATTCCTTTGTAGTTTCCCGTCAGTAACATGTGGCCACAATATAGTCACTCCAATCAGATAATTTTTTTTTTTTTTGTATTGAACCGGAGGTGGGAATCTTCTAAGGACACCTTTGTTCCAACAAAAGAGTCCACGATTCACCATCACTGGTAACTATGTACTAAACCCACCCCTACATCCTTCTCCACCCGCAGGACTCTCGTAAGGTATAATTTCGAGGAGGGCTGGTTAGCTTTAAACCTTCGGAGTTCCAGCATAACTTCAGCCATTCTCTGGCTGTATTGGCTCCATAGAATCCCAGAATTCAGCATCTCTTCCATAAGCCGGTTTGGTGCCAAACTCGTTTCCTCCTGCCATCCAAATCTGGGGCAGCATGTTAGAATATGCTCCGCATCTTCCTCCTCATGTACACAGTTTGGGCATATAGGGGAAGTATCATGGTCAAACCTGTGCAGGTACATCCTGAAGCATCCAAGACCAGTTAGGAGCTGTGTTTTTTCTCCATCCAAGGGGTTATCTCCATCTTCCCTTCAAATTGTTATCCCATCGCGACTGCCATTTGTGTATGTCCTTCGTGCCTCCGCTTTTATGGCTGCTTTTGGTCCTGACTACTTGAGACGGCGAAATAATATCCGCCACATCTCATCCGCCAATATGTCTATCGGTATTGTCTTTGCCAAGACCTGTATCAGGACAGTGTCTGATGCCTGAAGTCACTTATCTGTCTAATCGCGCTTAGACGTTACACCGAGGACTCTAATCAGATCTGTGACCAGTTGAATGCTAAATATTGTGTTCTATCCATCTTTTTCGTGTGTTCCTTGGAGCGTTTCATTGCAGTGCTTATCTGGCAATATCGTTTATTTATTTGCTTAGGGTTTGGCTGATCCTTTTCCACTTACGCCCCCTTAATTCTGCTCGATAATACTGCCTTTGGTATTCAATTGAACCAGAATATCATCGTGATTATTCGCAGACACGTACTTAGCAGACATGACGTAACTTGAAGTCCATCAACTCCATGTCTCTCTGCCATAAAAAATTACGAATTTGGCGTTCGTGTTGAGTGAAGTCGTCTCAGTCTAGTAGGTAAAGTGTTGGCTTATTAGACGTAAGGCCGCGGTTCAAACCCCAGGCCAGACATCAAAACAAAATACAAAAATTATTTCTTCGGCGACTTCCACTCAACAGATTTCTGGCAAAAACTCTGAGAGTAAAATAAAAATTGCCATGAAAAAGTTTCTCAAAAATCTGTCGTTCGGAGTCGACTTTAAACTGTAGGTCCCGCCATTCGTGTATAACATTAACGTACACAAAATAAGTGGTGTGAGAAACTAGGTCGTAATCCTGACTGAAGGGTTGTAAAGACCAACTATGTAGGTATGTATGGCTGCCTTCCAAAATGTATCAATACAAAGTTTGTATGCAGTTCTACTACTGTATATAAACTATGTAGATATGCAAAGTAACCAAACAGTACATCAACTATAAATCCGATGCCCGATTGCTTTTTGAATGCGTTAAAAATACACATTGACGACGTTTTGAAATAGAACACATTGTATACATATATTTTGTACAGCGGCATTATGAAACACGATACTTCGTTCAAACACAAGGTAACTTACATTTTGGAAGGCAGCCTATGTATGTTAAGTATGAATAGTCTCGTCTGCCTTGAGATGAAAATTTTTCTAGAAATGCTGCACTTCGTTTGGCCTCGATACATGCTTAACAGGCTTTGTCTTGATCGAAAGTATTGCAGACGTTTCAGTATTCAATTCCTTTTTCTTTTTTAAATCAGATTTTCAAGTTTCAGGCTGAATTAACCTCCTCCTTCGCAACTTGTTTTAGGCTCTGTTCGCAAGCCTTTGGTGATATTTTATACTGTTATGAGCTTCTTCTACACTCTTTTCTTAATTCAATCAAATTTTTAAAGCGTTTTTTCTCCTTTTTTTTGCAACTTCCTGTGTGCTTTTTCCGTACCCAATAATAATGACATGCCCTCCAGTTGCTGTAAAAGCATAGAAAATTAAATGCGAGTACGATTGTTGGTAAGCGTAGGAGTAACGATGTACCTTTGGGTTACAAACTCATCTCTGTCTCTCTGTCTCTCTCTCTCTCTGTATTAAATTACCATTTGCAGCACCCAGAGCAACAACTGCAGCAACAACAACAATCATTATTCAATTAAATAAAAATCAAATCAATGTTAATCAATAAATGTAATGTTGGTTGGGTTGGTTGGTTGGGTTGGTGTGTGTGTGTGGTGGTAATTTTACACTCTTAATGACATTATCATTGACGGCTCAATGGTCGCGTTACACTTTTTATTTCGTCTTCTTCGTCTTTATTTTTTTTTCATCTCCTACTTCTTCCTCTATATTCCACAGACACATCGATTAGGGAGCAAATACGTTCAAAAAAAAGTTATCGATTGTAAAAAAAATATTGCAAAACGAATCTCTCTCTCTCTCTCTCTGTTACCCCTAACAAAGGCTTCCCTTTCTTTATCACCATCATCATCATCATCGTCGTTGTAATTTTTATCACATTTTACCTCGTAAATCCTTGTATTCCCTTGTATGTACAACAGATATTCCAGATGAGTTATGACAATCAAATAAAAAAAAATGTTTACATGCACTATGGGTCCTTAACTGATTAAACATAAAGATAAGCAAAGAAAAATTTTAAATTCTTAAAAATTAAAAAACAAAATGCTGTAGCTGGAATGGACTTGGCGGAAGAGACAGGAAGCCTCTCCTTTGGCTACAGGCAATGAAAAGAAGTGTTAAATCTACCAAAGCACCTTGGAATCTTGCCAGAACCTTAACATTGAAATCAATGAAGCCAATGCGCCTCGAAAAATCCTCAATCGAATATACAATGAGACACGAGAGTGCCAAAGGATCTGATGCATAATTAGGTTTGACTCTCTATTGGCGAATTTTGAAATGCCCACAGATTACGTCTCTCCGATTATGATTTTTTGTAAATCGTTCTCCCGGTATGTGAGGATTGAGGTGCTCAACGCTCATCAGGAGTAAAAGAAGAGGAGGAGGAAATAGTCGACATCCACTTACTTACTGATTTGGTTATTAAAACTCTTTACCCAAGATTACAACCTAGTTTCTCACAAAACCCATGCTGTGTGTGGTAATTTTTATTCAAGAGTACCGGGGTCTACAAATTAAGGTCGTCTCCAAGCGACAGATTTTATTTATACTCCCAGTTTTTACCAGAAGACTGCTGGAAAGAAGTCGCCCAAGTATTTTTTTTTTTTTGAGTTTAATTTGGTTGGAGATGTCTGATCCCAAACCCAGGTCAGACCTCGCATCTAATAAGCCAACACACTAACTAATCTGGTACGCAATCACCGCATTCTAGGAGGGTTGACTGTGGGAACTAGACTTGTCGACATCCATTGTGAACAAATACAGTGATGGCCTCATAATTAGAAACGATGTTTCTGTAACAGAGTTCTCTGGGGTGACGAATCTAAGTTTAATTTGTCCCAATCTGATGGAAAAACTTATGTAAGGCGTCCTCCAAACAAAGCCTTTGATCCCAGGTACACAGTAAAAACTGTAAAACAAATTAACAAAACATACGTGTTGCTAAGTCGTTTCTAATTATAAGGCCACCACTGTATAAGCCTCAACTACTCAAAAAAGTTGATTGAATTCGATTGACTAGGAGATTGTAGCTTTCTTCAGTAATTTGGGGATAATATCCTTCTGTATATCTTCTGATAGTTGTGACAGAATATGTCCTTACCAGATGCCTTGCTTTCCTTTATCATCTTAGGTTAGTTTCGATCAAACTGGCAGCCGCCTAATCGGACACAACTTACTTGGTTTCTGTCAGGTCCCGTTGGAATACTGATATTACCCCTTCCGCCATAATTATAGCTTCTCATTGGCATTTGTAACCACCCTGAGAGTCTTATGAACGTGTGCCTTTTTTCTGAAATTGCCTTTGGCTAGATATGTTCTGTCCCTAAATTCTGTGTGTTCAAGAATTCACCTCTTTATGGGTTTTCAAGTGCCGGAGAAGAATATGTTTTATGGTCTCTTTTTTTCCTTGTCGTTGCAGCTTCTGCAGACGTCCATTATAAGGTGTTCCCATTACAATTGCTACGGGTTCCTTAGATGGAATCTTGTTACGTTCAATGCAAATGCTGTTCTGCATGTATTCATGTCAGGCTAGATCTGTCTGGAGTCTCTACAAGTGGGATCGTTTTCCCATCTTGCTTTTGCCAACGAATGGAGTCTTTGTGAGACCATTTGTTTGTTTACCGCCCATGGAATGAAATTGTCCGTGGTATCAGCTTTAGAAAGCTGCCGTTGGCTTTGTTGTTTTGGTCAACAGTCAATTGAAAATATTTCACAATTTTTTTTTCTCTTCAATCATGCTGTCCTACCAGAGATCAACAATGAGCATTCAAAAAGATGAGTAGAATTGAATCATACTCATAATTCCTGATACTTATATGCATTCATACTTATTTTAATATCATGGAAATTATACTCATTCAAAGTTTGAAGTTCTCATTATCTTAACAACACGTATGATGTTGTTGATTTCGACTCTCCATAGCTCAACATATACACGAAGCACAAAATAAGTATGAATCGCATACGAACACTAAAATACTCACTAGAAGGTTGTGTATTTGCTCCGCTTGCTGCTCTGTCTATCTTTTTTGCTTATGTGTCTTTTCTAAATTTATGAATCTAAATGAGTAGGTTAGATTAGAGGACGTGTACTTGTCAAGTAAGATAAGTACAGTACCCGGAGGTCGAATTGACCCATTGTACAACGTCCTAGTTTCTCACACCACTTATGTTGGGTGTGTTAATTTATACATGAGTGAGGGGACCTACAGTTTAAAGTCGACTCCGAACGACAGATTTTTATTTATTGAGAAACTTTTCATGGCAATTTTTATTGACTCCCAGAGTTTTTGCCAGAAATCTGCTGAGAGAAAGTCGCCGAAAAAAAATACTTTTTGTATTTTGTCTTTGATGTCTGGCCTGGGGCTCGAACCCAGGCTTTTGCGTCTAATAAGCCAACACAGTACCTACTAGACTACGGCGACTTCGAAAAAAATGCTTATGATGCTTATGAATCAAACATATTTCAAATGGTATGAGTTTGATGTCAACGTTGTACGTTGTACGTTGTACTCATTGCAACCTAGACGTTAAATCAACTTTGTAGTGAGTACGAATGAATCAGAGTACATAGTTAAATTTCAATATTGTTTGACTCCTCACTTATATTCAAAATTTCATGAGTGCTTATGAGTAGCGATAAAACGATACATTGCTAATCTCTAACATGTATCCATGTTGGGCCAGATTTGATCTGTCTGGTGCCTCTACAAGTGGGTACTTTATGTCATCATAAGCTTTGCCATTGAATGGAGTCTTAGCAAGGTCACATTTGTTTAACGCCCATGTAAGGTAAGAGGGACGTGTACTTGTCAATTATGATAAGTACAGTACCCGGAGGTCGGGCGGTATGGACACCTATTGAGAAAAGGTTGTTGGTAAACACATACCTTAATTGTACGTCTACAACGGATGTTCTCGGTTATCCGGAGGTCGAATTGACCCATTGGAAGGATTCATTTAAATTGCCAGCTTTGGCAAGTGCATTTGCCTTATTGTATGGTCAACAGGTCAATTGCAAATAATTGCGCAACAAAAACTGTTGCTTTTTTGTTATAATTTTTTTTCTTCTTTTAAATCATGCTCTCCTACCCATTGTGCAATGGCTGTAGTGTACGAAATAATGTTTCTCCTCTCGATTTTTATATCAACTTCTGGTAACATTTGTTAGTACATGGCCTGCTATGCTATTATATTGTATGTATACAAGTATAAATAGGGATTTGTATTTTATGTATAACCATGTACATATGTACTCTATGTATACTACCATATATGTGTACTTGTATTTGTATTTGTAGTTGTGTATGCAATAGATGGCTACTCTGTTTTTTTTTTTATAAAAATTTTCAATGAGATTTTCTTTCTTTGCTCATAAACTTTGGTTGCTACAACATCGTCATCATCATCATCGTCAGCATTATCGTTATTATGATGATGGTTGTCTATGTATTGCTTGTGTAGTGGTGATGGTAGTTGTTTAGCCATTGGGGGCATGCAACAATATTGTAAAGATTTGTTGCTGCTACACTTAATATTTACCACACTCGAGTGGAGTGTATGATGATTGTATAGCAACAACCAAACGGCAATAGCGCAACAGTAAAAGCGTCTAGCAAAACATTAAAAATAAAAATTTATTTTCCAAACGGGTATGTGTGCGGGTCTGCTTATGTTCTCGAGAGTAGGAGGAGTAGGAGTGGGGAGTAGAAGTAAATTTTATTGCCTTTTTTTGTCGAGTTTATTTTCGTATTATTTATTGTGCAAAAATTTTCATGAAATTTATGAAATCACAATAAAAAAAAATGTTGCAGCTCCTCAACAGAAAGAAAGAACACAAGGAAAGGGGAAGAATATTCCATTTTGATTGCCCGGATTAAAACCAATTTTTTCCAATTTTCCAATTTTTTTTTTTGAATGATGGGCACAACTGTTAGCCCTTGTTGTTGATTAAATATGAGTACGAACGAGGAGAGGATGAAAGTTTTATGAGTTTTATTGCAAACGTATGTATGTGAAGTGTCTTCTCTTTTTTATACCTTTTCCTTAGGGACCCCATTTTCTTTTTATTTCATTGCTACGTTTGAGTTTCACTATCCAGTTTTTCCTGATGAGCAGGAAATTGGTTTACTGCTGCGGGATCTAGAATGATAGGGTTGCCATCTTACATTTTCTAGGTTAGGTTAGAGGACGTGTATTTCTCAAGTAAGATAAGTACAGTACCCGGAGGTCGAATTGACCCATTGTACAACGTCCTAGTTTCTCACACCACTTATGTTGTGTGTGTTAATTTCTATACATGAGTGGTGGAACCTACAGTTTAAAGTCGACTCCGAA
The DNA here is from genome assembly GCA_958299815.1 of Sarcophaga carnaria. Taxonomy (NCBI): domain Eukaryota; kingdom Metazoa; phylum Arthropoda; class Insecta; order Diptera; family Sarcophagidae; genus Sarcophaga; species Sarcophaga carnaria. Next base: position 154,437,437 of record OY283149.1, read on the forward strand.
CTACAGATTTTTTGAAAAACTTTTCATGGCTATTTTAGTTACTCTCAGAGTTTTTGCCAGAAATCTGCTGAGAGGAAGTCGCCGAAGAAATACTTTTTGTATTTTGTCTTTGATGTCTGGCCTGGTGCTCGAACCTTGGCTTTGTGTCTTATAAGCCAACGCACTACCTACTAGACTATGGCGACTTCCAATTTTCATTTTCTAGAAACATTAACTTTTGTGGATTTCTCCCTAATTGCTCAGGTTTATGATCTAAGCTTCCCACTCCATCCATGTTGTGTGTTGTTAATTTTTATCCATGAATGGCGGAACCTACAACTTAAAGTCGACTGCGACAACAGATTTTTTGAGAAACTTTTCATGACAATTTTATTTTAGTCTCTAAGATTTTTTACCAGAAGATTGCTGAGAGAAAATCACCGAAAACAATTATTTTTTTGCTTTTTTCGCTTTGTTTGAGATCTTTAATCTGGGGCTTGAACCGTGGCCCTACGTCTAATAAGCCAACACACTACCAACTAGACTATAATGATTGTAAATCCCTCTACAGGGTTGTAATAGGCAGTAATGCACTCCTTAACAGGTTATCGGAGTTTTTTCGCCTTTTATTTCTACCACCAATTTCCAGTTTTTCTGATACACCACGTATCACGATTTCCCAGGTTCTTCGGCTTCAAAGGCTGTTTACATGAAATTCAAATCTTTCCTTGAGTTGATCAGATTCTTCTGTTACACTCTGTTAAAGAAATTTGAGGAAAATTTCTATTTTCTGGCCATCTGCTGTATTTTTGTATAAGAATACATGTAGTATCCCTCTTTATAAAGTACACAAACTAGTAATTGTAGTATAACAACAACAACAACAACAACAAGGTATTATTGTTACTGTTGTTACTCTATCGTTATTGTATAGCCATCACCTCAAACACCAGGTATCAATAAGGATTTGTTTTCTCTCTCCCCACCCAGCCCAGAGCTGCATTTCAAAAAAGAGAGTTTGAAAGTAAATAACGAATGAAATTCCAATTTTGTATGGAGAAAAAAAAAATTGGAAATAAAATCAGATTTTCTTGTATTTTTCATAGAAAACCTTTCAACCTGACGATTGTTGCAACATTCAGTTTCATTTACGTTTTCATTGCAATTCAATTGATATTTTCTTTTCTAGTGTTGTGCTCCCTCCCACCACCACCCCTCAATGCATGCAGTCTCAATGTTAGGTTTGAGTTTCATTTTCTGAAGCATCATAATACATACATACATACATACATACATACCTATCCCAGGTATTTGTATAACATGATGCATTTCAATGATAGCAGTTAGGGAGGGAGAGACACACAGAGAGAGATGTGAAACAAAATAAAAATTGCAATTTTATTCCCCAGCAAATTGTATTTCTCTGCCCCCTCTTCTACTATTTCTCATGTTTATTTCGTTTGTAAAACACCTTGATTTTCAATGTTAAAACCATGAAATCTGAAGGTTTTTCCAAACAGAGTTGAATATTAAAATTATGACGAGAAAAAAGCAATAACAACAACAACAACAACAAAATCTGTGGTGAATGCAAAAATGAAAAATAAATTTCAGTTTGAAACATTAAAAAAAATAAATATTTTCTCTCCTATTCCTCTCTCTCTCTCTCTGTTGTATAAAACATTTCAAGGTAAATGGGATTAAAAATAAGACGAAAAAAACTTAGTAAATTTGCATTAAAAATATAATTTCGCTTCCAAAATATTTTCTTCTTTCATTTTGTATTCCTTTATAAACCCATTAAAGCCTTTAAAGGTTAATTTTCCTTAAAAAAAAAAAGCAGAAAAACCAACGAATTAATCATCTTCGTATGACACAACAGCTGTGCAACAATTTGGCCATTTGTTGGCATTATTTACTGCACTTTACACACAAATACTTACAATTTAATGGGAGAGAGAGAGAGAAAGTTTCTAAACATAAAAGTAGAGTATCATGTATACTATGAGGGAATGAATCAGAGTGCAAAATTTCTAAAGAAAACAATTAATTTCGATGATAACAAGAACAACCAAATTTTGATGATGCATAAATACACAGACACACACATACGCATACACACAAATAGAACAAAAACAACAAAAAAACTAAACTTGAAATGTGAAACAACAATTTTTAATTTAAATAAACATAAACAAACAATGACAATAATAACAACAAACAAAAACAAACAAACAAAACTGAAAACAATAATAAAATTTACTAACAATTATTATCATTAATAAAGATAAAGAACAACAAATCCTTAGGCAAAGAGAAAGAAAGGGAAAAAGAGAGAGAGCGGCAGAGACAGCATTTGGCATGCTATTGTTAATTGCAGCAACACTAACAGCAAGTAACGGGGAAGAAGAAAATTGTAAACAAAAGTTAGAACACAAAAACTGTAAGAGAGATAGAGAGCGAGAGAAGAAAATCAGTCTGATTACCGTAATTTTTTATTCGTATTTTAATATTTTAATGGCAACTCTTATAACATAACATAACAATCAAAGTCGTTTGTATGATTTTGTTTGCAAGAACAAATAAAAAAAACTGTTCAAGCAAAAGTTGAACATCTGTTTACACTGTTTCCTTAAGAAAAATTTAAATGTTATATTGGCAAACAATAAGGAAAAAGAACAGACCCTAGGACATCTTCTTCTCTGGCGCTTGGAAATCTAAAAAAGAAAATTCTTGGACACTCAGAATGTAGTAACAGAACATGTCTAATCAATTTGGCAATTTCAGAAAAAAAGCATACGTTCATAAGACCCTCAGAATGGTAACGATATGCCAATGAGGAGCTATAATTATGATGGATTAGGTAATATCAGTATTCCAACGAACCTTGCAGGACCCAAGTAAGATGTGCTCAGTGAGGCGGCTGCCAGTTTGACCTAATCTAACCTAAGACTATAAAGTAAAGCAAAGCATCTGGTAAGGATATACTCTGTGACAAAACCAACTACCAGATGATATGCAGGAGGATATTATCCCCAAATTACTGAAGAAAGCTGCATTCTCCTAGCCAATCAAATCCAATCAACTTCTTGGTGTAGTTGAGGCTCATATTTGTCACCATACATGGCGACTTGTCTAGTTCCAGTAGTCTAATAGGTTGTGTTTTGGCTTATGCGATATAAGGCAAGGTCAGACATCAAAACGAAAATATGAAAGATATTTACCTTTTAAAGTATAACATAAGGAATTTAAAATATAAATCATACGCCTTGTGTTATGAAGTTAAACATCAAATACAAATGCGTGTGAAAATAAATTCGAATTTGAAAATCCAAAACGCAATCCATAAATTTTAGCAGCGCCACATTTGGCGTTAACAGATTTCCTCTTAACAGAACAAAATTCGCCCTTAACAAAGCACTGTTAGCTATTTAACAGTATCCATCTGAACAAGTCCACTTGTTTAGGAGCTAATTTTGGGAAATACTCTAGGTCTATGAATATCATACTATATGCAAACTTTTGGAGACAAACATCTGTCATCCGTTCTAATTTCTCTTTCTCTAATTTCTTCTCTCTCTTGCTCTTAACAAAGCTCTGCTATTTAACAGTATCCATCTGAACGAGCCCACTTGTTTAGGAGCTAATTTTGGGGAATACTCTAGGTACCATACTATATGCAAAGGAAGGTTCCAAGGCCTCTTAATATAATCGGCAACATAGTCACATATAAAGTGATATGGTATTGAGAAAATTGGCTTTGAAAAAGTCAATATTTTTGATTGAAAATTCTCTAAAAGATCAAAGGCCATTTAGACACATATAAGAAATAGTACACCTACCCGACTATATGCAAATGATAGTCCAAAGGGTCCTCTTTCGAACCGTGGTAGTGGGATAGCTGGGATAATTTTGAGAGTTGAGAAAATTTGCGTTCTCCATCGCCACCAACCAACCATCCTAAACATTTCAACATTTTTGTTCAAAAATAATAATGATTTTAAAGAGAATTATATTTCATGTCAATAGTCTAAAATAATTGCAAAGTAGAAGATTAATCTACTTATTGCCACAGTTAACAGTGCTCTGTTAAAAGCAAAGTTTACCCTGTTAGAGGCAGGAAGTGCCGCTGCTAAAAGTGTGGGTTTGTGTCTTTGGTTTTTAAATTCGAATTTATCTTCACACACATCGAATACAATTCATTTTAATTTTACATTGGAAATGGTGTTGATAATTTTGCCTTTTCATAGTAAATACATACAATATTTTTATTTGTTTGTTTGTTTATTTATTTATTTGTTGTAATTTTTTTTATCACACATTAACACCAAATAAAATTAAAATTAAAATTAATTTTATTTGTATGTTTATAGAGTGGTTGTAGGGGGTACATACATGCATACATACATACATACATACATGTATTGTTTAAGAATGAATAAGAATTCTGTATTCATCCAAAAATTCAATTATTTTTTGTGTGAAAGAAAACAAATGAAATTAGTTTCTGTCTACAAACGACGGGCTACAAGACATTCAAAAACGCTTTTGCGACTACGACAACGAACTCAATATTATTTTAATTAAATTGTTTATAAAATTTCATGAATAAAATAAAAACAATTTTTTTCGTAAACATTCTAAAAGATGTGCTCGCTCTCTATATTTTGTGCTAAAAATCTAAACAATTTTTTTTTATTTTTTTTTTTCGTGCGAGGGTGTGATAAATTTTAAGAATTTTGTGCCCCTGAGTAGTATGTGCGGCGATGATTAACAATGATTTTGTGAAAGCAATTCAGTCAAGGTCCGGACCCCCATTTAAATATTTCGTATTGCGTGTGAGTGTGTGTGTGTGTGTGAGTTTGTAAACTATTCTTCAGGGTTGTTTTCATATTCAAATAGTTTAATGAACTTTAATTAAAAAATTAATTTCGAAACAACTGCTGAGTTCGACAAACAAAAAAAAAAAAATTCAGAAAAATCTTGGGTTTCTTCCTCTTTTTTTTTGTAAATTGAGGCTTAAATTTTAACATCATTTCCCCCTTTAACCTTATCTTTACAGCGTTTTTTATCTTATAAAAGAAAGCCCCCCCCCCAAAAAAAAAAAAAAAACAAAAACAAAAACAATCAAAAATCTCTACATAGTGTTGAAAACACTTTAAAGTACAAAAATTTAATCGAAATAAAACTAAAAAAAATCTCTTGAATTGCAAAAAATGTTAACGCGGCTATGATTGCAACGCTTTTCATAATTTTTGCATTTATACGTGCGTTTCCCTGGAGCAGACGGCGTGCGTATACTGGCGATCAGCCAAACAGCGAGGACGCTCACAATCATTCACCCACCACCACCTCCCCTCAACGACAAAACAATCAAAATGTAGATCAAGATTCAGTGCCAAAACCAGAACAAGAACAACAATCATCAACAAATCTTAGACCAGAACACACGGGTGCTGAAGAATCCGAAGACACACAATTTCCAATTTCCCCCAACACCTTTACCACCACAAGTAATGTAACAGCAACGGCTACCATCGGTTCTACCTCAACGCCGAACGTTAGCGATATAGTAGTGCCACATAAAGTTGCCTCTTCGGCACGTAGAAAATCGTCCAAGTCCATTAAGGCACACGAAGTAACATTTAGCGGCAGTGTGGGCGGTGGCGACAGTGACTCAGAACGCACACCCACCTCGTCGCGTACAAATCGTTTAGTTAGACAACCCCGTTCATTTACTGGTCCCATTACCACCAGTCCGTCCAGAGCCACCTCACCCGATAGCAATAGCTCTTCGAATTATTATCGTTCAGCCTTAAGTTCAAGATCCCAGTTGACGCGTGCCTCCTCCGATTACGAGACGGCTGCAAGTGATTTCTATTCGGCCCGTTCAAAATCGTCCGCAGAACGTGAGTTACACGAAAGTAATGGCATACAACGCAGCTCTTCCAATGGCTATTTAAAACACTCAGATACGCTGGTTAATTCGGACGAGGAAGAGGGAGAACAGGAGCGCCAAAGAAGTGCTGGCACTGAAGCTGATAACGAAGCTGAAAATGATGATTCATATGATCGTGATACAGAGGAATTCTACAGTAATATACAAGACGCTGCCGGCACTTCGGGTACGAGAAGTAAACGTTCTTCATTGTTTTCGCGTTCGGATTCTTCGGCCACCACAACTTCGTCCAGTGGTGGCACATTTACGGGCGGCAAACGTCGTTCGACTGCCTCCATAATATCGACATCGATATGCTCTGATATTATACCCATCGATCGTAGACGTAGTTCAACCGCTACAGAGTATAGTATACGTTCGGTATCGAGTCAACCGCGTAGATTAAGTGGCCGTATACGTCGTCATATATCCCGTATGACAATCGCCGGAGCAAGAAGGCGTACAACGGGCAGGTATACTTTTCTTTCTTTTTATAAATAATTTCTAAACATTTTTAAATTGTTTTTCATTTCATTTACAAACACTTTTTTATTGAAAATACGACTCGGAAAGAAGGAGCCATAGACAAGGCTCAGACAAAATATAAACAACATGGTTTTACACTTTGTTATAGGTCCTTCGTCCCACAAGGTTTAGTCGCCGCTTAGCTATTCATTCATGTTTCAATCTTCCATTTCTTATACTCCGATTTTTATTGATTTTCTTACTAAAGTTTTTAAGGTTATGTTCACCTTAAATTCGCAAATGCTAGTCTCGAACTTGACAACTTTTTTGTTGGCAAAAAAAAACAGAGTTTGAATGGAATTTTCGTTTCTGTTTATACTCCATTTGCATTAAATTTGTGTTTTCCGTTCATATTTTCGATAACCGCAGTTCGCCTACTGCCTGTCTGTAGTTTTACCAGCACGCGACTGTTATGTGGCCTTTTATTCAATGCCGCAGTTGTACTTACGACTGTAGGTACAATCGTAATTATTAACCCTTTGACGGACACTGACGTCTATAGACGTCATAATAAGTTTCTGGGGGGACATGACGTGTATACACGTCATGAATTTTAGTATCTTTGCCAAATAACGGAGATACAGCAAGTGTCCCACGGGAAGGCCTCCTAAAATTTTGGTGTCCGTCAAAGGGTTAAGTTGTACACCCTTTCGCGATGGCGTAGCTGTACCAGATTTTGAGACTTTTCACGACAACGCGACTAACCATACATCGTCGTCATCGTTCGAGACAACCCATGTGAATTTATAAATGATTGCCGTGTACATATGGCATCAGCCTCTGTGGACCCTGAAGTAAGTGCCGTATTTACACGGTGCCAACCAGCGTGATGCACCAAGTGACTGCAGTCTGTATGCGAAACACGCCGCGTGAGGGTTTCAAGTAGCTTTCCCCCATCATTTTACTTTCCTCGAAAGGTGAAATAAAAATTGGTTTCCTTAAACGATCTTTCTTAGATTGACGCTCTAACTTAACAACTAGACTAGCGTGATGCACCAAGTGACTGCCGTCTGCATACGGCACACGCCGTGAAAGCGTTTCAAGTTGCTTTCCCCCATCATTCTACTTTCCTCGAAAGGTGAAGTAAAATTTGATTTCCTAAAACGATCTTTCTTAGATTGAGGCTCTAACTTAACAACTAGACCCATGGCTAACAGTGAGTAAAAGCTCTAGATAGGGGACACCCCCCATGGGAAATACAAAATCAAACACAACGTTTTCATTCTGTTTAAAGCAAAAGATTTATTTTTTCTTGTTTTCTTTGATAAAGCAAGACCCCTAAGAGCCATGTTCCTCTTGCCAGCGTACATGTTTCTCCATTACCATGACACTTAAAGGTTTAATTTGCCTGAATGCTGCCTCGACAGCTATCTCATCCTTTGGCTTTTCTCCCTTCAGACAGGCTTTCGTTGCTTTTCGTATCGTTTGCATGGCTATTTCTTTACAAGCCAAACGTATTTCATCGCCGGTGAAATTATTCGATAGCTGGACCAAAGCAGACATCTGTTCCTCGTTGAGTTTTACATTCAAAGGCAATAGTTTGTGTATAAGGACAGCCCTCTCCACTTCATTGGGCAGCTGGACCATAAGTTTCTTTTCAAATCTTCTTAGAAAAGCCTCATCTATTTCCCAGGGCAGATTCGAGGAGGCCAATATGAATACACCTTGACAGGACTGCTCCAGACCATCCATTAGCTGCAGCAATTCGTTTTTGAAACGTTTAGAGGACTCATGATCCGAGCAGCGGTCACGTTTCGAGGTTAAACCCTCGATTTCATCGAAAAATATTATGGAGGGCGCTAGTTTCTGGGCCATATGGAATAAAACTTTCAATAGCTTCTCCGATTCACCGCGCCATTTCGATACCACAATGCTGGAGGTTATATTGAAGAAGGTAACTTCCTTGCAGCGTGTTTCACTGTATAAAACCTTGGCCAATAGGGTCTTGCCACTGCCAGGAGGCCCGTGTAGCAGAACAGAACGCCAGGGTTTCAAGCCATTTGCAAATAATTGAGGATATTGCAGAGGCACTAGAACAGCCTCCTTTATAATCTCCACTGCCTTGAGATTGCCACTAATGTCTGACCATTTGAGTTGTAAATCCTCACGGGTAATGCAGGATTTAATTAAATCGGCCAGATTTTGCCACTCCTGTGTGCTTAACAGTAAATCATTGCTCACCATATTGCCACCAGCATGTTGTATCTCCTGCAAACGGCTTAATTGCTCTTTGTGCGAAGGACCACTCACTTCCATGGTGTCCACATCCAATAAGAATGTTACATGTTCATGCTTAAGTTGCTGATGTTGCGGTTGCGTTTGCTGTTGAGGTTGGGGTTGTGGTTGCAATTGTTCGGTTTTAGTTTGGGTTTCCATTTTCGTAACCGTTACTTGCAGTTCATCAACATCATTCTGTTCATCTCCTCTGCCATCCTTATTTGTTGGTGTCTTCTGTTGTTTGACTTTCTTTCGCGCACACTTTTGCCCGGCCACGATGTTCACTTGTGGTTGGCCGCATTGTTTTTTCAATATTCTTGGATATTTGCCAAATTTCAACTGATAATAGCTGGCATATTCCAAATAGATGCCATCCAAGTCAATATTATCGCACAATTCAAATTCATCGCTTAATTTCGCCTCTGCCTTCAATGCATTGGCTGTTCCATACAAGCCGTTATCGTTTAAATGACGTTGAATCAAATACAGAAGATTCTTGCGTCTGGTCTGTATGTGGCGTATTTCTTCATCCTTGGACATGTTGGTGTTGGTGTTGGTGTTAGTTGCGAAAGGAAAGGAAGTCTCCTTTTATCGTCAGGAAAATGTCAATTTTTTCTTTCGTTTTTATTTTTATTTCAAGAATTATAGACAGACAGTGCTTCCACCACAAACTATTGAAAAACTTGAAATGTTTTTTGTTTGTTTTTTATTTTTGTTTTTATGAGTGCAGCCAAGTCAATTTTTAGTTTCTTTGGTTTGTTATTTTCTCTTCTTTTATTTTTATTTTTATTACTTTTGGTTGCTTAGGTAACATCCGCATATTTCCGGGGGTGTTAAGACACTGAAACAAACAAATACTAAAGCCTTGAGCAACGGCGTCTTTTTGGATTTTAATATAGAACAGCTTTTATTTGTTTCAGATTTTAATAATAAAAGAAGTCGCCATAGTCTAGTACGTAGTGTGTTGGCTTATTAGATGTAAGGCCAGGGTTCGAGCCCCAGGCCAGACATCAAAACGAAAATATGAAAAAAAAATATTTCTTCAGCGACTTCCTCTCAGCAGATTTCTGGCAAAAGCTCTGAGAGTAAATCCAATTGCCATGAAAAAGTTTCTCAAAAATCTGTCGTTCGGAATCGACTTTAAACTGTAGGTCCCACCACGCATGTATAAAATTAACACCACACAAACATAAGTGGTGTGAGAAACTAGGACGTTGTACAATGGATCAATTCGACCTCCAGGTACTGTACTTGTCTTAGTTGACAAGTACACGTCTTCTAACCTAACCTAACCTAATACTAAAAGGGAATTGTAATACAGAAATAAAGTGTCTCGAGTAAATATAATAACATATGCGCGTAGAGATAAATTCGTATTTGAAAATCCAAGACACAATCCATAAATTTTAGCAGCGCCACATTTGGCGTTAACAGAACAAAATTTACCCTTAACAGAGCACTGTTAGTTAATTAACAGTATCCATCTGAACAAGCCCACTTGTTTAGGCGCTAATTTTAGGGCAAATACTACGTCTATGAGTACCATATCATACTCAAAGAAAGGTTCCAAGGCCTCTTAATATAATCAGCAACATTGTCACAGATAAAGTGATATGGTATTGAGAAAATTGGCCTTGAAGATATTAATTTTTTGCTTGAAAATCCTCTAGAAAATCAGTGGCCATTTTGGAACATATAAGAATTAGTACACCTACCCGACTATAATAGTAGTTCAAAGGGTCCTCTTTCGAACCGTGGTAGTGGGTAGCTGGCATAATTTTGAGAATCGAGAAATTGAATTTTGAAAAAATCGATTTTTTACCCCCTCCAACTCCCACCAACCATCCTCTACATTTCAACACTTTTGTTTACAAATAATAATGATCATAATGAGAATTAAATTGTATGTCAATAGTCTGAAATAATTGCAAAGTAGAAGACTAATCTACTTATTGCCACTGTTAAACAGTTAACAGTGCTCTGTTAATAGCAAAGTTTACCCTGTTTGAGGCAAGAAGTGGCGTTGCTAAAAGTGTGGGTTTGCGTCTTTGGTTTTTAAATTCGAATTTATCTTCGCACACATTGTAATGACCAATTATGTAAGTAAGAGACCAAATCCTTAATTCGCGCCAATTGCATAGTTCCTGAGCGATGCATAGGCTCCAATATTGCGGGCAGACATTAATCCCAAAGCAACTTCTTCAGCAACCATCCAACTGATAATTTGGTTTTTCCCAATTTCCATTTTCTTCTTAAATGCTTTCGTGAGTTTTTCACTTACAAGGATTAATGGAAAGCAGTCTCCTAAAGGGTATAGGCTATTAGATTTCTAAAGGTCATAATTACTTGGCGCTGTTCCATTTGACGTCTTGTTGTTATTATTGGCTAGGTATACTAAACGATTTATAAGGTAGCCCCATGAAGTCCTGCTCAATCACGTTGCCCCTACAAATTTTAGTACGATGCTCGGTATTAGAATGCCTGCCTAGTACTTGATAAGCACCCAGCCATTCATACCTAATATATACAGTGGTGGCTAGGTTAGGTTAGGTCAGAGTGGTAGCTCTGTTATCACAAAGCTCACTTGAGCACGCATAGCGGCCCGTTGTGATGCCACAGGTGGCCTTATAATTAGAAACGATGTTTCTAAGTTTAATTTGTCGCAATCTAATGGAAAAACGTATGTAAGACGTCCTCCAAACAAAGCCTTTGATCCCAGGTACACAGTGAAAACTGTAAAACAAATTAACAAAACATGCATACATGTTGCTAAGTCGTTTCTAATTATTAGGCTACCACTGTATGTGTTCTAAAGATTTTTTTCTCCTACTTACAGAGTCTATATAATAGGCTTAAGGTGGCCCCTATTCCAAACAAGTATGCTTTGTGTCTACAATGTCTGATGGTGATGGTGCTTTTGACTACAACATAACCTTAATTTCCTCTCACTGTGGCATTACCCAATAAAAATTTAAATTATCGCATTCTCATTTGGCATGGGAAGACTCGCTGCTTCTCTTTATACTCCTTTTCGCCGATAATACCTTTCCACCACACATAGTGGCAGCAAGACCATCTGCCTCATGGTCGAGAATTTCTACATGATCTGTGAGATCAGGCAGAGGGTGACTGCGTTTCCCTTTTCTAGTTGAATTGACTTCCCCAGACAGTTCCATATTAATCTCGAGTCAACCTCTTTCGAACTAAGCGCTCGAAATACAATCTAATTGTCGCTTCTGTACTTCTTACAAGATACCCCGAGTTTCATGACGAGTTTTAAATTTCTTTTCGTAACTTTAATCATTTATTGATCGTTTTACAAATACACTATTCTTCAAGTTCAAGTTTCGTTTTTCAAATGCAAATTAAACCCACTTTTTGTGGTGTGTGTGAAGTAGAACTTAAATAGAAGTCTAGTAGAACACACTTGACTTCCCTTTTTTATAATTCCTTTCATTTTTATATCCATGTTTGGTTTAAATTTGGCCGTTAAATGAGGTTGAGTTGTAATGGTCGTCGGTCTATCAACATAAAAATTTAACTGAGCTATGTGTTGCCATAGTAACTTGCAATTTATTACTGCTGGTTTTCACTCTTCACTTTCTTTTAATATTTCTTAGTCTTCACGGAAACATTTTTATTACGAGACTGACTCTCCTCTATCTCTATAGCTACTACTACACCACAATATTTTTTGATAAAAATAAAACGTAGTAATAAAAATACAATAAAACAAGGAGCTGAAGTGTATGTCATTTTCAGAATTCAAAAACTGATGACAATAATTCTATTTCTGGGATCTTAAAAACTGAGGAGTGCCTACGAAGAAATTTGCACATACTTTTAGTCCTATAGTTTTTGCCGCAAAAGGTAAAATAACCCCGAACTTTTAAGTGAAAAATTAGAAATGAAGCTGACTTAAAGACAATTAAACTTAGAAAATTGCCTGGCAGGATAGAGAAATAAAAAATTTGGCGACTAGAAAAAGAGCGATAGGTTCAGAAAAGGATTTCTTTAAAAATATACGTGTTACGTTGACTTCTAAGCGTTAGCAAATTTTTCAAAGCTAGCTGGATAAGAATTCCATGTTGCGAATGCAAAGTGAAGCAATTCCCCCATTGCTAGCGACTCTATTAACACCAATATTCTGATACCCAATCGAATCCACTCTGCGTAAAACTGTAACCTGTTGGGAGGCAAAAAAGAAAAAAAAATATTTTTCTAAGGCACAAAACATACATAATTGGTCATTACAACCCTTCTTCAGTCAGGATTACGACCTAGTTTATCATACCACTTATGTTGTGTATGTTAGGACCTACAGTTTAAAGTCGACTCGGAACGATAAATTTTTTTAAGAAACTTTTCATGGCAATTGTACTTTACTCTCAGAGTTTTTGCCAGAAATCTGTTGAGAGAAAGTCGCCGGAAAAATATTTTTTTCAAATTTCGTTTTGGTGGAGATGCCTGGCACAAAAAGCTCACTTAAAAAGAAAAAAAGAATTCCGTGGAGTTGTGCAACTACCAGCATATAACGAACAACACAATAATGACCCTAAGAAAGGAAAGAAAGAAAGAATTCCCGCAAAGATAAGAACAAATTTGTTACGACCTATTAAACGCTATTAAGACTACTTTTTCCTGCTCGAGAGCTGAAACAATATTGTTGTTAGGTTAGGTCTGAGTGGTAGCTCTGATTTCACAAAGCTCACTTGAGCACGCATAGCGGCCCGTTGTGATGCCACGGATGAACGCAGTCCCTGTACTGACCAATTTCCACCAAAATCATAAAAGAGGAAGAAGTTGGTCAGTGCAAGGGCTGCACAATATTGTTGTTGTTACATTTAAAAATTTAAATGCGCAAATTTTTCATGGGCACTCCTCATTTAAAAAAAACAAAGAATTCTGTTTTTTTATTAAGAGTTGCTTGCATTACATGATTGCCAGCCAAATCATGTAGAAATTTTTCTCGGTATATTGCACTCTGCTTCCTAAGGCTGTAGCCGTTTTTCATTTTCTGGTCTCTTATTTTCATTTTTGTTGGTTTTTCCGTTTTTCCGGCCAACACCAACCACTAAAAATTTTATTTATGGTCCATTTTACTTTATGAGCTATTGACTAATGGTGGTAAAGCATTCCTCTCCTTTCTCTCTCTCTCTCTCTCTCTCTCTCTGTCTTATTTTATTTTTTATTTTTGTGGGTTTTTTTTTGCATTTTTTTATTTTTTTTATTTCTTCGATGAGAATGTTAAAATGTTTCTCAATAAAAAACAATTTCTGTTCGAATATTTAAATGACTTCCTTGTGTTCTGTTAGCTTTTAAAATAATTTCGAAATAAAAACAAAAAAAATAATAAAAATTTATCACACATCGAAAAAGTTGTAAAATTTTTAAAAATAAATTTAAAAAAATAAGAAAAAAGTTTAAATTTAATTGTTATAAGTATTAAAAGCCAGGAAAAAGTGTAAATTTTATTCAATCATTAAATGCTTTTAACATTTTTATTTTGTCACAAAAAAATTCTATTATTTCGCATATTCCAGCATTATTTTTAGAAATTGAATTGCCAATAAAGTGCAATACCAAGAATGTAAAAAATAAATTTAAAAATACTCACTAAGTTTCATGTTTGAAAAATTTACTGATGAATTTTAACTGGCACTTTAAGTTGGTTACTTCACTAGTTACCAGCTGCCTACAAAAGGTCAATTGTCACCATACTGTTCCTCAGTAACCATAGGAAGTACGTGTTAGTCTGTCTTTTTTTATTTTATTTTACTTTTTTAATCGTATAACAGGCGGAGCACACACATGGTAGGTAGTGTGTTGGCTTATTAGACGTGAGGCCTCGGTTCAAACCCCAGGTCAGGCATCTCCAACTAAACGAAAATATCAAAAAATATTTCTTCGGCGACTTCTCCTCTTCCTAGACTACCTCAGTCTAATAGGTAGTGTGTTGGCTTATTAGACGTAAAACCAGGGTTCGAGCCCCATGCCAGATATCAAAACAAAAATACAAAAAGTATTTCTTCGGCGACTTCCTCTCAGCAGATTTCTGGCAAAAGCTCTGTGAGTAAATACAATTGCCATGAAAAAGTTTCTCAAAAATCTGTCGTTCGGAGTCGACTCTAAACTGTAGGTTCCACCACTCATGTATAAAAATTAACGCACACAGACTTAGAGTATATTTAGTCAGAATGGTAGTTGTCTCAAGCCCAACATGTATATTCTGTGATGATGAGAATGAATAATCGGAGCATATTGTTGAAACCTGTGAAGCATTAATGCATCCCAGAAGGAATGACCAGCAGCATCCTGAAATTAAAGAGACGCTATCAAGATACCTCTTAACATATCAGGGCAGTACAGTAGACCTTACGGTCGCACTATCTCGCTATTAAGGAAGTTCAGGATATAATCTTTTCCAAGGCGCTCTTTCCTCAAACTCTTCGGCATCATAATTTCAATGGAAATGAAGAGGTAGACGAATTGACTCGTGACAATTCTATCTCTAATGCGTCTTAGAGGCATATCCATTGGGTTCTTTTAAAAAGTGCAGCCTTAACTTCAAGTTAGGAAAGGAAAACTCCATGTAGACAGCATTCTACTCCTGCAGGCTCTTGATTTACACAAACATAGGTTTAAGTTGTTTATAAACCTTAAGTGAGACAGACTAGTGGGTGTTTTAAATGGCCCTGAACGATGGTAGAACCTGATGATCATGATCGCCGGTTGGTTGACCATTAAATGACCATTATTATAGCTGTTGTTATGCGCTAGAAAATAAGATAGTTTAACACCTCCTTGGTGGTTACCCGTTCCTCCTTCGACATCATAATATTGCCTTCGGTGGGTAATTCATGCCAGACATTGCAGAAGTATCATGTATTAATTCGTATTATATCCTCAGATACCCTAATCTGATAAACTGTTTCTCAGGTATATGCAATGAGTTGAGGTTACGACAGTATTTGAAACTCTTGCTGAGCGACCTTGTGAACCAACTATTGGTTGGTAGGCTTTGCTAATTACTTACTTAGTTTGTCGTTACAATCCCTTAGTCAGGATCAGCGAACAGCAATGAATAGTTTTTTCGCTACTCATAAGCACTCATGAAATTCTGAATATAAGTGAGGAGTCAACAATATTTAAATTTAACTATGTACTCTGATTCATTCGTACTCACACCACAATGTTGATTTATAAGTACAGGTTGCAATGAGTATCCGTACAACGTTGACATCAAACTCATACCATTCGAAATATGTTTGATTCATAAGACAGCCTACTCATTTAGATTAATAACATAATACTTATAATTGACTCGAATCATTCATCACAATTTACAGTCTTAGTTGCTGTTGCATTTACAAAAAAAGAAGCAAGACACATAAGCAAAAAAGAACGGCAGAGCAGCAAGCAGAGCAAATACACAACCATTTTGTGAGTATTTTAGTGTTCGCATGCAACTCATACTTATTTTGTGCTTCGTACATATGTTGAGTTATGGAGAGTTGAAATCAACAACAACATCATACGTGTAGTTGATGAGTATGATGAGTACTTCAAACTTTTAATATGAGTTGAGGAGGTTCCATGATATTAAAATAAGTATGAATGCGTATAAATATCAGATATTATGAGTATGATTCGATTCTACTTATCTTTTTGAATACTCGTTTGCTGATTTCTGGTCAAGATTACAGCCTAGATTACTTCTCACGCCACCTATGTTTGATCCAGAGTGGCATGGCTTTACTAGTTGCAAGTTATCAGACAAAAGTCCGTAGGCAATTAAATGTTCAAACTACGAGTATTAGCATTATGAAAATATGTACCTCCATTAGACAGCGCCTTAAATCACCCCTAATTAATGGATCAAGTGGCAACTGCATATTCTTGCTTTTACGTGGTGGCAAATAGAGCTTATTTGTTTGGTATCTGTCCCCTCAGAATCCCAATTACTACTACTCGTACCTTTGTAAACCATTTTTAATGCAAATACATATGAGATTGAATTCAGCAACAACAACATCGACAACGACAACAAATAGTATTTGTTTGTGTACATATGTACGTATATGCCTTTTGAAATTTTGTTCATATTTTCCAATTGAATGCATAATTAACAATAATAACAACAATTGCAACAACAATAATAACAAATAATATGAAATAATAATAATAATTGTAATTGTAACAATAATTGCAATAATAATTGCAATAATAATTGTGTAATTATTGGTTTGGTTTGGTTTGATTTTACATGCAAAATAAGGCTTTGATTTCTGAATTGGAAATTTTAATAAAATTTCATCTTCATAGAAAAGGAAAATTTAATGAAAATATGGAAATGTTCATAAATTTAAAGAAGATTCCGATTTAATATATATTTTCTAGGAATTTTGTAGATGGATGGACCTTTTAAAGTTAACTCATGGGTGATTAAACACAATACACCACTGGGTGACAATTCAAACATCCTTCGAAATAAAATAAATTCCTTCTCTATTGTCAAAATACAATAAAAGTTAAAAGAAGCTTTTTTGCTTTTTATCCTACAGTTTTTTTTTATTTAATCCTGTAACTCCGAATTGAATTTCAATTTAAAATCCGGGCAAATCTAGTAGGTAGTGTTGACTTATTAGACGTAAGGCCATGGTTCAAACCGCAGGCTTGACATCAATACGAAAATATAAAAAATAAAATTTCTTCGGCGATTTCCCCTCTCAGCAGTATGCTGGAAAAAGCCCTGTGCATTGATAAAAATTGCCATGAAAAGTTTCTTTTAAATCTGACGTTCGAAGTCGAATTTAAACTGTAGCTCCCTTTACTTATGGATAAAATTACCACACACAAAACATAAGTGTTATGAGAAGCTAGGTCGTAATCCTGACTAAAAGATTGTAATGACCAATGAATGCAAGGCACTTCCAATATGTTTTCAAACTTCCGGGAGAACTATAAATAACTGGAGATTACATATATTCAATGGATGTATGTGAAGATAAATTCGAATTTGAAAATCCAAGACGCAATCCATAAATTTTGGCAGCGCCACATTTGGCTTTAACAGAGCAAAATTTCTTCACAGAACAAAATTTGCCCTTAACAGAACACTGTTAGCTATTTAACAGTATTCATCTGAACAAGCCCACTTGTTTAGAAGCTAATTATAGAAAAATACTAGGTCAATGAGTACCATATCATACTCAAAAGAAGGTTCCAAGGCCTCATAATATAATCGGCAACATAGTAAAGTGACATGTTATTGCGAAAATTGCTTTGGAAAATATAAATTTTTTAATTGAAAATTCTCTAGAAGATCAAAGACCATTTGGGAACATATAAAAATAGTACACCATATCGACGCCTCCATTCTATAACGTTCTAAGTACACTTAGACTTTAATTTTCTTGCATTTTTAAATTCTACGTTTTTTAACTTAAATACTGTGAAAATTTGGTTAATATGCGCCGATCCGTTCCGAAATTAAAGGGAAAAATCTACTTAGAATACACATATAGTCGTATATCGCGTGAAGACTTTGAGAGCTCATAACTCAAAACACACTTTTTTGACTTAGAATGTTATAGAACGGAGGCGTCGATATAGACTTTATGTAAATCGTAGTCCAGAGTCCATCCTTTTGTCTATTCCAACACTTTTGTTCACAAATAATCATAATGAGAATTAAATTTTATGTCAATAGTCTGAAATAATTGCAAAGTAGAAGACTAATCTACTTATTGCCACTGTTACACAGTTAACAGTGCTCTGTTAGAGTCAAGAAGTGGCGCTGCTAAAAGTGTGGGTTTGCGTCTTTGGTTTTTAAATTCAAATTTATCTTCGCACACATATTCAATGGACTGTCGTACAAATTTTCCATGTTAATAATTTTTAAATTTTATGCTGTAATGGATACATTAGGCTTTAGCTGAGTATGACCCCAAGCACGGCAAGCTCTTTCTCCCATCCCTAGGATCCAATTGCTATATCGCTATCAAATGCTATAATATGGCGAAACAGATCAGTCTGATCTCAACCAGAACTATAACATCTTGTCAAGTAGCCTATTACGATTTCGACAATTAAAAACCGAATATTTGCTGACGTTCAATATCAAATGTCTGATACTTTGGGGGGCACAGGAAGAGAATTAATGATCAAATGATGTAATATGTTTGACCCAACAGTAGATTTTTGTGCCTCCACAGTCCCAAGTTTTAACTTTCTATTCGTACATATAAGACTCTGTTCAGAAGGAGCATAATTTTGCTGTGAAACAAGGTTTCCAAGCAATGGAATTGAAACAAATTTAATATTCCTCACAAGCTTACTGTGTCCCTATTATGTTTGCCAGTATTTTTTTTTACTTTTCCCTCGTTGAAAATCACTTTATTGTTGCGGTGGCCTCTGTTACGCCCATTAATAGGCATGCTTGTAGTCGTATTATTAATTTACCAATCTCTCTCTCGCTCTCTATTCCTCTATTGAATACAACACGTATATACGTATGTATGTTTGTAGTTTTCTCTGTCTCTCTCTCTCTCTATTAAAACATTTTAATTAAAAACAATAACAACAACAGCTACAACTACAACTGAGAGCATTATTTATAGAGGAACATTTTGAAATGTAACGTAAGCCTGAGATGATGAATGTGTAAGCGCTATTGAGGACAATAACAAAATTATATTGAGAATGTATAGGCAAACTCTCACTTACACTTCCACATCTGCTTACATAGTGTAGACCCTGTATACACAATTTTTTTGAAACAGTTATGTTAGGAGTATATTGAATGACTGGTAATGTTATCAACTACGGAAGCGATAGTAGTGGAAGTAGTTGATCAAACGAAGGATTCTGTGTAGACTTTTTGCTGTTAAATTAAGATTATTTCTCTTAAAGAAAATGGCAGAGTTGTCTGACATCAGAAGTAATTTGCTAGGGAGCTTCTAAGACAGTAATTGTCTCTCTTCGGCCCTCTTGTTGAAGCTGCATCTGTCAAATTAGTTGTCAGTTGTTTAGTCTGTTTTGCCCAATCACTATGGGCTACCATGAAGCCGATTTCTAGATGAAACAAACAAAATTAACGAACTTATGTGCGAAACTAAACTGCATGAGATCTAGGTGTGGCTAATGTATCCCGAAAAAGGTCACTGATTGGAGTGAATTTTGTGCTGGCGATTTCTTTGGCCCAAAATTTCTTTGAAAACGACGTTGGACAGGCCATCACAGGCAATAATGAGCAATATAGGTTGATGATTGCAAATTTCTATTCGCCTGAATTGGCTTATCTGGACACTAAAGACATGTGGTTTCAACAGGATATTCTGCTCGAACGATTTGAGGGCATGATCATCTCACGTGGAGGTGATTTGATCGCTTTCTGTACATTGTTACGGTCTAGCCAATAAAAGATGTCGTTTCCAATCGGTTTTCTTTAAGACAGAAGCACTAACACAACATATTTCATCGACTCAAGACATAGTATTTAAAGGGACTTCCTTTCCAAGCCTCGACAAAGTGTCAAAAACCATCAAATGATTGTATTTCGAAAGTTAAAGGATCCTAGGTTAGGTTATTAGAGGACGTGTACTTGTCAATTAAGACAAGTACAGCATCCGGAGATCGAATTGACCCATTGTACAAAAGGATCCTATATTGCTTGTAATTCATTTGGTTATTGGAGCAAAGACCCCCCTACAGCAAACAATCGGTGATAGGGTGGGTGGTGAATGGTTTACCTTTTTCTATCGAAAATTCTTTGCAAGATTAAGGGAAAAAAAGATGGAATTTATTTTTGTTGTTGTTGTTGTTGTTGCTGTTTATTAAAACATAAAATAAAGCAATTATCTCGTCTTAACAAAACAAAATATTAAAGAGAAAACTGTGAGAGAGAAAAGAAAGCGAAAGAGAGAGAGAAAGTAGAGAAAGTAGAGAAACTAAAATCCATTTCACTCTCAATTTTATCTGTGAGAATATAATACGATTTTATTCAATGAAATATTTCCTTCATATTGACTGACTGCCTGGCTGTCTGCCTGTCTGCTCAATAGAAAAATAATATTAAACTTGAGTAGGAAAAGTATTAGTCAAGGCATTACTGCAGCTGGTGTTAGGTAAATAGTAATAATCTTCTTATATATAAAAATGAGTGTGTGTTTATTTGTTTGTGGATTTGTTTGTTTATTTGAAGTCTATAGACGGCTAAACGGCTGGACCGATTTTCTAGAAATTTTCACAGTTTCTTCCTGCATGTCTGGAAGGAGTTATAGGCTACTTTTTAAAATTTCAATTAGGCGGGGTGACACGCCCACATACCCAATAAGTATTTAATGTCGCATATCTCATAAATTGCAACAGCTAGAGTCCTGAAATTTTGCATGGACGACTTTGACGTATATATGATCAAAATGGGCGGATTGGCTATAGTGGGCGTGTCACCTCCCATAGTCTATATATATATAAATGAATGTTTGTTTGTATGTACTTCATAGAATCGTAAACTATGCATTTTATCGTGTTATGATCTTTAGCAAAGTTGTTGCGCATGAGCCGACGAAGGTTTCTAAGCTAGTATGACTAATTACCGACAGGTGGCACCAATGAAAATTACTCAAAATGAATTAAATCGTAAACTGTGCATTTGATCATGATGTGGTCTTTAGCAAAGTTTGTTGCGCATGACCCGGGGAAGGTTTCTAAGTTAGTATGACTAATTTCCGACAGGTGGTGCCACTGGAAATTACTCAAAATGAATTAAATCGTAAACTGTGCATTCTTTAACAAAGTTGTTGCGCATGAGTCGACGGAGGATGGATAGAATCACTAAAAATTATTCAAAATGAATGACAAGCAATTTGTCGATCTACACCTCAAGCACGGAAGAAAAGAGAATTACGGGCCTCAGAATCAGACGAGCATTGAGACTGGAAAAATCTTCGAGTATATGCCGCTGAGAAACAAAATCAATAAAATGATTCAAAATTAATTGGACATTTGTGTACTGTCTTTCCTTCAAATTTATTTTAGTTGGTGGCGCAGCAACACGCACAGGGTACAGCTAGTATTGTATAAAAATAATTGCAAATACAATACAAAAGAACAGAACAAAACATTTTAAAATAATGCCGTATTCCAAGAGGTATACGATATCTTCTTACAATAGCTATCAACTGTGGACTCAATCTCTTTATTGTTGGTATATCTTTTATGTCGCAACTATTTCTTATAATTTGGAAAAGCTAACTCCGGGTCATAAAGTACGTGAGGAAACAATTCGTTGATGAATTCAATTTTTTTTTCATTTTCAACGCATAGGGTTTCATATGAAGTCGCCGTAGTCTTGTAAGCAATGCGTCGGCTTATTAGACCTGAAGCTGGTTTAAACACCAGCTCAAACATTACGCTGCTTTCCCTTTTCTGAGGGAAAATAAAATTGCCATGAAAAGTTTCTTAAAAATCTGTGATTCGTAGTCAACTTTAAGCTGTAGGTCCCGCCACTCATGAATAAAAATTACCACGCACAACATGAATGGTGTGCGAAGCCAGGCGTAATCCATTTAAGCAAATAAGTAAGCCTGACATGTGATCGGGTACGTTGTCTTGATATAGCAACACTTTCTTTTACATCAAATGCAATCTGTTTTTACGATATTTTTATCTTATCACTTAAACACTCCAATTAATTAATATAGTATTCACCCAATCATCTATGCCCCCCCCCCCCAATTCTGCTAATTGCGGCCCTCGTAAATGCTATTAAAAAAATGGAACAATTGAGCCTAAATTTTATGGTCACCTAGAGGAGGTGAGGAGTTCTATTTTACAGGCAACAGATCTGAACAATATTTGTGATTAGAATTGACCATTAAAGTATTGAAGATTTTTCTAATTTTCATTGTTAATTATTTTGTTTCTCTTACTAATTACCTGCTAACAGCTGTAGATTCTTAATACTCTATAAATATATACATGCTCATATGACTGTCTAAATTCCTTACGTACATATACATACATACATGTAAACATACACACAATATAAGTTTATGGATGAAAAGAAAAATAAAAAGAAATTGCAAAATAATCCCATTTCCTAAACATGTTTTCACTCTCTTACACACATACACACACACAAGCATGCATACACTGACATAATAAATAAAACCTATTTATAATACAAATACTACTACTACAACAACGACTACTACTACTACGACTACTACTACTACAAGAAGTAATCTTACCACCCCCTCCCCCCATGTATAGATATTTAATAGTCTTAAATGAACAGAAGAAATATAAGACGAGAGGCTTAATTTCAGAGAGGAATTCTATAAAATTCTGAAATAAAATAAAAAGCTCTTCCTCGCATTTAAGTAATCCCTGTAGATAAGTTTTAAGTTTTGACCCCCTTAAGTAGTTGAATTGGAAAATAAAATGGAAAAAGAAAGAATCTTTTTTGGATATTCTGGGAAATTTAAAGGCGTTTGCTTGCTTGCAGGAAGTAAATTTAACAACAACAACAACACTCCAGCATAACTACCGAAGACCTTCTCATTGCTATTTTGCTTTCAAACAAGAAATTTCTCTGCAAACGTATGCTAAAAATTATGTTAAGAAATCTTAAAAATGCCAGAAATATGAAGAGAGTGGCATACGGTAAGTCTTACATACTTAGTTGGTCATTACAATCCTTCAAATCAGGCTTACGAAATGGATTCTAATTTTTCCCATGAGTAGCTAGACGTACAGTTTTATGTAAAATCCGAACAACAGATTTTTGAGCAACTTTTCATGACAATTTTTATTTTACTCTCAGAGGTTTTGATAGAAATCTATTGGGTGGTGATCGTATTTCGTTTTAATCGATTTGTTTGGACTGGTGTTTGAACCAAGGCCTCACGTCTAATAAGCCAATTAGACTACAGCGACTTCAATTTGGTGAGTCGAAAAAGCTTTACCATGCTTCAAGTCGTCGTATTCTAGGAGTGTTAGCTTATTAGACGTAAAGCCAGGGTTCGAGCCCCAGGCCAGACATCAAAACAAAATACAAAAAATATTTCTTCGGCGACTTTCTCTCAGCAGATTTCTGGCAAAAACTCTGAATAAATAAAATTACCATGAAAAGTTTCTCAAAAATCTGTCGTTCGGAGTTGACTTTAAACTGTAGGTCCCGCCACTCATGTATAAAATTAACACACACAACATAAGTGGTGTGAGAAACTAGGTCGCAATCCTGACTGAAGGGTTGTAATGACCAATTATGTATGTATGTATGCTACAAGTTCTATGCGTGAATGTCTATGTTTACGTAACTCTAGACGTTTTTTTCTCAGTGTATTGTATGTAAACGAAAGCCTATGTGTGAAGATAAATTCGAATTTAAAACCCTAAGACGCAAACCTAGACTTTTAGCAGCGCCACTTCTTGCCTCAAACAGGATAAACTTTGCTATTAACAGAGCATTGTTAACTGTTTAACAGTAGCAATAAGTAGATTAGTCTTCTACTTTGCAATTATTGCAGATTATTGGCATACAATTTAATTCTCATTATGATCATTATTATTGGTGAACAAAAGTGTTGAAATGTAGAGGATGGTTGATGGGAGATGGAGGGGGTAAAAAATCGATTTTTTCAAAATTTAATTTCTCGATTCTCAAAATTATGCCAGCTATCCCCCCACTACCACGGTTCGAAAGAGGACCCTTTGAACTACTATTATAGTCGGGTAGGTGTACTATTTCTTATATGTTCTCAAATATCCACTGATCTTCTAGAGAATTTTCATATATTTTTGGCAAAATCGATTTTCTCAAAATTTAAAATCTCAACTCTCAAAATTATTTCGGCTATCCCACTACCACGGTACGAAAAAGGACCCTCTGAACTACCATTTTCATATAGTCTGTATGGTGTACTATTTCTCATGTGTTCCAAAATGGCCACTGATCTTCTAGAGAATTTTCAAGCAAAAAATTGATATTTTCAAAACCAATTTTCTCAATACAATATCAGTTTATATGTGACTATATTGCTGATTATATTAAGATGCCTTGGAACCTTCCTTTGAGTATGATATGGTATTCATAGACCTAGTTTATAGCCTAAAATTGGCTCCTAAACAAGCTGACTTGTTCAGATGGTTACTGTTAAATAGCTAACAGTGCTCTGTTAAGGGCATATTTTGTTCTGTTAAGAGAAAATTTTGCTCTGTTAACGCTAAATGTCGAGCTGCTAAAATTTATGGATTGTGTCTTGTATTTTCAAATTCGAATTTATCGTCACACACTTGTCAATGGGTATGATTTACTTTTTTCTCAGTGTATTTTGTCTGTAAATTTAAACCAAGAAAATTTAGTAAAAAAATTTGAATTTTTCTGTTCTTGATTTCCAATAAAAACTTTCAAAATTTAATTGCCTTCTTCAGCTTTTGTTTCAACTTCTTTCATTATTACTTTTGTCCCAAAAAAAAATTAAAAAAAATACATAAACTTTAGAACATTTATGCTTTGTTTCTGTAAGACAAACAATTTGATGCGAACCTTAAGTATTTTTGTTTATGTTTTCCCTGCAAACAGACGTTCGTCTAAAAACATTTGTCTTGCAACTTACTTTGTGAGAAGCAGTAGAGCAAAGGAAAAATGTCTCCTCTGTAATAAATTTGTGAAAATAAAGTTTTCTTCTCTTCATCCCACAATTACTTTGGGGCTTTTTCTCTATAAAGGCTTAAAAAGTCAAATTAAGCAACATTTTTGTGAACATGACTGATTCATACCCAATGTGAGCGAGAGAGTGAGTGTGTGTGTGTGTGTGTGTGTATTAAATTCCAATTGTTTTAGTACTCTTGTAGGAGGTAAGATAATAGGATAAAGGATTTACAAAGTAAGTCTTGAACTACAAGATGACTGACTATACGGTACTAAATGTGTACATGAAAGCGAAGGGAATGAAGATAAACAAAGGTAGAAGGTAGTGTAGTCGAGAACTTTAATAAGTACTCACACGCCCTTAACAACAGTGGCAGACAAAATGGCAACAAGAAATATATCCTCAAATGTAACACAAGTGTTGTGCTAGCCTGCGCTTTATTATTATTTGAAATTAATTTTATTCGCTTATCTGTTTGTTTCGTTTTGTTCTTTACTGTGTTATGGCAGTGTTGGTCTCTCTGACTACTTTACACTGTTGTTGTTGTTGTACAATTGTTAAGCTGTTTGCAACATCATCTGTAATGCATTTAAATTCTGACAATAATAATCGCAATGAGCAGCACAGTGCGATGTTCAAATTAAAGCACTTGTCCAAAGCATTATTAGCAATGGCTTGCGCTGTATGTAGTAGTAGTAGCTCTATAGGAGTAGATTTAACAAAAGTAACGGTAATGCACAAATGAAGACATTGAAAACCTTGTGTGTGTTTATTGTTATATTTTAAGGCTGCTAAATAAGCATCTGCCAAGTACAACAAATACATGTACAACTGCAACTACAAATACTTAACAAAAGTGATGCTGAAATTAAAAGGAAGCATTTGGTGAAGCAATTATTTTAGAGTGTGTGTGTGTGTGGAATGTTAATACAGAGTTTAACATTAAATCGAGAAATATATTTTAGTGGTCACAGTAAATCAAATCAATACAGGCGTTTAGAGATGGTATTTCGATGGTAGTCACTCAAAATATTGTGTTGCAAGTTAAATTACAAATCAAACTATTGGTGAAGATGTCTAAAGATAGCTGCAAGTGGTGGGGGTGAGCGGAGAAGCAATAATATAAAATCTTTTGCAAGAAGTAGGGGGTAAATAAAAATACAAGAGTATTAGTTTTAAATAATTAATTATTATTTATTCCGTACACAAACGTACTGTTCGTTTTGGGGGGTTGATCGGGTATTGATCTCTTTTCGTTTATATTGTTTACAATTCACAATTAATTCATAGTAATGCAGCACTTCTTGTATTGGTTTCGGTAATAAGAGTTATTTAAGACGTACAGCTTATTAGGCTATAGCGTCCGTTGGGCTTTTGCCCAACTTAACCCCGTTTGGAAATCATCTAATATATCGAGACGCTCCAAAATTAAAATTTTCAACTCCAGCGTCAAATCCACATTACTCTACGGTTGCGAAACGTGGAATATGGCACCCCGAGATTCCCAGTCTATTCAAGTATCTGTAAACAAATGCCTGCGTAGAATTATGCGTGTTTACTGGCCCTCCATAATATCCAACGCCCAACTCTGGTCAGATACAAACCAACAACCAATAGAGATGGAAATAAGAAGACGCAAGTGGGGCTGGCTTGGGCACACTCTTCGCAACCCATTACATGACATCACATGATCATCACACACCTGGAACCGCCAAATCACAATCGAATTATCAAAACTACATCTACAGTGGAACGAAGTGAAACACCGCGCTGACGATCGGGTTTATTGGAACCAACTTGTTGCGGCCCTATGCTCCCTAGAGGAGTAAGAGGAACATATATATATAATGCAGCACTGGTTTATACGCTTAAACTAAACTTATATCTAAACATAAAAGTAGAATGGCCAGCGTGGACACAAGTTTTAAATTAATGATAATGCAGTGCAATAGAGAATCGCAAGTTGTTTAGCTACAAGTTATGCTGGAGTTATTTATCGATTTAGAACGTAGTGTACGCTAAATCGTAACTAAATTAGCCACTACTATGTAGGATATTGTTACGAAAATGTAAGTCGAAAATGAAAAATTATAAACAAAAACAAAACAATGCAATAAACAAATCTGTTTACAAATTATCGTACTGCTTAATATAACGACAAACACCAGCGTAAAAAATTGGTAAACAAGTAAACAAATATACAACCAAAAACACCAGCATGAATAAATGTAAGCAACGATGTTTACAGTTAGAGAGATTTAGAGATGGCGAAATCAGGAAACATTCGCCTTCAAGAACATTCATCAGACTGTTTTACTGAAGTTCAGTTAGTATTGTGTGAGTGAGTTTGAAGAGAGTAATCGTGCTTTGAAGATCTGTCGAACAATTGTCTAGTAATTGTTATTATTTATGCAAAGTGTGTAAACAGAGGAATAACAAAGAAAAGCAATTGTTGTTGTTTACATCAAGTTGTGAACAGTGGCACACAGGATTGTGCGAATAATAAAAAATTTTACAATTAGTTTATTTTTAAAATGTAAAAACGTAACAATATTTATACAAATGTATCAATAACATTCCAATAATTAGTAGATAAAATCGTGACTTTATTACTTACATACATACATACATAATTGGCTAGGCTTACGACCTAGCTTCTCACACCACTTATGTTGTGTGTGTTAATTTCATACATGAGTGGACTGGACCTACAGTTTAAACGTCGATCCGAACGTTAGTTTTTTGAGAAACTTTTTCATGGCAATTTTATTTTCACTCAGATTTTACACCAAAACAACTGCTGAGAGGATTCGTCGAAGAAATATTTTTTTCATATTTTCGTTTTGATGTCTGACCTGGGTTTAGAACCGTGGCCTTACGTCTAATAGCTAACACACTACCTACTAGAATACGACGATTTAGTACTGCATTTAACAAATAATTTCAAACTTTCACAGGCCAATGACTCGTAACAGTTGAATTCTTCAGTGTTTTACAATTGCAGCTGGGATTCTATTTTGTTCAGTATTAGTCAGACGTTTCTTGACGTTTGCTGGTCTAAGTTTTTTCCGTCTCTCAAGTTAGTAATCTAAAATGCAGCCATTAGTAATACATCACACACTTTTCAAGGTAGTAGAAAATGTAATCTTATGAAATATTGTAGAGAATTGTAGAATATTGTATTATAGAGTCAAATAATTTGCCCCGTGAGCCTCCCGCTGTCTTAAAACGTACTTTATTAACGCCTAGTTTTATTTTAAATAAGTACCAGCTGAAGAAATGTTGCTAATAATTATTGTTTTTATTTTATTTGTACCTTTTTACTTTAAAAATAACTTGGGTACTAATGCAACTGCTAATTTTTGTACTTATTTTGGTCCTTTTTTGGAAAGAAAGTACTTGTATGGTGCTTTTTACATATTTTGTTTGTATGTTTTTGCACTTTTTATACTGAAAAAGTATTTTTAAGGTACTTTTTGTACTTTATATCGCGAAAAAGTACTTATAAGGTACCTTTTGTACTTTATATCCCAAAAAAGTACTTTTAATGTACTTTTTTAACACCAATCAATTCAAAAATATTTTTCTCACTTCAAATGCGTACTCGTGTTTCATTTTGTTTAAAATTAGTTTAAAAATCCTTTTATAAACAATAAATTTGTTAGTTGTTGTTGTTGCAATTATTACACAAAACATTACTCATAAAGTGAATGAGAGAGTGAGTATACGCTCAAAAACTATATTAATTTGGCAACAAAGTATACTTTTAGGCAATAAAAATTTAATAAAATTAAGTCCACACTGCACACATACTGTACTTTAATGTATTTTTGCTGTTTGTTGTTGTTTTTGTAACAATAAATATAATTTTTAGTTAAAAATACTCTGCCACTACGCTCAAGGAGAAAATAAAATCAAGTTTTTTTTTTTTGTTCCGTGAAAAATTATTCATGTGTGTGTATTTAAATTGAATTGAACGAACAAACCAACCAAACGACACGTGTAACAGGCGATGTGTGTAAAAATTAAGAGAACAAAAAAAGGAAAAGAGAGACAGAGAGGCAGAAAGAGATTTTACACACAAAAATTAATAATAAATCTCTAGAGTGTATTTAAGAGTAAATAAACAACAAATTATATGAGAATAAATTGTTAAATAAACACACACACACACACACGTACACATAATACAAATTTAAACTTGTGTGCATGTGTTTTAAATGTGTGTATACACACTTATGCATATTATTGTGTATAAATACCTGTGTTGGTTTGTAATTCCTTTCATTATATTTAAACAAGGAAACTTTGGTTTTATAAATCTCCTTCTGCATGTTGTTGTTCTTCTTCGATTCGTCTTCTTGTTCTGCTTTAAAGTCAATTCAACAATTTGTTTGAAAATTGACACGAGGATTGTTGTGTTACGGTGTTGCTGTGTTGCTGTGTGTTAACAAATATTATGGGGCGTTAAACAAGTAATAAAAGTAGGAGTATAAATGTCTATGAGTGTGGGTATGTGTGTGTGTGTATTTTTAAAATTAAGTAAAAGCAAATATTTAATTGCTTAAATAAATACAATTTAAAAATATATGAATGCAATAATAATACGTACATATTTTGTAAATATTTTTATAAAAAATTACAATGTATTTAAATACAAACATGCATACAATACAGAGAGAGAGAGCAAAAAAAGCATTTTTTGCTGGCTAACCAAAATTAATTAATACAGCTAATAAAGGATATATTGATTGGGGTTCCTGTATTTGCTGTCAATTTAAAAAAACAAAAAATATTTTTGGAAAATTCTTAAGATTTTTGGTTTATTTTTACTTAAAATAGAGATTATTTAACAAGATATGTAAATAAAATCGAGATGGTGTTTGCATGTTTACATTTATTGGGGTTGTATTGTGCTATGACAACCTTATGTTTTACCCCTTAAGTTAAGAAAAATAATAAAAACATCTCATGGCTATATTAAATCCTGTTTTATGGTACCCTTTGAAAGGGGATTGCTAAGGCAACAGTTACGGAAATTCAAACTGTTACGTTTTTATCTTTTAAAAACGTTTAAAATATGAGTTCGTACATTGCGAATAGAATAAAAATAATTTTTTTTTTATATTTAATTACATTTATTTATTATTTGCACAATTCTGTGTGCCACTGTTCACAACTTGATGTAAACAACAACAATTGCTTTATTTGTTATATTGGTCATTACAACCCTTCAGTCAGGATTACGACCTAGTTTCTCACACCACTTATGATGTGTGTGTTTATTTTATACATGAGTGGCGGGCCCTACAGTTTAAAGTCGACTCCGAACGACAGATTTTTGAGAAACTTTTCATGGCAATTTTATTTACTCTCATAACTTTTGAGAGAAATCTGCTAATTGGAAGTCGCCGAAGAAATACTTTTTGTATTTTATTTTGATGTCTGGCCTGGGGCTCGAACCCTGGCTTTTCGTCTAATAAGCCAACACACTACCTACTAGACCACGGCGAATACTCTGAAAATTATTCGACAGATCTTTGTAACGAAGATCTTCAAACCACGATTACTTTCTTCAAACACACCACGTCTTCACACAAGACTGACTGAACTTCACTAACTCAGTCGTCTTCTTTGCCTTGCCTTATATATAGCAGAGTAAAAAGTCTGATGAATGTTCTTGAAGGCGAACGTTCATGACTTCGCCTTCTCGAAATCTCTATAAATGTAAACATCGTTGTTTCATTATTGTTGTTCGTATATTTTGTTTACTTGTAGGGTTTGTTGCTGTATTTTTGTATACTTGTTTGCCATTTTTTTATGCTAGTGTTTGTTGTTGCATTTTTGTTTATAATTTTAATGTTAAGCGATGTGAAAAAGCAAAATACCAGCATCTATTTATTTATTTATTTATTTATTAATTACAATAAAATTACAAATTATATCCTAATTATATACGAGCGAAGTAACTTGACTATGTGCTCGGTGTAGTGTCACAGACCAGAGTCTCTGGTGGGAATCGAACCCACGTCCCTCACGCTAATAGTCTAGCACACTACCCACTAGACTACCAGGGCACCCAAACCAGCATCTATATTTTTCATATTCATAACAATATACCCGTATTCCCATAGAGTTTGAGTATATGCTTTCAATTTTTTGTTTTGTTTAAAAAGCTATGATTTGGATCTGGCTTATATTCTTAGCAGTAAATTCTGTTCGGATCACTGTATAAAACATATTTTTTGAGCTTATTTTAAGCAAATTAGGCCTTTACATACATCTTTTATACACTTTTATCAATGAACGATCCCCTTTACTAGGGGACTTAGGCTCCTACTTTACTTATTTTGATTGTAATGTTTTAAATTCTGTTTTATCGGCCCTTAACCCTTTCATGCCCGATGTTGCCTATAGGCAACATTGTACATTTTTGTTCTTAAATTCCGTAATTTTTAATTTTTTTAAATGATTTTTTTTTTGCAAACAAGCTTGGTTAAAAACGTGTAAAACCAGAATACGTAGGACTCTGAATATAATATCACTTCATATTTAGGCCATGACTAACAACCACATGTCCTTAAAAAAATTTTAGCTCTGGCCCAAAAAATTCGGGCATGAAAGGGTTAACACTTTAATTCCTGGTCCGTAGACAACATCAGTAAGACTTAGTGAGTATAGATGATATCGCCGTAGTCTAGGAGATAGTTAGTTAATTTAATAGACGTGAGTCCGTTGTTCAACCCCTCGTTCAGACATCTCAAGCAACAGGAAATACAAAAGAAATGTCTTTGGTGACTTCCTCTTAAGAAATTTCTGGCAAAAACTATGAGGCGAAAATAAAAAATTGAAATGAAAAATTTCTCAAAAAAATCTTTCGTTCGGAGTCGACTTTAAACTGTAGGTCCTGCCGCTCGCTTATCAAATTAGCACACGCAATATGGCTCGTAACTCTGATTGAAAGTTTGTATTGACCAATTAAATAATTAAATAAGTAAGTTCTGGGCATGGCTTATGTGGGGTCATCACTCGGTACAATCCTAACTTGTGATGTCTTTTTCTTTTTACATGTCAAGTTGCTTGGTTTTTTCAAAACTCTCGACACCCACAGTCAACAATAAAGCAAGTCAGCTTGGATTTTAAATTTTGTATTCAATGTAGCAGGTTTTATTCCACTTCACTTAGTTCAAGTTTTTTTAATAAAGTAAAGGGTCCGCCAAATAACTTTTTTTTTTGAAAATGCTTTAAAAAAACCACTGAATATTTTCTCAAATTTCTTTTTTTATTTGAAAATACAATCCTTCCGGTTAATAATGGAAAATAATTTCATTCAAATGGCTAACTCGGCTGGCAATGCAGTAGCGTACACGATCGGTGCAATTTTTAAGCACATTATCGATTGTGTGCAGCTGTATTTCACCAATGGCTTCATGAATATTGTCCTTTAAACGCGTCAATTGTCTCTGGCTTGTCGGCGTAACACTTATCTTTGACGGCACCCCACAAATAATAGTCCAACGGTGTCAAAGCGCAGCCCCGAGGTGGCCAAACGACATCAGCTCTGCGGCTGATAATGCGATCTTCAAAAACAGGGCGCAAAACATCGAGTGTAGCTTCGGCTGTGTGGCACGTAGCGCCGTCCTGTTGAAACCAAATGTTGCCAATATCCTCCTCTTCAATTTTTGTGAACAAAAATTCGTTCAATATGGCCCGATAACGATCGCCATTGACTGTAACGGCCACTCCTTGCTCATTTTCGAAGAAAAATGGCCCAATTATGCCTCTGGACCAAAATCCGTACCAAACAGTGACTCGTTTTGGGTGCGTCGGCTTTTCAATGAATGCGTGCGGGTTTTCTGTGCCCCAAATGCGATAATTTTCCTTGTTTACATACCCGCCAAGATCAAAATGAGCTTCATCTGAAAATATGATTTTTTTTTTACCAAAATCGGCATCGATCGCAGGCCCACTTAGGGAAGCGAAAACGCATTGGATGGTCCCTATTCGTTCAGCGGAAGGATAAAACTAATTATCTGTCAAATCAGACATGAGCTAAGTGTTACCATTCACGAAATAAGCACTAGTTGAAAAAAAAACGTTAGATGGCGGACCCGATAGAATTAAGCCATGGTAAATGACAATAAAATGGAATAAAATATTTAATTTAATAAATGAAAATACTCTCCCCTCCCCACTCTTTCTCTCTCTCTTTCTCTGTCTCACTTCCTTTGTCAGCGTAAAAGAACTAAGCTCTGCTCATTACATCAGGAACAGCAGGAATTGTTGCCATCATTCGCTCTTCTCCTCCTCTTCATTATTTCTTGTACACACCAACAACTACTGTTTCCTGTACTATTCTATCTGATGTATGTATGTGAGTATTTGTACGATTTCCTTCAGGAAATATGAAAGCAGGTGTAAGAGAAAGCTGAATGAAAATTAAAATGAAAGAAAATTTCTGTTTTGTTTGTGATAAAAGAAGTGTGAAAAAAGAATTCTTTTCATTGTTCTTGAGTTTCACGTTTTATTTTCTATTTTTTTTATTGTTATATTCGAATTAAAACGAAAATAATTCCTTTAAATAATAAATTTATATTCTAATGGTATTTGCTGAATAAATTTAAAGAAGAGTATCTAAGCCACAGCATCTTGTGAATGACGATTTTGTATTCGAGCGATTCAAAGTATTTCTGAAAATGCTTAAGTTATAGAGTCTGGAGGGGATATAATTTATAAAATAATTAATCAATAATAACCGAGAATAACTGTTTTTAATTTTCAATTTCAATTTATTTTTCAGCTTCGATGTAGAAAATGGCCAAAGTGCACGCTCACCGCTGGAAGGCGGCTCGCCAAGCGCCGGTTTGGTTTTACAAAACCTACCCCAACGTCGTGAATCGTTTTTATATCGTTCCGATTCCGATTTTGAAATGTCACCGAAATCAATGTCCCGCAATTCTAGCATCGCAAGTGAAAGGTAAGTTGTTTCTGCCTCTAAAAGAAAGAATTTTTATGGCCGAACATGCTTTTAAAACGCAATTGCTTTTGAATTTTTTTTTTTTTTTAATTTTCTCCCAATTTCTTTTTCGATTTCTTTTTTAATAATTTCTTTAATGTTTTTAAACATTTCTTATGTATATTTTTTTAAAATATATTTTTTAATATTTTTAAATTTATTTTTCCTTCTTTTTTTTAAAGAATTTTTATTCACAATTGTTTGAGATTTCATTTGTTTCCTTCCATGCATCTTGTCTTTTAATGAATTTCTTTCCTTATTCTTCTCCAAAACACTCTCACTACTTCACTTCGTCTCTCACTTTCTCACTTTCTAAAGCACTTTACCTTTCCAAACACCTTTTTGGCTTCTACTTCTTCTTGTATTTGACTCTTTTTTTTTAATTGTTAAAAACACCGAAAAAATTAACTTTAAGAAGAGACTAACCAAGCCCGAATATGCTTTAATTATACATATTAAAATTTAGTTTTATTCACCCAGAAAACATATTTTATTTTTATTATTACGATACGATACGATACGATAATAATAAAAGAAATTGAAACTGAAATTAAAAATTAAATCGTTAGAATGATATTTCCCCGATAACACAATAACATTTAAAAAATTTAACAGCGTTATGGGTTAAAAGCAGTTCTACAATTCAAAACAATATGGGTTTCATCATGTTTGCCGCCAACAGCGAGAAAAGTCAGAAAATTTAGCCTGTGTACACTAACTCCCCACTAAGGGACAGTTCAGTGGCAATTGACACCCAATTGTCTACTTGTAACTACTCAAGTAACCACTTAGGACGTTGGGTTCTGTTTTCATAACCACAAAATAGTACTTGAATGATGCTCGGCCACACTATTTCTCTAGTCAGATACAAGCAGTTTAGATACAAACAGTACACCTTTTTAAAACATCAGAAAACAAAGGCCAGGCGATTTAAAGATTCTCCATTAAGACTTCATCATAATTACAGACGATTTACAATAAAAACAAGTGGATCCTGCAGCAAACGTTAAGTAATTCAAAACGGATTTTTGTGTACTTCCTACAGAATATTTCAATGACGCTTAAAGTTGTTTTCAGATAGAAATATGGACACTTGTTTACTCATTCGATCACGTAGTGTCTAATGTATCAAAATTTTGATCTTAAAGACAACGTAGATCTCTATAGTCAGCTGGAAAGGACATTAAAAATCTCGCCTAGTGGTAAATGCTAAATTGAATGAATGGAAAATAACTTAAAAAACTTATTTCAGTATACACGTTGACAAAAAGCTTCACTGCAAGGACGTACATGAATTTCCCTTCATCACCCAATAGATATCTAAATAGGCCACATTGTCAGAGGCAGGAAATGCCATGAATTGATTAGTGGAAGTAAGAAAAAGACGTGGTACAGATGGCTTGTATGGTAAGATCGTATATGTACTTGTGTTAAGTATGAAATGGAACAAGCTGATGTAGGAATGATACTCGAAAATGTTAGCAAAGGGTAAAGCGTCTAATCGAAGATTTCAAGACCGGAACATCTTTCTGATATACATTCCCATACAAGGTTCTTACAAGTTTGCTGTGTAAAAGAATAAAGCCATTCGTCGAAACACTGGCAAATCCAACATCGACCAGATCTTCACATTACGTCAAACCCTGGAGAAGACTCGTGAAAAACAAGTCCACACACACCATCCTGCTATTGACTATAAAGCAGCCTTCAATAGTCTCATAAGAAATCCTGTTTTCGCCGCAATGTCTGAGCTTGGTATTCTTGCGAATACCTGATAAGGCTATCTAGATTGACGTTGAGCAATTACTGCAGTTCCGTCAACATAGGAATGGACCTCTCCGAATATTTAGATACCGTGCAATATTACAAACAAGTATATCTTTTGTCGCAAAGTAGGGACATGAGGCGTATTGAATCCCAGATTTCGCCCGATAACAATATTTTCAATGCTCTCAGTTTGATATCTTGACTCCGCCGTTACCAGCAAAAATGATGCCAATATGCAGATAAGTGTGGGATTTCTATAGGCAATGGAGTAGCAGAGAATGAAACTTATACTCTACAAGTCGTTCGTGCCTCAGAAAGACATTTATTATGCCGAATCAATATTTAAAGACTTTTACATGTTTTGTCAGTTAATCCACTGAAGCACCAAACGGCTCATTAACAAAAAATATTTCATTTCTAATAAGGTAGTGAGTGAAACATATAAAAAAAAACTTTTTTAAAATCTTGTATAATCCACTTTCCCATGAAATTCATTTGAGTGTAAAAATAAAATTGAAAATAAAGAAAAAAAAAGAAAACTTTTTCTAAATCGTAAAAATATTTCGTATTTCTACTTCTAAAATTACGAGTATTTGTGAACGAACCCACGTCACAATATGAGAATGAAACCAAATTTAATAGGAAAACATGGTTTATTTAATACACAATCTTTTTTTAGTTTTTTTATTTTTATTTGGTTCTGACAATCAAATACAGAAAATGTAATAAAAAAAAAATTTATATTTATATACGCTAGTTTTGCATTTTAAATACAAGCAAATAAATATTATTTTACTACACAGCAGATCATTAAAAATTATTTTTAGAAATTCCTTTTTGCGAATGCAACAAACAGAATATTTTCTCGTATTTTTTTTCGTATGAGTGGAATTAAAAAAATTCGTACCAAAAAAAAGAATGCATTCGGTAAACCCACTTGTCGTAAATGCATTGAAAAAATCAAAATTATGCGCTACCAAATGGTTATTGGCCAGCCAAAAAGGCCAAAATCATTATCATCACCACATTACATCACAGCACATTGCATCACATCACACACAGAAACCGGCCAGCCAGTCAGCTAGCCAGCCATTCATCGAAACGTTTAGAGACCACAATTCAGCGCCTCATCATTTCAATTCAAATTTTAAATGAATTTTTAATCGTTATAAAATGCACAAAAAAAAACAACACAAAATGGGGAAATGTTATAGGCTAGAATATATTAAATTGGCTCATAAAAAAAAATCTATTTTCTGAATATTCATATTCTATTGCAAGAAAAACAAAATGGAAGAAGAAAAAACCATTATTTGTTCGACAAATATTGTAAATTCTGCAGTCATAACGTTCTACAATTCACTGCAATAAAGAATTGCTGAATTTTAATTTAAAATTTCTTTCTTTTTTTTTTTTGTAAAAACTTTAGTAAATATTTAATAAAAATTCTTGTTTTTTTTTAAGATTTTCAGAAAAAAATTTAAAATTAGAATTTTATTAAAAAAAATTATTGGAATGCATATGTACGATGGTCCTTCCAATCGTTTTTATTTATTTTAAATTAATTTACAATTTAATTAAACGGAATTTTTAATTAAATTTTTGTAATCAATTGGTTTGTTTCGTTTACAATAAAATTAGTCGCAATAATATTCGCTTATGTATTTGAAATAAAATTCATTCCGTCAATCCAATAAAATATTTATGGTCCTTCGTTATCTTTCGTTCTAAGTATATTTCATTTATGTTCCTTCTGGCAACTTCTAGAACCTAATGTTTATTTATTAGCTATTCTTTTCTATCTTTCGTAGTCTTTCTGGGTTAGGTTAGGTGGCAGACGACCCCTCTAAAGAAAGAGGTACCACTTAGGTCAGCACTTAGGTTCATTGTGATACCACAATCAATTTCACCCGGGGGTCAATTTCTTTTGCTGCAAACGAAATTTGAATTTCCCTATAAAACGACCAAATGAACTGAGACAATCGGAATACATACGGCCTGTTTCATACCAGATATTGCTAGCTCCGTACTGGCCCTGATCAGCCTATCACTAAAGCAATTTCCAACAACAACCCTACATTGCGAAACCCGTATAAGAGATACTTTTGAATGCTCAGAAATTTCTCTAAGAAATCCTTGATATTCATGAACAAAAACGGGTATTGAAACTATGTTCCTAAGGGACTTTATCGCAGCCTGACTACCAGATCAAATCATGAGAATTTCAGGGATTATCACACCACTCAACAAGCATTGCGCTGTCTTCGAAATTGCCATGACCTCTGATTAGAAAGCACTGCAGTAGTCAAGCAGCTAATAAGAAAGTTTAGTATCAGAATGCATAATAAATATACCACAGGCCACCCTGTCAGTTATCTTTGAGCCATCAGTGTAAACTTCAAGGGTTCCTTTGGGAACCTCCGCGTCCATTAGCAGTAAAGGGCCATGAGTACAGTATAGATGTGAATTAAATTTTGAAGTCATTGAATTGATTTGGAAGGTTGTGTGGGATTTTGCTATTCAAGAACCAGGTTTTCCCATCCAACTACGAGCTGTAGGTCGAGCTAATTACTGCGGGATTGAAAGAAACGGTGTGTTCTTTATGTTCCACACAAAGTAGATGGTGTTCGAATGTGTTATAATTGGGGATGTGGATGCTTTACCCTTTGATAGAATTTTCGAGTATCATTCCTACATCAGCTTGTACGATTTCATGCTTAACAAGTATACGATCTTACCATACAAGCAAGTAATGATCTCAACGTCCATCTGTACCACGTCTTTTTCTCATTTCCACTAATCAATTCCTGACATTTCCTGCCTATTACAATGTGCCCTATTTAGGTATCTATTGGGTGATGAAGGGAAACCCATGTACGTCCTTGTAGTGAAGCTTTTTGTCCACTTGTATCCTTAAATAAATTTTTGTCAGTCCAGTTCAAAGTATTCAGTTTAGCATTTACCACTAGGCGAGGCTTTTAATGTCCTTTCTAGCTGATTATACAGATCTACGTTGTCTTTAAGATCAAAATTTTGATACATGAGACACTACGCAATCGAGTGAGTAAACAAGTATCGATAATTCTATCTGAAAACGGCGTTAAGCGTCATTGAAATATTCTGTAGGGAGTACACAAAAATCCGTTTGTAATTACTTAACGTTTGCTGCAGGATCCAATTGTTTTTCTCGTGTACAGCAAAATAATGTCGGTATTTACGGCGACATTATGAAATCTTAATGGGGAATCTTTAAATCGTTTTGATGATTTAAAAAGTGTACAGTTTGTTCCTAAACAGTTTATATCTGCCCAGAAAACTGATGTGGCAGAGCACCCATCAAGTACTCTTTTGTGGTAATGAAACAAAACCCAACTTACTATGTGGTTACTTAAGTGGTCACAAGTAGGCAATTGGGAGTCAATTGCCATTGAACTGTCCCTTAGTGGGGAGTTAGTGTACACAGACTATGTTTTCTGCCTTTTTCGATGTTAGTGCTTAATTTAAAGAAAATAGTATTCATTTGTTTGGAAGTTAATTGTATAAAATTGATGATAATCCCCAGTTATAAAGCCAAAGTTCCATGCATATACACACGTACAGACGTCGAGCATTTGATAATAAATTTTAAGTGAAAGACAGAAATCAGCAATGAGTATTCAGAGTATAATCGAATCACACTCATAATTTCTGATACTTATACTCATATTCAAAGTTTGAAGTACTCATCACATTCATACTTAACAACACGTATGATGTTGTTAATTATGAATGTGAATGAGTGTAGTCTTATGAATCAAACATATTTCGAATGGTATGAGTTTGATGTCAACGTTGTACTCATACTCACTGCAACTTGTACTTATCAATCAACGTTGTAATGTGAGTACGAATGAATCAGAGTACATAGTTAAATTTCAATATTGTTGACTCCTCACTTATAGTTAAAATTTCATGAGTGCTTATGAGTAGCGAAAGAACGATTCATTGCTGATATCTGGTGCAAGACGCTGCCCGCTAACATATGTATTCGGAATTTAATACCGCTACTCTGCGAAACCGTATTCTGAAAGATTCTTTTTAATTTTTTCACAAATTTAAAGTGTAAACAACAAGTCCAAACGCCATATAGAAACTTTTCTTTGACTCTTCTTTAAATTTCAAATTGAAAAAACAAGCAATTTTGTTAAAGGGTATCTCTCTCTCTCTCTCTTATATTTGTACGTATGTCAGTATGTTCATATGTATGTGTTTGTACAGAAAAAAGCAAAAAATAATTCGGGTTTTGGCACACAAAATCCCTTCGTACCAAAAAAAAAAAAAAGAAACATTTTTATGGGTGATTATGTGTACGTACATATACTCTCATGGGGGTTATTTGAGGTTTTTGCTCTTAATAAATATTTTCAAGAGAGAGAGAGAGAGAGGAAAACACACAAAATTAAACCGTTAAATTTTGTGGTTTTCCGTTGCAAATATATTACGAAAATTAAGTACACAATGTGTGGTCGCTAAAGGATTAATAAAATGGCAAACGATTTTTAACTTTTTAAATAAAATATTCATACATTGGTTGTTAAATTTTTCGTTACTTTTTTTTGGCATTTTATTTAACTTTATGGGTAGAAATTCTTAAGCAGCAGGCAAATTTGAGATCGTTCTTTAAATTTAAATAAAAGGAACATTACGTTAAGAATAAAAGTTCAGACTTGTAGAGCCTTGTCTTTAAATACACAGGAAAAAAAATAGAAAAAGATTTTAGAACAGAAAGTACACGATGTTTTAAAACATTCCATAACGACTCGTCCCATAGAGTTTGTGATGGTTGGTTGCTCTTTCACAATGCAGCCGCAACTACAGTACGAGGGTTGCATTTTATATTTCGGGATTAGAGAAAAACAAATATTAATCATCGAAAATCGCTTTATTGTTTTGCAAAATATTCCCTATTAAGATCTATACACTTTCGCATGCGTTTGAACCAATTGTCGAAGCACTTTTGCCACTCTGATTGAGGTATCTCCAAAACATGCATTCTGAACGCATCAACCGCTTCTTCAGGCGTCGAAAAACGTTGACCTCTCATTTTATTTTTTACGTACGGGAATAAACAGAAGTCATTCGGTGCCAAATCAGGACTATACGGCGGATGACTCATCAAACCGATGTTTTGAGTGCTCAAAAATGCAGTTTTTTGAGCTGATGTGTGAGAGCTCGCATTGTCGTGGTGAAGAGCGGTTGGTTTTACTGATTTCTTCTAAGACAACTGGCAAACAAATGGTTGTGTACCACTCAGAATTGACTGTACTGCGTTGTTCTAGTGGTACGATTGCGACATGTCCAGTTTTTCCGAAAAAACAGGCGATCATTTGCTTGCAAGTGCTTCGTGCGCGAGCTACTTTTGTTGGATTTGGCTCATCTTGAAACACCCATACAGTCGACTGCTGTTTACTTTCGGGCTCATACGCGTAAATCCACGATTCATCACCTGGCACGATGTCACAGACGTGTTTCGAAGCACCGCGATCGTATTTTTGGAGCATTTCTTTCGACCAATCGATTTTATTGAGCGATTGACAAATTGTTTGGGATCCAATGCGAACAAATTCTTTTGACGGTCAAATGTTCATGCAATATTGACTGTATGCTGGTCCCACTAATGCCTAAGGTTGTCTCAATCTCACGATAGGTCACATGATGATCTGGCAATATCAGTTGGCGCACAGCATCAATGGTTTCCGGAACAACAACTGATTTTGGACGACCTTCACGAAATTCGTCTTGGAGTGAACTACGACCTCGGTTGAATTCACCATACCATCGATAAACACAGGTCCTTGATGGAGCTTCATCGCCAAAAATTGAATTAAGTTCATCGAAGCACTGTTGTTGAGTTAATCCACGTCGAAAGTTGTAAAAAAATAATCGCACGAAAATGTTCACGATTTAATTCCATTTTTTGGGCGAGATGAACCTTTTAAGTTACTGTAAACGACACAAATAGCGCTCGTATGTCAAAACGTTCTGAATTCGTATAACCTCAAAAATGTCAAGCTTTACGATAGAGCTGTCAGTTGGCAGACATGCAACACTAGGGTTGCCAAATCCCGAAATATAAAAAGCAACCCGTAGCTTTAATGAAGAACGAAGAGGCTTCTAATGCTTGAATTTCGAAATCGTTTCGTTTTCACTTACATGTCCCTTAAGGTGAGGCTTAGTAACTTACTTCATTGTTCATTACAATCCTTCATTCAGGATTACAACCTAGTTTCGCACATCACCCATGTTGTGTTTGTTAATTGTATCCATGAATGGCTGAACCTACTACAGTAAGACCCCGCTTAATGCGGGGGATACGTTCCAGCACTAAACGAAACAGCGTTACGACTTCCGAAAATACAGTTGGAATCTTTATTCTGTACAGACTAATAAAAGAGCGTTGAAAAAGATACATAGTGCACCGCTTTTGGTTGGTACATGGCCGTTCCATTTGCACACATATTCAACAAGTATCAGTACAGTGTGCGATTTAGGGGAATCCCAATACTACCACGTAATACTGAAACAGCGTTAAGCGGGGTCTTACTGCATTAAAGTCAACTCAGAACGACAATTTTTTGGAGAAACTTTTCATGGCAATTTTATTTACTCTCCGAGCCTTTTGAAGAGCATACTGTGAAGAGGAAGTGGCCAAAAGAACAAAATTTTTTTGAAGCACAGGCTTGCATCTAATAAGGCAAAGCACTACCAATTAGACTAAGGCAGCTGTAGGCACATTATGGATTTGAAAAACGTTTTTTTATTTCTCTATTCAGGTTTTTTTTAAAAGGTACTCTTCTACATGCTTTTATCCAAGCAAACCAAAATTAATACCAAAGTTAAGCCTTCTGAGCACATGTTATTTGTTGTTTTCTTTCTTTTTCACTGACATTCTTTTTACATTATGTGCTCTTTAAGCTAGAAAATCTATTTCAGCGAATTCCTGTACACAGGAAAAATAAA
The DNA here is from genome assembly GCA_958299815.1 of Sarcophaga carnaria. Taxonomy (NCBI): domain Eukaryota; kingdom Metazoa; phylum Arthropoda; class Insecta; order Diptera; family Sarcophagidae; genus Sarcophaga; species Sarcophaga carnaria. Next base: position 154,480,539 of record OY283149.1, read on the forward strand.
AACAAACAAAAAATCAATAAAAACCCAACTTGGCATACGGCAACACATGAAATATGGCATCCAAAATAGCCAAAATATTTCGGAAAATAAAATTCCATTGGCAATAACACATGGCCCATATACATATGTATGTACATACAAATGTATGTATGTATGTGTGTCTGCGTTATACCTTAATCTATAAGAGAAAGTCTTTAATCTTTAATAGTTTGGCTAAAATCCATAGCCACACAATATTAAAGCCTAACAAAGCTGTCACACTCTCTCGTATTCAAACACTCTTATAAATACTGTACTGTACAGTAAAGTAAATGAGATTTGTTTACTTAACCTATACTATGCTCTTGGCTTTTTGTAGTGTTGTTTTCATTATTGGCATTGTAGTAGTTGTGATAGTGATAGTGATAGTGGCAGTGGTAGTAATCATCGTCTTGGCAGTAGTGAATGTAATCCAAACACATTGACCTATACTGGTGAACTACTTTAACCCACTAAACAACATTACTTTTATAATGATTTAAAAGCCTTTTGTTGTTTTGTTTTTCATCTTTTTGCCAAAAACAATTACAACAACGACATCATAAGGAAAATATTGCCACCACTATACAGGCACTCAAGGCAACCATAAGTTAAACATTTGGATACAAGCCGACTTAATGATATTCTACATCTAAATGTAGTTTCTAGAGTGATTTCTTGTTCAAATTCATTTCAAATACGCTTTACAAAGGATTCACGCTGCTTTAATTTCATTCTAGTTAGTTATCGATAATTACACATTTTTAAAATAAAAATTTTATCGATAACATGATATTAACAAATTTTTTTAAGGAATATTTTCTAATTACCGATATTTTGTTTTAGTTCTGATTAAATAACGATAAGTGAGCATTTCTAATTTCGATTAATCGAAATTAAATTTCCCCCAAAAGGGGAAAATTTTCTTTATAAAAAATTCTCAGTTATCATTATTTAACCAGAATTGAAACAAGATATCGATAATTAGAAAATGTTTTTCGATAAAATTTCTTTGAAAAAAATTTCTAATTTTATGCTATCGATAGTTATTGGCAAATGGTGTTTACATAAATTCTCTAGTTATCAATAACCAACCAAAACAAAAATAATACACTACTACCGCCTTTTTCAAACGAAAACATGTTATCGATAAAATTTTCTTTAAGGAAATTCTTAGTTCTCGTCAGCTAATGAAAACTAAAACAAGATATCGATAATTAGAAAAAATTTTAAAGAAATTTTTATCGATAACTAATCAAAACCAAAACAAGTTATTGTTAAATAGTGTTTAAATAAATTCTCTAGTTATCGATAACCAACCAAAAGTAAAATTGTTCACCCCCATCACTTTTTCAAGTGAAAACATGTTATCGATAAAATTTTCTTTAAGGAAATTCTTAGTTCTTGTTAGTTAATCACAGCTAAAACAAGTTATCGATAATTAGAAAAAAATTTTAAAGAAATTTTTATCGATAACTAATAACATAACAGATGTTATCGATAAAATTTTCTTTAAGGAAATTCTTAGTTCTTGTTAGTTAGTCCCAACTAAAACAAGATATCGATAATTAGAATATTTTCTTTATTAAAAATTTCTTTAAAAAATATTCTCATTATCGATAACAAATCAGAACCAACACAAAATATTGCTAAATAGTGTTGAAATAAATTCTGTAGTTATCGATAACAAAAACAATACGCACCTACTGTCTTTGATAACATAGGTTACGACAAATCTGTTCATAGCCTTTGGCACCCAGTAAAAAGCATCAAAAACAAAAACAAAAACAAAGAGAAGGAAAGGAAAGGAAAAACAGTTGGAAAACATTTCATTTAGCAGGTCACCCGTATTTTCACAATATTCGTATGTACAACAGTGTAGAGAATGAATGTATGATTGAATGTTCTTTATTGTCGAAGACAAATAATACACACTCAAACACATCAACGAGCACAGACGCACACACATAATAAAACATATTTTCAGTTTTATTGTGTTTTATGGCTATGGTCACACGTCATAATAACAGTAACAGAGACACCATCTTCATTATTATCATCATCGTCCTCACGTTGCATTATTATCACACTCATTATGCTTCTCAAGGCACCACTCAAGCGTCCATAGGCTTTTGTCTTGCCATTTGACACCATTTTTTTTTTCCCTTTTGACATTACAAAAGAAATCTTATTACACATGCATACATATGTACACACTCTCCAACACATATACTCTTACATACATATGCAATGTAATATACGTACTTACACATTACATTACTTAATCATTTCATTCTCAGGCTGGCTTATACTCTTGCATATTACATTTCTTTTGTTTTTGTAGGTGCGTGTGTGTGAGAGAGAGATGTGTTTTTGGTGTTTGTTTCACATGCATTACAAAAACAAACATAAGTAAGTACGTGTACTGTTACATGTTTGTGTTCTAGTACATCAAGCAGAGCCATGTATTTGTTTGCTCACTACTTAAATACAGGGTCTTACATTTGCATTGAGGGGGTGGTTGGTGGATGAAATGTAATTTATTTACATGCCAATGATTTGGTTTTTTTTAATATTTCTTTTTGTTGTTTCGACATCACTGCAGTTAAAAATTTGAGGATTAATTTTAGCAACAGTTTTCCATGTAACACCCTGTAATTATAATATTTTCTAGTGGTTGTTGTACTCATATTACAACACACTCTCTCGTAGAAATGCCCTTTTGCCGTTTATTTAATACATTTTCTTATATAAACACTGATTAAGTGCCTTCTACTTTCTTCTACATAAACACACACACACGCATACACCCATTTATTCATATTACTGCTGTTGTTGCTTTTGTTTATTTAGATTTCTTACATGTATGTTTGAAATGCAAGCACATTTGTTTATTTCTATGGCTATGTATGCATGAGTGTGCATGCGTGTGTGTGTTTGTATGCCTATTATAACTCAACATCAGTGGCAAGCAAAAGCAAGAACAACAACAAATTGACACCTCGTTAGTTTTGATTACAATTATGAATTTTACTTTCATTTAGATTTACTACGTGCCTATGTGTGCGTGTGCGTGTGCGAGAGTACTTTTTTGTTTTGTTTGTGAGCATATGATTAAGGGAGCGATGTAACTGTATAAGCAAGAGTAAAAGCAAAAGGTTAAAATGTGCGTGTGGGTATGTGTGTGTGTAATACATTCAATACGTAATTTAATATTTTGATTAAACAGTGAGAGAGTGAATGAGTGTGAGTGAGAGAAAATCTGTCTGAATAAATGGATTTTCATGTGATGATTAGATTGGTTTCATACAATAGTTCAGCTTTCCCTTCTGTTTCTTTGTTGTTATTTCTGTGCATTACAAAAATATTGTGGTTGTGGTCATTAATTGACTTAAGTTCGTTAATGTTAACCAAGTTAATTAATGATTCAAGTTAAGTTTTATTTTTAAAAATAGACATTTTTAATGCAAATTAAAGTTCCAGGAAAAATAAAAAAACTTCAATTAAAAGCATATGTTGAGACACAGTTTGAATATGTTTCTGTGGCATATCTTTAGGCGGTTTTTAAATTAAACTTTTTTATATTTAGCAATTAAAAATTGTACCATAATGCTAGCATTTTTAGTGTATTTTTTTCAAAACGGCCTGCTTCAGGTGGAGAGGCAATAATATTTTGATATATTTCAATGCATTTCTTCTGCAGAAATTTTATTTGGAAGCCAACATATATTTCCAAACATTTTAAAGCAGATAAACCAGGTTACAATACGGGAATTGAATGTCACAGTGGCACATTGATCTTCACAATCAGCATCAGTGCTTGACATTCACAACGCATGACTCTCCTAGAATCAGACTAGAAACCAGGCGGAAAATTTAATGAATTTAATGATCGATATCAATTAAGGATAGCTGTGTTAGGATATCGAGAAAGGAAAGTAGACCACATTGAGCCAGACAGCGATATTAACAAATAAAGTTTACAATACTGTTCTCCTCTTACAACGTCTGCAGCAGGCATTTGAAGGCGAGAATAGATAAAGCGGCAGGAATGTAGATTGGAAAGGAGGAAATATTATGAACTTAAAATCAAATGTTTTGTACCTAAAACAAGGTTTTATTCTATTCGAACATTTTTATTTCACACTTTATTTGAACATCATTATGTTGTGTTATCTACAACCTCAAAAATTAAAAACATTGCCTTCATTCGTTCAATGGGGGTCGTTTGATGTTTTCAAGATAATGAATTTTATTTTTGAAGAAATTCTGTAGCGCAGGTTTTTGTTTTTGTTTTTTTAATTTCTCCAACTGATAACAAATCTAATATTGCCTTATTAAAGTGTTTCTTTTTTTTGTTTTGTTTTCTGTTGTTATCGATAACAGTTTTTAGATAACAAGAAAATTGATTTCGTACATTTTTTTTTATTTCCGGCTACAGCAGTGTTGTCGCACAATGACACATCGCTCTTGTCACCACCACTGACAGTTAGAATTTAAGTTTCGTATGGAAAAGGGTCGACAAAATTTTTGTTGCGTGAATAATTTTTTTGGCGATTCGAATTGAAATGAAAAATTTATTGATAAAAATCGATTTCCATTGAACTGATAATAATTAAAACAAATTAACGGTGCTTTACCTATACAATTAATGGTCAAATATGTGAACTTCGTACTCGTTTAATTGGAAACAAAAAAAAAACAAAAAATCTAAGCGATCTCTTTAGAATTTATGAAGAAAACAAAATTGAAAATAAAAATTTAATTTTAAATTAAATTTATTGGAAATAATAATAACAAAAAAGCTGTTTTTCAAACAAAACAAAACAAAAAAATTTAGAAAAAAAAACAAAATGTGACGTTTTAATGCCATTCGAATGACGAAAAACAAAAAAAAAGAAAAACAAAAATAAAATTGAAAAAATATTTCTTATTTTAAAATAGAAAAGTAAATACAAAAAATTTTTTCGATTAAAAATAGATAAGAAAAATCTATTTTTGTTTTTGTTATAAAAATATTAATACACTCCCTATACTACACCATCCATATACACCACACAACTAAACAACAACAAAAAGAAAATCATTTGATACGACGGCCGCTTATCTACAACAAGCAAAGCAAAGCTAAAGAAAACAAAACAAAAAAAAGAAAAGAAAAATCACTTTTCTTTGGAAAAATTACGAAAATTTTTGGATTTGGATTCTACAAAAGCCTTTTTCAGAATCAGAAAGTATAACGTGAGTAGAAGTTCTTCTAAATTGTAACAAATCGCCAGGTTTAATGCTTTTAGTGTGTCGAAGACAAAGTCAAACAACTGTTGAGTGGAACGTCAAACACTCTTTAAGACTTTAATAACATTTATTAGTCGTCTAATGCTAGCATCAGTTAGGACGTGACAACGCGTATTCCTTTTGTAGAGTGTCGGAATTATATTCTTAATGTACCCAAGGAGCACACTTACAATCCACTGCAATTCCATTGGATAGTGGAACAAACATGCCAAAGTCTCCTTCAAAATCAATAAAAACAAGATAAAGTAGCGTATGCTGCTTAAAGAATTGCTTCATAATGATCATAAGGCTGCTTATGTAATCTACACATGACCTGTGATCTGAGTGACAACGAATTAATAGCCTTAGGCAGACATACAGCTGTGTTCAAAATAATAGGAGTGCATCCACGTAATATTTTCAAAGTTAAAATTTTTTATTCTACCAATTTGCAAAACATGTTATATTTTAATGGTAGTTGCAACAATATGTAAGAAATAAAATAAAAAAATTCTCGTAATAACTTTAATATTTACGATGAAATTGATTCATTTCTGTGTTTGCCCCTCAATTCAGTTGATCAAAAAAATAGGAGTGTGAGTGTTATTTTAAAAATAAAAATATGACAGCACATAATTTAAAAAAAAAAGTGAAAAATAAGTACGGAAAAATGCAGTTAAAACTTTTTCTACAGTGATTCACATAAATTTTGGTAATAGTGGGACGAAGAAAGCACTGTACTGAAGAAAAGAGAAAACTAATTAATAATCTTCGAAAAAAAGGCAAAACTTCGAAAGAAATCGAGGAAACCTTAAGTTGCTCCAATCAAATGATCGCAAATGCATTAAAATATAAATAAAGCTCGAAACGCGTGGGCGCAAGCGCAAAACATCAACTGTCGATGACCGCAGAATTGTGCGATACAGCAAAATGAATCCTTCAAAAGGATCTGAATCTTGCCGTAAGTGGCCCTTCTATTCGTAGGCGTCTAATGGACAACAATTTATTCGCAAGAAGTCCACGAAAGATGCCATTGCTGACAAAAAAAAAACAGGTAGCAGCACGCTTAAAGTTTGCCCAAGAACATATCAATTGGCCGAAAGAAAAATGGTGAAACATACTGTGGACTGACGAAGGCAAAATTGTTTTATTTGGTGGCATTGGGCATAGACAGTATGTGAGATGTCCGCCCAACAACAAATATAAAGCTCAGTATACACAAAAGACAGTTAAACATGGTGGTGCAAAACTAATGATATGAGGAAGGTTTTCATAGAATGGTGTAGGCTCAATACATCCAATTAGAGACATAATGGATAGGAACGTCTATGTCAGCATTTTGAGAGAAGTGATGTTACCATATTCCACGCCTCTAAAATGGATATTCCAACAAGATAATGACCCGAAACACACCAGTAAATTGGCAAATGAGTGGTTTCGAGTTAATGGGGTAAAGGTTATGGTGTGGCCAGTTGAGTCTCCTGACCTTAATCCCATAGAACATCTATGGGGAGATGTTAAAAAGTATGTTGCAGAGAAAAAAACCTTCAAATCCTCCAAAGAGATGCCAAGATCTTATTGACACAATGCCTCGTAGATATGCTGAATTCATTAAAAACAAAGGTTATTCAACTAAATACTAAAATAACTTTGCTTTTAAATGAAGGGCGCTCCTATTATTTTGAACACAACTGTACATACATACATAATTGATCATTACAACCATTCATTCAGGATTACGACCTAGTTTCTCACACCACTTATGTTGTGTGCGTTAATTTTTTATACATAAGTTGCGGGACCTACAGTTCAACAAGTCGACTCCGAACGACAGATTTTTGAGAAATTTTTCATGGCAATTTTTATTTACTCTCAGAGTTTTTGTCAGAAATCTGCTGAGAGGAAGTCCCGGAAGAAATATTTTTTTATATGTTTTTCGTTTTGATGTCTGGCCTGGGGCTCGAACCCTGGCTTTTCGTCTAATAAGCCAACACACTACCTACTAGACCACCGCGACACGGCCTTACGCAGACTCCTATTCATAAACTGAGCAATAATTTTATTAGCAATGTTGATAAAAGCGATTTCGAGCAAATTTTTGCACTGTATAGTTACTTACTTAACTGCTAGTTACAACCCTTTAGTCAGGATTACAACCTAGCTTCCCTTACTACACTATAAAGTGGGGCTTGCCATTCATGGATAAAATTAACACACATAACATGGGTGGTGTGAGAAATATGGTCGTAATCCTGACTAAAAGAGTTGTAATGATCAATTAAGTATGTAAGTAAGGTCTCAACAACCGTACATAAATTCCTTCCCTGTTAGACCATCATTTGCTTCGGATCATTTTTTTACCAAAGAATATGAAACCTTAGGTGCCCTGGTAGTCTAGTGGGTAGTGTGCTAGACTATTAGAGTGAGGGTCGTGGTTTCGATTCCCACCAGAGATTCTGGCCTGTGACACTACACCGAGCATATGGTTAACTTACTCCGCTCGTATATAAATAGAATATAATTTGTAATTGTGTTGTAATTAATAAATAAATAAATATGAAACCTAGACTACTAGCGTTATTAAATGCTCTACTGCCCCATGATTAATTAATTATACAAGTTTTCACTTGCATTATCAACATTTTCTAACAGTCATGGATAATAAAACTTTTTAAAATGACATTAAAAAACAAAAGTCAAGTGAGTTAACTTCTGTGACTAAAGCACTAGCAAACTCTTAAATAGCACATGTCAATGCACGATAAAATTGATAAAAAAAAAGTAATGAAAACTGTGTTAAACTTAAAAAAATATGGACTGTGTCCACAAAAATTTTTTTCAAGTGTTGAAGTAATTTCTTAAAACTTATTTTATTTTATTTTTTATTTTATAAAAAAAGTAAAGTTTACTTACAAATAAACAATTATTAACGTCTCCTCTCGTTATAAAACATACTTATAACAGCCGTCGTAATCATCTATTTGATCAGAATAATTAAATTTTGATTTTGATTTCGTTTTTTTACAAAACAAAACAAACAAATACACCGAAGTGCTTTCTCTGTTTAGTAATCAGAAAAAACAATCGATCGTAACATGAAACATTTGTCTAACGAAACAGCTTTTAAAAGGAAATTAAAATTGAAAGAAAAACAAATTTGTTTGCAAAGTACTCTTGGTAAATTTGAAAAGATTTCTGGAAATTCCAAACAATTTTAAAATAAAATTTAAGCATCGTTTAATAATCGGTGGAATACAAGCAGCGGCTTTAATTGCTTTTTAGAAATATTTATGCACACACATACAAAAATAAAAAGATTTTTATGTTTCACACGATGATGTGATGCGTTGAAGATGCATTGTTTGATTGTTTGTGAAAAGAAATCCTATTTTTAAAGCCCTAAAATATGCAACATGCATACATGCATAATAAAATACAATAAACTCATACACATACTCCCCCAAACAAACAGTAAAATAAACACCTTTCTTTATACAACGTCAATACGATAAAAAAAAAGGAAATGCAAGAGTGTTACTATTCACACAGGCATACTCACGCACTTACTTGCAAAAGCATACAATCCATATGCATGTGTATGTGTACAAACGCATGCATACATACATACAATGTAAATATTTGTTTATTTATGCAATATTTTTACATTTTTCTTATGCTAACAGCAATAACAACAACAACAACAATAGGAATTTATGCGGATTATATAAAAACCAGTTATTAAGCATGGAGTTTTGAAAACAGAAAGAGAGAGAGAGAGATAGCGAGAGTAACACTGTTTGATGTGCAAATTTATGTATGCTCTGCATGCACATAAAAATGCAGTGTTAACCGTTACACGCACATACCGAGAGAGAGAGAGAATTTTAATATGAATATTTATTTATATATTGTATGTATGTATGTATGTGTGCATAACTGTTTTATTTTTAAATTCTAAAGTAAAAAAACGTAAACGATTTCGTGTGAATGTTTCTAACTAGGCTGGGTGCCCATAACCTTTTAGTTACTGTATCTCACCAGCATATTTGCCATGTCTTGGCCTTCTTTCTGAGCCCTTCAGTGTCTCACTCGTCTGGGTCCCGGGGTACAATTATATCCCAGGAAACTGCAGACCCTACGTGCTTGCCAGTGCCAGGTGCACTCCTTCCGAAATCCTCGCCAATCGACTTGCGTATGCCACTTACCTCGGTTAAGTTGGCCATTACGCGGAAATTCTTTTGGTACGTCAACCAATTCTGGCTCAAGGAGGAGACCTGCTCCACCGCTAGACTCACTCAGCTCTCGATGGATAGAAGACGCACCAACTAGTTACTCGAACTTGATCGTAACGTCATCTCGATCACAGTGGCTATGCTTACAGGTCATTGTGTTATGGGAAGAAGCACGCGGAAGGAATGCAGCTTCCATCTAACAACTTCTGCCATGGGTGCAGATCCGCTGAAGAAGAGGAGACTGTTATCCACTTTATTTGTCAATGCCCATCTCTTAAGAGGTGCAAATATGGGTTATTTGGCTCCTCGATCCTTGTCTAGGACATAATTTCGTTTATCAAACTTTCAGGCCGCTTTTCCAGCATAGGGTAGTCATGCTTTTATTGTACAGCCCTTGCGCAGGCCAAATTCTTCCCTAGTTTGGTGAAACTGGATCAGTACAGGGACTCCATTTACCTGTGGCGTCACAACGGGCCGCTATGCGTGCTCAAGTGAGCTTTTGGTATCAACGCTACCACGCCAAACTACCTACCTACAGTGGTGGCCTTATAATTAGAAACGATGTTTCTGGAACAGAGTCCTCGGGAGTGACGAATCTAAGTTTAATTTGTTCCAATCTGATGGAAAAACGTATGTAAGACGTCCTCCAAACAAAGCCTTTGATCCCAGGTACACAGTGAGAACTGAAAAACAAATTAACAAACATACATGTTGCTAAGTCGTTTCTAGTTATAAGGCCACCACTGTACCTACCTAGACTTTTTTATGTCTTCTCTCTTCATTCATCAGACGTGAAAGGCCTGCCGTAAAGGTGTTTCCGTAGTCTAGTAAGTAGTGTGTTGGCTTGTGATTTAAACCCCAGCTTTTCACACTCTTTTATAAGACGAATAAATGACAGATGTTTACTCTCCAAAATGCCATGCGAATGATTAAAGACACCATCAAGGCGTAAAAGACGCACAAGCAATAATGAATTGAAATATACTCCTCAGCTCAGTCTTTCGAAGACATGATATTTAATTTCGTTTGGGAAATATTTTTCTATGCGATTGAGTTACGATAGTAAAAACAATTGTATTTCAAAAATAACGTGGTTTTACGATACAAATCATTGATCAGCAATGAATAGTTTTTTCGCTACTCATAAGCACTCATGAAATTTTGAATATAAGTGAGGAGTCAACAATATTAAAAATTAACAATGTACTCTGAATCATTCATACTCACACTTCAACGTTGATTTATAAGCACAGGTTGCAATAAGTATGCTTACAATGTTGACATCAAACTCATACCATTCGAAATATGTTTGATTCATAAGCCAGCCTACTCATTTAGATTCATAACTTTAGAAAAATACTTATAATACTCACAAATGATTCTACTGAGTCGCTCGAATCATTCATCAAAATTTACAGTCTCAGTTATTGTTGCATTTACAAAAAAAGAAAGAAGACACATGCATACATAATTGGCCATTACAACCCTTCAATCAGGATTACGACCTAGTTTCTCACACCACTTACGTTATGTGAGGACACATAAGCAAAAAAGACAGAGCAGAAAGCAGATCAAACACCAACCTTCTAGTGAGTATTTTAGTGTTCGCATGCAATTCATACTTATTTTGTGATTCGTGTATATGCTGTTATGGAGAGTCGAAATCATAAAACAACATCATACGTGGTGTTGTTAAGTATGAATATGATGAGTACTTCAAACTTTGAATATGAGTAGAGGGTGATATTAAATGTAAATATGAATGCGTATAAGTATCAGATATTATGAGTATGATTCGATTCTACTGATCTTTTTGAATACTCATGCTCTGATACAAATGTTTGGAACTATTTTTGTTTTTCTCAATTCTTTTTTCAATTGAAAATCAAACAACGTTTTTAATTGTACAACCTGCCTGCCTTCCTCTTCTTCTTCTGTTAGGGATATTCAATTAAAATTTATTTTAACACTGATTCCTGTTGTGTCGGATTATTATTGAATATTACACTTCCTTATTATTATTGTAAAGTATGTGGCGTGTGTGTGTGTGTGTTTGCTCGGCTTTATTGTATTCTTGCATTCAAATTCAGTTGTTGTTCGTTCGTGTTGTTTTTATCGATGTTGTTCGTGTTGTTGTTGTCGATACATAAAGACAATGGCTTTAACAGCAGCTTAATTAAATTTTAATGAAAACATCAGGAGATTAATTTTCATTTGTTCAATAATGAACAGGAAGTGAGTGTGTGTGTGTGCGAGTGGTATTATTATTAATAATAATAACAACAACACTTATTATTATTATTATTATTATTATTGGTATTATGTATGTATGTATGTATGTATTATTATCGTTATAATTGTTGTCCATTGTTATTTTGATGGTTTTATTATTGAAGTAATCGTTTATGTCGACAGGGAAAATGAAAATAAAAATTCTGGCAAGAAAGGAAATTGTATGTTAAACTGTGCTGTATGAGGATTTAAGTGCTATTTTTAAATACGGAAACTTAACAGTTTGGGACTGTATGTCAAGGAAAAAAGTCTACATACACCTCTGAATGTAGACGTAGTTTTTTTGTTTTTATTCATTTGAATTTGAAAAAAAAATAACAGAAATTATTGGAGGAAAACAATAAAAATTAGTTTTTATTTAACGGTGTATGTAGACTTTTTTCCTTGACTGTACATATAGTATATGTGCTCTCAAAAATGTATCTGACAATAGCTTGTAATGTTTATTTTAAAACACTCAAAATTATACAAGTTTTGTTTGAAACGTCTGCAGGTTTTTTTATTTAAGGCGAACAATATTTTTGAGTTCAATGAACACACATAGTATTCCTGAAATAAATCCGATATTATCTTAAGCAAAGCTTTCTCAAATCCTCGAAAAAAACACTACTTGTACTCATGTATTTGTAAGAATAAGAACAAATCAAAAGAGACCAAATCCAGCGAATATTTTGACTGAGACGTTATACTGATATTCTCTTTGTGGTATCAGGGGGCTGATACCTCAGCCTTCTAGAAAATCGAGATGGTTCGACCATATCGTCTAGAGAGAAATATGATTGTATCAAAATAATGGTGCTAAATGGAATACTTAAGGTATAGGAAGCCATTTTCAATAAAAATAATTCCTATGGTTATACAATATATGAAGATCTAGAACAACTGCAGCAGCAAACCGTGTAAGATGGTAGCCAATAGCGGTAATACAAAAAAAATGGAACACGTTTTGAAACTGAGGTCAAACGCACGCCGCGATTACTTAAATAGTAGTCAGACGAGACTGCAGTCTAATAGTTATTGTTTTTATTATAAGCAAGGCCGTGGTTCGTACCACAGCTTAAACATTAACAAAACGAAGTATACAAAATATTTCTTCCCGGCTTCCTCTCAACAGGCTTGTGGCAAAAAACGCTGAGTAAATAAAAAGTGCCATGAAAAATTTCGCAAAAATCTCCCACCACGGCCTCACGTCTTACAAGCCGGCATACTACTTACGAAACACCGTCGACTTCAAATTGACGTCTGCAAACCTTTTTAGAAGTCGCCGTAGTCTAGTAGGTAGTGTGTTGGCTTATTAGACGTAAAGCCAGGGTTCGAGCTCCAGGCCAGACATCAAAACAAAATATAAAAAGTAGTTCTTCGGCGACTTCCACTCAACAGATTTCTGGCAAAAACTCTGAGAGTAAATAAAATTGCCATGAAAAGTTTCTCAAAAATCTGTCGTTCGGCATCGACTTTATATTGTAGCTCTTAACACTTGTGGAGGATGTCTGAACCACGGCCTCGCGTCTTACAAGCCAGCATACTACTTACGAAATTCTGTCGACTTCAAATTAACGTTTGCAAGCCTTTTGACTTTGACTCTGAATTACAATCAGCACTACGTAGCCGCAAAAAAACTAGCTGCTATACAGTTCAGTTTTGGTCAGAAATCGCAGCGAAACTTTTATTTAAAAAAATGAAGTGAATAATTGAATACAAAATAGCAAAGCTTACTACTGCTTGAGTAAAAAAACAACATTTTTGTTGACACTATTTTGTGAGAATGACGCATTTTTCCCCTCTAAAAAAAACCCATAAAATCAATTAAGGACACCAACCCATGTAAGAAAAATATGCCAGTTGTTATGATGAATCCTGTATGTTTTTATTATTTTTTACAGCCAATATTAATGCCTGTTTTGTTTTAAATAATTGACGCTTTATTTGCTATAAAAAGCAAGACTAGAAATCCCTATAGTAGGCGTATACGTAATATGCAATTACATTAATTGAATGTAAAAATATTAATCATACCACCCAGGAGACCTCATCTTTTTAAAGCACTCACACACACAATTCATGAGTAATTTTTTCTCAAATTTTTTTTTTTGTTCATTTTGAAACCTTTTTTTCCAGTTTATCTTTTTAAATTATTTTTCTGAAATATTTTTTTAAGTTTTTAAGTTTTAAGTTTAAAACTTACTTGTGTCTGCCGTTTGTTTTCAGCATTTTTTTGTTTGTTTATTTAGAAGGCTTATCGGTTTATTTTCTGTTTGAGTTTCCATTTGTTTATTTTTTTTTTGAAACAAATTTAATGCTTCCAGCAGCTTAGATGCCAAGCTAAAATAAAATTATAAAGAAAAACAAAATCAATTAGAATAGAACGCGTTGCTACAATTTTTTTTTTAGAAATATTTTGTATATAAAAAATGCAAAAAAAAAACAATTACATTCAAACAAAAATTCAATTCTTAATTATAATTACAACTACAATTTGTTTTGTTGTTATTATTATAACCCTTACAGGTTTAAAGAACAGGAGGCCTCCATCCTGATTGACAGATCGTACGTATCTTTTAAATATCAATGTCTCTTTAAATTACAAAATATAAAAACAAAAACAGTTTTTTTTTTGTTCGTTCGTTTTAATTTGTTTTTTTTTTAATTAAAAATAAAAAAAAATAAAAATGTACTGTACACTATATACAATATGCAGCAACAACAAACAAGCACCCTGTCTCTTAAGCTTAAAATAATTATTAAACGAAATATTATTTTTTTTATCATTTTTTTTTTTTGTTTTATTTTTCATTTTTTAATTATTGATATTTTACAAATTGTACGGCTGTTATAATATTTTTGATAGTTTTTATTATTTCGTGCTTAAATTTAAACGTAAATTTCGATTTTTCTGTTCCACTCTTTTTTTTTAAAACAGATTTATTTTAATTATTTTAAAAAAAATACAATTTAAATCCCCTCAATATTTTACTACTTACTACTACTGTACAATAATAATAATCTTGTATTATTTTTGTATTATTTTTGTTGTTTTTTATTAAAATATTTTTTGTACACACTTATCCTATAAATAGAAATTATTCCAAAGAGCATACTTCGATTATTTTTTTTTTCTTTTTTTTAATTTCAAATAAATTTAAAATATTTGATGTAGAAAAAGTTGTGAATATTATTTATTTTTTTGTAATAAATACGAGGCTGGAAATTAAACTAAAAGAAATTTTAACATTTTTAACGCCTCAACCAACCATGAATGTATGATAGAAAACACAAAATGCATCAAACTGAAAATGTGAACCAATTTTTGTAAATGTCATCATGCTTTGACTTCTATGCTGTAGACAGAGTAACAGTTGACAACTCAAATGTTGTAATGGCTCTTTTATTAATGGCATTTCATACGGTAGTTCGTTCGTGGGTTGGGATCCTCATCAAAAGAATCCACAACAGAGATCAGAAATGAATCATGTTATCGCTACTCATAAGCACACTACAACGTTGATTTATTAGTATAGATTCCAGTGAGTATGCCGACAACGTTGACATCAAACTCATACCATTTGAAATATGTTTGATTCATATTTCAGCCTACTCATTTAGATTCATAGCTTTAGAAAAATACTTATAATAAGTACTTATAAATGATACGAGTGACTCGAGTACTTTGAATATGAGTAGAGGTTCCATAATATT
The DNA here is from genome assembly GCA_958299815.1 of Sarcophaga carnaria. NCBI lineage: Eukaryota > Metazoa > Arthropoda > Insecta > Diptera > Sarcophagidae > Sarcophaga > Sarcophaga carnaria. The sequence goes on from OY283149.1 coordinate 154,496,051, forward strand.
AAAACCAGAAATTATGAGTATGATTCGATTCTACTCATCTTTTTGAATACTCACTGCTGATCTCTGATCCACAAATATCCACAAACACATCCTGCAGATTCAACGTTAATATGTTAAGATATTTCTGAAAAGAGTGTATTGCACAGGAAACTCATGTAAAAAAGCTTGAAAAATTATTGTATCCCCAGTTTTTGTCGTGATATTAGCAGTTAATAGAAGACTAACTCTTACTTGTCATAGATGAAGTGATTGGAAATGAGGAAGTGTATATAATGGCCAATAGAGCCAGAGTATCACATACCATAAGCTTGAACAACGCAATGTCTTACAGTACAGTAAACACCAAGCTGAGAAAGTGGGTGGAAACATCACAACTCGTCTATTGTGAAATAATGATGATGTTGGTAGGAGAGAATTATAAAAATACCTTGAGGCACTCCTAATGAGGAAAGAAGCTTGAGTACGATTATAAGCATACTCAAGGGAAACTCTGCCTTACATGTACAGGGCATGCAATGATCACGATCCCAATATTTCGGTGATACTATTCCAAACATAACTCTGCTTAGAGGAGTGTACACAACGTTTTAAGGACGTTTGTACAAGATACATACTTCCTATAGAAAGTAAGATGGTATTCCTCATGATGAGCTCACAACAAGCCTACCAGATAGCTTAGAGACCCTTGGCTGGTCTCCTCTTCTTCTTCACCACACAATTTGAAGACTAGAAGTTCGAACAAGGCAGAGCAAATGCTTGTCTAGTTTGTTCAAATGTGCTTTATGTATAGAGATAGCCACACTTCGTTTTTATTATAGGCGCCATTTATGGAAATGTAAAAACTTTTAATTCGAAATTCCTGCTAGATGGCCTCGTATTTTCTCATCGATTCGAAATGTTTCTGCACTTTTTCAAACAAAATTTATAGAAAATAATTTTTCTATTTCACTTTAAATTTTAATATTCGTATGAAAATTAATTATTTTTTCCAAATCAAATGAAAAATAATGAACAAATATGCAACAGTCAACCAATCAAATAAGCAAAAACAAATTAAAAATAAAATTGAAAAAATTTTTATTCCTTTTTTATTTTTGAAAACTTGTATATGAATGTGTGTGTATTAAAAAAAAATTAGGCGCCATTTGTTAAAAACAAAACGAAAATGTAATTAAAATCATGTGTGTGAAAGAAGATACATTGGAATTTGAAAATTCAAGACGCAATCCAAAAATTTGAGCAGCGCCACATTTGACATTAACGAGCAAAATTTCCTCTTAACCGGACAAAATTTGCCCTTAACAGAGCACTGTTAGCTATTTAACAGTATCCATCTGTACAAGCCTACCTGTTTAGGAGCTAATTTTGGGAAATACTCTAGATGTATGAGTATCATACTATATGCAGAGCAAGGTTCGAAGGCCTCTTAATATAATCGGCAACATAGTCACATATAAAGTGATATGGTATTGTAAAAATTGGCTTTGAAAATATCAAGTTTTTGATTGAAAATTCTCTAGAAGATCCGGGGCCATTTGGGAGCATATAAGAAACAGTACACCATACAGACTATATGCAAATGGTAGCCCGGAGGGTCCTCTTTCGAACCGTGGTAGTGGGATCACCAACCATCCTTTACATTTCAACATTTTTGCTCACAAATAATAATGAGCATAATGAGAATTAAATTTTATGTCAATATTCTACCATAATTGCAAAGTAGAAGACTAATCGACTTGCTGCCACTGTTAAACAGTTAACAGTGCTCTGTTAATAGCAAAGTTTACCCTGTTAGAGGCAAGAAGTGGCGCTGCTAAGAGTGTGGGATTGCGTCTTTGGTTTTTAAATTCGAGTTTATCTTCACAGGCATATTAAATTCAGTGGATATTTCTGTTAGAACGTATTTTTTTTCATATTTTTCAAACCTTTTAAATTTGTTTGGCAAACAAATCTGCTCTTAACGTTATGAAATGTTTTCCTTTTTTTCACAGATTTTTGTTTTTATTTTTACAAAATTTACGTCAATTTTTGTTAAATTTCTGTTTTGATTATGAAATATATTCATGCAAATATTTACTCTTTTTTTTTCTTTAATTCTTATAATGCATATGTATGTATTTATAGAGACTTAAGACTATATACATATAATAATTAATAATCATAATTATTTAATAATCTATTCTTTGCTTGTTTTATTTTATTTTTTTTTTTTTGTCTTTTTCTCTAAAGCATGTTTATTTATTGTTGATATTTCAAATGCACTTTTAAATACAATTTCAAATACTCTTAACGTCTCTAACTAGTATGAGTATGAGAAATAATAATTAATTTTGTTTTTTTGTTATTTATTTAAATATTTGCTTTATTGGCTGTGTAATTTGAATCAAGAGAATTCAATTTATAACACCTTTCTACGTGTTTGTACATACATATGTACATACGTCAACTGTTATAAAATATTTTTCAAAAACGTAATAATTTTTCGTTTGAAATATTTTTTGCCTCAATTTTAAGAACATTTTCATTTGTTTGTCTTTCTTTTTTAAAGAAATTTTTTATAAAATTTAAAGAAATTTATTTGAAATGGGAATTATAATTAAGAAGATTTAAAAAGAATTCTATTTTCCACAACAATATCCATTCAAACTGTTTGCCACATGCTATAATAGGAATATTTTGCGTATTTAAGCTGTAGCAGTCTTAGCAATTTATTTGACTTGGAAGTCGTTATTCTGATTCAATTGGTTAGTGAGCATAGCTAAGATAACGTTCTACTTCTGACAGACAATGTACACATCTATTCCAATAGAATATCTGAATAATAATTCATATCCATCCAGCCTCAGTGTTTATGTACCAGAGATCAACAATGAATCGTTTTTTCGCTACTCATAAGAACTCATAAAATTTTGAATATAAATGAGGAGTCAACAACATTGAAATTTAACTATGTACTCTGATTCATTCATACTCACACTACTACGTTGATTTTGCAATGAGTATGCGTATACAATCCATAAATTGTAGCAGCGCCACATTTGTCGTTAACAGAGCTATTTAACAGTATCGATCTGAACCAGTCCACTTGTTTAGAAGCTAATTTTAGGACATATACTAGGTCTATGAGTACCAGATCATACTCAAAGGAAGTTTCCAAGGCCTCTTAATATAATCAACAATAAGGTCCCATAAGAACTGATATGGTATTGTAAAAATTCGCTTTGAAAATATAAATTTATTGCTTGAAAATTCCCGAGAAGATCAGTGGCCATTTTGGAACATATAAGAAATCGTACAACTACCCGACTAGCAAATAGTGGTCCAGAGAGTCCCCTTTCGAACCGTGTTTCATGATTTTAATGTTCCCCCAGAAGCAGTGGTGTTGTCGAGCCGGAACGCTCCGGAACGTCGTTCCGGTGCTTCCTTTTTGGATAGGAACGCATTCCGGAACTAAAGATGATTTCTGACAACGAGAATTGGCTGACTTTTTGAAAAAAAAAAATTAAAAAGAATTGGGACATGAGATCTAAAAAATGAAAACGCCGCCGCCTGATGGACTGAGACCGCACAGAGCGGCCGCCTACCCAGGATCGGCCCTGTCTATATAATTATATATACGCGTTCCTGTAAAAAAAAATTAGCACAACACCACTGCCCAGAAGACTGGAGGGCCAGGCAAATATTTCAAACAAAACGAGATATGAAAAAATATTTCCTCTGCGACTTCCTTTCAGCAGTTTTCTGGCAAATACAATTGCAATGAAAAATAAAAATAAAATTTGGGTGGTAGAAGAAACTATGTTGTTATCATGACTACGGGGTTGTAATGATCAATTAAGTAAGTAAGTAAGGACATCCTTAGGAAATGTTTTAGCCTTGAAATCTATCAATACATGTACCTCGTTAAGGTTAAACTGAATAATTTAATTGAATAAATGGCCTTCGCCTACAAATGCCACATAATTTCGTATTTAATGATGCATTCAGAAGACACTTCCAACCATATGTCATCCATTAGCTGTCACATGAATTTGAATTTTTTTTTTTTTTGTTTTTCTAAAAATATAACAGAGAGACGCGACTATTGTTTTGATCTTCAAGAAACACAGAAAACCTATTAAATTTCAAAATATATTTTACTAGAGCTAGCAGCTAAGACGACAATAAAAAACGATAACAACAACAATAACAATTATTTAATCAGTTGTTTGTCAACAAAACATTTAAAAAAATTATTTTTTTTTGCTCTTTTTAATCTCACAAAATAATAATAAAAAGAGGCAGAATTGAAATATTTTACAACGAACGCCAGCGTTTACATGGCCTAAATTAGAGATGGCAAGCAAACGATTATCGTTAGAATTTTTAAATTAAAAAAAAAACAACAACAAAACTGAGAGAAATAATTGGCAAATTTTAAAATTTCAGTTTTTTCTATTTATGAAACGCAATAGGTTTTCTTTTCGCGTTTTTTTTTTATTTTGAATTTTTCTTTACGTACTAGCAAGCCATGGCTGATTCGTTAATAAATTTATTCACGGCGAAAATATTTCATATTTTTCTTCTGTCTTGCACTGTATAAATGCATCACAAGAGACTTATATGCCTGTCTGCCTGCTGGCTTAAGTCTTTTTATTTCAAAATATTTTATGAATGAATGAAGGATCGGCATGAATAATTGAAATTAAAAGCAAGAAAAACCAAAAAAAAAATAGAAAAAAAGAAAAAGAAATCATAGAAATCACATTTAACGTTTCCTGTCCAACTACATACAAATAGAAAGACATGACAGACCAAAGATCATATGACCTGTGTAAAGCGGACACACTAAAAATATGAGGCTTTTGTCACATCATCAGCAACATCTTCGTAAATATCATGGCATTTTACGTTTACAATGGATTAGTAAGTGAAATTACTAAAGAAAAAAAAAAAACGAGAGACACTTATAATAATAAAAATAAATTTACATTTTAATTGTGAAATTCTTTCAAACAAAAAAAAAATAATCATATTTTTCTTGGCGTAACAAGTAGCAGCAACACTTACGAAATTACCTAGAAAAACCGCTTGACTCATAAGAAATTTGTAAAGAAAAGAATTTCAAATTCATTGAATTTTAAAAATTAAAAGAAAAAAAAACTGTTGTACTAATAATGAAAAGATGGGAGGTGTCTGCAAAACATTCCAGCCAATCTGATAAATTCGAATTTAAAAATCAAAGACGCAAACCCACACTTTTAGCAGCGCCACTTCTTGCCTCAAACAGGGTAAACTTTACTGTTAATAGAGCACTGTTACCTGTTTAACAGTGGCAATAAGTGGAAAATTTTCTCAAATCCCAAAATTATTCTAGCTATCCCTGTATCACGGTTCGAAAGAGGACCCTCTGGACTACCATTTGTATATAGTCTGTATGATGTACGATTTCGTATATGTTCCAGAATGGCCACTGATCTTCTAGAGGATTTTCAATCAAAAAATTGACATTTTCAAAGCCAATTTTCTCCATTCCATATCACTTGTATGTGACTACGTTGCTGATTATATTAATAGGCCTGGAAACCTTCCTTTACATATAGTATCGTACTCATAGACCTCAAGTATTTCCCAAAATTAGCTCCTAAACAAGTAGGCTTGTTCAGATGGATACTATTAAATAGCTAATAGTGCTCTGTTAAGGGTAAATTTTGCTCTGTTAACGCCAAATGTGGCGCTGCTAAAATATATGAATTGCGTCTTGGATTTTCTAATTCGAATTTATCTTCACACACATATAGTTTCTTTTATTTTAAAATATGTAGTAAAAAAAGCAGTCGAATTATTTATATTTAAAATAATGCCAATCTTACCCTTAAAATTGGCAAATGAAAAATCAAAAACTAGGCCAAGTAAAATTCATGCATCAAATGAGTGGCAGCCCTCTGATGACACCCAGCTGGAAAGCTGTTTTTTTGTACGATTAAGAAACAAAAAATGTGGGTCATTTTTAAAAAATTTTAAAATAAAATAACAATCAGATAGAAAGCGTTCCGAAATAAAAGCTTTTAAATAACACAGCGAGAGGTGTCATGTAGGCATCAGAGATCAGCAATGAGTATTCAAAAATATGAGTAGAATCGAATCATACTCATAATTATTGATACTTATACGCATTCATATTTATTTTAATATCATGGAACCTCATATTCATACTTAACAACACGTACGAGTATGATGTTGTTGTTGATTTCGACTCTCCATAACTCAACATATACACGAATCACAAAATAAGTATGATTCGCGTACGAAGAACACTAAAATACTGACTAAAAGGTTGTATGTTTGCTCTACTTGCTACGCTCTCTTTTTTTGCTTGGTTGTCTTTTTTTGTTGTTGTAAATCCCTAACAACTAAGACTGTAAGTGAGTAGGCTTATGAATCAAACATATTTCGAATGGTATGAGTTTGATGTCAACGTTCTACGCATACTCATTGCAACCTAGACTTATAAATCAACGTTGTAGTGTGAGTATGAATGAATCAGAGTACATAGTTAAATTTCAATGTTGTTGACTCATCACTTATATTCAAAATTTCATGAGTGCTGATGAGTAGCGAAAAAACAATTCATTGTTGATCTCTGTTAACAACACTGTATTCTATGACTTTTGATTTCTCATATTAAATTTGCCTTGTGATTATCACAAATAAAAATTGGATTTCAGATCTATCAAATCTCCTTAATAATAATAATGGCATTACCTATCAAAGATGATCACCAGTTTATTATTTAAAATTAAAATTCTTAAATATTATTACACACCCCCTCCCCCTTCCTTTCTTCAATATCCACAATAAGTCCGAAGACTGTCAATCCTTGTTAACCATGATCAATTCTGTGCTAATTGTAGCGAATTTGAGCGTATTTTACAATTTTCTTTGTAATTGCATTGAATTATTCAAATAATTTTCAAATGTTTGTCACGAATCTCAATGTGTATGTATGTATGTATGAATGGATGCATGTAATTACCCTTAAAAATGAAAATGAGAAAAACATGAAAAAACACTTTTTTTTCTGTGTCATCAATCATTATTAGTTTTTCATGTAGAAAAACAGAAACATTTCATATGTAAAACATACAGAGGCATTTGTCATTTATCACAACAACAACAACAAAAATATTTGAAAAGAAAAACCAAAAAAAATGTTTTTTGGGGGAAAATTATAATTTCATTGCCAAAAGCAACAAGAAAAAGAGGAAAAAACCACAAAAAAAATATTTTAAAAAAATGACAGCGAATATGTAAAACAAAATAAATTTATTACATAAAATTGAAATGAAATGAAATGAAATAGTTTTTTGGTCGAAATAAAAAAAAAGAAATCGAAAAGGAATTCAAAAAAATTTTAATGAATTATTAAAGAGGAATTCTATTTGGTTTTTTGTTCATTTTCTTTTTTTTTTTTTTTTTTTTTGGTATTTATTATTGAAACAACATTGACACTTTTTTGTATAAAAAAAAATACGAAATCGAAATGGATATAGTTTTGTGAGGCTGTGTTGAAAGCGAAAAAAATCTAAAATTTATCATTTGTAACCTTCACGGTTCTACGTTTAAGGCATAGTAAAATTCTGATTTTTCTGAAACTTTTCTTTAAGTTGGCAGTACTGATTCACTGGCCAAAAGATCTAAGAATTGGTTTTTAAATCATTAAATTTGCTAGAGCGTCAGTTAAAAATTGTTGAAATAGTTTCATTAATCCCTGTGTGTTTGAAGAGAAATTCGAATTCCAAGACGCAATTCATAAATTTTAGCAGCGCCACATTTGGCATTAACAGAGCAAAATTTCCTTTTAACAGAACAAAATTTGTCCTTAACTGTATCCAGCTGGACAAGCCCACTTGTTTAGGAGCTAATTTTTGAACCTACTCTAGGTGTATGAGTACCATACTATATGCAAAAGAAGGTTCCAAGGCCTTTTAATAGAATCAGCAACATAGTCACATGCAAAGTGATATGGCATTGAGAAAATTGGCATTGAAAATATCAATTTTTTTGCTTGAAAATTCTCTACAAGATCAGTGGCCTATTTGGGAACATATAAGAAATAGTGCACCATACAGACTATATGCAAATGGTAGTCCAGAAAATTCTCTTTCGAACCGTGGTAGAGTTTAGAAAATTTGACCCTCCATTCCCACTAACTATCCTTTCCATTTCAATACTTTTGTTCTCAAATAATAATGATCATAATGAGAATTAAATTTTATGTCAATAGTCTGCACTAATTGCAAACTAGAAGAATAATCAACTATTGCCACTGTAAAGCTGGATTCACCAATTTTTTTATAAGTAGTTTGACGTTTCTCTTTTTGAGAGAGAGTGCGAGAGAGTAAGCTTGCTTCGGAACATTTTCAGCTCGAATTGGTTTAATTTTAATATTTGTTCCGAAACAATTGAACTGTGCTGCCAGCTACTTTAATTTTTTAAGTAAAGTTGAACTGAGCTGCCACATCATATTATATGTACATTTGTATGTATCTATTTATTTATGTATGTATAATATCCATTATTATCCATTATTTTCACTTCAACAATTTCAGATTTGTTTTAATTTACAATAAAAAATATGATCACACTCAAGCCAAGAAAACAAACGAATTGCAATAATCTGCTACTGTGCTGCCTAATTGTAAAACTAACACGCATCGTTTATAAAAATATTTCATATGGTAGCCTTGTTTTTACAGAACAATTGTTCGAAGTGGGTGAATCGTTTCGAAACAAACTCTCAAAAAACTGAATTTGTTCCGGAACAAGCACTTTGTTCCGAAACAATGGGTGAATCTAGCTTCAAACAGTTAACAGTTTACCCTATTAGAGGCAAGAAGTGGCGCTGCTAAAAGTGTGGGTTTGTGTCTTTGGTTTTTAAATTCAAATTTATCTTCCCACACATTATCATCTTAGCATTCCATTTATGGAATACTTACTTTAAAGCCCTATCTTGTTGATATGTACATGCTTTAATTTGTTTATGCTATTGTAACACTGTTATGGATAGCTTTACTTTACTTATCAACTTAGGATCGAAGTTCTCTGCTCTTGGCTCAAAGATTTTGGAGAAAAAAATGTTTAGCGATGATATAAATTGGTTAACAAAATGTTTCTGTAATAAATACTCAATGTGTAGGTTGTCAATTTCACAGTGGAAGGGTATACTTGTTTGCTTACTGATCATTACAACACTTTTAGTCAGGATTACAACCTAGATTCTTGCACCACCGATGTTGTGCAGTTTAAAGTCGACTCCGAATGATAGATTTTTGAGAAACCTTTTGTGACAATTTTATTTACTCTCAAAAGAATGTTTAAGATGTCTGGGCCAGGAATCGAACCACGTACTCACATAAGCCAACACACTATTTACTAGGCTACTGCGACTTTGCTATTACAGCCCTTTAGTTATGTTTACGGCCTAACTCCACATACAACCCATGTTATCAATGTTAATTTGTCCATGAGTGGTGGCACCTATAGTTGAACGTCTACTCCCAATAAAAAATTCGCCAGAAGAAACGATTTTGTTTGAGTTCTGAAATTATTTGGGATATTCCATTGGTTGGAACGGGTTGAAAGTTATATTCCTGGACTCGATGTCCTATAATGATGTAAACATTTGTACAACTGTAAATTGTTGTCTCTGTTAAGAAATTAACAGTGGTCTGTTCATTTTCCCTGTAAATTTTGTCTGCTAAATACAAAAAATGACGCTGCTAAAAATATGGGTTTGCGTCTTTGGTTTTTAAATACGAATTTATCTTTGCACTCACAATATTAAGCCAATACCGCATTAAGTCATAAGCAAATTAATACAAAATGTTAAATATTAAAGACATAAAAACATATTCATTTAATAAAGTCATAGAAATTAAATATGAACCACAATGTGTATGCAAAATAAATTAATTGATCTTTTTTAATGGGGCGGTTTAAATGTGCTACAAAAATATGCACTTGGAGCGAAGACGTATGGCACCATTTTTCTATTTGATTAAATTGCGTTTTTAATATTTGTTTTGTTGTGTTTTATGCAAAATCTTCAGTTCGAAATTCCAAAACAACAATCTAATAAATTAGGTGAATTTAAAAAAACAATTTAAAATTTTGTTGAATCTTTAAAAATATTTCTTTGAGATACCAAACATAACCATGACCATAAATATGTCTTTCGAATATTTTTGGGATATTTATAGCCCAAAGGCTTTGGAGGAATTGATTGATTAAAAGAAAACAGTTTCGGGGGTTTTTTTTGTTGTATTTGGATTTCATTTTTCAATTGTAAAACAAAATTGCTGAAGGATTTATATTTGCTAAGCAATACAAGAGAATTTTAGGGGGGAAAATCCATTGCTCATGCAATAGTAAAACAAATTAAAAATAAAATGAAGAGGAATTTTAAAATCTTAATAATAATTCTTAAAATAAAAATAAACTATTTTAGAAAAATAAAATAATTTATAATAATAATAACAATAAAGAAAAAATTCTCTTTAAACTGTCAAAATTATAAAATCTTCCTTCCTTCAAAAAGTAAGCCATTTAAATAGAATTTTTTAAATAAAATTTTCCAATTAAATTATTAAAAAGATATTCTTCAAATACAATCTAATTTCTATTAAATTTTAATTTCTTTGCCCATCAATTTAACCACAAAAAAAAATTAAAAACAAAATCTTATTTTATGATACATACAGCGGGAGCCAGAGAGATATTCCCAATAAATCTTATGGATTCATCACTACAAACATTTTAATTTAAATTTTTTTTTGTTAATCTCACTGGATAATTCATTTGAAATATTTGTTTTGTTTAAAAGTTTCTAAAATAAGACAAAAACAAGATTAAAAATAATCATGCTTTGCTTCTAATTTTAAGTAAAAAAGAAAAAAATTCAAAATTATCTACGAATTATTATGGTAGGTAAGTAAAATTCATTTTTATTGTTTTATTTATTTAAACATTTTACGATTTTCTTTAAAAATAACAAAAAAAAAGCAAAAAAAAAGATAAATAATTTGTTATTAAACAAATTGTTTTAAAAGAAAATAAAATTATTGTACGATTATACCTCCTCCGTTGAGGATGTTGCTCTCAAATACTATTTTTTCTTCTTATTTTTTTAAAACGAAAATAAAATGATTTTCTTTTGCAAAAAGAAGATACAAACAAAAGAAAAACAACTACGTCTGACAGATTGAAAATTTTTGTGGGCCAAACTAAATACTCAAGAAAAATAATAATAACAACAACGTACGTAATCATAATTATTATCTTAATCATAATGATTATTATTATTGTGAGGTTAATCATCATCATCATCATCATCAATTTCTCTAAAAATATGCGCTTTATTTGAAATATTATTTTAAGGGACGTATAGACAACAACTGGAGTGGAGAAATCAACAATGAATCGTTTTTTCGCTACTCATAAGTACTCATGAAATTTTGAATATAAGTGATGAGTCAACAACATTGAAATTTAACTATGTACTCTGATTCATTCGTACTCCTTACAGCATTGATTTATAAGTACAGATTGCAATGAGTATGCATACAACGTTGACATCAAACTCATACCCTTCGAAATATGTTTGAAAATCATTCTGATTCATGAATTTAGAAGAATATTAAAATATTCATAAATGGATTCGAGTGATTCGAATCATTCATTAAAATTTACAGTCTTAGTTGTTGTTGCATTTACAAAAAAAGAAGAAAGAAAAAACAAAAACTGCAAGCAAAGCAAACACACAACCTTCTAGTGAGTATTGTAGTGTTCATACGCGAATCATACTCATTTTGTGCTTCGTGTATATGTTGAGTTATGGAGAATCGAAATCAACAGCATCATACATGGTGTTGTTAGGTATGAATATGATGAGTACTTCAAACTTTTAATATGAATAGAGGAGGCTCCATGATATTAAAATAAGTATGATGCGTATAAGCATCAGAAATAATGAGTATGATTCGATTCTACTCATCTTTTTGAATACTCATTGCTGATCTCTCCCAACTACCTTCAACGCCGTATTCTTAATTCCGTAATAGTACCCTGTAGTCTGTAGTCTGTAGTCTGTAGTCAGTCTTCATTTACTTTCATTAGAAAATGAAAAATACAAACTATCCATGAGGGCACTATCCATTATGAGAACTATACCTCATTGACGACTGGTTTGAGAATTTCAGTCTCTTCATTTTTCCATTATTAGTTTCTCACAGAAACTTCTTTTCGAAATTTCTTAAACTTTTGTGTGTTATTGGCACTAAAAGTGCAGACCGTCTTCTCTCCTCCTTTTAACTGTTTCTCTGGTATTCATTAGCAGAAGCCGAAATCTGTCTGGTAGCATGGGTAGATACGAATGGGCTAGAAGTCCGTCACAACACACATCAAGATTACTTCACACACCACCCAACTGTGTTAATTTTATCAATGAGCCGAGGGACCTACATTTTTAACCCGTTTGTGCCCAAATTTTTTTTTAAACATGGATTTTTTGTATTTATTGAAATCTATATGGTATACCACACAGCTGATCAATATCTTACCGTTTTAAAAATGGGGCGATGAGCAGATATGAGTTAAAGTCGATTGCGAACGACAGACAATTATTTTACTTCCACAGTTTTTACCAGAAGACTGCTGAGAGGAAGCCGTTTAAAGAAATATTTTTTTTCTATTTTTTGTTTTGTGAGATATGTCTGGGGTGGGGTTTGAACCGTGGCCTCATGTCTAATAAGCCAAGAGAGAGAATTTTAGAGTATTTTACGTAAAAGAATTTTACGTAAAAGTATACGATTTACGGGACCAAGTGCTTTTATTTTCCTTGAACACAGGTCGTTAAATGAACAATAAAGCAGTGAAGCAAAAGCCACATACCTGTGGTGTTTTAATGGATAATATGTGTGGATATTCTACTGTCATTAATAATTATGTTCACCCTTTCCAGTACGCTGCCGTGAACTCTCAAAATAGCCTTCGAGATACAGACCCGTACGTGAAAGTTGTCTTCCATTTGTGATTGGATAAATTGTGTAAATTGTGTGTAGATCAGATGATCTGAATTATTGCTTACACTCACCTAAGACATTAGCATCGGAGAACAAAACCAGAAAACATTGAAAACGAATCTGCAATTTTAGTAATCATTTGCTGTCCCCACAATTCTTATAAAAAAAATTTTTTTGTTTACATTTTTATCTTGGGTTACATTCCCATTAAAAGAGCGCCAGTGAAATTGAAAATGAATGATCATGTTCATCATCAACGTTATTAGCATCAGTAGTATCATACTCAATATTGTCTAAGAAGAAAATAATAATTTTTTAAATCATTATTAAGTTTATGATTATATGTGCGGAAGATTATAATCAAAACGATTAACCCTTTAATACCAAAGGAGACCAAAATGGTAATTTCTATTTTTTTTAATCTTTCTAACTTAGTACGACTATTCGAAAAAGGGGTGGCAAACAAACGTTATTTTATGGTAATTTCTGTAATTATTGTTTATACATACATGCGTACATAATTGGTCATTACAACCTAGCTTCTCACACCACTTATGTTGTGTGCCTTAATTTTATACATGAATGGCGGGAACCTACAGTTTAAAGTCGATTCCAAACGACAGATTTTTTGAGAAACTTTTCATGGCAATTTCATTTACTCTCAGACTTTTTGCCAGAAATCTGCTGAGAGGAAGTCGCCGAAGTAATATTTTTTTTTCATATTTTCGTTTTGATGTCTGACCTGAGGCCTTACGTCTAATGATTATTGTTTATCCTAGAGAGTTTTCAGTCATTTTAATTGCTTGATTTAATTAGTTGAGGGGCCCTATTTACACCCACTGTATTTCCAATGGTTTTAATGCCTAAAAGGGTTAAGTTTTCAAAGAAAATTATTATTAATAATAATTTTTTTATTATTATTTCTTTGCCCATTTTTTTTAAAGTGTGTATTTGTATCTAGAGAAGGGAAAAGAAAACAAAAGCACAGCGTAAGCATTTTTTTTTTTTTTATTTACTTTCTTTGCGAGCAGATTGAAAATGAAAATGATTTTCATATTTTAGTATAATTTGAAAAAACGCGCACTACACATCACACACAGAGAAAAAATAAAAGAAAGAAGAAAGAAAGCAAAGAAGAAAATAAAATATCACAACTTAACTTGACTTGATAGTCTTTAAAGAAAACAACTAAAAATATTAGAAAATGTAGAGTTAACCACACTATGTATACAGGAGTGCTACAAAAGTACAAGACAATATAAAGAAAATGAATTAAAGAAGAGAATTAAAACATTTTTTGGGAATATAAAATATGAAGAAATACTTTAATTGGACTGGAAAGTCGATAAACTTTAACTGAAGATAATAACGTGGAGAAATTGTTAAAGAAAATAATTCAGTTTCTCAAGTTTCTTAAAATGCAATGCAATTAAAAAAAAACGGGTGAAATATACGGTAAAAAGGAATTAAAGTTTGTATGTGAATAAAACAGATAAAGAAAATAAGGTCATTAAACAGCGCGTATAAATGAAAACAAAACAATAAAAACAACAGTTTTCAAATAAAAACAAAAATAAAAAATAATACAAATAATTAACGTGTGAATTAAGGTGCAAAATATAATTTTTTAAAAAATATTTTAAATAAGTATGCGTAGTTAAAACCTATTTAAAGATTTGTTTGAAATTAATATTTCAAAACAGAAATTTTGAAAACAAAATTTAAATGTTAACAAGTAAAGAAAGGTTATTATGCTACAAAATATTGAATAAAAAATTTTGAATAAAAATTTAAGAATAAAAAATATTGAAATGAACGTTCAAATATAAAGTAGAAAAAATATTTCAATATAATTTAAATAAAAAAATTTTAAATAATTAAAGAATAAAATTTGAAAGAACCTGAAACAATAAAAATAATATAAATTTTTTTTTAAATATTATAATAAAGAAAAATTATTTCAAAATAATTTAAATAAAAAAATAAGTGAATTTTATAAAACAAATTTAAAATAAAAAAATTTTAAATTATTAAAATAAAAGAGAAAAATTATTTTAAAATAATTTAAATTAAAAAAAATTTAAATAATTAAAGAAAAAAAATTTAAATAATTAAAGAAAAAAAATTTAAAAGACCTTAAACAACAAAAGTAATATATAAATTTTTTTAAATATTAAAATAAAGTAGAAAAAATATTTCAAAATAATTTAAATTAAAAAAAATAACTGAACTTTAAAAAACAAAATTAAAATAAAAAAAATTTAAATTATTAAAATAAAAAAGAAAAAATTATTTCAAAATAATTTAAATTAAAAAAATATGAAAATAATTTTAAAAAAATTTAAGTGAACATAAATAAATGAAATTAAAATAAAACAATTTTTAATTTTAAATTATTAAAAATAAATATTTAAATTATTAAAAATAAATTTAAAAAAATTATTTAAAATAAATTGTTAAAAAATACTAAGAAAATTATTAAAAAAAAACATAAAAAAAAATAATTTTATTTACAATAACAATATAGAAATTTCGTAAACAATAAAAATGGAAAAAAAATTATGAGTTTAAAACTTTATAAAAATAATTTACAAATTATTATAAAACAAGAACTCAAATTTATTAATTAAAATGTGACTTTAAAAGAATTTTAATTAATTGATAATGAAATAAACATTTTTAAACCAAACCAAAAAAATTTTTAAATGAAAAATTCATATTTAAATTGAAACAAAAACTTTTGCTTTCTATTTACAAATATTTTATTAAACTTTTAGAAGAAGAAAAAAAAACGTGCAATAATATTAAAATACAAATAAATTTTAATTGTAAACAAACAAACTGAAACAGAAATTATTTTTAGTGGCAAAAAGAAAACAACAAATCCCAAACCAGAAGAGGCTTTCATTTCAAACCAATTGAAATTATTTAACAAAAATATTAGATCTACAACAACCATTAATAATATAATTAATAAATTAGAAAAAAAGTGATTAAGTTTTCTAAAACAATCAGAAACAAAAAAATCTCCAACTGTGATACTCATATAAAAAATACCTGCATATCTATCATCTGATACCCTGCTCCAATACACACCCCCCATCTAAAAAATTAAGAAACTTTAATGTGATGCTTTAAAAGCGTATAACAAATTAATACAATATTTATAAGAAAAAAACATTTAAAGTACAAAAAAATTTTTAGTTTTATTTACTAAAAAATTAAAAAAAAAAAACAACACAACACAGCAACAAAATGATGTTAAACAAAAATTCACCCGGCTCCCAGTCATTGCCTCGTGTCCATTCGTTTTTCAATATGATACCCACCATATTGGAATCAGAATTGGCCATGACTGTTATGGAGGATCGCGACAGTATGTTCTCCATTAAGTCCCAAAGGTATAGCTAGATAGAGATACACTCGCAAACAATAATTTTTGACACTTAAAATTTATGTTTCAAAGAAAAATACCATTTTTTTGTTGTTCGCTTTCTTTAAAGTATTCGGAATTTATGAACACAGTGAAATAAAATAAAAAAAAAAAGAATTAAAAATAAACTATAAACTGTTTAATAACACATACAATAAATACATACATATGTATGTACGCATGTATAAGTATACACATTCCAACACATAAAAATCTTTTAAAGAAATCTAAAAATTAATAAAAAAAAAAAAATAGAAAAAAAAAAGATTTTTAAAATATTAAATACCTGACGTAGACAACAAAATCATTTTACCTCAGCCACTGAAAGAATTTATTCGATTTTCTAAGCATTCTTATCAAAAACTAGGGGATTTTAAATTTAATTTTTCCAAACAACGAGTGCCAGAGTTTCATTAAGGAACACAGAGTTAATCTCCTATTTCTCTCAATATTTTAGTTATATTTGTCATATGTTTTTACAGATCCTAGAATGATAGGGTTGCCATATGTCGTGGTTAATAACAACGCCCTTAATAAAAAAAATGTTTTGGATTTAGAAGCCGCCGTGGTCTAGTAGTTAGTGTGTTGGCCTATTAGACGTGAGGTTTCGCTTCAAACCCCAGGTCAAACATCAAAACGAAAAACATATAAAAAAATATTATTTCGGCGACTTCCTCTCAGCAGATTTCTGATAAAGCAGCGCATGCCACTTAAACACGTTGACTGCCACGACCGTTTAAAATAAAATCTTCTTTAGGCCACACGTACCGCTGTACGCAAGTAGTCAAATAAGCATCACTGCAATACGGGTGACACTGCAGTCAACGTGTTAAAGAATTGCTTCATAATGATCCTAAGGCTGTTTATGTGATCAACACGTGACCTGTGTGGCTAAAATACAGCTGTTGATTGGGTAACGTGGGCCAATAATTTTATTTATTGATAAAAGTGATTCCGTATAAATTTTTACTCTGTTTACTTACTAATTGGTCAATAAAACCTAGCTTCACACACCACATTATATAGTAGTTTTGATGGGTGGTATGATAAGCTAGGTTCTAAACCTGACTAAAAGTGTTGTAATGACCAATTAAGTAAGTAAGTAAGGTCCCAACAACCGTAAATAAATCCTTTCCCTGTTAGACCATCATTTGCTTAGGACAACCGCGACTCGGCTTGTGTTTTTTTTTTACCGACAAATATGAAACCGTTATGCTATTAAATGCTACACTGTGCTATTTGAAGTCGGCATAGTCTAGTAGGTAGTGTGTTGGCACAGACATCAAAACGAAAATATGAAAAAATATTTCTTCGGCGACTTCCTCTCAGTAGATTGCTGACAAAAACTCTGAGAGTAAAATAAAATTGCCATGAAAAGTTTCCAAGAAAATTTGTCGTTCGGAATTGACATTAAACTGTAGGTCCAGCCACGCATGGATAAAATTAACACACACAATGTGGATGATGTGAACAGCTGCCATTGGTTGCAATCCTGACTAAAGCGATGTAGTAAACCTAGTAAACATGAATCTTATTCTTTCTCACGAAGTGGTGCTATTTCTAAGCTATTGTTATCCCCTCTGGATGTCAGGGGGGGGCTTCCTTTATAGGTTATATGTGTTTTCTCCTGGATTTCAACCTTATTTGCCTAGGAATTTTAACCATACTACAAGAGACGCTATTTCATCACATTTTTCTTTTTCATGGATTAGGAGCATAAAGATAAGTGAGGTCATATTGACGAATGCCTTACGAATAGTTCACTTGTGTTCACCTAAGGGTCCCCATGTTTAATCGTTAAAACCTTATCCATATTTCACACATTAATTCAAAACCTTTGACTACATAAGTTCTGTTGATAAAGATTTTGCGCTTAAAAATCTTTTATATCAGGTCCCCAACAATAACTGAGAATTCTTCCATATCGTTACTTAGGTTTAGGTTAGAGGACGTGTACAGTAATCCCTCGATTTACGTCGCAGTTGGTTCCAAAACAAGACGACGTAAATCGAATGACGACGCAAATTGAAGTTAAAGGGAACAAAAAATTTTACGACGTAAATCGAAACAACGTTAATCGAGGCGACGTAAATCGAGGGATTACTGTACTTGCCAATTGAGACAAGTACACTGCCCGGAGGTCCAGTTGACCCAACAACGTCCTAAAGGGTAGAGGATAATAGGGGTGATAGGGAAAAGGTAGAGGAAGTTGAAAAGGGAAAATAAGGAAGCGGAGGAATTACGACTACACTATTGAAGCACTAGCACTCCTCAACCAGCACAAACTAGTAATGAATCTATGGAGAGCCTTTATGTCGGTTCTCGACACAGAATTCAAACCCTCGAAGATGCCCTTGCCAAGGGTCTTCAACCTGAACCTACTAAGGGCTGGTGTTCGATTGTTTCCAACTCCTCCTCATTGCAGCATACATTGCAATAGTGTGGCCGAGATCTGAAAAATATTGTTACTACTCCTACAGGAATTATTGTGGGATATCCTCTGTTCTTGTTTAGAACCCAGTGATCCTGAAGAAGAGAGTAACGCTAATTACCGTGAGAAATACGGCTTTATAGCTTCAAAGCTTTTCTTTGCCGTTAATGGTTTTAATCTGTTTGTAGTGAGCTTTTCTAGCGATCGAAACGTTCCTAAACAATTTGGTATACATAGTTAAGATCCATCATAATAAATTCAAAAGTTTTCATTCCATGCCTTATCTTCAATTGTAGTTTTTTATTTTTTCTTTTTCTTATATTTTATTATGGACTCGCGCATCAGTTGGTTTTTGATTTTTGTTTTATTGAAATTAATGTTGTTTCTGTCTGTCTGTCTGTCTGTCTATTGCTTGTATTGTAGTTTTATTTTCTTTTTCTTAATTGTTATAGTTGTTGTACAATTTTAATTAATGAAATTTAGATTTTTTTATCATTTATTAAAACAGCAAAACAAGAAACAAAAGTGAACAGAACAGAACAGAAAATTTCAAAACATGAAAATGTGTCTGCAACAATATTGAGAATATTTATCATCGTTATCATCATTGCCATCATCATCATCATTACCATTATCATCATTATTATCACTGACAACATGATTGTTGTTGTTGTTGTTGTTGTTATTGTGTTGAATTTTCATGTCAAAAGAAATGAAAACAGGGTCATTTGCGGTGTTGAGTATGAGAAAAGAAAGAAAAAAACTTCACTAAAACACATTCTGGGAATATTCTAAAAGAATCCCAAGAACAATATTTCAAACTACAAACAAGAATGAAATTTATAGACACGTTATAGAGCAACTATATTGTTACCCTACCACGGGTAACAACTGTGGCAGCACAAATGTTTAAGGTTAAACAGATTCGATCTCTTACGAATTTAAAAACCATTTAAAAACCAAAGACGCAAACCCACACTTTTAGCAGCGCCACTTCTTGCCTCTAACAGGGTGAACTTTGCTATTAACAGAGTACTGTTAACTGTTTAACAGTGGCAATAAGTAGATTCGTCTTCTACTTTGCAATTATTGTAGAATATTGACATAAACTATAATTCTCATTATGATCATTATTATTTGATCAATATTAAAAGTGTTGTAATGTAAAGAATCGTTGGTGGGGGTGGAGGGCGGAAATTTTCTCAAGTCTCAAAATTAATCCAGCTATCCCATCGAAAGAGGACCATCGGGACTACCATTTGCATATAGTCTGTAAAGTGTACTCTTTCTTATATGTTCCAAAATGGCCACTGATCTTCTAAAGAATTTTCAAGCAAAAAATTGATATTTTCCAAACCAAATTTCTCAACACCATATCACTTCATATGTGACTATATTGCTGATTATATTAAAAGGCCTTGGAACCTTCTCTTGCATATAATATCGTACTCACAGACCTAGAGTATTTCCCAAAATTAGCTCCTAAACAAGTGGGTTTGTTCAGATGGATACTGTGAAACAGGTAACAGTGCTCTGTTACTGGCAAATTTTGTTCTGTTAAGAAGAAATTTTACTCTGTTAACGCCAAATGTGGCGCTGCTAAAATTTATGGATGACGTCTTGATTTTAAAATTTGAATTTATCTTCACACACATTCTATTTCCAGCTCTATTTCATATTTTCATTAACGATCTTCTTTGTCTAACATCTAAACCTATCTACCCTTTCGCAGATGGCAGCAATATTTGTCATTCATGCATACATACATACATAATTGGTCATTACAATCCTTCAGTCAGGATTATGGACTTTGTTTCTCACACCACTTATGTTGTGTGTGTTAATTTTATATATGAGTGTTGGGACCTACAGTTTAAAGTCAACTCCGAACGACAGATTTTTGAGAAACTTTACATGGAAATTTTATTTATTCTCAGAGTTTTTGCCAGAAATCTGTTAAGAGGAAGTCGCCGAAGAAATACTTTTTGTATTTTATTTTGATATCTGGCCTGGGGCTCGAACCCTGGCTTTACGTCTAATAAGCCAATACCTACTAGACTACGACTCTTCATCATATGCTTGCGAAAAATAGCAATAAATATTGAACGACTGGATAGTTTGTTGCGTAGAACAGTTTGTCTTACCTAGTAATAGGCCTTACAATACTAGGAGACCCTGTGTTCTCAGTGTCGGTGACAGTGTATGATGGTTTAAAAAGTGGACCAACGCAATTCCTAAATAAAGACCGACAAAATGCTAAAAAAGAAAAGTCCTAAGTGGAAGGACCAAAGCCCTTGTTTCGGGCTAAAGGACGCCAACAAATCTAAAAATACAGTTGATGCATGATGACACACAAAGTGTTTCTTGTTTAAGATGAGTTTTCTTCTACAAACACAATATACTACCACCTATAGTTAGAAGATTAGTGTAGGGTATTCAAATACATTTTAAAAAGATTTTTTTGAACATGAAAAGAAATACACAAAAAAAATGTCACTTGTTTTCGCAGAAAATTATCACAAACAACAACAATTAGAAATCTATACTAAGTATAGAATATGAAAACAAAAACAAAAATTTGCTCTAGAAAATATTGGATTTTAAAACCAAAAACAATAAATGAGTCATACATACATACGTTTACGGCTGCAACAGATAAGATGTTAACATTTGAACTTAAAGATATTTTAACAACAACAACAACAACAAGAAATATGCACCCTCCTATGGTTTTAAAATTAAAATTTCTTTTAAAATCCTTTAAAAATAATTTTCAATTTTTTTCTTCTTTAAATCCAATTAATCTGTTAAGAAAATATGAAAATATTTCGTTAAAAAGAAAATTTGTATTCGTTTCCAATGATTTTCATCGCCATCATCAGTCATAATTCATGAACAGCAGCTGTATTTATAGGGAATAATGAACCGCGAAAAAGACGAATCTTATATGTACATATGTATGTAGAGCGGTCAGCAATGCCATACAATGTGCTGTGTACCCGGTACACATGTGTATAGCTTTGGGGGTCAAACGCTTGAAGGGAAAGAATGGACTCATATGCTTAGACTCATATGCCAGACAAGAATTTAACAAAAAAAATAATTGTCAACGCCGTGATTATAATCACGTACCGTACAGTATAATTTTTTTTGACAGATATTTAGTATGTTTTTACGAAATTTTGTATGGTGTTTGGATGTATGGTGGCTGTAGCGATGGCAGACTGAACGTGTACATGAAAATGTGCTCAATTTATGGTCTTTTGTTTTAATTTTTTTTAAATGTTTTTTTTTTTAAATATTTTAATTTAATTTAAAAACTACATTACTTTAAATAATATTCATAGAGATTTTAATAAATATGCAATATGACCTTTTAAGGTCAAAGGTAAACATTCGCCTCGACGAAGGTGTTTGCTTTTGGCACTCAACGAGAGCAATGGTCTTGTAAATTAATGTTTAAATCGTCCTTTTGAAAAACCCTGTAGGCTAAAAAGTTCCCCTTAACCCTTTAGTTAAGCCATTTTCACTCTCAATGCATCATTAAAATCATTTTTTAACACCTTATTAGGCCTGTGGCAGTGGCAGTAATAAAGTATGAGGAATTTTCAAAAATATTCGCATAAACCAATTAATGTGAACGAATGTATGTATGCATGTGTAGTATTTATATGAAATTATGAAATTTAAAATTCTTTATAGCATATACATACATACATAGTACATACATACATATAAATGTTATTTATAAAAAATTCAAATTAAATTTTAAAACAAAAAAAAAGCCAAAACTTTTAACGTCATTTGAAAAACACTCACGATAAAATTATTAAAAAAAAAAAAACAAAAAAAAACCGAAACGAAAGCAAAGCAACAAAATTATTTTTAACACTTCTGAAAAGTATAAAGTGTGACACATTTCCAAAGGGGAATAGTTCTATACAGCTGCGAAAAGAAAAATAGCACCATCCCCATAAAAAACGTGGTCAAAAACCCTTTTTATAGGAATCTTGTACCAGGATTTCTGAATGACTTTCCAAACTGATTCACTAGTGCATGGCTTGGAAGCAGCAACTGCTTTTTGACATCAGTTCACAGATTTTCGATTGGATTTAGGTCTGATGACTGCGCAGGCCACGTTCAGCGAATTTCTTTCGAACCATTGTGTTGCCTTCATACTAGAAAGCTTGGGGTCATTATCCTGTTGGAAGACTCATACCAACGGCATCTCATCTTCTGCATAGGGTAGCATCACAATATCCAAAATATCGACGTAAACGCGTTGGTCCGTTTGTGATCCAATGTATTGGGCCTACTCCATAATAAGAAAAGCAAGCCCATACCATTACGCTCGACCCTCCATGTTTAATGGTTTTTGTCGTACACACCTGTGGCGTCACAACGAACCGCTATGCGTGCTCAAGTGAGCTTTTGGTATCAAAGCTACCACTCTGACCTAACCTAACCTAACTATCGTATATTTTAGATTATATTCGAAGTTTTGAGGACGCCTGACACTTATGAGCGAGGACCTTTTCCACCAAACATTATAACTTTGCTCTCATCTGTCCATAAAATATTCCTCCACTTTGCGACTGATCAATTTAAATATTTCTTAGCGAACTTTATGCGCTTGGATATGTTTTACGTTTAAAAGAGGACCATTTCTTGGGCTGCATTCTTTTAAATTATGTTCTCTGAGCCATGTGCGAACTGTTTGTATTGTCGTAGTTATATGAAGGTTCTTTTCAGTTGAAGATTTGAAAGGATTTTGTTTTGCTCTCGCGTATCAAAGTTTTGACAAGAAGCGGGGTCTTTCAGCCTTTTCTTTATAAGTAATCGCTTTTCGAATAATTTTATTAGAATACTCAAACAATCGACCAACTTCTCTATAATACGGTGTTTAGATATGCACCTTTATTGCGTAAATCGCAATAAACGCCATTATTGAGCTCAATATTTCAAATAAAGTTTCAATTAATTATTGCGCAATAAATACGCAAATTGTTATAATATTGAGTAAAACTTAAAATGCAGCACTGTCATAAGTGTGTTTAGTAAGCATATTACAATTAACCGAACACTTTCTGTTGATATTTGACAACTCAAATGTCAACAACGACAAACAAAAAAAAAACAAATCAAAAAAAACGAAATAAAAACAATGTTACTGAAACAACCAGCTGTTTTCTTTACCAGCTGTCAAATGAATATTGAATAAGCAGCTGAACTGCGTATATTATTATGCCTGAACACTTAAAATATTGTACACAATAAACCAAATATTGACTCAATAAAAGTGGGTATCTGAACAAAGTATAAGATTTTCCATCCATTATTAGATTTTCGATTATTTCGCGCTTATCCGCAGTGCAATGTTTTCCACGACCGATTTTGTTTAAACTTGATAATCGAAATAATAAAAACAAAAGACAAATCTTTTTACTACGTACTTTCCATTAAACAGTTTTGTAAAATATAAAGGTTTTTATAAAGAATATGTTGTAAGAGATGCTATTTTTTTATTTTGCCACTTTTTTGCGATTTTCAATTTAAATTGCAAAGAAAAAAATATATCGATAACAATTCCATTAGAAGTACTACTTTTTATATAGGGGGCATACTAAGCAATGTATTAAATATCAACATTTGGAAAATTGTTTGTTTTTATTATCACAGTGGTGCTAATATATTTTTCCCAACTGTATATGCATATTTAGTTGTAGTGGTTGCTTTTTATATATTAAAAAAAAAATATTAAAATTATAAAATTTTTTTTATAAAAATTAAGTGCAAAAAAACTATTTTCTAACTATAAAAAATTGTTAAATAAGTTATTATTGTTACAATGAAAGAATTTTTTAATCATTTAATTAATTAATAAATCAAGTGGGAGGCAAAGTTTTATTATTATTATTATCAAATTTTTTTTCTTACTTATTTTATTTTATTTTATTTTAATTGCATGCAATATGATTTGTTTATTATTGTTTCAATATACGAGTAATTCCCATAAAATAATTTTTTTTTATTTTTTTTCTTAATTTTTCCTTTTTTAATTTGAAATATTTGCATAAATTTTAATTAATTAATATTTAATTTATATTGTTATTTAATTATTATTTAATCATATTATTTTATTTCATTTTAATTTATTTTGTATTTATTTTATTTGCATAAAAATATTCACACTCTAATTTTCATAAAAGAATAATAAACAATAAACAGAAATAACAAACAATCTCTACATTTTGAACTATTTTTTTTAATTAAAAGCACTTTTAGTTTTAAAACGTAATTTTATTTAATTTTTAAATGCACGTAAAACAAAAACAGTACAGTGGCGTATTGTATAACAGAGATCAACAATGAGTATTCAAACAGATGAGTAGAATCGCATTATACTCATAATTTCTGATACTTATACGCATTCATACTTATTTTAATATCATGGAACCCCTCTACTCATATTCAAAGTTTGAAGTAGTCAACATATTCATACTTAACAACACGTATGATGTTATTGATCTCGACTCTCCATAACTCAACATATACACAAATCACAAAATAAGTATGAGTTGCGTACGAACACTACAATACTGTTTGCTCTGCTTGCTGCTACGTATTTTTTTGCAACAACAACTAGGACTGTAGATTTTGATGAATGATTCGAGTCACTCTAATCATTTATAAGTATTATAAGTATTTTTCTAAAGTTATGAAACTAAATGAGTAGGCTGGCTTATGAATCAAACATATTCCGAATGGTATGAGTTTGATGTCAACGTTGTACGCATACTGTAGCGCAACTTGTACTTATAAATCAACGTTGTACGCATACTGTAGCGCAACTTGTACTTATAAATCAACGTTGTAGTGTGAGTATGAATGAATCAGAGTACATAGTTAATTTTCAATATTGTTGACTCCTCACTTATATACAAAATTTCATGAGTGCTTATGAGCAGCGAAAAAACGATTCATTGCTGATCTCTGGTATATAAGCACTGCTCAGGAAATTGTTTATAAATTTCAAAAATTATAATCCAGGGAAATACTGACTCTTGTCGATTATGATTTCCGTATGCCATCCCCCTTTGGCACAAACTCTCTCGATTTTATAAGTCCCCTTTTGCATTTTACTATAAAGAACTCTTGATATCTATTGACATCTATAAACGGGAAAACAAAGCATCTTTGCGAATACAGCAAACTTTGCATCCAATTTTAAGACTTTGCACAGCAAACTTTGAACGAAAGTCGCCATAATCTAGTAGGTAGTGTGTTAGCTTATTAGATGTGAGGCCATTGTTCAAAATCCAGCCGAGACATCTCGAATACGAAATTTCTTTGGCGGCTTGCTTTCAGCAAATTTCTCACGAAAACTCTGAGAGTAAATTAATGTTGCTATGAAAAGTTTCTCAAAGTTTCTGTCGTTCGGAATCGACTTTAAACTATAGAACCCACAACTCAGGGATTAAATTAACATACACAACGTGGGTGGTGGTGTCAAAAGCTATGTCGTAATCCTGACTCAATGATTGTAATGACCAATTAAATAAATGAGTGAATAACACGACTGTGTTAGCAAAAAACGATTTTCTTCTAATGAAACCACAAACAAACTTATTGACCGTACACTAGAAAGCATGATAACTAAGGAAGATGTTTGCCAAGTAATCTTAGGGCAATTATTACAACTTCCCGTTAAAGTTGGGTTTAGTTAAAGTCACCTTTAATTTCTTTCTGTTATTGCAACCTAATGATAAAATAAAGTTAATTTTTTCAAAAATATGGCAGTGTCGGAGCAATGTCGATAACATTGCTCAATTAAACACGTTTTTTGAACGCAGTGGCAACGACAGGCTTCGTTTTTTTGTTGTATATCCTCATTTTGTTTAAATTTGAAGTTGCCATATTGAAAATAATATATGGTATGGCAAGTTCAAACATAAACTTAACTTTAAAAGTCAAAGGTAGGATGATACTCCCTTTAGCTTAACGCTCACTTCTATCTTATTTGGTACTCATAATAATAAAAAAAAAAACAATTTATCTGCCCGTTAAAATCCTCCCTTTAATTAACGGCAAGTTGTAATAATGGCCCGTACCCAATAATCGTTAAGCTAAAGGGAGGATCACCCTACCTTTAACATTTAAAGGTCACTTTATGTTTGAACTTGCCATATTATATATTATTTTCAATATGACAACTTCAAATTTATACAAAATGAGCATATACAGCAAGAAAACGAAGCCCGCGGTTGCCACTGCGTTAAAAAAAGCTTGTATAATTGAGCAGTTTTATCGACATTGCTCCGGCACTGCCATATTTTTGAAAAGATTTACTGTAAGTTGGAATAACGAAAATTAGTTAAAGGTAACTTTACAGTTCCCTTTAGCTAAAGGTACCTTTAACTAAACCCAAGTTTAACGGCAAGTTGTAATAATGGACCTTAGTCTGATATTGTCTTTATTTAACGGGAATTCTTCTCGGGGCTATTAAATTAATTACTTTAGGCGGTTGTGTAGTGTTGACAGTACAAAACCGAATTGCGGGCTTGAGAATACCAAATTACTGTAGAATATACCAGTCAATCCTACAAAATACGCCACTAAACCAAAGTCTTGACTACTTGATCCATTTTTTTTTGCCATATTCCTTGCCATTGCAACCCAGCATATAGAAAAACATTTGTGGCCATGAATCTTAACCCACAATCCACTTTACATTAATTGGTGATTGTTGAGTGTCTCATCAGAAATAAGTCCTTTAAGCCTTTTCCACTAACTTTTGTGGAGTTACACTTCCAACCAGTTTGGATATTTTTATTCAGCCTTATTCAAATTGTTCCAAATGTTGAAATGTTAAAAAATTGAGCTTCCAACGTGCAAAATATTCTGGATATCAAAACAGCAGGCTATATTTGATTGGCTATATAGTATCGAAACCATAAAAGCTAGTCTACTTGTTCTCAATTTTCGTCTTTATCGAATATAAACTGTGGATAAAGGCACATCTTTCTAGCTTGTTGAAGGCCATTTCAAAGCAAATAAAACACTTTCAATCTTTATGTCTGGCAGAAATAAACAAGAATGGTACGAGAACATGTATGACCAATTTGCGGTAACACATGGAATTTAGGTAACAAGTCTCTCTGTTAAGCTCATCGCTGATCTGTATCACAAAACTTGTGTAAAACCACTTACATTTGATTTTCATTGTATACTTTTAGGCTGGTACAGAGAATTATATTAAAGTTTCCCATACTATGAGAAATGTACGAATACATGTAAGACCGGTTTGCGGTAATACATGGAATTTAGGTAACAAGTCTCTCTGTTAAGTTCATCGCCGATTTGTATCGCAAAACTTGTGTAAAACCAGTTACAAATGGTTTTCATTGTATACTTTTAGGCTGGTACAGAGAATTTTTTTGAAGTTTACCATACTATGAGATAAACTAAGAATTGTTTATAAATGTTCTATTGTAGATAAATTTAATTTAAATTAAAAGCACTGCACTGCACTTTATTGCACACAATTTTTATCTACTTATCTTTGTATGTGTATATAAATTTTAAAATTTTTATTAATTTAGTTTTAAACGAAATTTCCTTAATTTAGTATAATTAAACCAATTTTGTTTTTTTCTTTTTCTCTATTCATTTTTACAGCCATGGCGAGGATCTCATTGTGACACCATTTGCCCAAATATTAGCCAGTTTACGTTCTGTACGCAATAATTTATTAAGTCTGACAAATGTTCCAGCATCCAATAAGTGAGTAATGATTTTACGTATTTCAACTTAACTTTTTTCTTTCTTCTTTGGTTTTTCTCCTTCCTCCTGTCTGATTTTCCTCTCGATTAATTATGTTTCTTTTGTTTTATTTTGTTTTGGAGATTTTTAACGAAAACCTTTTTAGCCTTTAAATATTCTCTGTAATTGTAATTTGTGACTAAAATTTATATAGAAACAGTATTAATTAATAATGGACCCTTTTTTTATTTTCTTTAATACTTAAGTGCACCTGCCTAAAATATTAATAATAAATGTAATAACAGCAAAAGATTTTGTATTGCGATGTGTTTTTTTTTCTAATAAAATATTACCCTTGGTCTTGAAAACATTAACTTGATATTAAATTCAAAGTCTGTTCTTCTACTAAAAGAAAAATAAATTTTGCAAAAAGGAAAATAAAAAAGAGAATTTTATTTGATGTATTTTTGTGTTAGAGTCGTCCACCCCAAAAAACACTAAATAATCTCCCCCTCTTTACTTCTTAATGTCACTTTATTTAAAGTAAAACTTCTAAAATAAAAAAATATTATTAAGTCAGCAGACAGACGAGTATAAATGCATTTCATTACTATCAGTGTCTGAAAGTATGCTATAAAAAATATTTAATATTTAATCCATAAAGTATGCTATTAAATGAATTGTAACAGTAATTACAATTTGAAAGTATACTTAAGAAAATTTTTAAAAATTTTAAATCAAATCTAAAAAGTATTGTGGAAGCTGTTTCAATAGCACAAAATAGAATCGGAAGCTTAAAATAAAGTTGAAAATTATTTTTGATGGCCCGCAATTGATATGCCAAAATACCATCAACTATTTAGACAAGACAAATCTGTGTTCTGTGCACTCACTCTCAATTTACCATTAGATTACTGTAGCTTAGATGAACGATTACTACACATAATATAGCTTTTAAGTCGACTAGTCTAGTACGTAGTGTGTTGGCTTATTAGACGTAAAGCCTCGGGCAAACCCCAGGTCAGACATCAAAACGAAAATATGAAAAAATATTTCTGCGGCGACTTCCTCTCACCAGATTTCTGGCAAAAACTCAGAGTAAATAAAAATTGCCATGAAATGTTTCTCAAAAATCAGTCGTTCGGAGTCGCCTTTAAACTGTAGTCATGTATAAAATTAACGCACTAAACATAAGTGGTCTGAGAAAACTAAGTCGTAATCCTGACTGTAGGGCTGTAATTACCAGTTACAGTGGTGGCCTTATAATTAGAAACGATGTTTCTGGAACAGAGTTCTCTGAAGTGACGAATCTAGATTTAATTTGTCCCAATCTTATGGAAAAATTTATGTCAGATGTCCTCCAAACAAAGCCTTTGATCCCAGGTGCACAGTGAAAACTGTAAAACAAATTAACAAACATACATGCTGCTAAGTCGTTTCTAATTATAAGGCCACCACTGTATGTATGTAATATAGCTTAAGAAGACTGAACTCAAGTCTACCGTCAGCCATATTCATAAATAGGATTGCCCTCTGCCCGCAATACTGAGTATCGTTTGTATTCAATTGAATTAACCCCATTCAGGTGACTATAACTTGGTTCAGTTTCAAAGATTATTCTCCCTATAAGGAAAGAGCTGGACCAATCGATTTTCATCAGCTTCTGTTGAAGTTTATTTTTAATCACAACATGTTCAAACAAGAACAGGTGGCAGTTAGTATCAGGTCTGGGCTAAAGATGGCTGCATTTGATGCCCCAAATAGATTTTAAACGTACAAAGAAGACAAGACGGCTACACGAAATATCTCTACTAGAAAGTCTCTTAAGTTGAAACAGAAGACCAATCGATCTTTTAGTTGCTTATGATGATTCCAACAGATCGTATGAATAAGCGCAAGCTAGGGCGCGAATCTCATGTATAAAATTAACACACACAACATAAGTGGTGTGAGAAACTAGGACGTTGTAGAATGGGTCAATTTTACCTCCGGGTACTGTCGTCGATACGTCCTCTAACCTAACCTAACCTAACCTAGGGCGCGAATCTAAGATATTTGTACCAGTGGTCGGTCGAGTGAAGTGCTGCGGGTCGATTATGTCACAATCGAAAATAAAACGTTTCTACAGAAAACGTCCATCTATCCAGTGGACTACAAAAATTTTGAGTCAATTTTCTGTTCAAAAATCCTTCTATAAGAATTGGAAAAAATACGTTTTCAAATCATGAGCTCTGGGCTGTAGCAGATTGATAAATGCTTGTGTAGACTACCAGTTACATCTTTGAGGCATTACATTCGAATTATACGCTACAGATAGGAATATATGACAATAATTTGGCATCAGACTATATGTTTGCAGAAGAATTTTCAACTAAGATTTGCTTCATTGTGCGCAATATCATCTACCAAAAACGTATAATTAATCAAAGATAATATGACGGGTCGAGGAAAATACGATATAAATTAGTACGGGAATACATTATATGAGTTTTATGCCTGGAAGTATGCTAAAGAGAACATTTTATTATTAAATGGCATAAAACTTATGTAAAATTCAAAATATAATACAAATGAATAAAATCAAATACTTTTAAAAGCATACGCCTTCCAATATGTTACAATTACGAAATAATAAAATTGAAAGTTCAGCCTAAAAGTATACTCTTTATACAATGTTTTACACTCGTCTGCCTTGATTACTAAGTGTCTTTAATTAAATAAAATAGTCTTTCTTTTTTTTTTAATAAATTCATATGTTTTTTTTAAAATCCTCTCCTATAAATACTTGAATTTTTTATAACCACAATTTTACCTTTTATTTCTTTTCTCTTTCTCCATATTCTCCTTAAAAACAAAAAATAAAAAAATCTAATAAAAATAAAATTAAAACCAACACTTTCTCATACAAATGACTTTAAAAAAATTTTTTCATTTCCTAAAATTATTCTTCTGTTTTGCTTTACTACTTTAACACTTTTCTTTGTTTCCTGTTTCTTTCTTTATTTTATATAATTTAAAACATTAATTTTTTTCTTTAAAATAAAAAATAAATAAATCTTGTTTTCTTCCAATTTTTTTCTTTTTCTTTTTTTTTACAACACTTTTGTTATGCCCGCCCAACCGCTCAATTGGCACGCCTGCGTTTTCCCTTAAAAATATGCTTTAATTGTGCTTTTGAATCCATGTTTTATGATTTTTTTTTATATTTTCGTTCTCAATGTCAATGTGACCGTATGTGTGTCTGTGTGTGCGTACGTATGTTTTTTATGTGTATATGTGTGTGTTCTTTCTTTGTTCGTATGTGTGTGTTACTTTGTGTGTGGAACACTGTATTAATCATCTAAGATCTAGGCGACCAACACAAACATCAATGGGACGTTCCTCAACGGCGGGCATACAATTGACTCAGGGCGATGAGGCATACACGAGATTGGCCACCGATACCATAGAAGAATTGGACTGGTGTCTAGATCAACTAGAAACTATACAAACACATCGTAGTGTATCCGATATGGCATCGCTTAAGGTAAAATTAATATTAAAAAATCTAAAATCTCTTTAGCCTCCTAAAAGTAGACTTTAAATAATATTTTTCTGCCAATTTTTTTTTAATCTTAGTTCAAACGCATGCTGAATAAGGAATTATCACATTTCAGTGAATCGAGTAGATCGGGAAATCAAATTTCAGAATATATTTGTTCAACATTTTTGGGTGAGTATTAAGCTAGCCTGGAGGAAAAATAAAACCCTCTTGATTGGTTGGATTATATGAAACAAACGACATGATTATTGTCATCATTTGAATTCCGCCCCCCTAATCATAAGCAATATGTTTTAATTTTTGTTGAATTTAATCATATTTAACAACCAGCCTAAAAGTATGCTACAATAAATTTATGTAAATAGGCCTAAATGTAATGCCACCGAAAAAATGGGGAAATGAGCATAAAATTGAAAATCAAAAGACTTCGTTTTTGTGTTTTACATGCTTTTTTGTGTTTTTCTCGTAAAAATAAAAGATTTAAATCTAAAAAAAAGTTGCTGTGCTCCCCCTTACATCAAGCTTGAATTTATTTCGAAATAGTCAGGAAATTCAATTTAAAAGTTTTAAACATCTTTTGGGAATTTATGATTTTATTACAATATTGTATGCGTGTAAGGCAACCAGACAGACGTTCATATTCTGTTCAAATGAAAAAATCATTTTTGCTGTTGGCAAAACAAGTAAAAAAAGAAAAGAAAACTTTTCACATTTAAATAAACCTTAAAAGTCAATCAATATTTAGTGAAGCGACTGGAAAATGAAACTTTAAGTTTAGTTAACTTTTTCTTACCACTCTAAACGCTGTAGCGAATTGTTTACTAGACTCACTAATAAGCGACTGTCAAGTAATATGCAGTCTGAAAGACAGAAGAGTAGGGGAGCATCGGAATACACAAGGCAAAGAAGCGCTATATGTTATGAATGATTCATAATATCTAGAAAAATTCCAATGTGTGTGAAGATAAATTCGAATTTGAAAATCCAAGACACAATCCATAAATTTTAGCAGCGCCACATTTGGCGTTAACAGAGCAAAAGTTCCTCTTAACAGAACAAAATTTACCCTTAACAAGGCACTGTTAGCTGTTGAACAATATCCATCTGAACAAGACCACTTGTTTAGGAGCTAATTTTGGGAAATACTCTAGGCTTATGAATATCATACTGTATGCAAAGGAAGTTTCCAAGGCCTCTTAATATAATCAAAACAAAACAGTTAACAGTGCTCTGTTAATAGCAAAGTTTAACCTGTTAGAGGCAAGAAGTGGCACTGCTAAAAGTGTGGGATTGCGTCTTTGGTTTTTAAATTCGAAGTTATCTTCACACGCATAAAATTTCATCGAGTAATTGCGAAATTATCAATCTCATTTCGTCATAGCTTTGGTCATTACAATCCTTCACTCAGGATTACAACCTACTTTCTCACAGCACCCATGTTGTGTGTGTTAAATTTATCCATGAGTGGCGGAACCTACAGGCTAAAGTCTATCTATCGTTCGGAACTATTTTTGGGAAACTTTTCATGACAATTCTTATTTACTGTCAGAGTTTTTACCAGAAATCTGTTGAGAGGAAGTCGCCAAAGAAATACTTTTTCACACTTCATTTTCGAGATCTCCTGGCTGGAATTTGAACCATGGCCTCACGTCTAATAAGCCAACGCTTTATCTACTAGACTGCGGTGATTTTAATTGTTGGTGACATGTTACATTTCACGGGTGCCCTGGTAGTCTAGTGGGTAGTGTGCTAGACTATTAGTGTGAGGGTAGTGAGTTCGATTCCCACCAGAAACTCTGGTCTGTGACACTACACCGAGATATGGTCAAAATTTACTCAGTTCGTATATAATTAGAATATAATTTATAATTGTATTGTAATTGATAAATAAAAAAATGTAACATTTCACAACAACGTACTATATTGTCCAAGAAATAATTCGCCACTGATACAACTAGATCATGCGTAAGAAATTTAATGGTTTTGCCAATTACAAAAATTCTTATTTCCATTCAAATCGAAATGAGATTCGCTTCAGAAAGTGAGTTTTTCAATTTAAAAAAACAGGTTCTTTTGTAATGCTGATGTACGTAGCAGAGATCAGCAATGAATATTCAAAAATATGAGTAGAATCGAATCATACTCATAATTTCTGATACTTATACGCATTCATACTTATTTTAATATCATGGAACCTCTACTCATATTCAAAGTTTGAAGTACTCATCATATTCATATTTAACAACACGTATGATGTTGTTGTTGATTTCAACTCTCCATAACTCAACATATATGTACACGAAGCACAAAATAAGTATGAATCGTGTACGAACAAAATTCGAGTGACTCGAATCATTTATAAGTATTTTTCTTAAGTTATGAATCTAAATGAGTAGGCTGGCTTATGAATCAAACATATTACGAATGGTATGAGTTTGATGTCAACGTTGTACGCATACTCATTGCAACTTGTACTTATAAATCAACATTGTAGTGTGAGTATGAATGAATCAGAGTACATAGTTAAATTTCAATATTGATGACTCACTTATATTCAAAATTTCTTGCGTGCTTATGAGTAGCGAAAATATGATTCATTGCTGATCTCTGGTCGTAGGACTTCCAATTGTTTCACCAACCCAACCAAGGAAATTTCAAGAGCCAAATTCTGTGGTTGCAATAGAACAAATTTCCCTCAATGGCTTCCATTTGATAACTTTAATTCTCTTTTAATGTTTGGCCTTAGGGCGTAGTAGTTAAAGTACAAATCCGAGCATTCCAGATTCGAATCTAGCAGTCAGTATAAAACTTTCGATTAATTTTCTTTTTCCAGTCGCAATTCAACGGCCAAGAAAATATAAAATTTTGGAAAATATGCATGGGTATCTCATTGGGTTTTCTCCTCGTAATTTATTTACTTTCTCCTAAATTCTTGTATATTTTTGTTTCTTAAAATGAACAATTTCAGAGAATTTTAATTCACGATAAAAACAATGGATTTCTTCGAAATGGCAAAGAGATTAAAAATATAAAAATCAAGTCTTTATTGTAAGACTATAGGTGAGACGGCCCTATACCAGATAAAACCGGATTTAGGCTACCAAACTGGCGAAATATATAAAGAAAGGGTAGGAAATAAAAAAAAGAGAAAATTCAAATTAATTTTTATTAGAATTGTAATTCAACAATTTAAACAATGGAATTTAAATTTAAAGGTAAAGGGGTTCTCAAAAAGGCATTAAAACTTTTTTTAAAGCAATAATTTAAGGGCTTTCCCTCTAGTGATTTGCCTCCTTTTTTTGACACACAAACTTCTCTGATTTTACCCTAAAAAAAAAACGTAAAAACTTGTATAATTTTTCATTTCATACATTTTTTTTGTTTCTTTTCTTTTTCTCCATAAAAAAAAAATCTCGGCAGAATTTTTAACTTGAAAAAAAAGAGAAAAAAAAATGAAAATGTTTCCTTCTTTTATAGCCTACATATGGGGGGGCTTTTGTTTTAAATCATAAAAACAGAATATCACTGTCATTTGAGAATAAAAAGGGGGGGGGGGGTGGTACTAAGGGAAGACATAAAAAAATATGTCTAGGCCTTAAGTAAAATCAAGAATCAAGTACCGAAAATGTTTTTATAAATTAAATTGATTTTTATCATGTTTTTTTATATTCACTTCATCTTTTTAAGTGGCCTACCCCTTAACTACCACCAGCTTCTTTTTCATTTGCCCCTGAAGTATATATGCAAACAATTTAAAAAAAAATTATTTTTTTCCCTTTATTCGCTCTGTATACGACACATTTATATTCAGCCTTAAGCTATACAGTGATTTTTTTCTTTCTTTCTTTAACAAGGGACAGAGTGGAGTGTGTGTATATTTTATGCAAAAAGGACTTTTTTTTAATAAATTAAAAAAAAATAATGTCGGCGAAAAAAAAATATGCAAATAAAATTTGAATTTCTTCAGCCGGGTCATATCCCTGACTCCTGTCCAGTTGCCATGGA
This sequence comes from Sarcophaga carnaria, assembly GCA_958299815.1. NCBI lineage: Eukaryota > Metazoa > Arthropoda > Insecta > Diptera > Sarcophagidae > Sarcophaga > Sarcophaga carnaria. The sequence continues at coordinate 154,532,284 of OY283149.1, forward strand.
AAACTGCTGTCAGACCAGTTTAAATTTTTTTTTTTTTTTTTGAAAAGAAAAAAATCCAAAAATCAGTCTGTATGGTTGGTTATATTCAATACATATAGTACCGTATGCACATACATATGTACATACATATGTATGTAGTACATATGGGCATATGATGATATGTAAATGGATATTTGTGAGGAATTTTAAAAATGCAAAACAAAAAACCTGGAAAAATAAAGTGAAAAGCAAGCATACTGTTAATATATAATAATGATGATGATGATGATGCCTAGGAGTGACGTTGATAATTCTATTGATGATGGGGTTGTGGCAGGATAATGAAGAGCATACCAATGATGATGATATTCAATAATATGATGTGCATGTACATCAGAAGAAAATAAAACAAAATTGAAAAAACTTTGAAATCAAATTATAAATACGGCAGCAACTACCCTCTTTGTAAGCAAATGAAGCGGAAATATAGGACTCTTTATAAATAAATTTTTTGATATTAAAAACGTTTAATAACACTGAACTCCTGTAAAAAATATTTACGAAAAAGAAAAAAAAAAGTGGCTATTAAATCATTTAAATTCTTTGCTATAACAAAGAGTTTGCAAGATCCTTTATTCCGCGATCAAAGACATGAAATTTCATTCATTGGTATGTATCAGAGGTCAGCAATGAGTATTCAAAAAGATGAGTAGAATCGAATCATACTCATAATTCCTGATATTTATACGCATTTATACTTATTTTAATATCATGGAACCTCTACTCATATTCAGAGTTTGAAGTACTCATCATACTCATACTTAACAACACGTATGATGTAGCACAAAATGAGTATGAATCGCGTACGAACACTAAAATACTCACTAGAAGGTTGTGTGTTTGCTCTGCTTGCTGCAGCGTCTTTTTTTCTGTTTTTGCAAATGCAACAATAACGAAGACAGTAAATTTTGATGAATTATTCGAGTAGTAGTCGCCGTGGTTTAGTGGGTAGTGTGTTGACTTATTAGACGTAAGGCCTCGGTTCAAACCCCAGGTCAGACATCTCCAACTCAAGGAAATATGTGAAAATATTTCTGACTTTAAACTGTAGGTCCCGCCACTCATGTATAAAATTAACACACACAACATAAGTAGTGTGAGAAACTAGGTCGTAATCCTGACTGAAGGGTTGTAATGACCAATTACGTATGTATGTATGTGTATGGATAGCCTTCAGTTAGTAAAATGGGTAATCCTAAATAGGATTTAAGTTCCTTTTTTCTTTATTCATATCATCACAACTCTGAAATGCCTGTTATGAAAACAGTGTTTAGTTTGAAAACAGAATTTTCAAATTTTGAAATGTTTTTAAAATTTAAAAACAAAATAAAAAATTTAAAACAAAAATTTAAAAAATCTTCAGATAAACAACAAGAATTTGATTTGCCATCGATGCGTTTTGATGAAAACACCGAACACAACGTACCAATACCGCCGTTACAACAACAACAACAACAACAACAGCAACAGCGCAGTCGTTCACCACGAGGCCCACCCATGTCCCAGATATCTGGTGTTAAACGTCCGCTCTCGCATACAAATTCATTTCAAGGCGAACGCTTACCCACATACGGTGTGGAGACACCACACGAACCAGCATTGGGTCAACTGTTGGCTGATTTAGATACATGGGGCATTGATATATTTAAAATAGGTGATCTAAGTAATCATCGTCCACTCACCTGTGTAGCATACACATTATTTCAGGTAAAGTTGCGATTACATATTTCATTAAATTTCATATCGTTTAATTGTGATTTCATTTCGTTGCAATTTACAGAGTAGAGATTTATTTAGCAGTCTTATGATACCACCGAAAAACTTTCTTAATTTTATGACTACTCTGGAGGACCATTATGTTAAAGACAATCCTTTTCACAATTCAATGCATGCAGCCGATGTTACACAAAGTACGAATGTTCTATTAAATACTCCCGCCCTTGAGGGTGTATTTACGCCATTGGAAGTGGGCGGCGCGTTGTTTGCTGCATGTATACACGATGTTGATCATCCTGGTCTAACTAATCAATTTTTAGTTAATTCAAGTAAGACAATGACATTCTTGTTTGCTTTGATTACGTTTTTATTCATTTTTTTTTTATATCACCCTTTAGGTTCCGAATTAGCCTTAATGTATAATGACGAATCTGTTTTGGAAAATCATCATTTAGCTGTTGCCTTTAAATTATTGCAAAATCAAGGATGTGATATATTCTGTAATATGCAAAAGTAAGTACAAGAAGATCATTATGTGTGTGTGTGAAGATAAATTCCAATTTGAAAACCTAAGACGCAATCCATAAATTTTAGCAAAGCCACATTTGGCGTTAACAGATTTTCTCTTAACAGAACAAAATTTGCCCGTAACAGAGCACTGTTAGCAGTTTAGCAATATCCATCTGAACAAGCCCACCTGTTTAGGAGCTAATTTTGGGAACTACTCTAGATGTATGAGTAGCATGCTATATGCAAAAGAAGGTTCCAAGGCCTCATAATATAATCGGCAACATAGTCATATATAAAGTGATATGGTATGGAGAATATTGGCTTTGAAAATATAAATTTTTCGCTTGAAAATTCTGTAGAAGATCAGTGGCCATTTTGGAACATATAAGAAATAGTATGCCTACCCGGCATATGCAATGGTAGTCCAGAAGGTCCTCTTTCAAACCGTGGCAGTGGGATAGCTGGAATAATTTTGAGATTCGAGAAATTTGGCCCCCTCCATCCCCCACTAACCATCCTTTACATTTCAACACTATTACTCACAAATAATAATGATCATAATGAGAATTAAATGTCGTCGTAGTCTAGTAGGTAGTGTGTTGGCTTACTAGACGTAAAGCCAGGGTTCGAGCCCCAGGCCAGACATCAAAACGAAATATAAAAAATATTTCTTCGGCGATTTTATCTCAGCAGATTTCTCGCAAAAACTCTGAGAGTAAATAAAATTGCCATGAAAAGTTTTTCAAAAATCTGTCGTATAAAACTAACACACACAACTGCTTTCAGACTTTCCTAATCTAATAGAAATATGCTGAAATATACGCCATTAAAAAGCGCAGAATCTGATAATGTTCGGAATCGACTTTAAACTGTAGGTCCCGCCACTCATGTATAAAATTAACACACACAACATAAGTGGTGTGAGAAACTAGGTTGTAATCCTGACTGAAGGGTTGTAATGGCCAATTATGGATGTCAATAGTCTACAATAACTGCAAAGTAGAAGACTAATCTACTTATTGCCAAAGTTAAACAGTTAACAGTGCTCTGTTAATAGCAAAGTTTACCCTGTTAGAGGCAAGAAGTGGCGCTGCTAAAATTTATGGATTGCGTCTTGGATCTTCAAATTCTAATTTATCTTCACACACATAAGATCATTACAAAAGAGAATTCATTAACACAGTGTAGACAGAAAAGTAAATTTTAATTAGAATAGGCCTTTGAAGCAAGGTTTTCAAAGGTACTATAAGTTTAGACTGATTATCCCGGTATTGTGGAAAAAAGAGGCGGCTAATTTATTTACAATAACAAGAGATCAATACCATTCAAACCTATGTTTATTAAGCTGTGAAACAACCTTCTAAATATACTCTATTGTTTTTAGGAAACAACGCCAAACATTAAGAAAAATGGTTATTGATATTGTGCTATCAACTGATATGTCCAAACATATGACCCTATTGGCCGATTTGAAAACTATGGTTGAAACGAAAAAGGTAGCAGGATCTGGTGTACTACTGCTGGACAATTACACAGATCGTATACAGGTAATGCACTCATAAATATTATCAAAAATAAACAATAGAATTCATCTTAATATTTTTAAACAAAACTCTTTAGGTTCTTGAAAATCTTGTCCATTGTGCCGATTTAAGTAATCCAACCAAGCCATTACCGTTATATAAGCATTGGGTGTCACTGTTAATGGAAGAGTTCTTTTTGCAAGGCGACAAAGAACGTGAATCGGGCATGGACATTAGTCCAATGTGTGATCGTTATAATCCGACGATTGAAAAGTCGCAGGTCGGCTTTATTGATTATATTGTACATCCACTCTGGGAAACTTGGGCCGATTTGGTACATCCAGACGCTCAAGATATATTAGATACGCTTGAAGAGAATAGAGACTATTATCAGAGTATGATACCGCCATCACCACCACCATCACAGACCGATGAACAGCCAACAAATGAGGATAAAATAAGGTTTCAGGTAATTTAAAACTTAAATTAAATGGAAATTCAAAGTAATACGTATGAATACACGCTTCATTTTAAAGGTAACCCTTGAAGAGTCCGATCAAGAAAATTTAGCTGAATTAGAGGAAGCCGACGAAATGGCGGCCGAACGTTGTGATGAGTGTGCTATTAATTTTACAGCAACTGCTACGAATTCTGATATCGCCAATAACTCCCTAAACAAAACGGGTGAAAATAAACCGTCGGGGAGTCAAAATCAATCTCATCACGCTGGAATGTGACGGAGAGTCGCGGGACTATGCCGAAAAATAACTGAAAAGGCGCAAAATTTTTTGCTAATACGTTAGTGACTTTATTATTACAAAAACAAAAACAAAAACCACAAAAAAAAAACTTTTAAAAATCTTAAAAAATAACAAATTTACTAGAAAAATACAAAAAAAAAGAAAGGAAATCCTCAAAAAAAAAAAAAGTTAAAATAGAATTAAAAAAGAAGAAAAAACAACACACAACAATACAATACAATACAACAAACAACTTTACAAACAACATTTTCAATAACATTTTTAAGACAATGTGCTAAAAATAGCAACAACAAACCAAGAAAAATAGCTAAAAAAAAATAGAAAATATTTTTTAAAATTTTTATTTTTAATTTCCTCTTCTCAAAATATAAAACAAAATTTTTAATTTTTTTTTTATTAAATTTTTAATTTTTAAGTTAAAAAACAAAAACAAAATGTTCAAAAACAAAAAAAGCAAAAATGAAATACATTTTTATGACACCGACAAGTTGACAAAACAGATAGAAATACTAAATAATTGTAATGAAAATTTAAATTTAAATATTCAAAAAGAAAAAACAAAAAAGAGTAAAAATATATAAAAAAAATAATACTTGTTTAGGGAAATATGAAAACAACAACAACAAACAAGAAAAAACAAAACTAATAATTAATAACAAACTAATAATAAAAGAAAAACAAAACAAAGAAAAAAGAAAAAACATTTCTTACAAGCTAAAAGAAAGAAACTTAAAAAAATATTCAAAATGCCACCCAAAATTTAAAATAAATTTTCTTTACTTTCTTTTCTATTACGTTTAACATAGTTAAGGTTGTATTTCCTTAATTTAGATGAAAACAATGGATTACGTTAAGCCTTTTAAGGCAGTACAGGACGATTGTAAAAAAGGATAACACAACGACAATGACTATAGCAAACGTAATAAGACACAGCGTATGCATTATAAAAGAAAGAATTTAAAATGAATATTTAGCAATAAAAAAATTATTTTTCAAAGAATTTAATTTGAATTTCTATGATATTGATTCCTAAACTACCGGGTTTATACAACCTCAACTCCATAGTATCATAAAAATAAAATAAAACAACATTTGTTTGAAATAATAAGTTTTGGTGGAAAGTTTTGGGTCTCACACTACAAACAAATTTATTTTTGAAAATTTCTAAATTTTGTAAGAAAACATAAGTCTTCTTACATTGCTAAATATTCATTTAAAACACCCTTTTTAATATTAAAAAGAAATAAAAAGAATTTTGTTTTAGTTTTTCATTCAAAACAAATCACAACTACCAACTACTACTCTTTTAAAAATTTTACTTTAAACCTTGACTTGAATTTTTGTTTTAATACTGATGACCGGACATTATAATTAATTACAAAAAAAAATTATAGAAACAAATAATTTTTATTTAAAAAAAAAAAAGAAAATAAATATGAAAAATATATAAGAATACTTGGAAAAAATTTTATCAAAAAAAAAATCTACAAATCTTTTTTAATGATTTTATTGTATTTTTTTAATTAAAAATTTTAAATTAATTAAATTGTAAGTTTTTAAAATGTTTTCTTTATTATTATAAAATATTTTTAAAAACGTTAAAAGTTTTTTTTTTATTAATAAGTTATTTTGCATGCCATTTGAGAAAAAAAATTTTATAAAAAAAAGAATTCTAAAACAAAAAAAAAACTAGCATTACTAATGGAAAAATAATACCAGTTATTTGGAAATGAAAATTTTGGTTTTTCTTTTTTTGTGTTTTTGTTTAATAAACAATTAAAATTTTATTAACTTTTTTTTAACAAAATTAATTTTAATTAAAAAATCTTTCAATTTTTTTACTATTAAAACAAAACAAAAATTATATTTATTAAGTTTGAAAATCCGGTATTTAACGAAAACAAAAAAAAACTTTAAAATACTTTGGAAAAAACGTAAGGAATACATATGAAAATTAAAAACGAAGAAAAAATCCTGGTGAAATTGTTATAATTCTGTTACAAAATGGAATACAGTTTTTAAAAATACTTCTGTTTAATTTTTTTTTTTAATTTTGTTTAAAACATTAAAAACTAAAAATAAAACTTGAACTTTTTCTATTCAAAGTTTTGAAAATTTTTGAAAAAACATTTAATACAATAAAATTTTTCAATAAAATATTTAAACAGTTTGAAAGAAAAAATATTTTAAAAACTTTTGAAAATTTTTGCTGAAACTTTTAATACAAAAAAAATTACTCTTACACTGTAAAACATTTTTGGAAAATTTGTGATGGAATTTTTATTGCACTACTGTTAAGCGATTTTTGAAAAAAATATTTAAAAATTTTCACTCTAAGAGCTAATAATTTAATTTTATTATACTACCTGACTTAATTTTGTTTGAATAGTAATTTAAAAATTATAATTTTTTCCAAAACTTTTAATAAATAGTCTGTATTACAACATTAGCTGTCATTTAAACAGTTAAACAGTTTAAAAGAAAAAATATTTAAAAAAAAATTGTTTGAAAATAAACCGAATTTGCAAATATTCTTAAAAAATGTAGACTTTCAAAGTATAAAAGAAAAAGAAAACATTTAACAGTTTTATAACAAATTTCATATGCCATCGCCTAAAACAATAGAATTTATGTTAAACTTTTGTTTTTCTTTAGTGTATTAATTAATTAATTAAACTGTTGGACTCGAATTTAAAAAAAAAGAAAAATAAACAAAAACATTTAATTTTATTTATAAAAAAAAACAACATTATATTGAATACATTTTTATTTTGAATTAAATTTATAGAAAAAAAAATAAAATTATATTAAATTAAATTAAATTAAATGCTTCCTTAAACTCTCTACCATAACTAAAAACTAAAAGAAAAAAAAACTAAAACAAATTATTATTGATAAAACATCACAAAGTCTTCTTTTTTTAAAACTAAAAGAAAAAAAAACCTATGAATACAATATTTTACTAAAACAAAAAAAGCACAATTTATTAAAAGATAAACAAAATACATACATACAAATACATATATTTGAAATGAAGAAATAATAATTTTCCTTCGAATGTATTTAGTTTAAAAAAAAAAAAGAATTTTACTTATATGTCTTTTTTTATTTTAAAATCTATTAAAAAAAATAAGTTTTTTTTAACAAAAATGACAAATTATGGCCAAATAATAATATTGTTTGAAAAGTGTATACCTAAACACATTTTTTTTAATTTTTAAAACAATTTTTTTAGCTTAATTTATTATTTTAAACTTTATTATTATTATTATGTATAATTAATAATTTTATTTATTAAATTCATTTTAAAATTTGTTGACAGGGCAGGATCCCGCTCTTTTTATTTAATAATTTTTTTTTCTGTTATATTTTTATTATATACATATATTAAGTAAGAAGTAAAATAAATACGATTATTTTGCTTTTAGCAAAATAGATTATTTATTAATAATTAGTAATTAAACAAAAAACATTAACAAAAGCAAATTTTATGCAACAAACAAACAAACAACCTTGATGGTTAAAAAATATCATTTAAAATAATTATTACAAGAAAAACAACAAAATTATATTAAATAAATGAAAGAAAAAAAACCAAAACTTTAGCATTATATTTAAAACAAAAGAATAATAATAAAAGAAAAACATGTTAAACTACTAGTAGGTTATTAAAAAAACATACAAAACAAACAACAACAACAACTATATACATACATAATATTAAAACAAACAAAAAGGATACAACAAAAAACATTTTATTGTAATTATTAATAATATTTAATGAAATATAAATTAATAACCAAACAAAAAAATGAAACAGTAAAATAAACCAACATTTAAGGCAACATTGAAAATGTTAGCAAAACAGAAATAATACTTTAGATTCTTAAAATACCAAGAGAAACAAAAACAAATTTAAATATTATAAATAAAATGAAAATGAAATTTAATTGCATAAAACAAAAAAGAAAAGAAAAGAAAACCAAACAGAATACCCTTAAAAACAAAAAAAAACTAAAACAATTGAGTGAAAAATTATTAAAAAAAAGAAAAAAATAGAAATACAAATACTATATAAAATTAAAAAATTAAAAAGCAAAAACAAAATAAAATTTAAAAAACAAACAACCATATAGTATGTCTTTTTTTCTTCTACTTGTAATTAAAATAAAAAAAAAAAATTTTAATAATATTAAAAATAAAATAAAAAACAAATGAATTTATAAATTTATTATTAACTATTAACTAGAAATAAATATATTAATTATAATTGCAAATGCAAAAAACAAAAACAAATTAGTAAATAAATAAAGTAAGGAGAAAATAAAAACCAAAAAAAAAACAAACAAACAAACAACTTTAATGCAGCTACTATTTAAACTTAATGTGTATTCCAATTTAAAAACATTACACAACAAAAATAATTTTTATTTAAAAATTGCTACAACATATATAAAAATTCAATTCGCCAAATAAATGAGATTCAGAAAATAAATACATTCATATGTAGGTATGTATACATTGAGAGAGACATCATACATAAAAATTGAAATTTTTCACAGAAAAACTTCGGAAAAAATTCCTACTGGGAGCTCACAGCAATGCAAATGAAATTACTTTCGAAACATCGACTTTTGATTAGAAATGTTTTGAAACCAAAACCCAGGACATAGTTTCCGCTCATACTGTAGATTAGGTTGATAGAGGCAGACAATATAGGCCAGAATTATTGCAGGGAATTTTACACTTACAGTTTCTACGATACGTTCGTTGTACCCGAAATATTTTGTCTTTGCAAGCGCCTTGACTTCGTCTAAGCCCTTGCCGATATTAGCTACTTAGACCTCGAAATGTATAAATCACGTGTGAGCTCCTTTTTCCAAATTCCACTGCGGGTTTCGCGTTATAGCAAAATTCCTTTTGCATTTGCATAGCATATGATTACATTACAACACTTTAGTCAGAAATACGACCTAGTTTCTCACACCGCTTAAGTTGCGTGTGTTAATTTTATACATGAGTGGCGGGACCTACAAGTTAAAATCGAGTCCGAATGACAGATTTTTGAGAAACTTTTCAAGGCAATTTTATTTACTCTCAAAGATTTTGCCAGAAATCTGCTGAGGATCAGTCGCCGAAGAAATATTTTTTCATATTTCGTTTAGTTGGAGATGTCTGACCTGGGACTTTAATCGAGGCCTTACGTCTAATAAGCCAACACACTACCTCTACTAGGCTACTACGGCTACCTATATATGCATATGATTTGCCAGAATTATTAGAAGAAAAATAGTTCTGAAAAGCTTTCAGATAGCAAATAAACTTTAGGTCTTTTATAAACTATTGCCAATATCTTGGAATTTGTTCCTTATTACATCAAAAGACAGCTATTTGTTTCCAAAGTCTGAAAACTGTTAGGGTATTCGGTCAGAAAATACGTTTCACAATCATTTGCATCCATAGAGATGAAGGTAAACGTTTCTCAAAGTCCACGTATTTCTTCCTTATTTCAATGGCTAAGGACTAGTGATTTATTCGACAGCAGAGCATATAAATGGCCAGAGTTACCGATACTTTTTTATATTTATTTGCATCCATAGAGATAAGGAGGAGAGGAGCTTCCAACAGGCCTTAGACGAATGTTTCGCGTGCAGTTATTATTACCTTTATTATTCAAATGCCACAAAAAAACAATAAAATTGTAAAAGTGTCCTCTCAATGTGTACATATTTATCTTGTAAAGGATCTTTCATAAAAAAGAAATCATATGATATTTTCTAACCAAAATGTGTTAGTGATTCATTAAAATAAATAAAAGTTTGATGAAAGTATACAAAACAAAGGGAAAAATTATAGAATTTATATTCTGTTTAAAAATAAAATGATTTGAAAAGTTTAAAAATAATTCAAAATTATATTAATAGTTTCCTGAATGTGCATTGTAGTTCTTAAACTAGAGAAAGTGAAACGAGTCAAACGAACGATTCAATTGTTTGGAGGAAAGGGAAGATACGTAAATTAAGCTGAAAGATAAAATGGTATTACTTGGTGTTGCTATAAAACTCGTCCGTATTTGTATTAAAAATACAATAAACTTTAAAATTTCTACACTTTGACTGCCGGATATGCAAAAGTCAAATAGTATTGCAATTAAAATATTTCTATAGAAAATTAATAATGTGTATTACAATAAGAAAGTAATAAAAAAAAGGCAAGACAACTACAAACATTCATACATTAATGGCCATTACAACACTTTTGTTAAGACTACGGTCTAGCTTTTCACACCTTACATGTATAATTTCATCCATGAGTGGTGGACGGCAAATCCGCTTTTACTATAAGACTGCTCTAGTGAGTCACCGATAAAAATTTTGATTTTATTTCATTTTTCACAATGTCTGAGCCGACGATAAACTCTAAAACCCCATATTTAGTATGCTAATACAGTAATTATTAGGTTACGGCAACCAAAAGATCAAAAAAATGCAAGAGACAGGAAGTCTTTTAGTCGGAGTTGAATATAGACTGCCACTAGTAGCTGATCTTAAAGTCTTTGTCTTGGCGAAATTGTCTCCGTGACATAATTGGTTTGGTTAGATAGAACAGGAAGGGACTGATAAATATTAAAGATTATTAGCGGTGAAGGCTATATCGTTCATATATCCTTGATAAAGCAGGATTTAAACTTTCATTAAAACTTCGGGCGTATTTTCATAGTGAATTATAAATTGTTATCACGTGGTTGAACTTAACACGGTTATTATTTTCTAAGGGGTATGATGACTCATATTCAGTACTCGCGTGTACCAACCCCAAGACCGTGGTAATTTTGGCAAATCGTTTATAAATGTCTGTCATTTCTTGACGACGAATAATGTCATCTGCTTTCTCTTAAAGGTATATCCCCACTATTCTTATAAGTTCAGCTTTGAGTTCAATAAAGTCTCGAAGAATGAAAACTATTCGTGCAAAATTTGAGCTTCCCTTCTTCGTTAGATCATATTGGTGTTCAGCCCGTGAGCGAAGTGCTATACACTACTTTCTATAAACGTTCAAGCTTTAACCTGAACTGTAGCCTTAACTTTCTAAGTTTTGTAAGCACACCACTGTATATAGCATGCTTTCACCCAGAGATCCACTGGTCCATCATGACTTTTCATAAAAATTAGAAGAGAAAGAAGAGGTAATATTATAGAAAATTCAAGAAAAGGAAATAAAGGAAGAAAGTGAACTATCCAAAGAGTGACATAATGTCCTATGGATAAATAACCTTCTAAAGATATCAACCCCAGCAAGTCGATCACGTTTATGTTTATGTATCTACATACACAGCCCACAGAAATCGTAGATAACTCTTATCACATCTGTTACGCCTAATGCAAAATTTTGTTATCCTAATTGCGGTACTCTTTGCGACTGTAGACACAACCACTGTACCCAATGGTTCTAGTTTTACTACCAAAAGTAAGGGTGTCTATACAAGATACTTTACATGGGAGGAGACATGTCCACTTTAAAAAAAAATCACAATATTTTACAGAGTATCATACCTTCTATCTATTTGCTGCTATAAATGGTTGTTGTTCAGAAAAATGTCAACCAAAGCCTTCCAACTGCGTGCTCCTCATGTCCACAGATATCAATCATCAGCACTTCCACATAACTTTTGAAACTAACGTGCACAACGCTCGTTGGAGATCTTAATCTCCACTTCGCACTACAATGGAGTATTCTCAAAACCGAAACTGTGGCTACTTATATTACAGTAGACTGCGTTTATTTTAACGTACTTTTTTCCACAAGGTTTTCTTCTACCGTTTCCATTTTTTTTCTTCACACGCGACCATTTTGCTTTATGATTACAATATTTGCGATATTTTTTGTGTTAAAAACCAAATAAATTTCAAAATTCCATTATATTTACACTAACAAACATTTTGAATGAAAATTCCAACAGAAATAAACACTTATTATTAATTAAACTTAAAATAATTGAAAACTGTTCACACGCTTAATTAATGTTGTCAACTAAAAGTTTTTTTATTCTCTTTCACGATCTTTGAGACAACTGTGAGTGAAGGTGTTGCCATAGTGGAAAAAGTATACTTTGAAGATAATTTCCGTTTTTTGAAATCTTGTAACAATTTTTTGAATTTTTCAAATCATATGTATTTATTAATTAAATTAATTTATTTGATTATAATTTTTGTTTTAAATTAAGAGGCAACTAATAAGCAATCTTTTGAAGATACCTAAGTAGATGTCAAAGAAAACTAAAAACTAAAAACGTATAAATGTGTTGGTTAGTATAAAGAAAAAAAAATAATCTTCAGCAAATCAAAAAAAAAAACTCACACTAGTGTAAATATTATATTAAACAAATTAAAAATGCTAAAATGCCAAAAAAAAATTAAGGAGAAATTTAGGTAAGAATTAAAGAAAACTATTTGTTTTTCAAATTTAAAACAAACACTTTCATTCTTTAAAATTAAAATTCAAATAAAACTGAATAAAAAGGTTGATAATTAAGATATAAACTTACTATATATATATATATACATACAATACTATACTATATATACTAACTAATACTGTATTAATTAAAGATAGTTAAACTTAAAATATTATAACTTTAATATATACTATTATACGATATATTATAGGTGATTAACTTAGAGAAGAAGAAGGGAAAACCTTACAATTGGCGTAAAAAAAAGGACAAAAACTAATGTCAAAAAAAGTATTAAAAAATGAATAAGTACACTGTACAAAATAAAATAAGAACTAAATTAATTAATTGGGTTCTTATTTAAAAAAGAAAATGTAAATAAATTAGAAATTCATCACAAAACCACACAAGAATAAAATAAAATAAAAGAAAAAATAAATGTAAATGTTATCCAAAAAACAAAGCAAAAAAAATTTAATGTCCTGTCTACAAAATGGTGAAAAGAAAAGGCTTTTTGAAATTATAACAGCAAAACCTTACTGGAAAAGAAAATATTTATTGTAGCCATAAATTAATTCAACAGAAACTAAATTTCAAAATACAATACTTGATGAAATAAATTACAGTAAAAAAAATTTTAATAAAAAAATATAAGAAGTAAACTGTGACGCTGGCGTTACATAACAACAAACAACATACAAACAAACAACAGTTATTTGAAAATGTCAATGTCTTTTTTTCTAAATAATTTTTTATTTAAGAACTAACAAAAAAACAAGTTATTTATTATTTATATAAAGGAAAAAAAAACAAATTCTTTTTTTATTTACAAAATCATAGACTCTATATTTCCTATAAACAAACTACATACATACACCTTATTCTCAACAAAAAAAAACATTTATATATACTTACATACATACATATACGACATACATACATAAAAAATACTAAAAGCAAAAAAACATTATAAATAATTATAATTATTATATACAATACAACAACAACAACAGTACTTATAAATATTTGTATCTAGTTAAAATAAATTTAAGTTTATTTAATATTATTATTGGTGGTTAATAAATATTAAAAGAAATGAAAAGAAAACATTATTATAAACAAATTTAGCAACAAAAAAATATTAAAAACAATGTAACGTATATAAATAGTATTGTATATGGTACATACATATATGTATATACACATAAATAAATATATGTATACTATATACAACCAATATAACAACCAACCAATAATAACAAAAAAAAAACAACAAATAAATTTAATTATACATATTAAAACTATAAATAAATGGTAATATAATAAAATATTTGGCATAAAAAGTCTAAAAATAATAATAAAAATAAAAAAAAATGAAAATTTTAAAAAATCGTACTGAAAATGAAAATGTTTCTTCTTTCTTTCTTTCTTTCGATTGTTTCATTTTACTTTGTTTGCATCTGCTTTTGTTGGCCAATAATGCTGATCGACAATATACAATATTAGTAATTATTAGGGAAAATAAACAAGATTTTTGGAGATTTTGGCGAAATCGTTATTAATTACACAAATCTTGAAAATAATCTGGCAACACTGGTGGTTTGAAAAAGTCGTTTGTTAAAAACCACACCACACTACGTTTTTGTATCCATCCATTTCGTATATTTTTTTCCGTATCCGGTTGGTATAAATAAAAACTAAGACTTCTTGTTTTATGGCAAAATTGACGTGCGAGGTTTGTGTCTGAAGTATATGTGTGTCATGGCTTTGGTTGTGTTTGGTGTGGTGGTTGTGTGGGGTACAGTTCGTTTGTTTGCGGAGATGTGGAGAAGGGAAAATTGAAAAAGAGAGGGGCACAGAGAAAGAGAGAGGCAGAGCTGAAGGAAAGCAGCCAGCATGCATTCCGCTTCCCCCATAAGGTATAAACACATAGACGACATACAGTTCGGCAGTACGACAGAAAATTCTGTCAACTGTTTTTTCCGTTGTATGCCGACTGTTTAAATTTTTGGAAAGCAGAGCGGAAAAAAACGACTGACACAATAACTTTCAAATGTTTTATAAACTCACATATGAAAAAAAACGCACACACAAAACATTTAGCAATTGAACTCAGATACAAAATTGAATCTATAATTCTATTTTATTTATTATGAATACATGGATTGCTTTTTATTCCTTAATTTTAGAATTGTTTCTTCTCTTCAATAATATAAGTATTTTTAGCTGTTTTTTTTTATCATGTTGTATTGGCATCACTAATTTGCTTTTAGCTGCTCACAAAAATAGAAAATAGTTTAATTTGGGCAGCAATTAATATAATCGTTTTCATATAAACGTGTGTATTCTAAACTTGGCAGCTTTCTGTTATCTGTCGTCTATGTGTTTATACCTATACTCAGCCGCAGGACGGACCTCATACTTGTAAGCAAAATCATATTGTTAATTTGTTGAGTTTTAAAGTGTGGTGACTTTAAATATGTGGTGAATAAAATTTAATTCATCAACAAAAACAATTACTCTAAGAACACTCGGCATTACCGATATATATGTACCATTCCCACCGTATTACCAGTGATGAACTGTGAAATTTGTGTCTGGAATAAGTCCATCTCGATTAGCAGAGCCAGTGGCTTAAAAAAATCCATCAAAAATTTAAACAAACATTTTTTAAACTTGGCACTACTTTGGAATTTATTTATTAACGATGTGGATGATGTATACTCAATACAAGGGATTTTTAAGAGCTTTTTTTGTAAATTACCAGGCGGTTTATTGCCGTAAGTTTTTTTATGAGGGAAAATATATACAATAGATGGCGCTTTTGCTCAGGTTTTTGTTTGTGCTATGATTGAGTTGTTAATTTTAAAAATGTTATTAATTCGTATTCATTATGAAAGAAATTTTTATTCTATGTTATGGTACACTTGAACAATGGGTCAATTCGAACTTATGGTACTGTACTTGTCTCAATTGACAAGTACACGTCCTCTAACCTAACCTATGGTACATTTCCTCTAACAAAAACTAAAGAGATATTAACGCGAATACGAATTTGCAACCAATATCTATTAATCACAGTGTTCCCTTGCATACAAATTGCAAACAATAACTGTTACACGAGGTAGACCTTACAAACACAAAAAAAATAATTAAAGCGTCTACTAAGCTTTAGACGCACAGCTTATCTGGGTTAAGGACAACCGAAATATCCTATTATCATTGACTCTAGCCCATGAATCATACTGGATTTGATTTTTTTTGAATTGCATAATCGCGATGGTTTGTGGTTTTTCCGAATACACCTGCGACTTAATAAAATCCCTCAAAAAAATCTAACAAAGTCAACTCGTACGACCTCTGAAGCTAGTTTACATCACCTCCAAATGCAATCAAACAGCTCGCACAGACTATCCAATTAGCATAAACCGTGTGTTAAGTAGCACTGCTCTGTTAGAACCACATGTCGTTGGTGACCAGATCATCCAAGTCAAGCCAAAAGAAATTGATAATCGCCAAAGTGTGTATAGTGCTTGCCGTTGACAGTGATAGTCCGGTCAAAGTCGTTTTCAAATAAAAAAAGAACCGCTGACGCAGCCAACTCAAAATCCACACCACACAGTGATTTTTTCTGAAAGCGTTGGACGCTCTTAGATCCCATATATAAATAATATGATAAAAAAAAATCAATAAAACTCTCCAATGCACAGATGAACAATTTATTTTGTAGCGATTCAATTCGGTAGTTTAGATCAGAGATCAGCTGTAGGGCAGTGATCAGCAATGAATCGTTTTTCCGCTACTCATAAGCACTCATGAAATTTTGAATATAAGTGAGTCAACAATATTGAAATTTAACTAAGTACTCTGATTCATTCATACTCACTACAACGTTGTTTTATAAGTACAGGTTGCAATGAGTATGCGTACAACGTTTTTAAACTCTACGTTCTCTAACTTAAATACTGTCAAATTTTGGTTGATGCGCCGATCCGTTCCGAAGTTATAGGGTACAATCAACTTAGAATACACATATAGTCGTATATCGCGTGAAAACTTTGAGAGTTCATAACTCAAAACAAAACATAACTCGGAAACACACTTTTTGTTTGATTCATAAACCTACTCATTTAGATTCAAAGCTTTAGAAAAATACTTGTAATACTTAAAAATGATATGACTGAGTCCCTCGAACCATTCATCAAAATTTACAGTCTTAGTTGTAGAGCAGCAAGCAGAGCAAACACACTTTTAGTGAGTATTTTAATGTTCGTACACGAATCAAACTTATTTTATGCATTGTATATACATACATACATACTATGTTGAGTTATGGAGAGTTGAAATCAATAATATCATACGTGTTGTTAAGTATGAATATGAAGAGTATTTCAAACTTTTAATATGAGTAGAGGAGGTTCCATGATATTAAAATAAGTATGTAGTATGATTCGATTCTACTCATCTTTTTGAATACTCATTGCTGATACCTGGTTTAGATGCACTGTTGATCGATTTTATATTTGTTGGGAATAAAATTATTGCGTCTAAACTGCATATGTACATACATACTTTGAACAATACAAGAGGAATTGATTGGATTAAATCCTTCCGTTTGTATTGCTTGTACAACTTACCCTTTAAGCAAAATACATATGTAGTATATCTTGTGATTCCTTAAGCAATACCAAAAAAGGCCATATGGGAGATTAACAGCGAGTGAGTAGTAGGAGGAAGAGAGAGAGAGAGATATACAAAACGAGAGAGTACATAGATATTTTCAAATTTTCTCTATATATTTTGTTTTTGTTAATATTTTTTTTTCTTTTCTTCGGTTTATTATTAAATTTATAATTTTTAGTTTTGTTGTTGTTGTTTTGTTTTCCTTGTTACGAGGAGAGTTGGTTAATGTCTCTGTTGTGAGTGTAACTCTGTCTGTAAATGTATTTATTTGCATTGTATGAATTGGTATGTGTTGGTGTGTGTGTGTGTGTGTGTGTGTGTATCCATTAAATATTACAATTAAATTACAGAAATATTTTTGTTTTTAATAATGCCTAAAAATGGATTTTTCTTCTTCTGCTTCTTCTTCTTTTTTATGCATAAACGAGTTTGTTGTTATTTTATTTTTTTTTTGTTCAAATAATTGTATATTTTTGAATTATTTCTTTTTGTTTTTTTTGTTGTTTTTTGTTTTGTTTTGTTTATAAATAATCGTAAAGCTACTTAAATGTATATAATTTGTTTTGTTTTTTATTTTTTTGTTATTATTTATTACTTATAATTTTTGTTATATTATTATATATGATTCTTTTTTGTTTTATTTACTTCCATTATTTTATTTAATTTTTTTTTTCTTTTCTTCTTCCTTTTTTTGTTAGCTTAATAATGTTAAATTTTGTTTTAGAAATTTTTTTTGTGTTTTTTTTATTATTTATATATATATGCATATAATGTATAATTTATAATTGATAATCAGTTATAATTTATTACTACTATTATGTATGTATGTATGTACATATAATAATAATAATAATTTGAATTTTTTGTTTTATTTTTTTTTTAGATTTTTGAATTTATGCATATTTTTATTTGAGTTGTTTGTGGGGGTGTTGGTGGTGTATTAAAGGGGTAAGAGCGGAAAGTGGTAGAGGGGAGTTTTGTTTTCTTTTCTATATTTATATCAAAGTTATTTTTTTTTTGTTGTTTTGTTTTTATTTGTTTTTTTATTTTGTTAATATTAATAAAAAAAAAACTACTAAAAATTGTTTATCTTTTGTTGTTGTTCTTGTTTGTTTGTGGTTGTTGTGTTTGTTTTACTTTTCTACTATATATATATGTACTATATATATATTTATTTATGTATATTGTTTTATTTTTATTATTTATTATTTAACAGTATAAATTGTTTTGTTTGTTTGTTGGTTGTTTTTGTTTTTAATATTTAGCAAAAATTTGTTAACATCATTTGATTTAATTTTAAATTGGTTTTTTCTTTTATTTTATTTTTTTTTTATATTTATAAGGGAAAATCATTTGTATATATATATACGTATTATATATCAATTTTTGTTTTTTCTTTCTTCTCATAATAATTATTTTGAACAACATTTAGTACAATAACTATAATAATAATAATAATAATAATAATAATAATAATAATAATAATACAATTATTATTACATTAATAATATATATAAAAAAATTCTATACAAATAATACAAATGCTCTAAGTATGAAGCGTCCTATTTTCTAATAAAAAAAAAATAAAATAAAATAATTATAATATTAATAATTAAAAAAAATATATATATATTTTATATTTATTAATATATATGTATTTATACTTTTCTTTTGCATAGTTTTTCTTTTTTTATTTTATTTTTTATTATACCAAACCAATAATTGGCATTTTAGCATTTTACAATTGTTTTTTATTCTTCTTTTTATTATTAAATTATGATTTAAATTTTTTTTAATTTATAACTTAGTTTTATTAGTACATAATAATATTGCATATATATATATGTATGTATATATGTTTTATACACTTTTTCTTCTTTCGTATTAGTTTTATAGTTTTTGGAATTTTAAAAACATTTTCTTTTTTCTATACAAAGTATTGGATTTCAATGGAAGGGAGAGGAGTATGGATAAGATAGGGTTTTTTTAGTAGGCTTTTTGGAAAGTTTAAGAAGTTTTTTTATTTTCTTATTTTTAATTTTGTTATATTTTTACACTTTTTTGTTTTAAATCTAAAAAAAATACTCTTTTTAATTATTAACATAAGACAGGAAATTATTTTAAAATTATACACAGTTTTTCCTTTATTTTCATTACCTTTTTCTTTCCTTTTTTTTTGTTTTTTTTTTGCTTAATAAGGTATAAAGGGAATTGTTTTATTTTTTGTTTTGTTTACTTTTTTCCTATATATATAGTAAATATATATATATATATATGTATGTATGTATATATAATACAATATAATTCTTTTTTAAAGATTACTTGGTCTCTTTACCGTTTTAATTTATATAATATACTTGGGCTTTTTGTTTTTGTTTTTGTTGCTTTTGATATTTCTAATTTAGTTCTTTAGATTTTCCTTTGTTTTTTGTTATTGAATTTAGAAATTAAACCTTGAAAGCTCTTTTAGTTTATCATCGGCCAGTTTGGGCATTGGGGGGTGCAGGTTGTGGTGGCGCCATAGTCATAACACCTGTAGGCGGTCCTCCAGGTTCTTCTTTTTTCGGTTGCAGTATTGGTTCCACGACCATGGGATGAGGCATGCCGCCCATGGTGGCAGGCTTACCACTTATTGTTTGCGGTGGTCCCTGTGGCGGTTGCCCCATTGGTCCCTGCTGCATACGATGGTGCGGAGGTGGTGGTGGTCCCAAAGATCCCACTACCCCCGATGGTGGCGGTATTGGTGATGGTTCTTTGCCTCTCAAATGGGCTGCTGATTGCACTGCATACATGCTCATGGCTGCCTTGTGGCGTTCTTCCTCATGCCGCAGAGCCACTTCCATTAAGGGATTATAACGCAGGGCTGTCATACCATAAGGATCCCTATAGGGATCCATAGGCCAGCCTGGCGGTCCAGCAGGACCAAAGTGTGATAGCGGCGGCCCTCCTAAGGAAGGAGGCATCATTTGCCTGGCCAAATGGGGCGGTGGCGGAACACCATGCGGTCCATGCCGACCAGCCATGAACGAGGCATGATGTGCGGCTGCCGCTGCATTGGCTTGAGCTTGTGCCAATTGATGTTGATAGCGGGGATCTGCTGCTGCGGCTGCCGCCGAAGCTCTCATCATCATGACGTCTTGTTCTTCTTTGCTTCTAGGCATTTCCTCTTTAATACGCATTTCTGGGCCAGGTCCAGCAGGGCCACCAGGCATATCAGTTGCACTACGATGAGGCGATCTTTCTCGCGCCGAATTCATAGCTGCTGCCGCTGCTGCTGCCTGTGACAGTTTATTGCTCTCATTAATCCGCTGTTGTTGCAGCATTCTTTCCCTTTCCATTTCGCGTCTCTCCATTTCTCTACGCTCCCGCTCTTTACGTTCTCTTTCTCGTTCCCTTTCACGCATTTCCCGTTCCTGTTGCTCACGCTTAAGTTTCTCTTCTTTTTCTTTGCGCTCTCTTTCCTCGCGTTCACGTTGCCTCTGCCTATCACGTTCCCGTTGTTCTCTTTCGCGCATCTCCCGCTCGCGTTCACGTTCCTCAGCCTCACGGCGGGCATTATCCAAAGCTGTGGTATCTGGTTTCATAGGCCAGCCGGGCGGTGGTCCCGCCGGATGATAAGGCACGGTACGTTGTAGAGCAGCTCTAGAAAATGGGGATTTTTGAAATTATAACCTCAAAAAAAAAAACTTTCATTCATTTTGAAACTTACGCTCTCCAGGGATCATGTAAAGCACCGCCAAGTTGTATTTCTCGGCCGAAAGGCGATATACCAAAGCCAAAGGGACCCACATAGCGGCCAAAAGGAGATACAGCAGTACCTGGTATAACAAAATAAGGAAAAACAATACGCTTAGTTTTCGAAAAGCACGGACTAAAAACTAAGTCAAGCTTAATAAAACTAATTATGAATTTAGCGAAGATTTCTCTTGTACAATACAAGATTGACCTTTCTGTGGGGTTTTTTTTTTCAAAACTAAAACGTTTCGATGTTCAAGATAACATTAGTGATGAAGTTAACTTACCTATATGACTAGGTGGTGCCCCAATGAAACTGGTCGACAGGGGTGAAGTGTCAAACGGTGAACGCCCTGGCATTGCGGTAGCATAGGCTCCTGGTGGCAATTCACCAGGCCGGTGTAAAAGATGTGGTGAAGCTGCAGCAGTTAATGATAAGGATGGCGAAGCTTTCATGCTCATTGCCGATACCGCTGATGGAGAAGGACCTGCTCCCATACTAGAGGTTGCCGTACTTGTTTGCGATACAGTAGCTGTAGGCGTAACACTAGAACCACCACCACTACTGCTTGGCGCTGAGCCCGGTGTTGATCTACCCGTACTGGCAGCACCACTACCAGCAGCCGCTGCCAATTTATCG
The DNA here is from genome assembly GCA_958299815.1 of Sarcophaga carnaria. Classification (NCBI taxonomy): domain Eukaryota; kingdom Metazoa; phylum Arthropoda; class Insecta; order Diptera; family Sarcophagidae; genus Sarcophaga; species Sarcophaga carnaria. The sequence continues at coordinate 154,554,343 of OY283149.1, forward strand.
GGATTCTGTTTGTTTTGGTGGTAGTAAATTTCCCACGCAATACGCACATGCATTGCATTCCAACGTCCTGTTTTCTGTAAATTAGAAAGGAAAACATTTTAGGAATTAAATACGAGTACGAGGTACGTGTAGTAAACAATCGAAAGGCTTATAAAGAGTATTGTATCCTGTGATCGTTGTTGTTATTGTTGCAAATTGCAAAACATACCGTAAATTTAATGGATTTAGAAGAGGAATCTACAATATTAGTTGGCAAAGGTGGTTGAGGTGGTGGTTGTTGAGGATTTGTGGAAGTCGTTGTTGGTTGTATCGTCTGATCGATTGAAAGTTTTTTGATTTTGTAGGTGATGATTGGTTTGGATGGTTGGTGGTGGTTTGGATTAATTTGGGTGATGATATTATGATGGTGATTTTTGGTGATTTGGTTGGTTGGTGACAATTACAAATACAATTTTAAAGATATTTTAAATGTACATGAAAATGAAATGGAGGAGGAAAAAAAATTTTGCATTCAATGAAGATGTTAAAAGGATTTCTAATGTTTATTAAATTAATCTGAAATTATTACATTCAAATAAAGAAAACAAACAAACAAACAAAAAAAATGTACATCCGATAACCGATAACTAAAGGAACTAAAAATGTATTGTTTCACACCAGAGATCAGCAATGAATTGTTTGAAACGCTACCCATAAGCACTTTGAAAAAATTTGGAATATAAGTGAGTCAACAATATTTAAATTTAACTATGTACTCTGATTCATTCATACTCACACTACAACGTTGATTTATAAGTACAGGTTGCAATGAGTACGCACACAACGTTGACATCAAACTCATACCATTCGATATATGTTTGATTCATAAGCCATAAGACTCGAACCATTCATCAAAAGCAGAGACCGACAAGCAGACGAAACACAAAACCTTCTAGTGAGTATTTTAGTGCTCGTACGCGATTCCTTCTTATTTTGTGCTTCGTGTATATATTGAGTTATGGAGAGTTGAAATCAACAACAACATCATACGTGTCCTTAAGTATGAATATGATGAGTACTTCAAACTTTGAATATGAGTACGGGTTCCATGATATTAAAATAAGTATAAATGCGTATAAATATCAGAAATAATGAGTATGATTCGATTCTACTCATCGTTTTGAATACTCATTGCTGATCTCTCTTTCACACATGATTCAAGTGTGGAATGTTGTTGAGTTTTTCACCTTGTTTCTCAAACTAAAGTATGTACGGAGGTATGAGTTCATTACGATAATTCAGTTATTTCAAGCACACAACAGTATATGAATAAAACAAAGTTACGCTAAAATATTGAACTAAACAAGCGCAGGATAATGTGCCATATTGAAGGACATGAACTAAACCGAAGGCTATTCAAGTTGAAAAGAACGTATTACAACTGTAGTCTGTTTATTACGTTACGTACTCGTATAAAATACTGAAGTACGTGCTAATTTTAGTTAAATTCATTCAAGACGCGGTGTGCGTACTATTGACAAATGAGTTGGGAGTGTTGTTGAAGTGCAGATAAACGTTTTTGAACGAATGAAAGTTAAGAACTGAAACCCTATTAAACTACAAAAGAATTATTCAGATATCTTCGTTCATAAACGATCTAAGAAGGACTCTAGAATGAAATGAAACAAAACAGAGTCAACTGACTGTATCAAAAACCTTTTTGAGTAGGTAGCACATAACAACGAATTCTTTACGTAACTAAGGCATATAGTGCCCAAGTGGCAAGAAGTAAAGGGAAATAGTTCGAATGCAACTTGAAGAATATTCGAAGAAGATTTCGATTTTTTTTTCGAAAATTAATTGAAACATTTGAAATAAATTTCCAAATTATAGCGGCGGCTATCAGATGTACGTTTTCTTTTTCGATTTTTCTTTTTTATAATTAAAATATTAAAGACGATAGGAATGTTTTAAAGTTTCTAGATGAGGGTTTCGAGATGAGAGTTTGTAATTTGTTTAGGAATTTGTGAGACGACCTACATACCTTTGGCGCAAATGAAGTTAAATGGCTGGGAGGCATAAATGGTGTAGCGCCTCCTAGGCCAGGATGCAGGAGACCGGCTGGCGTATAACCCGTATAGGCGGGCAAACTTATGCCCGTACGATAGAACGGTGATTCAACGGCTGCCAATTTAGGAATGTCTTTGAAAAGTGGTGGAGGAAAGAGGGGTGCCGGGGCTGGTGGAGGTGCGGCAGCCAAAGCTGTCGGCAACAGTTGCTGATGTTGATGCAGATGGGTGTGTTGGTGTTGATGATGATGTAATTCTTGCCTTAGATAAGGTGAAGGAACTGCTGTATTCGGCGCATGAGGCGATGGTCCAGCAGAAGGGGGTCCACCCGCAAGACTAACTCCTTGTGTACCAGAAGAAGTTGATGTTGGCGTAGATGTTGGTGTTGCATTAGCTGACGACGGTGAAGCAGACGGCGCTCCTGGTGGTGGAGCAGAGGTTGAGGTTGGTGGCTGTTGTTGATTATGGCCTGCCGATGATGGCTGTGACTGAGGTGGCACGGCCAAACCACTACGATCCAGAAACCGATTATCCAATTCACGTCTTAACAGGTCGGCTTGATCATCTGAAAGTAATACAGAATATTAGTTGGAACTCAAAAACAAAAAAACAATCTTTTCGTTTGTCCATTTACTTTTACTGGGTTGAAAGAGAGACTCTGCAGAAAAGGGATGCGGAGCAGAACTTTGGGTTGTTGTGGTAACGGGACCACTATTTGCCGAAGCAGTTACTATGGAGGAAGAAGAGACCGTAGCAGGTGAACTACTGCAATTGCTCATGGAACTAACAACAGGAGGTGGCGCAATTGAAGAAGCTGCTACCGCAGGATGTGGCGGCATTGGAGGCACAAAGTACTGTGGATGAAAGCCAGTTGTCGAGCCAGGTGGCAATCCGGGCGGTGGTTGTAGACCGGACGTGTTGGAATGCATAGTTGGTGTATGTGGTGAAACCGAAATGGGTGGCGCTAGTGCTGATGCAGTACTTGTAATAGCTGGCGGTGGTGTAGGCCTTGTTGCCAAACTTGAGGAAGCATGAGATGTGGCTATCGACGCGGCGGAAGGGGGCATGGACATAGACGTAGAGCTGCATATGCAATATTAAATTGAAGAATTTTCAATTAATTTTTCTCTAAAGTTTTTCTCTCTTGTATATTAAATAACAACAACTTACCTTGGCGGCCACATTGCTGTTTTAGGGCCCGGTCCATATTGTAATGTTCCTGGCGGTGGTTGATGCAGCTGGGATGCTGTCATCATGGGCATAACACCTGAGGCATGTGTGGTTGTAGGCAACGAAACCGTGGAACTGTACGAGTTATTTGACGATATAGCCAGTGAAGCAACTGAATGTGGTATTGGCAGAGGCGGTGGTGCTGCAGAACCGCCGCTCGTTGTTACATACGACGCGGACGACGAATGAGTATTGGCAGTTGAAGAGCGTGCTAAATAGCTGACATTATTATCGTTATTACGTTCTTTCGAGGGACTTTCGGTTTGTGGTGAAATTCCTTTGTGAATCACAGATGCTGACGACGATGATGATGTAGTCGATGTGGGCGTGCTTCCTGGCTGACTACTATTTATGGATGTTGTAGGCGAAGCTCCTCTTAAAAGTGCCGGATGTGGTGGCAACATATGAGGTGGTAAGGGGGGCATATGTGGTGGTGCCAAATGGGGATGACCCATTAAATGAGGATGTGGTGGTGCCAACAACTGGGCACCTTCACGTGTAAGAGGCGATGAGGGTGTCAAACCACTTGTCATTCCTCCGCCGCTTAGTGTCGCACTGAGAGGTGTAGAGGCCGAAGTTGTGGTCGTAACATTTGCTATACTATGCGCTGAGTGAGATACTGATGGATGAGGTGACAAACCAATAGCAGTAGGTTGATGGTGAGGCGGCAAATGTCCACTCAAAATTTGTGGTTGTAATTGCAGCGATTGTGGGTAGGGCAGATGAGGATGATGAAGTATATGAGGAGCCATTGAAGAGGCGGATGGCGGTGGCAGGCCATGCTGACTTTGATTTCCCGCAGAAGACGATGATGATTGCGAAGTCGGTGTGGGTACAGTGGTGGGCGTGGAACTAGTGGGCGTATTAGAACCGCTACCACTGTTGCCCATGGAGCCCGCTGTCGTGTGGCCTGCAGCTGGTGACTGACTTACCGGTGTTGGAGGTCTTAAGCCGCCTGGTTTGTTGGTCATTTGCTGCATCATGGGAGATTCTCGACTTGTACGTGGCGAGGCACTTGGCGATGGCACTGCAGGCGGCAAATATGGACTATGGGGTAAACCACTGTAGGGGGCATACAGGGGATAATTAGCATAGGGCGGGCGATATGGCGATGAATGTAATAACATGGGCGAAATGCCATTAGGAGGCAAGCCCGCTGGTATCATACCGGGAGGCGCCACACCAGGTGGTAAGCCAGGCGGCAAGCCCGCTGGAAAAATTCCTGCAGTTGTCTGTATTGTAGGCATACTGCTCATGCTACTACTACTCGAGAATTTGGCCATTGAAGTAATCGTTGAAGAGGCGCTTGACATGGGCGGTTGTGGTGGGTGAGAAGACGCAGGTGGCATTGAGGAAGCCAATGAGGCGGCATGAAACGAGGCAGTTGATGTTATAGCGAGCGAAGTGGGTTTACTGTTTGGCGCTGCCGAAGAGGGTGCCTGTTGCGACTGAGATTGTAACTGCTGTTGCTGATGCTGCTGGTGATGGGAGCCGGGCGGTGTGGCTGTTGAAGGCATAGCATTAGCATGAGGTGAGATCCTAGAAGAACCGCTATTTTGTGGAATATGTGAAACGCTACTGCTACCAAATGGAGGCAGATAACCATTCATCATGGGTGGTGGTGGAGCTGGACCATGAATGCCTTTATCCCGATTTTCAGCCTCATTCTGCTGTTGTTTCATCATGACAGATTGCTGATGCTGAACATTTGCTGACGAATGCAGGTTCGAGGGAGGAAATGGATGGGTAGGTGGCGGTGGCCCCAGTCTACTATTCATAGATCCCGATGCATTAAAACCTCCCGGTGGACCAGACATTAAACCCGCACCCGTAGAAGATGGTGGCAATTGAGTACCAGGCGGCAACTGCATGCTTGTCGAAGAATTACCGCCAACTTGCGACGGCGGATGAAGTACTGACGCTGATTTTGCTGAATGCATTGCTTGTAAAGGCGATGCATTCGTTTGTTGAGATGGTGGCGGAGGAGCAGCAGGGGACATGAGATTACCGGCAGCAGGTGACGGAGAACCCGCTAAATGCTTATTACCAAATGGACTATCACTAGAGGCATGAGGATGTTGTTGCTGCTGCTGCTGTTGTTGTTGTTGCTGCTGCTGTTGCTGTTGCAAATGCGGCGAAGGCCCTGATGATGAAGGAGACGTCAGAGCATTGCGAGGATCATTAGGAAGCTAAGAAAGAAGATGATAATAATGAAATCTCTTTTGAAACAAATTTCGATAGAAAACTAACCTGATTAGCTGAAGAAAATGCAGGCGGTATATGAGAAGTGTGAGGGGGACCTAAAACAGATTTTTCCATGCCAACATTCGGTCCCAAAGGAGGTGGCGGTGTGGGTCCAAACATAGTATGTGGAGGCAATGCACCGGAAGATAACATCATATTGCCACTATTAACACCAGTCGATGATGGTCTACCATCATGCGAATGTGCATATGTTGTATGTACATGAGAATGACCACCCGCTGATGTTGTACTCCCACTTTGGGGTATATTCGATGATGCAGGCGATGATACCACATTAGATGTACTGGACAGCGGTGGTCCGGCTGTAAATGGTGAGGGCGGTTGCGATGATGGCTCATTGTTGCCGGATTTGTGCAACAAATTCGCTGCTGTAGCTATGGAAGCTGAAGAGGCGGGTGTTGTGGTACTTGTTGTTAAACTACTGGTCGTCGTCACGGATGATAACGATGATGTGGGTGCAGCTGTGCTAGTCGCTTGCTGAGGATAATCGGATGACTTTCGAGGTGTTGTAGGACTTGGGGTAGCATTTGAAATTTGTTGAGTGGGCGTCGAAGGAAAAACTATGGCTCCTAACTTGTCAGAACCCTATGGAATATTTATAAAAAAAAAATAGAATTTTTAAATTATTTAATTTCATATTAAAAATATGTTTTGTTTTGTTGGAATTTTTTATTTTCTTTTTTTTGTGAAACGTAAGATCAAAAGTTTTGTTTTTTTTTTTTTGCTTTGGTAGGCAGAGTTGCTTTAGTGGTGTGGCCTACTTTAACAAAGAAAAGAAGAAAAAAATGAAGAGAATTATGACTAAAAAATTTCCCATAAAATGAAAAAGAAAAAACAATTTTTTTTTGTTGTAAATACAACAATCAACGATGATGGTTGAGGCGTGATGCCAAAGGTTATCTTTCATTTTTTCTTGTTGTTGTTAATATTTCTTCATAAGCGAGAGTTGGCTGGCAAGTCAGCTGCGATGATGAGCTCAAGCTAGGGAGTAGGAAGACAGACGGCAAGCTCACCTTTTGTAATGTTGTAAGCGTTGATGTTGTTGTTGTTTTTGATAATAATGAGGCTGATGATGACGACGCTGATGTTGGATACGTTGAAGATAACAAAGCGGCAGATGATATTGTTGTTGTTGTGGCTGCAGCTGCTGTGGTAATTGACGACAATGAGGACAAGGGTTCATTGAGGCATTTTGAACCACTTGCTGCTGTTGTTTTAATGATGTTAGACAGTGATATTGCTGTTGTGACTGCTGCTGTCGCTGCTGTCGGTGCTTTTGTATTTGCAGCAATTTTAGTTGATTGTTTTTGTTTCTGACCACATATTGCAGACGTTGTTGTTGTTGTTGATGATATCGATGAAGAAGATATCGTCGACGCTGATGAGGACGATGGTGTTGTTGTGGTTGTACTAATCGCTGCCGGTGATGTTGTAGAAGTTGCAGATTTTTTCGTAACCTTCGATAGCCCAGCTGCTGCTGTTGCGCCAGTAACGGCAGCAACGGCTGTTTCGGCGGCAGCAGCTGCACAAACACCATCCTGTTGCTGTGCATTGCTACTGGAAGACTCAACACGTACAATAATCGCTATTTTGTTAACTTTTCTTGAACGTTATGCCGTGAAGTTTTGATTTTTTTTTGTTTCGCTTGTTTGCTTTGCAACACAACACAGAAAAAAGAAAATCAAAAACTACCCGGTTATAACAACAACACCAACAATAACGACCACTTATAGAATTTGTGAATTGTTTTTTTATAATAATTTTTATTTTCAATTCAATTGAATTGTTCTGTTTTTTTTTTGTTCTTTTGTAGTTTTAACTTTTTATTTTTAGTCTTTTGTTAACAATTTACAATAAATTATCGTGAAAATATTGCATTAATTGTAATCAAGTACTCTTCTTCTTTATTGGCAATTTGTTTGAAATTTTGTTTATTCAATAAACATTTTAATTGATTTTTAATGCACAGTTTTTTTGTTTTAAGTTATCAATTATTATATTTGATATTATAAATTGGCTTTCATTTGTTAGTTTTTTTTTGCAAGTTTTTAAGGGTCTTTCAATAGTTTTAAATCAAAAAAATTGTTATGAAATTATGGTGACATAAGATTTGTTTTTTGTTAATTGTTTGTTTATTTTTAATTTTTATTATTTCAGCTTTTTTTTTCTTTTTTAGAGTTAATTTTGAAAGTATTTCTATAATAAAGAAAGATTTTGTTGATTTCGGTATATTGGATTAACGATACAATTGATATCGTGTGTAGAAAAAAGTACTTCCAAACGTCATTCCTATCACTAGAAAAAACATTAAATCAGCATCAATTTATCACTTTCCCCATTACCGTAAATGAAATTTCCCTAAATTTAGTTCCGTGGACTTCCCTCTTGAGCACTAACCGGTGCTCCTAACAAGTCTAACTTTCACACAGAACATTCTGTATGTATTCACTTCCCGCATTATTCAACCATGTTCCGGTATAATCTGGTGTTAATGGACCATACACTCAGACTTACATACATATTCCAATTACAGAAAATAGGTGAGAGCATTTTGCATGCACTGCAAGTGGTGTTGTCATCATAATTGCTCATTACAACCCTTCAGTCAGGATTACGACCTAGTTTCTCACACCACATATGTTGTTTGCGTTAATTTCATACATGAGTGGCGGGACCAACAGTTTAAAGTCGACTCCGAACGATAGATTTTTGAGAAACTTTTTCATTGCAATTTTATTTTGCTCTCAGAGTTTCTGCCAGAAAATCTGCTGAGAGGAAGTCCCCGAAGAAATATTTTTTCACATTTCGTTTTGATGTCTGACCAGGGGTTTGAATCTAGGCCTCACGTCTAATAAGCCAACACACTACCTATTAGCCTACGCCGACAAGTGACAAGTGGTGTTATCAGATCACCTAAATTGTGTTTTTCCTACTCGGAAATTTTTTAATTGCTTTGTATGACAAGCTATTGCAGAACCGACTATTGTAGATACCTCAACTGGTCTTTACCAATTCCCTACACCTGAACATAAAGCCCTTTGTCCATTAGCAGAACTTTAGAATCTCTTGGTTAAGTTGTGGCACATTATTCAGCTTTTAATAGAGAATTGAATTCAAATGCATCAGGAGAAACACCGAACTCAGGTTTAAACACTCTTTGCAGGACACGCCACACTTCACATTCCGAAAAGAAGGCAGTATCACGGTCCACCGCCGGCTACGTAACGTTCCATATTTCTGGGGTTTAATTGGAAATTTTATTTTCCACACATTATCAAACAAAAATTACAGGAATTGGCATAAACAAACTAAACTCAAATCAATTTTACAGCAGCTGTCATCCAGTGATTGTCAAATAAACAGTGTTGCCACACACCGTTTCTATCATTAAAACTACAAAAATCGTATAACAGTGTTATATAAAAAACAAAACGAAAACAAATTATTTTATTGGATACAAAATAACACAAATATTTGCAACAACCTTTTCTTAATACGCTTTGCCAACAGTAATAAAAATAAAAAACACCAACAACCGCAACGTGTTTCATATCGCAATTACCGATGACAAAATAACCAACATTTAGTCGAAAATGTACAGTGGCGAGCATAAATGGTGGTAAGTTAAAACGTAATGTTTCGTAAATAGCCAACAATTTCTAGCAACAGTATTTATTCCAATGCTTTGATACGAAACTACTAATAGGTATTCGCTTTTGTTTGCCACTGTAAACATAACGAGTGCCTTGGTTGGGTGCGGTTTCATTTATTACAAGTATTATTAGAAGTCTCTGAGGTGGTAGAATCTCTAGGGTTTTCCGAATGTATTGCACATTGTTTTCTTGATGCCATAAATACCCATAAAAGTAACCATACTGCATAAATATGTATGTATGTATGTATGTTCATGTGCATGTTGCGAGTGTCAACGCAAGAGTGAAGTATTTAAAAAAAAAATTTTTATTTTTTAATAGAAAAGTTAGTTGCTTGGTTTGGTTTGTTGGTCAAAACCATATTTCTCGCATTTAACTGGTAAACTTAAGAAGGTATGCAAACATAGTAACACACACACACTCACCCTTTATAAATACATATACGCACAAACTCGCGCAGAAACACTCATTTGTTTAACTATTTTCTGTAGAAATTAAAAAAAAGTAGTAAAAATAGTATTAAAGTAACCACTGCTATGAAATACTACAACAACACTCTTTCTGTGCAGAAAAGCAGCAATTGTGCTAAAATACATTTTGCACACGCACACACACCGACACACTTGCCCAAGTACATTTTTAGTCATTTCTACGGTTTGTATTAAAAATACAGAAAAAAATGAATACAAAAAGAAGAAAAATAAAAAACTCAGATCTCTTGTTGTCTTATTTCAAAGCTTTGCGCATTTTTTTTTACAAATTTGTTTTTATTGTTGTTGTTGTTTGCTGTTTTTAATTTTATAGCTTTGTTGTTTCCTTTTAGTTGTTGGGTGTTCTTATTCAGGGTGTTTTTCTATTAAAAAAAAAGCAGGAAAAACAACAAAGTAAAGAGAAAACACACTTAAGCCATATGATGATGGTGGTGGTGTATGTACACAGAGGGTAAAGCACTTAATTAGAGAAGCGATTACTTTACTACTTGGATGCTTAAGCTGTTGTATGTACTCTCCTCCTTCTTCTTCTTCTTTATACTCTGCTGCTATTTTAAGCTTTCTCTCAGTGTTTATATGGATTTTAAGTAATTTTACGTGGGATTTGTGTATGTGTTTCTGTCTCTGTGTCTGTGTGAGTGTTTCTCTGTTTGTTTAGTAATGATGGCTCTTTTCAAGAGATTTTATTTTTTGCTTCTTCAACTTCTTTGTATACACTTTTCTATTTATAAAGTGTAGAAGATGTACTACGTTCTAATGGTGATTATGAGGAGTGTGTAAATGTAAATGTTTGTGTGTGTGCAAGTTTTTGAGGACTTTTTAATGTAGTACATGATAATTAGTGTTGCCAGATTAATTATGCCTGGTTGAGCAGTAAGAGAAAAAACAGAAGTTATAACTAAAAGGATTTTGAAAAAAGTCGGTAAGTGTAAGCGTAAGTGAAAATGAGGCACTAAATTCAAGATGGTCGAAAGTAAGAAGAACCTAACTTTGGCAGATTAATGCAAATATAAGACAATGACAATCTTATAAAGAAATATATCTGGCTGGTTGGTATCACACGTGGAATTAAAGCAGTCGTTATCGTAAGCAAAGGATTCAAGATATTAAAAAATGTAAGCAATCTAACGATATTAAGAGCTTAACACGTTCACGCCGGCGCTTTAATTCATGCTTGTCGCCAACTGGCGGCTGTTAAGTTTGTAAGACCATATTAACTGTAAATGTTATAAAAAATAAATGCTTTTAAGAGATCGTGACTTTCAGGTATTTTTCTTCTGCAATCGATGTGTTAAAGATCTAAATATTTGGTATTATGTATCGTCTAATAACAAGATCAATTACGTACCACTGGTGGCACAAGTCGCCCGATGAGACTATCTAGAGCGGGCCACCGGTGGTACGCACCGTCCGATAAGGCAGTCTAGTGCGGAACACCCGTTATACGCGCCGGCGTGAACGTTTTAAGATACTTGACTGTTTAACGTCGAATTCATATACAGACTACACAATTTTTCCTATGCAAATGGCTCTGGTTTAATAGAAAATTAAACTTAAATCAGAAAAAAAATTCAAAGTAGCTGCATAGGATCATCGATAGGCCTTCACTACAACACCTTCGCTACAACATTTTCAATTACTTTCAATTCAAGTAACTTTTAATTACTTTTACATTTTGACTAGCAAACTGTATGTCACCTTTCTTTCTAATGCACACAAATTAAAACCGTTATATTATATTACCATTTCGATAACAGAACAATTTTTATACAAAAAACAAATTGAAATTAATTTTTAAACCAAAAAGGAAGGTTAAACAAAATAACCCCAAGAAATCTTTAAACAAAACAAATTTATTTTATTTTATTTATACAATATCATTATGTTGTGAATGTCATAATAGCCATGACAATTTGTAGCTCTCTTAACCTTCAACAAGTAGCCTGACTTGCCTGTACGAAATTATGCGCGATTAATTTGTTAAATGCTTCGTGTGCCTAGGAATTAATTACACCTCAAATTAGTAGTATTAGTCCGGCAACTTTATTATTTATAAGACTAACAAAAAAAAAAGGGGGAGTACGACAGGGAGGTGGTATGAAGCCAAAAGGCATTAAAAACTGCTTATAAAATATTTAAACACACACTCGCTTATACGCGTGTACACACAAGAAAAACAAAAAGATAAAAACCAACAAAAATGTGAGAAGTATGGAATATAAAATGAAAGAAAAAAACCGACTTGTCGGCATGTTTCTCGTAATGTTGCACTGCAACGTAATTAACACTGTAATCCGTACCGATTATAAATTAAGACAAATTGATGGAGTGTGTCGACGAGGAGGTATTATAAAAGTTTTTGGCAAAAGTCCACAAACCACACACATAAAGCGACAGCAGAAAAAAAACAGGGTATTAAAAAAACGCAAACACACACACATATACAAACACAAGCAAAATAAAATGATCGTTCAAGAGGGGGAAACAACGTAGCGGACAAGACAGAAAATGGGCGCATTTAATACACAAACTTACTGACAAAAGAGCACGTACATTGCATACAAACATACACTCGCACACAACATGCATAGTGCTGTCGTATAAGCTCACTACTCAAGTCATAAAAATGTTAATATCGTCGTACATCGTATGAATGGTTGGGTGTTGAATACAGGAAGGGTCGGTTGTTCGTTCGTTCGGTCGTTTGTTCGTGCGACTTTTTTCTTTTTTTTTATGTCGTTGGGTCTAAACGTTTTGAGCACTACTAAATAGAGGCGTACACTGTATTAGGAAACAATAAGGGGTGTTTGTATATGTGAGTGCGTGTGTTCGTTCGTAATACAATATGTATGCAGGAAAATATCGTACATAAATTGTGTATTAAACGCACACAAGAGCTTTAACAAGTACAATCCACACATAAAAACTGCAAAAAAAAGAGAAGAAAAAAAAAAACAAGCGTGGAAACGCAGAGCACAGAATAGTATTTAAAAAAAAAGTGGTGTTTGCAAATAAATTCTCAACGGGCAGCAATATTAAGCACAAAAGCAACAGCAACAAAATAATAACAATAAAAAAGAGGCACAGAAAAAACAAAACTGAAATTGTATACAAAACCTCAGCAGTAAGTCATACAATAATAATGCACACAGTCCACCCCACCGCTATGCTTTGTAGACTACTGCTGCTTCGCACAGCAAGAACACTGTACGAACGAATGTACGTATATTTGTATGTATGTATATTGGATTTTTTTTCAAGATAAATTCATTTAAATATCAAGTTTAACAACATCATACTCTCTCTCTCTCTCTCTCTCTCTCTCTCGTTCCCTCTGTCGCTATTAAACACACAAACTTACACTATCACGCCAAATTAAGCAAATCTTTTAATAATGACGTAAAACAGTGACAAACGCATACCGTTTAAACAATATGTACGGAATAATTGAAAAGGTATTCATTCTTCTCTTTATTACACCCAGGAGGGATTTAAAGAAAAAAAAAACGCAGTAAAGTACCATCAAGAATTACTAGTTAAAGGGCATACAGGATAAAATACTCGTACATATAATATAAAGCAAGAGAGAATAATATTTAATCATTATTAAATGTGTAGCAAGTATGCATATAAAATTAGTGTGTAAATTGTGAAAATAATAATAGAAACACTGATGGAGTGAAGTGGAGGTTTAGAATTTACGGAAGCGAAAAACTTTAATGCGGTAGATATTAAGCGTGAAATCCTATTGTTGATGCCGGTTTTTTGCGCTAAAAAAACAAAAACAAAAGAAAATATTTCTTCTATCAAGTAGATCTTGTGTGTAATTTAGTGAAGCTTGATTTGTCATGTCGAATAATGTCAAATAGTGTGCTCACCATAAAATGTTATCAATCACCCACTGTTTTCAAGCAGACAGACGCAACCGTAAATATGTCTAAAGCGAACAGAATTAACCCAATAAACATATTTTACGAAACAATTGCATTACAAACGCGGAAATGCAAAGTGCCGGCTAACATACAGACGTGTTCGAAATAATAAGAACATTTAAAGCGAAACAAAATTTCGTTTTAAAAAAATTTTTGAGAAAGATTTGAAAATATGGCTTTTTATTATTTTTATTGTAGACATCTTTAGCTTTTTAAAAATACTTAAAGTTATGTTTTAACTCATCTAATTTCTTTTATACTGCCAATAATGTTGAACTAAGTCGAAAATCAGGTGTTCGAAAAAATAAGAACAAATTGGAAAATTGGTAATAATTTCAGTTTTAACGTTCATTAAATTTACAGATTAGTATTATTTGTTTGTAAGTAGTTAATATGAAGTAGCCCCTCTACGATTAATGATTACTTCGGCACATCTGGACCTCATAGAAACTATCAAAGTCTGACATCTGTGGAGCAGAATATTTTCCCATGTATTCTTCGCTTCAAGCCAAAGTTTCTCCATATTTTTGGGCCTTGCATTTCTAACACCTTTCTTTACATCAATCCAAAGATGTTCAATTGGATTTAGGTCCAGCGATTGTGCCAGCCAATCCATAACATGGATATTATTGTCCTGGAAGCAACGCTTTGCTTTCTTTGAGGTATGCTTCGGGTCGTTGTCTTGCTGAAAGACCCATCGGAAAGGTATTTCCTCTTCAACGTAAGGCAACATTACGGCTGCTAAAATATTTTGAACGTAATAGGTGGCATCCATCTTCCCAACGATATGAACTAGAGATCCAACGCCGATCTACCCAAAGCACCCCCATAGCATGAGCCTGAAACCGCCATGATTTATAGCTTTTATAGTGTACTTGTCGTTGAATTGTTGATTAGGAGGGCGTCTAACTTACTATTTATCTTTGCCGTGGTAGAATTGGACTACTTTTGTTTCATCGGTCCATAAGATATTACGCCAAACAGTGTCAGGCTCATCGATAAACTTTTTGGCAAACAGAAGTCCGTTCTTTAGATGTATTTTTTTCAACAATGGTACTTTTCTAGGACTTCGTACTTTCAAATTGACTGCAATAAAACGTTTTCTTATCGTCGTTGTAGCAATTGGGAGGTTTAATTCGTTTCTAATCTGTAAAGACGTTATAGAGGGGTGCTTTTTAACGATCCGTGTGGTCGCATTATCCTGTCTTTTGTTAGTTTTCCTGCGCCTTCCGCGACTTTCGATCTTCAGCGACCAGTTCCTGGCATTTGTTATCGCTACGTTGGAAATTCCAAGGTGTTCACTTATGAAAGCACACATTTCCCTTCGCTGAGCAATTTTTTTTTTTTATTATCTTACGTTGTTCGATAGAGCAATGCTTGCTTCTTCCCATTTTAGAAGAATTTTTCACCAAAATATGTCAATATTCTGCACAAAAAATGATCAAAGGCATCTCAACAATTATATTTGTAACAAAACTTTCGACTTTTTTTCACATGTGAGGAATGTAAGTGGGACCAATATGATTTGTTCTTATTTTTTCGAACACCTGATTTTCGACTTAGTTCAACATTATTGGCAGTATAAAAGAAATTAGATGAGTTAAAACATAACTTTAAGTATTTTTTAAAAGCTAAAGATGTCTACAATAAAAATAATAAAAAGCCATATTTTCAAATCTTACTCAAAAATTTTTTTAAAACGATCTTTTGTTTCGCTTTGAATGTTCTTATTATTTCGAACACGTCTGTATAGTCACAGAAAAAAGTGTACATACACTCGTGTATGTAGACTTTTTCCCCGCCATTTCTTTTTTGTTGTTTTTCAATAATTTCTAGGTTATATTTTGTAATTTTTTTATAATCGTTTTAATCTTCAAACATTCGTAATTGTAATTGCCTTAAACAATGCTGTAATACCTTTTATAAACGGTGTATATAGACTTTTTTCTTTGGCTGTACATAGAGCTTTTTCCAGTTTCTTCAGATAAAATAGGTCCGGTAATCAATAAGACCAAATTAATGGTATCAACGAAAAAACAAAACACTACTAGATTGGGTCTTCTTAGAGTTTTTAAGATAAAAATACTTCGTCTTCTCAAAAGAAGACTTAGTAGGGAACTGTCAAAACTCGGTATTAGGATCTGAAGAAGAAGCGCTTAAGACCGGCGCGCAATGAAATCTATGCTAGTTTTGGAGGCAATACTAAATAATGTACTTCAGTTCTGCCCAATTTGCTGAATGGTTTGGTATAATTTTTGTTAAAAAAAAAAAAAGATTCACTGGGTATATTAAAAAGAAAAAAATAACAACAACAGCAACAGCAAAATTCATTAATTCTTTTTGCCTTCTTCTTATTTCATTTAGCATTCAGAGACATAAATACGGTCTATTATATGATTTCAACAAACACAGAGGCGGCGTTAAAAGGAAGGAAATTTGTTTTGAATGCACAACCAACAACAACAACAACAGAAAGAAGTGAGAAGAAACAAAAAAAATTATGGCAAAATCAAGCGAGTACGACAATGTTTGTATTGTATATCTTTGTCAACGAATGTTTATTTTTGAGTTTTTTTTTTATTATTCACTTCCCTCTGTCGCTTGCTCTTTCGTTTTATGCTTGCATCTACTTTTTTTTATAACTTGAAGTGAGTTTGAGCATTGAAACAAGGCATAAGTAGGGGGGACGAAACTGACTGCTATAACAGGCGAAACAAAAAAAACAAAAAAAAAAAATTCTCGGCTATTATTGTTTTTTTTTCTTCTTTTGGTTTTTTGTTTTCATTTATACGACTTTGTTGTAGTTGTTGTTTTTAATACGTTTTCAGTTTTTTTTTATTTCATGTTTCCTCGTTGTTATGCGCAACGCGTTCTTATGCAAATTTACACATCAAACACACAGGCACGCAGACACATGCACACACGTACATATAAAACAAAATCAAGTACAAATAAAAAAAGAACAAAAACAAGCAAAAGAAAAAACAATAAACAAAACAAAAACGAAAAAAACTTTTTTATAAATGAACGTTGTATACTGCTGCTGCTGCTGTTGCTTGTCGTGTCGTACCATAAAGATTTGTGTGTGTGTGTGTGTGTTGCCGATGAAAACTACATTTCAGCCACTATAGGGCCAGCCAGGCCAGTTTTTGGCAAGTTTCAAATGAATGAAAGGCAAATCAAAAATGGAATAAAAGTTGAGAAGATGTAGTAGCCAGCACTGGATAGTATTTCGATTACTTCATGTCATGATAATATTTCTGGTCTTTAGCTTTACAACAACAGAAAGAATACAACAACTTAATGCTGACAAATGCTTTGGAGTAGCTAATGTCTCTTCAAAATGTAAAGATTTCGACTCTTTCCGGTTTTGATGGTATTAAAGCGGCTGTCAAAAATATGGAGATGACATCTGTATTCTTTTAAAGAAAATCTTCAAGTGTAGGCCACTATAGTGGGTTGTAAGGGCAGCTGTCGGGAGTAGAGGATGTCTTTACAACACTTTTTTCTAGATTACGGCCTTAATGACAGATTTCAGAAGTTTTTTTCAGGGTTATTTACTTGCAGAGACTTTCCTAGAAGACTGCTAAACTGAAGTTTGGACAGTTAGCCAGCGCACTATCCACTTGATTATGGTTGCCATCAATGTACAATGTACGCTGGATAGCCGAAAACATGGATACTCGGCCATACGCTATCCTGTGAGTGCCGTCAAGCAGAAAATGTACACATTTTTTGGTGGAATTCCATCTCCTCATGTGCTTCTTAAAGGGCTCTTTGACCTTCAAATAATAAAGGGTGTTTTTTTATAGAGGTATAGAACTTTAAGTTGGCATTACTTTTCAAGATGGTGACCGATTTAACAGCTGTCAAGTGATTTATTCTCAGTTTGGTTTGGCAATTCATCATGAATAGACTCACGCGTGAACAACGCTTGCAAATACTGCAATTTTATTTCGAAAATAATGGTTCTGTGCGGAAAACGTATCGCGCACTACGTCCATTTTATCGATTTTCATAAGCGAATTTTGTTTAGCGATGAAGCGCACCTCTGGTTGAATGGCTACGTCAACAAACAAAACTGCCGCATTTGGAGTGAAGGAAATCCTCAAGTGTATGTGGAAACACCGTTACATCCAGAAAAACTGACTGTTTGGTGCGCTTTATGGGCTGGTGGAATCATTGGTCCGTACTTTTTTCAAAAAAAACGATGGTGGCCAGAACGTTACAGTCAATGGTGATCGGTATAGAGCCATGATTACAAACTTTTTCATTCCTGAATTGAATAACCATGACGTCCAGGAGATGTGGTTTCAACAAGACGGCGCAACATGTCACACAGCTCGTGCTACAATAGATTTATTGAAAGACACGTTTAGTGACCGCCTAATTTCACGTTTTGGACTTGTGAATTGGCCTCCAAGATCTTGTGATTTAACACCGCTAGACTACTTTCTGTGGGGCTATGTAAAGTCATTGGTCTATGCGGTAAAGCCGCAAACGCTTGACCATTTGGAAGACAACATTCGCCGTATTATTGCCGATATACGGCCACAAACGTTGGAAAAAGTCGTCGAAAATTGGACGTCCAGATTGGACTACATCTGCGCCAGCCGTGGCGGTCATATGCCAGAAATCATATTTAAAATGTAATGCCACGAGATTATCTTTCGGATAAATAAAATTCATGTCAATCGAATAATCCATCGTTGTTTTATTGCAACTTAAAGTTCTATACCTCTATAAAAAACACGTTGCAGGCCGCTTATATTTCTAAAGAACAACCGCTATTTTGTTTCTAAACTCTTAGCGGTGTACACGAGTCGTTGAATAAGCAGTAAATACGCTGCTAAAATAGGTTTACCCGTTAACTTTCACTGCAACAGCGTAACGCAATGCTAAAGCCTAGTTAGTCTCCGTCTTGTCCATTTCATAAACTCCAGTGGATGGCTAAAATCTCCTTTCCTTCCTTATGTTTTTAGACAATTCATATCCTTAATTCCCAACCTACGTTAAAAGTGCTACTTGGTCAGTTCTTATAACGTATGACACACAGGGGGAAGCAGCTCCACTCTATCATCTACTGAACTGACTGACTACACATACATATACATTAAAAGCACTGATATAATCAGTTACTGTGGTCCTCCGATATTGAGGAGTTGAAATCATTTTTGTGTTGTAGTTGTACTTTTAATTTTATTTTTTTTTTTACTACGGCATAAAGAAGCGAAGCACAAAATATTGTTGTTCATACGAGTACGGCAGGCAGGCAAGTAATTTAGCCTGTCTGACACGTATCATCATCTACATACTACACTTGCATACATAAAAAGCAACAAAAACAATAAAAAAAACTATAAAAATTTACAAACAACAACAACAACAACAACAACAAAATTAAGAAGAATTGAAAACAAAACGAAAAAAAAAAATCAGAAATTAAAGAAGAAAAAATGCAAGAAAAAAAACTGAAACAACGAATAATCAAATGAATGCATGGGGCATAAACGATGTATAAACTAAAGAGGGTACGGCCTTCTTTTTCTTTTTTGTTTCTTCTTCTTTCTTTTGATTTTTTAAGATTTTATAAAAACAAAAAGTGGCGTAACCAGTGCTTCCCTTCAAAACTACGCCCCTCTACGTTCTAAAAACATTTTCAGCGGCAGGCAATAGTGGCAGTCATTAACATATTTAAGGACATTTTTTTTTTTGCTCAAGAGAAGAAAAAAAGAATTCTAGAAGCAGTTTTTTTTCCTTTTTATTAATTCTTGAAATAAGGTATTTCCGTTTCAATTTAAAACAAAAATACAAGAAACTTTAAGAAATATTTTCAGGCTTTTTTTCTCTTTTTTGGGAGGAAATGGAAACCGATAAGTGTTGACGGAGCTTGCAATTTTTAACTGAATTCTTAGGAAAGAATTCTTCAAAAAGCAGACAAGGGAGTTGTATTGGAGGCATTAAATTAATTATACGACGCTACACTAAAACTAAGGCTGTAAAAACCTACTAAAAAGAACAACTGTTGACGTTTTCCATTCAAACAGAAAAACAATACATTAGACGAAGCAAGTTTTATTTCAAAACTTCTATTTATGGAAACAGTAATACAATTTAAAAAATGGTTCATAATTACTTATAAAAGTTATAAATTTGCTAGGCTTAGGCTGGATAAGAGGCGCTAGGGCTTCATTAGTGTAGTCGCGCCCCCTCCCCCTTTTTTGTTGTGTCTTATCTGTGTATTCCTCCACTTCCCATTCTCCCCTTTCCTACATCCTCTCCTTTTTAATCCCTTCCCTCCGTAACGACGTTGTACAATGGGTCAATTCGACCTCTGGGTACTGTACTTGTCTTTATTGACAAGTGCAAGTCGTCTAACCTAACCTAACCTATAAATTTGCTAAACTGTTGAAGTCAATCATTTCTTACAAGTTATATGCTAACATTTGCTACATACATATGTATGCATGGCGAATATATCACAATTAAATCGCTCAAAATTTTACTCAATCACTTGAAATCAATGAATATTTAAAATCCAAATTTAAATAATCAACAAATTATTAAAATTGCTTATTTCACACAAAAATTCATGAGAAATTAATCACCACAACGTAACATGTTTGTTTTAAAGCCTCAAGTCTCAATCAAAAGTCTGGTAACTTCAAATTGATTATGCTGGCGCATGTTCAGTGTTTTATTTACATTCACATAGAAAACCCCACAAGCAAGGAACGATAAAGTTAATCATTTGATAGTTTTAAGGACCAGGAGGTCAAAGAAATAATATTAAAATAATAATGTGTTATGTACATACATATGTACATATATTTGTTTGTTATTTTTTTTATGTATTTCGTTACTTTAACAAGTAATTAATTTTTATGTATTTAATGATTTTATATTTTTTTTTATATTTTATATATGTATTTATATTACATATTATAATATGTATATGTGTACATATTTTGTATCTCTGATTTATTTATGCACGTATATTTTTTATTTATATGTACATACATCCATACTTGTTAATATTTAACTATTTTATTTTTTATTTACACAATTATCTTCTTATGTAGTTAATGTAATTTTTATTTTATTATTAATCATTTATTAATTAATTATTATTATTTTATTTATTATTTGCTTTAATTATTATTTTTATTATTTAGTTTGTAATTATTATTTACTTTGTTTACTTTATTTATATTAATGAATTAATGAATTTACGTAATTTTTAATTGTAACTATTTACATATTTATTCTTATTAATTTATGTTTATTGTATATTTTTTATTCATTTTACAAATATTTTATTTTATTGTTGATATTACAATTATTGTATATTTATATGTTTTTAGTTTATTTATTCTTATTGGCTTCATTTTTATTTTATTTATATGTTAAATATTTGTATGTTGATTTGTTTATTCACTTTTATTTGTTAATTTGGTCTTATTATTTATATTTTAATTATAATTTAGTTTCCATATATGTATGTTGATTTATTTATTCACTTTTATTTGTTAACTTAGTCTTATTATTTATATTTTAATTATAATTTCGTTTCTATATACATATGTTTTTATGTTATTGACTTAGACTTTTTTATTATTTATTCTTATTTTTTATTTTCATTTAATTTTTTTTTGCTTTCACTTATTTGTTCTTATTTATATTTTAAATATTTTATTCATATATTTAAAGATAAATTTTTTATTATTGTTTTTTATTCACTCATTTTTATTTGTTTATAGAGTATTTATTAAATTTATTTGTCTTTTATTAATTTTTTATTTATTTAATTTTTATTTATTTATTTCCTTTTATTAATTTTTTATTTTATTTATATTATTTATTAAATTTTTAGTTTTTATTTTAGATTAATTATTTTTTTTTTAATTATTTTCATTTATTTTTTAACTTTTAGTTATTATTTATTTCCTTTTTATTTATTATTTATATATTTATTATTTTATATATTTGATTTTTTTTCATTTTTATTTATTAACTTTTTTAGTTATTATTCCTATTATTTATTTATTTTTAATTATTTTTTGTTTATTAACTTTTTAGTTATTATTTTAGATCCATTATTTCATTCATTTATTTCATTAATTATTTATTTCTTTAATTATTTTTTTTTATTAATTTTTCTCTTATTTATTTGTCATTAATCAATTTAATATGTTTGTCATTTACTAACTTAATTTGTTTTATTTTTTATTTTATTTATTTATTATATATTTATATACTTATTTATTTAATTTTTGTTTTAATTATTTAGGTTTTTATTATTTATTAATTTTTACTTCGCCTTTTTTAATTATTTTTGATTCACTAATTTGCTTATTTGTTAATTAATTAATTTATTTAGTTTAATTTTTGACGATTTTTTTCTTTTGACGAACATATTTCATTTGACCGGCAACTGCGACACGAATTCATTTCAGGAGAGTACGTTCAGTGTCATTTGTTTATATTTATTTCCCAATGATTAGATTTTTCACATATTTTTTGACATGATTAAATTTAAATATTTATAGTCAATATTGATTTGCTATTATCGTAGGAAAAGATGGGTAATTGTGATCGTAGTTTTATCACATTATTTTTTATAGACGCAGCATGTTCAGTGACTTGTTTACATTTCAAATTAATCATTTTTGGGCGAGAAATTGCGTATAGGATTAGATTAAATTCTTATGGGGCACATTCAGTGATTGGTTGACATTTGTTTAATTAGTTAACTTTTGTGTATTATATACTTTAGGCATTGAAAGTTAGAAAATTGCTTAAGTCATTATTTCTTAAAATTATTTTATTATTATATTGTTATTTTCTATATTTTTTATTTTTCTAATATTTTTAATATTTTTAAAAGGCATTCACAATTGTTGGTTTGTTTTCGCCAATATTTCCATGAATTTAAATTTGTGAAATGTCAATAAAATTAATTAAAGATTAAAGATCACAAACGTATACATATGTATTTATATTTTCTTCTTTATTTTTAAAAAACATTTAATAACTTTGATAATTTCTTTTTTTAATTGTTTTCCGGTCAACACACACGTGTGGTTAATTCCAATTTATTTTAATTCATAATCTTAAAGCCAAGAAAATAAATAATAAAGGCAATTAAATTGGCAACACTTTTCGGTTTTCTGTTTGTTTTCTTCATCTTTTTTGTGATAAAAATAAATATTTTTTATATTTAATTGTTAAATCCTTTTTGTATTTCACTGTATTATTTATTGGCGTATTTTTATTATATTTTGGGGAGGAGAAAATAAATAAATTCGTAACGTCAATGGCTGGCAATAAATATTGCAAAATTTTTTATTTAAAAACACAATTTGTTTATTTTAATAATTCACACAAAGCTATTTAAATTTAATTTGAATATTTTGAATTGTTATTACTTTTAGTTGCTAATAAAAATATAAAACAAACTATAATAATAATCATAGTATAAAATATTAGCACTTGGAACTATGAATATAAAAAAAATAAATAAAGTTGGCAATTAACTGAGGAATGATTTATCGTTTATATATGATAATTTTAATAAACACAATAATTTACATAACAATCATATAGAACAGATGAAAATCACTGTAGAAAAACTGCAATAATTTAAATATTTTTTTTATATTTATACGTGTATGTTTTTTTTTTAAATGTTTTGTTGGCGTTTTAGTAACATAAAAAAATTTAGTTTTTTTATTTCTTTTAAATTCGTATTTAATTTTAATTTATTCCTTTATTCTTTTTTTCAGGTTTTTTTTTAAATTTTGCATATTTTATATCCACCACATATGTATGTATGTATGTATGTATATATTCTTGAAATGCCAACGAGTACTAATTTTATTACTTTTTTGTGTGTTTATTATTATTATTAAATTCTTCTTCTTTTTTATGCAAATATTTTCTTTTTAGATTTTGTTTAAACATGCGTTTTTTTATCTTTACGCGTTTATTTTATTATTGTTTTCTTTTTTCTTCCTTTCTTTCTTTTTTAATGGAGTGTCATAAAGTAATTTTTATTTTATTATTATTGTTGTTTTATTTGCTATTTGCTATTTAAAAACATGAAATTGTTTACTTAGATATTATGGTTTATTTCTTTGTTTATTATTTATTTTTAAAACATTGTTGCCATTTAAATTAAAAACGAAAAAATAACTATTTACAGTTGGCAACGTATACATGATTTTAAGTTCATTTTAAATTTAAACAAGTATTTCTAAAGATAGAATGTGTTAATAACATGTGGAAGGAAAGGAGTTTTATTTTATTTATTTAATAATTAATAATTTTTTTCATATATTTTTAGTCGATATATTTATTTGTTTTACTTTTCTATTTATTGATTGATTTTTAATATATTGTTTTAGGTGGTAAGTATTTTCAATTTAATTTTTTTAATATTTTTTTGGCTTAGATTTATACAGTTATATACATATATTTAATTTATAATTAAATATATATATATATATTATATATATAATATATATATATATTAGATTTTTATGAAATTAATTTTATATATTTATTTTTCATGTTATTTTATTGTGTTAATTTTATTTCATTTATTTATTTTTATTTGAAAGTATTTAAAACACAGATATTATTAATTAAAAATATGATTTAAACTTTTAGACTTTTTTAAAATTAATTTTAATCCATTTATCTTATTTTATTTGATTAATTTTATTTTATTCTATTTATTTTATTTCATTTATTTTATTCATTCTATTTTATTTATATTATTGTATTTGTTTTATTTTATAATTTTTATTAACACAATATTTCGCAATAAATTTTCCTACTTTTTTATTTGTTTATTAATGTAATTTAATTTTTGTTATTTAGTTTGTTTTTCCATGTCAAATTATTATTTTCTTTATAAGATTTCCTTAATTTAATTTTTTATATCCTCTGTTATTTGCATACTTAACTAAATTCACCAGTTTTTATCATTTTTTATTTACTTTCTTTCATCATTTTTTAGAATATATAAATTAAAGTGCGTTAATTTATTTAGTTTTGCATTTTGTTAATGTTTTATTATTTATTTTGTTATAAATTTTATTTTTTAACTTGTTTCAATTTATTTTTTTTTATTAGTTTATCTTTAGTTTTTATACTTTTAAATATTTTTTAATTCTTTTTTTTTTACAGTTTATGCATGTTTTTATTAAATTATTGATTATTTATTAATTAAACAAAACTCATTGTCAAATATTCAAATAACTAAGAATTATTATCTGGCTAGCAACGTAACTGACTAGACTGTTTGAAATTGTATTTTTTCTACAATTTTTAATTAAAATAAGTTTTATCTAAATTTTTTATTTTATTTTATTGAATTATTAGTTTTATAAATTAATATTTTTAAATTAATTAATTATTATTATTATTTATTATAAATTATTTAATTTATTATAATTTTTTAAATTCTATTAACTTTACTTTTATTTAACTATATATTCTTCATATATTTTTTTAAATTTGTTTTACTTGTAATATATATTATTTATTAAATTTAAATGTACTTTAAGTTTTAGCTTTATTATTTTCGTAGGTATATTTAGCTTTAGTTTTTATTATTTGGATTGTATTAATTTTTTAAATAAGTTTTATCTAAATTTATTATTTTATTTTATTAAATTATCAGCTTTTTTAAATTATCCACTATTTATTTAATATTTCTTTTTATTTTCTAATTTTGTTTTACTTGTATTATATACAATTTGTAAAATCTAAATGTACTTTTGTTTTTTAACTTCCTTATTTTCATATAAAAAAATTTAGTTTTTATTTAATTTCTTTTAATTCTCATGTACATACATTTATTCTGGTTAATTGTTTTAAATTTTATATTGTTTTTGTGGGCAAAATGGGTAATTTTTATTTAAATTTATGGATTATGATTTTTCTATTTCTATTTATATATCATTTCTCTTTTTTTATTACTTTTGTTATTTATTTTGATTTATTTTGTTATTTAACGGAAAAAATTTAAAACATTTTTTTTTCATTTTTTTTTCACACATTTAATTTTTATTATTTATATATTTTATTTATGTTTAATTATTTTTGTTTTGTCTTCATATAATTTTTAATATTTATTCTTTATCTTTTCCTTTTTTTTTATTTTAAAATTTATTTTTTCTCGCTTTTATATTTATTTTTCTTGTTTTTATATATTTTTTACGCTTTCTTTATTTTGTATTATATTTATTCTTTAATATTTATATTATTTTTAGACTTTTTATTTATTTATGAAATATTTTTATTATTTATTATATAATTTTTTTTATTTTTTTTAATTATTATTTATTTATTATTTATTATTTTAATATAACGTATAAAATTTTAATTATTATATAATTAGTAGAATTTTTTTATTTATATTATTTATGGAATTACATATATTTATTTTTATTTATATTTACTTTTATTTTATTTTTTTTTTTTTGTATTTATAATATTTTTTAATCACTTTTATTGTTTATTAGTATGTATTTCTATATTATTTGAATTAATAATATTCATATTTTTATTATTATTTTTTCGTTATTCATATTTTGTTTCATTTTTATTATTTTTCTTTTTTACGATTATTGCTTTATATTTATATTTATTTGTTATATGTATTAATTATTATTTTTAATATTTTTGTGCCAGTTTTTGTCATTTTTATTGCATTTTTTTATTTAAATACAACAGATTTTTTATTGTTTTTCTTTATTCATATTAATATTCGTTTTATTTTATTATGGTTTTCTTTTACATTTTTTTTTCTTTTCTTGCTAATTTTATGACTGATTTTTCTGCCAATTATGTGTTTTATTTTTTTTTTGTGTTTGTTTCAAGTAATTGCTTAATAGCACCACTTAATGCTTTTGAATATTTATTTTTCTGCTCTGTTGGCAACACCATTTTCAAAATTAATTATTGTTTGCATGATATTATTGAATTAATTTGTTTTAACAACCAATGAATTCCTTCAAATATGGTTTTCGGGTTTATTTTTTTTTTTAATTCGTTTAACTGGTAATTCATAATTACCATGGGATATACAAAATGGATTCATACATGGCGTACATACACAAAAAAGCGCAAAATGCTAAAAGTAGCGTAAATCCAAGCGTTTTAAAGCGTAAGATTAAATAAAACGCTACTAACTACGTTAATTTGGCATCCCTCTGAGTTAATTCTCATAAAAACTAAAATTAAAAACAGTCCTCCCTGTTGGTAACGCGCTGTATTTGTTCTCTGTTTTTTACACTGCATTACACAAAACTAAACCGTTCGCTGTTAGAACCCTAAACAAATTTATAAAAATTATTTTTTTTTCTTTGCTTTGTTGCTGTTACTGTTGTAATATTTTTGTTGTTTTTTTTTTTTTTGTTTTTGGTTTGCATATTACGATTTTTGCATGAGTGCAAACAAGTCTACGATATTTAACTGACGAATATTTTTTTTTATTTATATTTACGTCATTGAGAACATTTAATGTTTAGTGTGGTTGTTATTGTTGTTGTTCCAATATTTGTACTAAGCTGTTGGTATTATAAAGCAACAAACAATGACCATGTTGTAGATGACGACGGCAACAACGACGACAACGATAGGCAATCAACATGCAACCACAATCAACCACAACAGGCATGCATGCAGCAGTCACCGGCACAATGCATAGGCAAGCAAAGCAGGCGGCTAAAGAATACGTTATTCATTGTACACACACCACTATTACAATATAACGAATGTACATACATACATATGTATGTACATATACACCATAGAGGACTAGGACAACAGGATAGGCTAGGGCAAGGCAGGCACATCAAAGCCTTTTATATGTTCATCATATAAAGGTAGAAGAAAAGGAAGAATTGTAAAACAAATATAAACAGGCCCATAAATGGTGTAACAAACGTATGAATAACGAGCCTTCTCTTTTACAAAATACAGAAACATACACAGAAATGTAGGCAATTCGTTGGCAAACAACAAAACAAACGGGCACAAGCACAAGCACTGGCACTGGCACAGCCACTATCCCTGTGCCGTGTGCTGATAGTAGGTAAGGCTAAAACGAATGGTGCCAATGCATGCATGCATGCATGCATACGAATGTTAATGAACACAAAAATTGCGAAAACAACAACGACCAGAACAACAGAAAAAACAAAAAACAAAAAAAAATAAACATGAGAGGCCCTCACGCAGAGGCAATAGAGGAGTGTAATATTTGGAAAGCTTTGGTTTCGCTTAACAACAACAGCAACGCAAGTACTCTCTCTACAAAAATTAACAAGAGTAAATAACAGCAACAACAACGGTTATTGGCAAAAACATTTTTTGTTTTTTTTTTAACATGAATGAATAATAAAAGAAAGACAAAACAAAACAAAAAAACATCAAAAAAAAAAATGAAATCGCCAAATTTTAACGCATTCCGTCTGTCTGACTAGCCCCTAAAGGGGGCCACAAACAGTATTTGTATACAAACAAGCATAAACAGAAACACACCAGACTCGTACACACACTCACACACACTACGCCTCAATCCCAACCCAACTGCCATGTAAATTACAGTAAACAAAAAAATCCACACAAACACACACACTAAAAGAGCGGTGAATATGTATGTAAGGAGTCAAGAGAGAAAGCAAAATAGAGAGAGGTAGACTGCATTTTACGTTCTGTAAATTAAATCCGTAAACAAAAGTAAAGTGAAAAAAAATCAGAGTTTTTTCTCTTTTGCTTTTGTTGATTCAACAACAAAATATTGTTTGTAGTCCGTCCATGTGATACTATGTGTATGTTTAATCCCATCATACCGTATCAATTTTATTTATTATTTATTTATTTTTATTTGTATTTTATTTATTTTCATTTCATTTTATTTTTTTTTCACTTTTCGATGTGAGAGATTTTTTTCTCTTTGATATTTCACTGAACTCTAAACACAACAAACAAACAAATAAACAGCGAAATGAGAACAAAAAAATAAAACTTTTTACACACACGGAACTTGTAAAGCGACGTTTAAAACAAACATTTCGACAAAAAAAAAAACGAAAAATGTGAAAAAGAAGTTTAAAAAACCCGAAAACAACAACAATAATAACCGACTATAACGTTAGTACGAGTTTATCGCTGTCAAACAACATGGAACGTGAATTTTGTTTTTTTTTGTTTTTATATTTCGCCAAGTAAACTTTCCGACACAACAACGTACAGAGAGCATGTGAGCTCACGACAACCGTTATACGCTAAATATACCAAAAAAAACAAGCTCCACTTGCTTTCATATCACGAAACACTCTGAATATTGTGGATTTTGTAAAATGCTCAACAACCTATTTTACTTTGATTTTTCGTATTAAACACACAGATACACACGCACACACACTCAACGCTATACTGTGTTCGACCCATAGTAACATAAGCATAACAAGTAAGAGAGCACAAAGTACGTACTTTATATTAACAGTAAAGAGAGAGCGAGCGACACACACATAGAGAAAACAATTGTACTCTAACAGCAGTGTTGTCAATTTAGCAATTTAAAAAAGTTGTAAAAAAACCGTCTACAATTAATGACTATTAATAATTTAAAAAAAAAACGCTAATTATGCCTGTTTTTACTCTTTTTGAAGTTTTTAAAACCGATAAATTGAATTTTTGCTTGTGTTGAATAGTTTTTAATCGAAAATTTCCAATTTAGAATAAAATATACCTGAAGAGAGTGGCAAACAAAAGCGATATCAAAAAATAATCGTAGCCGAATACTGATAGAATACTGTTAACCTGTTTTTAAGAATCAAAATATGAGATTAAGGCAATAAATTTAAAATTTCTTTGAGAGATATGACATCTTTGAGTGAGTTACTCGCAAAATATCTTACTTAGAACAAGAGAACATGATTAAAAAAAACTTGGTCATCATAAATAATCTTGAGAATTATTTCGGAAGTACTTCAGAGTATTTCGGAAGTACCACCGTGCATTGAAAATATTTCGCAAGCAATACTAAAAAAAGCGCTTAAAGTCTGTTAAAAAGCACTGAGTGTACAACAGTGCTCTCTAGACATTTGCCGAGATGCCACATGTTTTACTATGAAAGAGCAGTGCAGGATTGTGGAACTGTACAGGAAATAAAGAAACGTTATTCGTAAGCTTACTTACTCTCAATTGGTTATTATAAACATTTAGCCACAACCTAGTTTCTCACACTTACACTTTAATGAAGATTCCGATTTTCGTGGCAATTTTATTCTCTGAGTTTTTGCCATCAGACTGCTGAGAGGATGTCGCCGAAGAAATATTTTTTCAAACTTCATTTTTCGTTCGAGATGTCTGACTATGTCTAATAATCCAACCCACTACTACCTAGACTACGGCGACTTGTTGTAAATACATCAGACGATTATAGCGCTCTGAATTGGCAATAACGTTGCTTCAAGGGTAATGTTTGGAAAAAATACGACGCTTTAGATCATAATTCGCATTAAACGGTTACTTTTCCGCGTTAATTTACATAAAAACTATACTTAAAATATATAAAGAAAGCAATTTTATCAAACAAAAGTACGAATCGTGGATACTATTGCCAGGAGGAATTGAACCTGATGAAACAATGACGAAATATTTTAGTTCTTCACCAATATTACAATTAATCAAGCGACCTTTTCCTTTTTTGTTGCTAAGAAAGTCCTCAAGTAATACTCAGAATCTAACCATGGACATATTTAACACAAAATTATGTTTACAATTGTGAAAAAAGAAAATTTTTTAAAATTATGAAAAAAATTTCGTATTTCTTAAAATCATATTTCTTCGCCGGTTTTCAAAACATCTGGCAGCCTCTTTTGATTTTTCGACTCTCAGTGAGAATGCGAGAGCCCTCACAAACAGTTTACCAAAATATAAGAAAAAAAATCTCATATTAAATAAACACAAAACAGCAGCAGCACCAACAACAACAACTATAACAAAATCACAAACAAATCACATACCAATTGGTGGATTGTGGGTTGGGTTGTTTACGAGAGCGATAAGGGGGGGGGGGGGGGGGATAGGAAATGAGAACATGGTTAAACAATACAATAAAATATGCAAAAATATGTGATGAGTGTTGCTGTTGCTGTTGCTGCTAATGCAGCTCTTTTTTCTGAATTTTTTTAGAGAGAAGAAAATTGTTGCATTTTTTTCGCGACTAATTTATGTACGACTGTGTATGTGTGTCCATGCTCAATTTGTACCCCTTTGAGGGTTGCCATGAGTAAGAATTAGGATCCCTTATATATTCTAAAATAAAATCGGAATAAAAATTCACATTCAAGTGAATAATAAAACAAAATTTTTAACTTTTTAATAAAAGGACAATTTCTAGCAAGTATTGAAAAAAAATTCTTTTTTTTTTTTTTAAATGACAACTAAACTTGTAAGCTTCTACATGTCCGGCACTATGTCATTCTTAGATGACATGTCAATGAATTGTCACGCATTGACATTGGCAGTTTCAATTGTTTCATCGGAGGCTCCCAGTGGTTCCGGAACTAAAAGATAACTGGGTTCCGCAATGGGCCCTAAGTAGCCAAAGTGGACACGCTTGTTTGGGTGGACAACCGTCCCTATCTGCGTAGTGTGACATGTACGTCAAAATACTCATTGTGCCAACTTCATACATACGTTGTTACTTTGCTGTCAGTTTAAAAGTACAACACATGACGGATTCTATGTGACATGACCCTTACAAAAGGACTCCTGTAATACGTACTCATAAATTATATGCCCACTCAAGAAATACGGAGTCAAACTATAACGAAAGTAACAATTAAAAGGTTCTTCTCGAAAAATGTTCATTCAGAGTAAAGAAAAATTAAAACAAACGCTTCGATTTCAATAAAAAAAATCTTGGCAACTCTACATGGTTTTTCTCCCATTACATTTTGGCCGATGAAAACAAGATAGCAAAAAAACAACACACAACAACAATACAAAAAATGGCAAATAATTTTACTCTCCTCTCGACTACTTGCGACAACTACTCTCATCACAATGTTGGCCATGTTTTTTCCTTTTTTTTTTGTTTTTCGTAAGTGCGAGTAAATGATTAAAAAACAATTTTTTTTCAATTCATGCTTAAAGCGTACAAACCAACAATAACTATACGCTGAACAGACATAAAACCCCAATAGCATACAATACTATAATCCCCCAAAAAATACAAAGAAAAAAAATCTGAAAAAAATCACAACGTAGACAACACTGTAAGAAAAAAGTTGGTAAAAGTTTTCTTTTTCCTTTTTATAAGAAACAGCACTTACTTTAGTACTTAAAAAATACTTTTCTCCGTTGTTTTCTCTCTCTTTCTCTCTTGACTTTTGTTTTGTTTTTCTTATGAGAAAAAAGGAGAAAAACAAAAACAAAAAGAAATAGAAAGAGAAACCAAGACCAGTAGTAGTTGTAAGCAGTTGTGGCAGTCGTTGTAGTTTAATTTAAAATAGAATTGCATTGAATTTAAATTGAAAGAAATGAACAGCAAAGCAAAAATAAAAAACAAAAAGAAATGTGGTAGAAGAAAAATAATAAAAAAAATTATTCTATACCCAGTACTGACTGAATCCAATATAGTTTGACATTCCAATGAAATTTATTCTACTTTAGGCAATAAAACAACACAGAAAAAACAAAGAGAGATCGAGAGAGGAGGAAGAGTGGTGAAGTGGAGAATGTACGGATGGACTCTTTATGGGGACATTGTACAACAAAACAATGTGAGTTATTACAACAACAACAACAACAACAATGGTATCAACTATAAACACATGCTATACGTGCATAGAGAGTGTAGCAAAAAAAAAACGAATAACAAAAAACCACAGGAGCACGTAGAATACGAATTCAGAAAAAAAAACCGAAAACTGTAAGAAAAAAAAATGGAAAAAAGTTTCCAAATTCATTTGATATTCAGCATCAGTACAGCTATCAAATACGAGCATTGCAAACGTAACGAGAGCTGATATTGCCAATAAACGATGTATGAATATGCACAAGCAAACAAGCAAGCAGGCAGGAGGCAGTCAGGCAAGAAGGCAAATAAACAGACGGACATACACAGCCGTCCATACAAAGCCAGTCATTTAAACACAATCCAGCACATACAGCTCAACTATGCAATAATAACTGCTGTTGCTGTTGCTGCTGTTGGTACTCCACACCACTCAGCTCAATTCCATAGTCATCGACAACTCCAAAACAGAACGAACGAACGAACGAACAAACGACCGCCAGCCAGCCAGCCAACCATCCATCCATCCATCCTTCGATTCATTCCAACTCACACTCACATTGCGAGTGTGCATTTATGCACTTTGGAATTATAATTTACTTACGTTGTACGCTTTATGCAAGAGTATGAATATGTATGTATGAATGCCTGGCAAAATGTTTATGTGGCTGGATATATGGATGGTTGGTTGGATGGCTAAATGCCCGTATGGTTAAATGTGCAATAAGAGAAGAATATTCCCTGCATACCACTTGCATACCAATCAAAAGCAACTAACCATACCATACCATACCGTACCAAACCGAAACCATGCCATCAACTAACCAACGAACCGACCGACCAACCAATCGACCAAACGACCGATGAGCCAAACCAACAAAATGACAAAAAAAAAAAAACCTCAACCGAAACATCCCAATAAAACAATTTTAGCTCTTATCCCTCTGCCTCTGACTCTCTCTCTCTCTCTCCAACTATCTGTAACCAAACTGCTCTACGCTGTTTGTTTGTTTGTTTGTCTGGCTGTCATCATTGCAGGTATTGTCAATATTGAAATTAGAAAAAATCACTGAAATAAAGAACACATAAAAAACGCTTTTTTCCTTATTCTATACACCAGGATTTTCTCTTTTTTAATAGTTATACGGTATCCGTAACAAAAAGAATTTCTGTTTTGTTTTTGTTAATTAAAGTACATTTTTTGGTTCATATTTAAAAATACTTTGTATTTTAGCCACTAAGATTACATTTTTCCTGCATCAGAAGCGCTGTGAGAGAATGAGTGTGAATAAAATAATTTTAAATATTAGCAGCACTGCTGCAGTACTCTGGTACGCTTTTACGGTTTATTTGTTTGTCTGTCATTTTCGGTTGGTTTGTCTTATTGCCACTACACTTAACAAAATATACATACACTGCATAAATTAAAACAACAACAACAAAAACGAACAAACAAGCACACAAAAAAAAATTGAGAAAATTTACTACATTTTAATACATGATGATACCCTCCTCTAGATGCCACATTACCTTATACAACAAATTTAACAGCTACAAACAAACAACACAACAACTCTCATCAAACATTCACACAGTCAGACAGGCTGGCAAGTAGTTAAGCAAGCAAACCCATCCATCCAACCAACAAACCAACAACCACTTACTTATTTAGTACCTGGTGAATTAAAGCAGCAAAAACAACAAATACAATAAATACAATAAATAAATAAATACGAAAAATGCCATATAATCACTGCTAAAGCATCTAAATTAGCGGCAATCACACAAAAACATTCACACATTATTATACAAAAATAACACAGAAAACAGAATAACAAAAAAACCAAGAGACTACCAAACGAAAGAGTCGCACACTTTACTCTTTAGCTCTCCTCCACAACCATCTCCTTTGGTTTTAACCAAATAATAATAATAATACAACTCTCTGTACTCAACTCTATAAAAGGCATAAACAAACGCACACACATGTACCTCTATAAAAACCCCAACTTGATTTAATGTGACTATGACTCTATGACTACAATAACAACAGCAACAATAAGACAAAATGACTATGACAACACAACCAACGAAAGTCAGCAGCAGCAGGAGAGGAGACAGAGAGAGAGAGAGACAACACAAAAAAACAAGAAAAACCAACGAATTAACAACAATAAAACTGCAAGTAGTACTAGGTAGTGGTAGTAGTAGTAGTAGTACACACAGTAGAAGTACTCGTACTCACATCGTATAAGCAAGCAACAACAACGACAACGACGACAATAAATAAAAAGAAAAAAAAATGTTTACAGCAGTTAACAATGATGCCAGTCAAGAGAACAAAAAAAAAAGCAAGCAAAACCCACCGTATAGAGTCTGTTAAGTTGACAGTCAAGCCAGTTTGTTTGTCAGTCAGCCAGTCAAGTCCAGTCAATGAGTGAGTGTGTAAGCGAGTGCATGTGTCAAACATTTAACGAAACCAAAAAACCGACCAACTAAAGCACTCTCATGTTTAAGAGTGTACACTTTACAACTTGTAGTCACTTGAGTGTGTAAGCCAGAGGGAAGGGGGGCGAAGTAAAAAAGGAAGCTTCTAAAGGCGAATGAATTAAAAGTAGCAAGAAGCAGCATTCCTTTGTACGTACGTACGTCCTTCTATTTAACGTATATATGTAGTCATATTGCAATAATAAAATACTTGAGCAAGCAGCATTTATACAAGAAAAGCCAAGTTAAATACACAATACCCGGTCACATATAACATAATACACACATTTACAACGTGTATATATGTATGTATGCATACCCCCGGAATAAACAACATATTTAATTGAGGTGGGCCAGCCAAACATTATATATTGACAATAAATGCACGCATAGATTCGAATAAAAAATCATTTAAAATTATGATATAATTTGCACAGAGGTAGAGAGAGCAAGAGTAGAAATTTTTCCATTTCTCTCTTTCTCTTGTATTTTAATGCGATTATCGTTAATCGTGTATAAATTTGCAATTTTATACAGAGGACCTCTGTTACAAAATTGAAATCAAAGTTGCCAGAGCAGCAATATTTTAAAATCCCTATACAAAGTTATTTATGGTGCCAAAATTTTGCCATACCACGTAAAAACTACTTGCCAACCAAAAAATAACATTAAAATAAAACAGAGAAAAA
The DNA here is from genome assembly GCA_958299815.1 of Sarcophaga carnaria. NCBI lineage: Eukaryota > Metazoa > Arthropoda > Insecta > Diptera > Sarcophagidae > Sarcophaga > Sarcophaga carnaria. The sequence continues at coordinate 154,589,964 of OY283149.1, forward strand.
GAAAAGAAAACTGAAAACCGAAAACGTCACTTGTATAACTCAAGCAAGTATTATAAAACGAACACAAAGAGAACTCTTGCCAACTTCTGATTCTTCTTCATTTTTTCGACAACTTATTTCTTTTATTTTTTGCTGTTGTTTTTTCAAAACATCTTTCACGGTTTCACAGTCAGCAGATTGAAGGGTTGTCGTGTGATATTCTCTTGTAGTCGTCTGTCTTATTGTGTTCAAATGAACGAATGAACGAACGAACGAACGTACGACAATCGAAAGCTAAAAGGACCATAACATAGTCGTACACTTACTTACTAGTTTACCGTCAACATCTCGTACTACTACTGTGTGTTAAAAACGTCTGTAGACTGCAGGCAACAATCCATTGGTTTGTCCGTCCGTGTTGTCTGTCTGTCCTTAAAACACAATCATTTAACTCGTACATATGTTAGTGCCTGCCTTTTTGGTTGTCTGTTAGCGTAAAATAATCGTTTTGCTGTTATCGCACACAAAGATTTCTTGTTGCCGTTTTTTTTTCATCTTTCCTTTTCCTCTTTTTTTTTTGGTTTTTTATCTTACTCGTGTTTTTTGATTTTTTTTCTTTTTGTTGGTTTCTTTAGTCAGATTTTATTGTCGGAGTTCTGGCTACAGCAAGTAGCGACCGTGGAGTAGAAGAGTAGAGACGAACTCACTGGGATGCCAGATAGAAATACCACAGATGCCGTTGAATTAACTAAATTTAATACCCCGTCTTCAAATAGGGAATATATTCATTTGGAACTCGTGAAAAATTATTCGTTTAAAATATAGGTTCCAAATGTCAACAACTTATCTAAGAAAACGGCGTATATTTAACTGTAATATAGTTTTTAAATTTCGTTCTATTTTTAATTTTTGAGAAAAACATCCTCCAATCTATGAAAAAACAAATATTTTTCAAAAGCCTGGATCGGAATAAAAATACTTGAAAAAATAATAATCTGGCAACCTCTTGCATTCTAGAGTAGCAAGATTATATACAATTTGCCGTATAGTCAAGTGGAGCAAATATACACCACCAACAACAACAAGAAATAAAAAGCCATCATCATGCACACGCACACATACTCTGACAATATAAAACACTTAAAGCAGAAAAGGCAGTCGAGTGCCTCTAATCGTTGTTGCCGCCACTGTTGTAATCGTAATAATGCGCGTAATTTAATAAATCGTAAAAAAGCTACTTGAATGAAACATGATTACTATTTATGATATGCGCACGCCGAAGCGAAAATTACCGACAACAAGAAGAAAAAAAAACACAAAAAACAAAGAAAAACAATAAAAATATAAAACGGCAACAAAAAAATATACAAGAACATTAAATACTAACAGCCACCATATAAAAATATTAACTCATAAAACTCTATGGAAGACAGGGGGAGATGAGATGAGAGCAGGGGGGGATTTCATAATAGAGTAAGACTTGCACGTTAATGGTATACGAAGTAGAAAAGGGTTCTGTAGGAGGGGAAATACTTTAGCTAGAGTGTAGATAAGTAAGAAAATTTGTGTTGGGGATAAAGAAAAATCAAGATGAGGTATGAATTTTAATGCTTACAAGCTAAAGAAAAATACAAAAAAAAGGAATGAAAGAAAAAAAATTATAATAAACACAGCATCCATTTTAAGATGGAAGAAAATGTTGTTGTTGCTGTTGCTGTTAATGACGATGAGGTGAAAAGTGCGAAATGGATAACGATGCACACGCCAAGAGTTTGAACGTATAAAGCAAAGTGTAGCCTTCACTTTACAACCAACAACACAAACAGTAAAACAGCCATAGTCTCAGCTACAGCTACAGCAACAAAGATGAACATTTCATTTGGCAAAGAGCAAATCAACTCAACTTTATACACTTCGTCGTACACACAGAAGAGCTGCTTAACTGACAAACTGAGCGTATAATTTTTTTACACAATCTTCTCACTTTTAAGAAGAAAAAAATAAAAATAAAAAAATTACAACATGTGCACATAAAAAAATATAATAAAACGGCAACAAGATGGAAACCCAATATTAAAAAAAAATCAACAACACAAACAACAGCAACGGCAATAAAAAGAATAAGAAAGAAAAAAAACCTCAACACTATGAAACCGTGCGAATAAGTGAACATGTTTTATATGATTGTTGTGTGGTTATTTTCGACAATTTTCAACTTTGTTCAGTTAGTTTTGTCTTTTCTACCACACAGAGTATGGAAAGAAAAAAAACACAAACAACAACATTGTCCACACTCATACAGCATACACTCTCTCTGCCTCCCTTCTATCATGCTCTTGCTGGCATTATTCATAACAAAACGAAAGGTTAAGGATAACAAAGAGCAAGAAAGGGTGGTGGTGGTGGTGGTGGTAATGGTTGGAGTGGAGTGAGGTTACGATAAAGTGTGTGAGTAATATACGGAACCAACAATATGGTTGCTGCTTCTGCTGGTTGGCATATTATACACAGCTAGCCTCCGTGTAAAATTGAAATTTAATAACATTTTGTGGGGTCGTTGGAGGATTTAAACCTTAAATGTTATTACCCGAACACAAACACACAAACACATGCACTGCTGCCACTGCCAGTCGAGTCGAGTACCGATAAATTTTATAAAAAGGGTCGCTTTTTATTGCTCTACTCGTTGTACAACATTTCAATAGAAATGTTATTAAAAGCAAACAAAGGGATTGTAAAAGCATGCCAAATCGGTGAAGAGTGATGAGAGAGAGATAGAGAGTGAGAAAGAGAGTGAGTCTGGTTAAAGAGTGGCATGGGGTGTAAATAAAAGTTAAATGATGTTAAGAACAGATCATCATCATCATACACTATGGCTTTTGTATTGAGTTCAGTTCCGTGTTACCACTACTATATACATATACAGGGTGATGCGACATAAATAAAACGGATTAAGTAGAGTTCTTTGGGTCATCATAAATGTCAAATCTCAGATAAAACTGTAAATCTTTAGTGTTGATTTAAAACAAATGGCTAACGTGGTAATCTTTTCCTAATCAATTTTAAATGGCATTATTAAGGAGAGAGGAGAGAGGAGAGAGAGCGAGGATATAAATGTTGGATCAAACATTTTCAAAAATTTACTGTTTACAGTTTACATGCTCAGCAATAAGAGATCACAGAGAGTGTGTTGAAAACATGTGTGCCATCAGGACATGTTCCACTGTGTTCGTTGCAAGCGTTCGTTCCAGCATGCAAGTATGGTTCACTCCCATGTATTATTTTTGATTATCGTTGTTAGTGTTGTTGTTGTCTTTATTATTGTTTTTAAGCTATTATTATTATTTTTTCCTTTTTCGTTCTTGTTTTTTTTTTGTTGGTCTTGCTGACTGCGTGCTTTAGTAGCATAAAATATTGGGGGTATGTATGACAAATTGTTGATATTAGACACACACAAGATATATTTTACAGAGTCCTCTTTTGCCTCAGTCAGCTATCAGCTATCGAGTCAACCCACCAGCCAGTCAGTTAGTCAGTCGAGTCAGTCAGTCAACCAAAGTACCAACCGAAAACCAATTCAACCATTCATGCCATCATCAACATTTATCGTTTGTTAGTTTCGGTTATTGTGCTCATGTTGCTGTTGACTACATCGGCAACGACGACGACAAGACAACAAGAACGATGATGACGATGATGTTGATGATAATAATGATAATGGCGGTGTTGCTGATGGCGATAGCGCAATGACTAAGGCTATGAAATGTATGGTGATGATGCTGTCTGTGCCTGCCGTTGTTAACATACATATCTCTCTCTCTTTATCTCTGATTTTTGTTGTGTTGCTTTTATTTTTGGCTTTAAGGTTTGGAATACATTTTTTTTATTCATTTATTATTTCATTTGATGTTTTTTTTTTAATTTTTGTTTCTTTTTTTTTTGTTCTGAACAAATTTTCAATTTTGATGTACCTTTTGTGTTAAAAACGAAACAAAAAACAAAACACTATGGCCTGTGCTGGGATGAATTAAAAATATGAGTTTATCTCAGTAAGAGCTTACAATAACGGTTTATAAAAAATTAATTGAAAATCGCATAACGAAATACTTTCAAAAAAATTTTCTTATTTTTTTATGGTTGATGAACCATTGTGCAACCAATAACAGAACCATTATATGAACAACAACGGTAAGCTTCAGTAGATTTCTGTTTATCGGCTTTTGGGAAACTGTGTGGAAAAAACGAACCCAATTGGAAATTTTTACAATGTTTTGTTGGCAAAAAAGGTTTTCAAAAAACGACTTTCGACTTCAGCTTACTGATGAGATAATTTTTTGCCACAAACAATGCAACACTATCAACAGTTGTACGTAAGACCCGATCAGATATGAGCCCATTGAATTCAGAAAAGTGCCAATGTTCAGGGAAGATATGAATTTACATCGATTTTTAATGACCATCTTACCATTCCAATTAGTTTTCGAAATATGGCACCCACCATTCACATCCATAATAAACATAAGATACACAATTGGTCATTACAACCCTTCATTCGGTCTTATGGACCTAGTTTTTAACACTATTTATGTTGTGTGTGTTCATTTTATACATGAGTGGTGGGACCTACAGTTTAAAGTCGACTCCGAACAACAGATTTTTGAGAAACTTTTCATAGTAATTTTATTTTTATTTACTCTCAGAGTTTTTGCTAGAAATCTACTGAGTGGAAGTCGCCGAAGAAATATTTTTTATATGTTTTTCGTTTTGATGTCTGACCTGGGGTTTGAACCACGGCCGTACGTCTAATAAGCCAACACACTACCTACTAGACTACAACGACATTCACATCCACTAACCTTAATTGTCTGTCTGTCATCAATTGGCTATCGAGGATAGTAACAGGGGTTTACCGACTCTCAAGTTACCAAAAGTCATACTTTAGAATTGTGCAACGTTAATGTGTGTATGTCATAAGGAAGGAAACAGCGAAAGACATTTTTAGGGACTCCCTATACAGATTGAGGGTACCGTACAGAGATCAGCAATGAATCGTTCCTTCGCTACTCATAAGCACTCATGAAATTTTGAATATAAAAGAGGAGTCAACAATATTGAAATTTAACTATGTACACTGATTCATTCGTACTCACTACAACGTTGATTTATAAACACAGGTTGCAATGAGTATGCGCACTACGTTGACATCAAACTCATACCATTCGAAATAGGTTTGATACGTGTTGTTAAGTAAGAATATGATGAGTACTTCAAACTTTGAATATGAGTAGAGGTTCCATGGTATTAAAAATAAGTATGAATTCGTATAAATATCAGATATTATGAGTATGATTCGATTCTACTCATCTTATTGAATACTCATTGCTGATCTCTGGTCCGAATAGTATCGTGAAGTTTGCTTGGGCTGGACTGGACGGCGAAAAACATTTTTAGCGACTCTATATACAGACTGGGATGCCTCCCAGCCTTTTACTGCCGTAAAAGACATCATTTTACCATAGTACTCTAGAGAAACGTTGAACGATTCTCGAAATTCCTCATATGCTTCTCAAGAAGTTACACAGTTCAGTTTTCCTTCAGTTTAGTTACCCTCTTGCTGAAATAAATTTTCCCCCTTCACATTTTATTATTGAAATTTTCCAATTGGGTTCGAAACCATGTGAATGTGAATGTAAACGAACGTACCGAATGAAAATATTTTTGACTGTAAAAATCTGAAGAGAGTTTTTTCTTTCGTTTTCCTTCTTTTTTTTGCTTGTAACATTTTTCCATTCATTTTCTGAAAAATCAGGATACAATAGGGAAAGATTGTAATATGGATTCACAATATATGTATGAATGTGGATGGAATGATGATGCTGCCTGCTTCTGGCATCGTCAATGCGGTAGAATATAAATGTGGAATGTTGTGTAGTGGACAGACACACACACACACGCGCACGGATAGAAATTCAAGCATATTGTTATTGTTATTGTTGGCTGTTGAAATGCTGTTGTACACAGAAAAATGTACCCATCGTCGTATCAGCAAATGTAAATCAGAAATTGTGGAGAGGTTGGTTGGTTGGTTGGTTGGTTGAGTGGTTGCTTGTAACGGACTTGAATGTAACCAGAGAGAATAGAGAGTTTTGGTATGCACAGCACACATGATGGGTACGAGCTGCTGGCTGGTTGCTGACTGCCTGCTTGCCTGTCAGTAGAGAGTGAGAGGAGAAGGAAATTACAATAAACGAACCGACAGACAAAAACGAATTCGAAATGTACCGAAATACCCATATTAATATCTCAAGAGGAATTGGAAAATTTTATTATTATTTTAGCAACAAACATAATCGTCAAGTACTACTACATCCATACATATTGAATATCAATTGCTTGCTTTTCTTTACTTTGCTTTATTTTTGGGGAGATCTGAATGGAGCCAGGCAATCTCTATTCATACATACTCTGACTATTTGGATTGGTTTTGAATTGCAAAGCAAGTGGTGAGGGACTGGTGGAGGGGGGGGGGGGTTTGAATGAATATGAATATGTTAGTTTCGGGCTTTACGGTTAGGATGAGTATGTAAATGATGATGATGATGATATGAATGTGAATGTGGATTGTAATGGTTGAATGGTTGGTTGTTTAAATAGTACATCTCTATTACATTACATTACATTACAGAGAATAGTGTAGAGTCGTGCAAACATTCATATGCCACACCATCGACATCATCATCATCAGCACATCACCCGTCCTACACCCCCTGGCCAAAAAACATAGCATAGCGTCATAGAGGATTACTATTATGCACTCGTTCGTTGTACTGTTACTGGCACTGGCACTGGGTACAATGAATGACTAACTGTGTGTTATAAAATCATATTAATATTTGATTAGCTTGTTGTAGTACCCCATTTTCATTTGAACTACATGCCAGCCATGTAGCCATGTACCCTCGTGTAGCCTCGTGTATGCTACAAAATAAGTGACTCGAATATGTTGTACATTAACGTGAGAGTACGTGCCTGCCTGTTTGCATGGCATCTGAACCCTGAATGTATGTTCACGAGATGCCGTTTCTGTTCGCAAGGGGAATTTAATTTTTCTGTTCTTTTTTTGTGTGTGTAAATCGAAGGAGGAGGAGTGTTGCTTGTATCTTTTTTTATTTTGGTTTTGGTTTAAGGCAAGGTAATGTTAATCCATGTCGGGTTCAAAATGTTTCAACAAAAAATAAACTTGTCAAAAACGGAGGAAGAAAAAAAACATTCGAAACATGAGATATAAACGAGGGGCAAATAAAGAAAAGACAACAAAAAAAAAATACTGACAAGACCCCATGCTGGGGCCATTTAGAAGCATTAATAGTATGACTATAACTGCTGTTGCTGCTCCATTACCACCAACAATACACAACAAATATACGTTCGTACACTGGGGGAAATTCAATTAAAGTCTCTCGCGCCAAACATACAATTTTCAAAATTAAATCTTATTAAAAGGAAAGTAAAAAAAGAGGAAAAAAGAGGAAAAAAAAACTGAAAAAGGGTAGAATTAGTAAAAAGTTTCAAAATTTCCAACAATTTACAATGAAGTTAATGAATCACAAAGCATCTGGTGGCAGCCTAATGTGTTTAGAAAGAGCATAAGAATGACTCCAACAAATTTCGCTACATTCAGTTTGCTTGAGGTCAGTAATTTCAATGCCTATTCGCTGTTGTTTTTAGTCATTACAACTCTTTAGCCAGGATTACAACCTAGCTTCTTACAGAGTGTGTTTACCAGAGATCAGCAATGAATAGCTTTTTTGCTACTCGTAAGCACTCATGAAATTTTGAATATAAGTGAGGAGCCAAAGATATTGAAATTTAACTATGTACTCTGATTCATTCGTATTCACTACAACGTTGATGTATAAGTACAGGTTGCAATGAGTAAGCGTACATCGTTAACATCATACTCATACCATTCGAAATATATTTGTCCATAAGCCTACTCATTTAGATTCATAACTTTAGAAAAATACTTGGAATGCTTATAAATGTTTCGAGTGACTCGAACTACAGTCTTCGTTGTTAGGCATTTACAAAAAAAGAAAAAGACACATAAGCAAAAAAGAGAGCAGCAACCAACCCCCTAATGAGTATTTTAGTGTTCGTACGCAAATCATACTTATTTTGTGCTTCGTGTATATGTTGAGTATATTGTTACGCCGTAGTCAAGTAGAAAAGCCAGGGTTCGAGCCCCAGGCCAGACATCAAAACAAAATACAAAAAGTATTTCTTCTTCGACTTCCTCTCAGCAGATTTCTGGCAAAAACTCTGAGAGTTTGCCATGAAAGGTTTCTCATAAATCTGCCGTTCGGAGTCGACTTTAAACTGTAGGTCCCGCCACTCATGTATAAAATTAACACACACAACATAAGTGGTGTGAGAAACTAGGTCGTAATCCTGACTGAAGGGTTGTAATGATCAATTATTTAAGTATGAATATGATGAGTATTTCAAACTTTGAATATGAGTAGAGGGGGGGTTCCATGATATTAAAATAAGTATGAATGAGTATAAGTATCAGAAATTATGAGTATGATTCGATTCTACTCATCTTTTTGAAGACTCATTGCTGATCTATGGCGTTTATCCCAGCTCAGGCACCTCGAACGAAACGAAATATGAAAACAAATTCCTCTCAGCGTCTTTCAGCAGCCGTCTGGCAAAAACCCTGAGAGTTACATAAAATTTCTAGGAAAAGCTTCTTATAAATCTGTCATTCGGATTTAACTTTAGACTGTAGGCCCAGCCACTCATGGATAAAATTAACACGCGCAACGTGGCTGGTATGAAAAGCTAGGTTGTAGTCCTGACTAAAGGTTTATAATGACCGATTAAGTTAAGTAATTAAGATAGAATCACCGTAACTGACCGAATATGGCAGACGGTTGCTAAACGATTTTCTCCCTGAGTTGTTGGGTCTTGAGCATTGTTGGTTGCAATCGTACGAAGCATATGCTGACATGGCTCGGCCAATGGTAATGGAAATTCAGAGCCCCTAAATTCCAAACAGTACCAGGGATTCTTTTTACGAGCTTTAAAAAGCATCATGTTTCCCACAATAAACTCCGCCAAACATACTAAAAAACCGAAAGGGGTAGACTGACACACTAAGAAAAAACACAACACTTATAAGAAAACGTTTTATTCGAATTTCCCCCAGTATTGTATACCCACCATACGCCACACCATGACACAAAGCCCACATTCGTTTAGTAACCACCAAAGGACTACACTACGGGAGAAAACAAAAAAGCAAAAAAAAAAAAGAGAAACAAAAACAAACTGATACAGACTTAATGTTCGTACAGCTTAGCTGCTACAAGGATGGATGATGGTTTGGTTTGGTGAGTTGGTGATGCGATAGGACGGACGGCTTGAATGGATGGTTGGATGGTTGGTTGGTTGGTTGGTTGGTTGGTTGCGCTGACTAGATAAATATGATTTCTAGAGTTTGTGGGTATACAACTAATAAAAACGTTATACAAACTGTAGACAAGCAGCAGCTAACCGATCCAGGCTGTGGTTGACTGGTTGAATAGCATAACAGACAGGCAAGCAGTCAGACAGTCAGTCAGGCACACATAGGCTGGCTGGCTGGCTGTGGGGTTTACAAACTATGGATGGCTGACTGGATAAAGAGAAGTTATAGGTTGGCATGAAGGGTACACAACAAAGCTCGTGTAATATTTTCTATTAGCACTGGGTACAGAACAACACCAACAGCAACAACAACAATAAACGAAGAAGAAGCAGCAGCAGAATAAAAAAACTTAAAAGGCCAACACAAACATTATGGTATGGCACGTCAACAGGCACCACCACCACACACAATACAAACACTTAAAATAGTCATACACATACACAAACACACACACACAGGGATATATTTACTGCATTTACTACTGAAAAAATTAATCTGTATACACACCCATACACACACATCCGCGGGGAGAGTAATGGCAAGAGAAATTATCAAAGTTTTCATTACATGCCTTAGAAGAGAGAGCAAAAAAAAACCAAAATGAAAACAAAAGACTTGCGCTGGCATTTTAATAACGCACAACCACAGCAACACCAAGTGAAAAAAGGAAAAAAAAAGAGAAGAAAAATTCTGATGGCATGCGACAATAAAACCAGGAAGACAGGATATTAAGCATAGAAAAGGAACTAACAAAGCAACAACACATACATATATATTTTCTCTGTTAAGGATCTACTCAAAAACAAAAACAAAAAAAAAAAAAAGAAGAAAGAAAAGGAAAAAAGTTTACACTGCGCGAGAATGGTAAAAAAAAATCAGATTCGATTCAGAGATAACGTTAGCAATTGAAAAGAATAGAAAAGAGGAAGAAGAAGAAGAAGAAAAGAAAAAATGTAGAAGATAACTTTTAGCAGAGAAAGTGGAGGTAATAATCCGTTCTATTGACCTCAACTTTAACACTAAAGCGATATTAATATTTAAACGGACGGCGGCTATGCCTGGATTCAGTTCAACTGAGGGCGCTGTGGCAACTGGGTTGTGAAGTACAAGTGTGGTATAAGTATCGAGCATTATGGGGTGATTATGGTCATCAAAGTCAACCTACTGCGCAAACAATTGGCAAGATTACAAAGAAATTTGAAGAGACTGGTGAAAATTGAAGGCCGGTGAGATCAATAACGGATCTCGGAGAATCTAGGAGCGATTGCAGCAGGAAAAACTGACCGTTTGATGCGAATTATGGTCTAAAGAGCCGTATTTTTCCAAACATTGCCCTTAGAGAACCGTTATTGTCAATTCAGAGCGTTATGGCCGTCTGATAAGCGATTTTTGGTATGTGGTTACAAAAAGACAAGAAGTAGCCGTAATTCAGTAGGTAGTGTGTCGGCTTATTAGACGTGACCCAGTGGTTTAAACCCCAGATCAGACATCTCGAACAAACAGAAAACAAACGAAGTATGCAAAAATATTTCTTCCGCTACTACCTCTCAGCAGTCGTTTGGCAAAAACTCTGAGAGTAAAATGAAATTGCCATGAAAAGTTCCCTAAACACCTGACGTTCGGAGTCGACAAACCGTAGCACCCGCCAATCATGGATAAAATTAACACACACAGCATGAGTGTTGTGAGAAGTTAGGTTGTAATCCTGACTAAAAAGTGTTGTGGTGACCAATTAAGTGAAGTAAGGTTACAACAACACGTTAGCGTGAGCCACAAAACACAATCGATTACCAGAAGAAGTAATTTCACGATTTGGCGACTTCAATTAGACACGATGGTCGCACCATTTAATGTCGTTAGGCTTTTTTACAGCACTACTTCAAGGATCATGCCTATACAGAACGAACGGCAGATTTTTTGAGAAACTTTTCATGGCAATTTTATTTAGTTTTTACCAGAAATCTGCTGATGATTTGTTTTTTTGATGACTGACCTGGGGTTGGAACCGTGACCTTGCGTTTACTAAGCCAACACACTAGCTACTAGACTACGGCTACTCCAATGTCTATACGGACATAAAATACCGCCAGAAAAATTGTCGAAAATCAACTCACGAGGATCGACATGACAGCATGGGAAGGGCCAAGATGTACTGTAATGGAATAAAAGCCTCATCGAAATTATAACTTTATGTGTAAGGAGAACCCTAAGGGGTTAAACCAACAAGTAGCAAAAGTTTCTTATTTTTAAATATTCCTCTGCAAAGACAGCAATTATTTAAAAAATGATTTAAAAAATAAATTCAATTAAATTGAAATTCCTTTAAAATTGCCAATAATTTTTGTTATTCACTGTAAATGTACAACATACAAAAAAAAATTCACCAGGAATATCTCTAAAGTAAGCACTGAGTGACTGACTGTAAAAGCAACAACAAATATTGCAACAAAATTTGTTACTTTTTTTTCTGCAACTCTTCTAAAGGAATAACAAGTAAATGAGAAAGAAAAAAAAGAAACTCTTAAAAGAGCAGTAAAATACTGACTGTATAAAGCAAACAGCAACAACTACAGCGTAAACGAAACTGAAAAATACTGTGACTGGCAGACAGACAGACAGACAGACTAGCAGTTTGACTAACTGCTCGTACGACTTTTGTAAGACTTTATACAAGCAATAAAAGCAACCAGTCGTGCAAAGGGGGGTATATACAAACCACTATCGTGGCAAAGGAAACAAAAATTGAAAGAAAGAAAAAAAAAAAGCGAAAATAAAGTGCCAAGCCAGCAAACAAATTGTCTGTAAAATGTTCACAACACAAACAGAGTTGCAAAAAACGTACAACACATAAACGTACAAACATACAGCCAGAGTATGCCACCTTAAGAAGAAAAAACAAAAACAAAAAGAGAAAAAGAATGAAACTGAAATATGAAATAAAAAAAGGGCGCCACTCCCTTCAAAACACCTTCCCTATAAAAGTAAACCGCTGTTTAAGGAAAAGGCACTAAAATAATGGTTATAAAAAAGTGTATGACAAGTTGTATTTTTTATATTTTTTTTGTTTGCTTTTATGGTCTCTGCCCCTCTACAACACTTCCGCTCGCTACTATGCACATTGAAATTTAATGTTTTCTTTGTAAAACAAACAGAGGCGTATGTTCAAAAGTATTGCAAAAAAAATATATTGCAATTGGAAGATTGTAAACAAGTATTCATTAAAGTCAGGCTAACTTCTTTTCAGCAATCATCTTATAAGTGGAGTCATAAATTCTAATTCCTGAAACATGACTCCTTTAAACATTTTCTTGGACCGACACCACTGTCTAGTGAACATTTTTATATGAAATGCATGCCAAAGACGAAATCCCTCTTAAAACTCATAAATTGTCAACAAAAGTTTTTATACACACATACACATACACACGAACAAATAGATTTTCTCTTTCTTTTTTTTTTTTGGGAAAAGACAAGGAGTGAGCGAAGAGAGAGGAGAAAGCAATGTTGAGTACAGACACTTTAAATAAACATGTTTTTTTATTTGTTTCGTTTATTTTTACAACATTTTTTACAACCAAAATATATGGAAAAAAACACGACATGAAAAAGTGTTATAAAAACAAAATAACAGCAAGAGTAAACACATACACACACATGTAGGTATCTACATGCATGCTTATTTAGGAAAACGTTACAAAAAGTGTGGAAAAAAAACATAAATTTTTATTTGTGTTACCCTCTTCTCATCCTATCCCTGTACCACATACAAAACACACAATTGACACTTTTTTTTTGCTTCAACAACCGTGTAAATGACAACACAAATCCATCGTGTATTCCGACCGACCAATCAACCCAACCAACCAGCCAGCCAAACAATCAACCAAGCAAATAACAACAACAATTATAATATTAACAGCGTTAATAACAACAAATCTTTTTTAAGTAAAGTGTAAAAAAAAAACGAAAGGCAAAAAAACACACAAGAATAAAAAATAAATTAAATACGAGCAAAAGAGAAGAAAAAAAAGAAAAACAAATTACAAATAATCCATGTAAAAGCTTAACTCTTTTGTCTGCTAATTTATCGTTTAATTTGCATGTGAACGATGAAACACAGACGGACAGACAGGCGGACAGACAGACATAAATACATACATACATACAGCACGACTATAATGACGACGAACGTGTAATTTACTAATTTGCACTTAATGTGCGCGAATTAACCTTTTTTTCATTATTATTTTCGTGTTGCTGTCGGTTTTTCTATAACGACAACAACAGCAGCACCAGCAGCGGCAGCATGGCATATAACAAATTGAATTTTAGCACAAAATGAATAAAAAAGAAATAAATTAAATGAGAAAAGCAAAAAAAAAAAACACGATAAAAAAATACAAATAATATAAGGTGACAACACAATAAAAACAACAACAACAAATGTAAAAAAATATACAAAAAAAACCGTTTCAAGTGAGTGGGTAAGTAAAGTAGCGTGTTTTTTATAATTGAGACGAAAAAAGAAACAAACAAACAAAAAAACGAACGACATTTGTAATGCAATATTTTATTAATTAACCCTTGAAACACCAGCAACGCCATCCATCACTCCACACACACACACACACAAACCACTGCAACTTAATTGCTCTTTCTCAAGTGAGCTGGTTAAGAGCGAGAGAGAGAGAAGGGATTGTTATTAATTCTCATACTTAATTGCTTTATAATTGAATTGAGATATTTAAGGAGGCAACGTTAAATTGAAAAGAAAATCAAAAAACCCTTTTTTTTGTTTGTTTTTAAAAATAAACTGAGAAAAACTTAAATTTATATTTAATAAGAAATACAAATTTCAAGAGACTATCACGTAAATGTCTTTGGAAATGTTAAATTTAAGAAATAATACTAAACAATTATGCAAATTCAGATTGTACCGAGAAATTACGCCGGTACAGATAGTAAGCCAAAATTAGCCGAACATTCAGCCAACGTAACGAACCATATGTTCGTTTAGAACATACGAAAATAATATAAATGCTTAACGAAATTTTATGACGGTTGAATAATCATTCTGATTGCCTTGAATATGTTGAAACGTCTGTTCCGTTGCATTCGGTAAACGTTCGGCTAATGCTAGCTTCAGCAGCAACCAGATCTGTGATCGAAATATATACGAACAATGTTTATGGCTTCTCTGAAACTATTTCAGATCAGCAAAGTACTTAATATTTTAGTTTCGGTGTTTCTTCTCCTGTAATTCTGATATCACTTGCACACGGTCTTTTCCCTGGCACTAATGGTCAGCTTTCGCGAACAGATTTAAAATTGGCTTCATTCACTCACATTCTCCAATTCCGGTCGCTTGATCTGTGACGTTTTCAAGCATTGTAGTCCGCTCTACGTGTTCTTCTTTATATAAAAAAAAAGATTTCCTAGGCTTATTAGACGTAAAGCCAGGGTTCAAGCCCCAGACCAGAGACATCAAAACAAAATACAAAAAGTATTTCTTCGGCGACTTCCTCTTAGCAGATTTCTGGCAAAAACTCTGAGAGTAAATAAAATTTCCATGAAAAAGTTTCTCAAAAATCTGTCGTTCGGAGTCGACTTTAAACTGTAAGTCCCACCACCACTCATGTATAAAATTAACACACACAACATAAGTGGTGTGAAAAACTAGGACGTTGTACAATGTTTCAATTCGACCTCCAGGTACTGTACTTGTCTTAATTGACAAAGTACACGTCCTCTAACCTAACCTAACCTAGCTTTTTGATCCAAACATCGCACATAATTGATGTCCACATCGAAACTCCTTACTTAAGCCAGCAATCTATCACAGGCTTTACGCATTTCCAACCATGGTCTCTTTTGCCTTCTTTAGTTTAGAAAAGACCGGTTGCTTTCCAAAGACTTTTAGGTACGATTTAAGTACCTTGATATATCGGAAAATCAAGATATGTAGGACTTAGTATTAAGAACTAGTAGGACAACGTGACTTACAAATATGTCCCTAAAATTTTTCCATGTCTTGAACTAAAAAAGCTGCTAAGACAACAACAACAACTATGGCAACAATGAATTTGTAAAGTGAAGACCTACTTATATAGCCTGTATTGACTTTTAGCAATTTAATAATGCTTTGATGTGACACCATCGAACACTCAATCGCCTATAAATAGAGCCCCTTTTCTCGAAATCTTTAAAAGCATTTGTAACAGCAATGTCCCCTACGAATATGCCAGTTTCTCGTATACGTTTGTGGAATACATACATAATTGGTCATTACAACCCTTCAGTTAGGATTACGACCTAGCTTCTCACACCACTTATGCTGAGTGGCGGGACCTACAGTTTAACGTTGATTCCGAACGATATATTTTTTTGGGAAACTTTTTCATGGCAATTTTATTTTACTCTCAGAGTTTTTGCCAGAAATCTGCTTAGAGAAAATAGCCGAAGAAATACTTTTCATATTTCGCTTTGTTGGAGATGTCTGACCTGGGGTTTGAACTGAAGCCTCACGTCTAATAGGGTCATACATTACCTAGTAGACTACGGCGACGTATGTGGAATAGAGAATTAAAATCTAATGATCATTCGCACTTCACTTAACCTATATTGTCTTTAATGTTGACCATGCCTTAAGAATTCAATAATATGGTAAAAATAATAGGACAGCAATAGGCTCGTTTTCAAAAAATACAAAAAAAATTATAAAAAAAACTTCTTTTAAAAACAAAATCAATTACTATCCTCCTCCTTTCATAATCGTTTTGAATACGTTGCTTGAAACGAAAATCACAAAGGGTTAAACACCACAACTTAAAGTCTTTACAAAAGGCAGTGAAAGAGGAGCTGCTTGGGGGAAGGAGCCAAACGTCAAATAAATACTTAATTTTCTGGTCGTTTTATATTCATTCCAATTCAATTCGTTTGTAAGTAGTTTTTTGTATTTTTCTTTTCTACTATTTTGTTATTTATTAAGCTTAACATGTAATAAAAAAAATACAGAAAAAAAAACAACTGAAAATAATACTTAAGCAACAAAAAAATCAACCAACAAATCAAATTATTTCCAACAGCAATCATTAATTCCCATTTATAGACATTTAAAGCTGATAAAGGAATTAATTGTTTATAAATGTATTAATTGTTTATAATTATTATTATTGTTATTGTTATTATTATTTATTCACCCATTTTTTTCTATTTATTTATTTATTCTTGTGGGTATATTATGATTTGTTGCTGTTGCTACTGCTACTGCCACTACTACTACCGCTGGTGTTGTTATTTCGTGTGTTATTTCAGTGTACACAACACAGTGTAATTAAATTGTTTAATGAAATACAATAAATATAATTGATTATTGTTATTAATTTTTATCTATTGCGTGTAATATTTTTTTTTATTTTTTTTTAAATTTTTTTTTTGTAAATTCCAGCGGCAATTTCTTTAAAGGTGAACAGATAACAAATTAATTCCGTTTATGGACTTTGAAGAAGAATTAAGTGGGATGTTAAAACAAAATTTATATTTTCAAATGAAAGTCCAAAATAAATATTTATTTATGCCCTATTCTGTATATTGAATACGCAGAAAATTATTTAAAATTGGTTATTAAATAGCCAAGTAATTGTAGGTTATAAACATAAATAAGTAGACTCACGGTTAGAGGGTTCATGCGGAAGGGATAGTAGATCAACTATGATATCGACCAATACTTCTAAGATAACCGCACATACAATAGAATTCTTGACAACACGTTTACAGCACTTCGGTAGAGAATATTGCTGAGACCGCGTCTCAGTTTTATTTTCCGGTACTTCTATGCATTCGGAAAAATTTACGATTTTAGAATGATTTCAAATAACTCCGCTAGTTAGTATCATAGCTTGCTGATGACGATGCTGATAGTCAACTCTATCTATTTTCATACGTTGCCACTTATCGGTCACATTTGAGAGTTACGAATAGAAGTTATTGGCATTATTTCTACCAGAGGTAATCCTCTTCTAGAATATTATTGGGGGACCATGGTATATTACCATAAACACCAAACTATTTCGAATCTATTGACAATTCCTAATGGCAAGGACAAGTACAATACTCAATGAATACGTTCTAAAAATAGAAGATAGTGTAGGTAGTAAGATACGCAAGAGAGCGTGACTACTGTCTTGATGCCTGGGCACCTCTCCACCAGTACAAGCTACTTATAAATTTTTGGAGAGCTCTAAAGTTGGCTGTCAAAAGAGAATCTTAACCCTCAAAGAAACTTCTGCCACCCAAAATCAACCAACTAAGTGCTGGACAGTTGCAAAGGAGGTGTTTAATAGTCTTCAAATTCTCCTCATCGCAACAAACCCTGCAATAGACTGGTTGGGATGTGTTCCAAATCCCTATCAACGATCTAATCTCGCAGTGCACTGTAATAAACCCAAAAATTAACCTCAAGTTGGCCAATCCCAGCAGCAAAACTATACAAGTACTATACACAGCAGACCATTGAGTCCTAGACACATAACAATCCCATTGCATCCCTCCCAACTATTCTGTCCATTCTCCCTGACCTATCCAGTGACGAGGCTGTAGATATGGCAGATTGGAAGATCATGACCAACTGTGAAACTAATCTAGTGACAGCATCCGTCCAGTCACATTACAAGGAATATATGATTAAAAAAAAGAAATAAAATAAATTGTAAAAATGAAAAATGGAAATAATTCCTTTAAATAACTGCGCTTCTTTGCCACCACTGTGCTTCGCTTTAGTTATTGCCATAGTTGTTCAATAATTTATTCAGTGTGTAGTAATAATATTGAATACGATTATTTATTTCGAGTATAAAAACAAAAAAAAAAACTCATAAAAATTATTATTTTATCGCTAGAGGGCATCTTATGTTAATTTAAATACCACCTACTGTTCGAGCGCAAACGATGTAGTGATAATGATTAGAATCAATTTTCTAATAAGTTATTAAACTTGGCAGCAACAACAACAACAACGGCAACAACAACTGCTGTTGATACTAATAACAGTAATAGAAATATAAACGACGACGACTACAACCAAACCTACTACTCACTCACCACTCACTCACACACACTTATACTCATATTATTGTAGATTGTATTACTACTATGGCTACTAAATAATAATATAAAATATTTATAAATACGGTAATAAAGTAATGCCAATAAAAAAAATGAATAAAGTAATGCCAATAAAAAAAAATGAATACAGTAAAGAAAACCGCATTTTAATGAATATTATCAGGTAATTTGGTCAATAAATTTTAAATTAATAGTTTAAATCTTTATAAGACTACAACTATTTTTAGTGTGTGTTTTTTTAGTATTTTTTTTTTCTTTTTTGTATTTATTTTTATTAGTTAGTCGGTTGGTTGGTTGCTTAGTTTACATTACATTATTATAGAAACAGGTTTTGTTTTTTTTTTCAATTTTATTTGCCTGTTTTTGGGTTTAATAATCTCGATGGTAATCATTCATCATAATTATGGTTGGTGGTGGTTTTTGTTTATGGCAAATAATTTTTAGTTTTCTTTTTTCCTACTTCTTCACATCAAGTCTTACAAGATATTGGCAAAAAAAAAAGAGAAAAAAAATAAGAAACCAAACAAAAAAAGGAGGACAACTAAGATTGATAGTTTTTCAATAGATTTTTTGTTTTTTTTGCTTGTAAATTATTATTTGTGTAAAGCTTTCTTATTGACTGGCTTTTGGGTTGGCCACCAGCATACGAGTGCGTCTTAAGGAAGGAGAAAGTGTGAAGTTGTGTTTTATTTAAAAAGATTTATGTTAAGATTTTGACAAATCCATCAGTTAAGAAACACGACTTTGTTGTTTATGACTTGAAGTTTTTTCTTTCTTGTTTTTAATTTAATATTGCAACGGATATTTTTGTTAAAACATTAGGAAATTTCTGCATAAAAAAAGGTTTACAACGTAAAATATAAAAAAAAATACTGTGGCCTTAAGTAGAAACTCTATTAAAAACTAAATTGTAGGAAAAAATTAATGAACAAACACAAATTTGATCAAAAGTTAATTGATTTTAGAAAGATTTCATGTAAAAAAGAGTGATTTAAATTCCATTGCAATATATTTTTGATATCTCTATGAATAAGCTTTCTAGCCTTAAGTCAAGCTGCATGGAGCCATTAGACCGGCCAGTAGGCCGGTTTGAATATCGGTACACTCAGGTATTTAAAATTACTTAAAATGGGATTTATGTCCCCCTATTGGAAATCGCTAATATGATTGATAATTACGACCAAAACTAATGTAAACATAGCGGACTTTCATCACTTAAGAATTTTCAAACCAATACAGCCCTTAGATAACATCTGAAGTGGATAATGAAACTTCGGACTTATTGTTTGAGTAACTACATGACAATATTGGTGAGCTTGTTGAAATAGTTGTCAGTGATGTTAAGGCATTGGAGGGTAATTTTTGTGAGAAATGTAAAAAGCCACTGATCATATAGTTATTATAGTTATTTAGTTGTAGAGTGAACGAGTCTGACATGTTAATATTAATCGTAAACCACTTTGTAAAAGTCCCATTAAACTTCATTTCGAGAAACAGATTGTATCGTAACGCAGATTTGGCCTCTGATCTTCTGCATTAAATAGGAATCAAAAAAGCTATCCACAATTGCTGATTCGGATAATTATTGTTCAATTAATTAAAAGAGATTCCTTCGAGAAATACAACTCTTCTGTATAAAATTTTTTTTTTAAAGAACTTCAATCGATGTAGAGGAAGAACAGGAAGTCTCTTCTATTGTCTTGGCTGTTCAGGCGTTTATTGTGTTGTTCATATTCATACGAATTCAGGAAATTTACTTTTCAGATCGAAATGTACAGAAGACTATCAGAACTAGGTTTGGTTAGAGGACGTGTACATGTAATTGAGACAAGTGCAATAACCAGAGTGACCCATTGTAAATCTGAATTAAGATAAGTACCTTTTAATAACTAGCCAATATAACGTCTATTTACTTTGAGTTCGTAAATAGACCAATGAGTTCTTATGGACTACAAAATGATTCAGATTTAATTCAATTTTCTTAAATCTTCAGCAGGGAAATACTTCAGAGGACAGCAAAAGAGCTGGTACAACAACAACAACCAAATAATTTTAAGGTGATTGTTCTCTACTACTCGGTAGGTCAATAAGCTGAGTTTTTTTTATTGGCTGCCTTCATACAATTTCATAGTTTCACATCATCTTCAGCGGACTTGCTATTAATCGAGCGTGACATGCCCTGCCTAGTCCATCTTAGTTATTAAGCTTCTATTGCTCTAATTATATCGTTTCAGGCATTTCATAATAAAGCCTTAAGGCATTTTTTCAAAGGATTTGTTCCTACATATCCTAACAGATAATTTCATCTCATGTGGGGGTCAAAGAAAGATCGTTTTGTGATGCTAGAGGAGTTAATTTTATAAAAATTGCAACAATTTCTAGTTGTTGCAACAGATAAACACAGCTGACATAGTTTTCAAATAATTTCTGTTTAAAGAAACTAATTTTTTAAAAACATTTTTACAACTTATTAATGAAAGACTTATGACTACTACTGCATAGATTAAAAAAATAACAATAACAATAACAATAAAATAATATGTATCAAAGTAAACCATAGGTTAACTGTTTCACGGCTATAAAAAGAATTTCCCAATCATAAATTAAATATCAATAAATACAACAAGCTTTTATTACCACAAGCACTTTATCAAAATACAACGACGATTAGTTGTGGTAATAAAAATAAAATAATTTTAATTGAAAAAAAAAACAACAACCAAAGAGTATTAATCACCGATGAAGACATAGTACATTTTACAGAGAAGACATTAAAAACAAATTCCTTTTAAGCCCCGTAGGTAATAAATCAAAAAATAATTCATTTTAGCGTTTGTAATTAAGAAACAAACAAACAAAAAAACTAAAAGAAAACCTTTGATCTTACGTTTCACAGTGTAGTATATAAATTTGATGTTTAAGAGGCAAAACAAAAACAAAGACTCACCTTATTTTCATCATTGCCGCTATCACACTGTAATAAAGAGAAAAAATGAAGAAAAAATTAAAGCCAATGTTAATATAAATAAAGTCAAGTTAATAAATTGAATTTTATTATAAACACTTACGATATTAAATCCTTTTCCAATATTATTAATCCTATTGTTAGGCTGTAATAAAGAAAAAGAAAAAGAAAGGCAAATAAAATCATAAATTGAGATTAGCTTATCAAGCACAATAAAGATTAAAGCTCTTCACTTCAAAAACAAACAATAATTATGATTATAAAATTAAATTAAAAGACCAAGAAATGAAATAAAAACAAAAACAAAAAGAACTTAAAATTTTATGGCCTTTAAGTGATTTAAGTAAACATAGAAGAAAAGTTTCCGATGATTAAAGCGATAAAAAAAATGAAATCAAATTGTAATCTAAGTGCTGTTAAGTACAACAGGTAGAAATTATATTAATTTAATTACTTAATTACAATCTCATTTCAGCAAAAAAGGCTTTTTAATAGTTTTTCTAGATTTGTTTTTTTTATTTAAAAATATTCGGTTGAAAAAGTCTCGATTTTTATATGGAAAGTTTGTTATCTAATCTATACATAGTTTCTAGATTTTTATATTCTATTAAAACCATGAAACGCTCGGTTTAATTTTGTATGAATTTCAATTTCTCGATAGCCTATGTTCATTAAATTTAGAAAATTCATTTCAAATGCATTTCAAATACCGCAGAACTGAAGCCTACGCCATTGGATATACCCTGTTAAGTCTTCATTATTGTCTGATTAGGGTTAATGCATGAAGAATGGCTATCGCCTAACATGACTCCGATAGAAGTTGTAGTAATGTAAAGAAGATTAGAAGTCTTAAATTACTGGCTTTAGTGGACATTACGGCCTAGCTTTACTTTTTATCCTTGAAAGGCGAAGTCTACAGTTAAGCGTTGACTCCAAACAATATATTTGAGAAGCTTTTTTAGAACTCTAGAAAAAGGGGAGATGTTTGAACTCTCGCCTAGTACACCAACATTTTAAACACTATACTACTCAGTGACCGCAGTCAGTTGTTCATAATTCAATACAGAATCCCAGTGATTTTCAAAAAGTGACTAATAGTCCTGGCATCTTTAACAGCCTTACACTATTAAGATTTAATTGTTCGATTTAAAGTTACAGGGCATTACTTTAATTGGGAAAAGTAATTAAAAGCCGTCATTGCTATACACTTATCTGTCTGCAGAGATATGATATTCCTCTTCTGTCGCATGTTGGCTTTCTTTATGGCATAGATTTCCGTCTGGAAAACAGTACCGTTTCTTATTAGAAAACTTGTTTTCATATCCGTCTTCGAGTTATTCAGTCACTTTTCTTGATTTATATGAGCGAAATATCCCATCAATCAGGGTGTCCAAGATTTCTTAACAGAACAGCTTTGATGTACAGGTCAATCCAGTGTACGTATATTGATTATAAACGACTCAATTGATTCATGAGAACTACAAAACGATTCATCCATACTACAGCTAAGCTCTATTGCTGAGCGACATACAGTGGTGGCCTTATAATTAGAAACGACTTAGCAACATGTATGTTTGTTAATTTGTTTTACAGTTTTCACTGTGTACCTGGGATCAAAGGCTTTGTTTGGAGGACGTTTTGCATACGTTTTGATTAAAACTATCAGATTGGGACAGAAACATCGTTTCTAATTAAAAGGCCACCACTGTAGTAACTACTAACACGGTAATACGTCCAAAGCGTATATCTTAGAGGCTTTTTGCCGGTTCATAATACATGCAAAGCAGCATAGAAACAAAATATGTTTTCTATGTTAAGATATAATTGTACAGAAAATATTATTTCAATTAAAAGTACATTAAAAACAAAAAAGAGTTCAATTAAATATCATACATTAATGGATGTTTTCTATGAAGCCCTAGTCTTCCAAAACTTTATAGATTTACAGAAAAATTCAAAACATTTTAAATTTAAACAAATCTATCTTATTCATTTCGAAGATGACGAATCGATAAAGAAACGTTTAATTGTCTAGCACTTGTTTTTGGATCATTGATGTTTAGAATAATGCTTAAATTTGACGTTTGACCATTCCTTACTCACTAAAAATTTGAAAATTAAGTTCAAATATACTCATACGAAGAATTCTGTACTCTAATCAAACTCTGCTGGTCTCCCTATATCATCACAAGTATGAAAAAGTAATTTCAAAACGTTAAGAAATTTTAATTTTCTATTCATTTAGAAAACATTAAATCTTATGACCTGAGGGCTGAGGCTAATAAAACAATAAAATAAATTATTTCAAAAGATTAAATCTGGAATATTAAATAGTTTTAATTAATTAAAGCCAGAATAATTCTTGTCTAACAAGTCAAAGGCAGATTATCTGCGGACTAATGGTCACAAATCACTGAATCGTTGTAATCTCCAGCTAAAATAAATTCTGATCAGACTAATTACTACACTTTAATTATCAGGAGATGTATAATAAAAGCAAAAGTATTGTATTTAAACATATGCTAACAAATCCTGGGAAACAATTTGAAACAAAGGATATGGAAAAAGATGTCTTTAAACCATTCATAGTTGTGTGGTGCTGCTTGAAATCAATTTGATTTGATTTTCTCTTGTAACAGTTAGCAGTCAGTTAAGTGTATATTCATATTGCATTGAGATATGCGATATTAATTAAAGAGTTATCTTGTTTCCTCGTAAACATATTCCATTGCTGTAAAGAATCAATAGCATTGGACGTCAGGAGTGGATTATTAGCTTTAATGGCACTGTATTACAAACTTCTGAAGCAAAGAAATCAGGTAATGAACAAAAGCAGTCTTCGAAAAGCACTGTACTGCCACTCTGAAGCCTTGTCTACTATTTAACCTTCGATCTTTCATTCACAAAATAAGGGAGTCAATACAAGAATTGAAAAGGAATAAAAAATGATTAATTAAAGCCTTTCAAACTGGATTGTAAATTGTTTAATAAGATATATTTCATTTGTATTAAAGTTGTTTTAACTTTTCAATTCTAAATCCATTACTTGTGAAAAGAAGAAATATAAGACGGTCTTAAGTACCAAACTGTTTTCTGACTTAATTTGCTTTTAAATTTAAGTAAGTGATGTAAGCAATATTTTCTTAATATTTTCACTTGTTAGTCAAACGCCACCTTTCTTTTTCCATTTGGAAAAACACATTTGCCTTAAAGCCATCACTGGAATAATATCTCTGCAGACCACAATATTGTAATCGAATGCAATTTAACCTCAAAAAAAAAAAAACTAATCATGTTTGACTAACCAATAATCAAACTTAAACAACTCTGTGATGTGTAAGTAAGTCTCCACATACAACAACACAAACTGTGTGTGTGTGTGTGTGTGTGGTAAAAATGTCAAATTAAAAGTAATTATAAAAGGAAAGTAAAACATAATGGGAAGGCTGGCTTACATCGCTTAAACGATCCTTGTTGTGATCATTATTACTACTACTGCTATTATTATTATTATTCATGTTGTTGCTGTTGTTGCCACTGCTACTGCTACTGCTGCTGTTGTTGTTATTGCTATTGCTGTTGCTATTGCCTCCAGCAGACATCATCTCCTGTTTATGAAGCGCATGATGATGATGATGGTGCAGGAGATGTTGCTGCTGTTGTTGAAGCTGATGTTGTTGCTGCTGCTGCTGCTGGTGTTGGTGTTGCAACTGAAGCTGCTGCTGATGATGTTGTTGCTGCTGCTGGTGGTGTATATGTTGCTGATGTAAATGTTGCTGTTGTTGAAAATGCAACTGTTGTTGCTGTTGTGGATGCATTTTTGCATGCATACCAGCCATATTAATCATGCCACTCATGCCACTCATGCCAGCCATACTATTAGCGCCTCCTACCATACCCATGCTCATATTCATGGCATTCAAATGATGAAGATGTGGATGCGTATGATGTAGTGGCGGATGGGCATGTAAATCTTTTTGATTTTGTGAAATATTTAAAGCCATCACTGTTGGCTGAGCTCCCGTTGTAGCTGGCAGTTGTGGTGGTAGTACCGTCGATGACGTTGACATATTTGTTATGAAATCGTTACCGCTATTGCTGTTGCTGCTGTTGTTGCTGTTGTTGTTATTGCCAACACCACTACTACCACTATTGTTATTGTTACTGTTATTATTACTATTGCTATTGCTATTATTGTGCATTTTTTGATCCATTAAATGTGCGTTTGATTTCTGCTAAAAAAAAAAAAGAAGAAGAACAACGAAAAGAAAAAAAAACAAAAGAAACAAAAACAATATTTAGATTGTATTTAATTTGAAAGAAAAAAAATCACAAGAGAAACTTACATTATAAGCTCCTGGTAAACAATTGGCTGCCATTGAAGACATGGTTTTAAAGGAAGGTGGCCCTAAACCAGGATGAGGATGTATGCTATTGTGTTTGCTGTAAACATCGTTATTATTTGAGCCATGCGTTAACATACTAGTTGAACTATTATTATGAATTGTTGTTGGTGTTGATGACAATGATGATGATGATGACGACGTCGTTGACGCCAGGGATGTTGTTGTTGTTGCTGATGCTATTGTTGTTGTTGTTGTTGTTGAATATGTGGCTGTGGGTAGATGTTGTGTATGTGTGGATGGTATTGTTGCTATTGCTGTTTGTGGTAATATTGAGGAGGAGCTGTTGGAGGTGGATGTGGAGTTGGAGGAAGAAGAGTTAGAGTTTGCGGTGGTATTAGAACCAACGGGTATGATGGTATTAGGCGCTAAGCCCATAGTGTTGTTTGTGATTGTATGACCTGGTGAGGAGGTTGTTGTATTTGATGCCACCGCCACCGCTGTCATACTCGTGGTGTTTGGTGGTATATTTGGTGTTAATGTTGTGCTCGTTACTGCCGCTGCAGCTGCTGATGCTGCTGCTGCCGCTGATGCTGCTGTTAAAGCTGTTGAGGATGTCGTTGTTGTGGCTACGGATGGCGTTTTTGTTTCGTTAGCAGCTGTAGTCATTGTTGTGGCCGATGACGACGACATATTGTAGGCGGAAGAAGATTTTGTGCTTTTCTCATTTGTGTTGCCACTAATTACAGGTTTGTTGGATGTATCCATTGCTAAACTATTCCTATTCGAATTTTGTAAATTCGTTGGAGTTTTCGCCAATGCTGGCAACGACATTGTTGTGGCCACGGGCATTGTCGGTGACGCTGTCGTTACGGCTGAAGGCATTGTCACAGACGTTGCCACCGTTGTTGCAACACCTAGTGCTGTTGAGGCATTTACTGTTGCCGTTGTGCCATCACATGTATCCATCATCATTGTAATACTGCTACTGTCGTTGCCATTTTCACCTGCTGGAGCCAGTGTAGCTTTACCCTCCACCATACCCTGACCTATGCCAGAATTGCCACCACCATTGTGGTTACTAAATGCAGATGCATTTGTTGTTGTCTCCTTCCACGTTAACGACATGGAGGAGGTGTCCATTGGTGTAACAACACTTGTATTTGTTGGCATTGTTAATGTGTTTGTTGCTGTCAAGACATTGGACTTGAGACCAACATTTGCCGAATCTGTTAAAGATGTCATATTAATATCAGAGTTTAAACTTAAATTGTTACCACTACTGTTGCTATTACTGCTGTTGCCAATAACATTATTGATACTGTTTGTGTTGGCATTATTGCCATTGCTGTTGCTGGTGTTATTGAGCATTGTGGCATTTACTGCTGGATTAACAACACGCATACAGTTGCTAATATTGTTGTTCTCATTAAGACTATTGCTATCCTTATGATGATGATTATTGTTGTGGTTTAGATTTAGCGAACCAAGTCCACTAACTACACCCATATTGGCCATGCCACCACCAACACCACCGCCACCGCCAACGGCATTACCGCCTCCAACACCAGTGCCCGTGTTAGTGCCCCGCACAGGATGCGGCTGTCCGGTGTCTATGATCTTTGGCATTTTGATTTCTTCAATGCTGTATGTACATGTCAACTCCTCCAGAGCAGATAAACGTTTTTCTTTACGTTTTTGGCCCAATTTAATTGCAAACTGTTGAATGAACACATGCAGAGCAGCGCAATAAAGGAATACAAAAAGAAAGAGAAAGAGAGAGAGAGAGAGAGAGAGGGTATTAGAAACAAAAAATAACAAATCGTTTAGACCGACCGATTAGATAATAATACATACAACACACAGGTTAAACGTTAAACAAATATTCAATTAAACAACATTAGTGGAATAATAAGTAGTATGTAGTAGGTACTCTAGTAATTTAGTTTTGAAGAGCAGCACTTAATATATTTTGATTTCTTTTTTTGTTTTTGTTTTTGTTTTTGTTTTTATTTAATAATAACGTATTGTACAGTACATATTTAAAGTACTGGTTGTTGTTAAAGGAATTTGTCAAGGGCCTCGATATAAACTTTTTCTAGTTAATGTGTTAATGAAGGGCTATTAGAAAATTAATTAAATTATACAGAATATAAATCGAAGTCTATAATAAAAAATAAACTATGTATACCCTCCCTCCTATTAAGGATTATTATTTCGAATTTTTATATTTATTTATTAGAGAATAGAGCAACTTTTCAAATTCAATTCGTTGAGTTTTACTCAATGAAAGGAGTACAAAATATATTTGGACCTCAATTCTCCTTTCAATTAGGAAATGTACCTCTATTAACTGCAACCCTGCCAGCCTTTAGGTATACTTCTATGAATCCGTGTCTAAGTTTGCAGAGTGCGATTGTTCGCATGGAAATATAATTGGATTTAATAAATTAAATTATGTTAATCCTTGAAAAATAATCCAGAAACTAAGAAAAGAAGATTCGAAACGTCCCTTAAGTGTTAACAACAACCAAATAATTGATGGCGGCAGTGTTGTACTATACACTGTCGCCGCAGTTTAGTAGATAGTGTGTTGGCTTAGTAGACGTGAGGCCTCGGTTCAAACCCCAGGTAAGGCATCTCCAACTAAACGAAATATGAAAAAATATTTCTTCTACGACTTAATCTCAGCAGATTTCTGGCAAAAACTCTGAGAGTAAATAAAATTGTCATGAAAAGTTCCTCAAAAATCTGTTTAACCTGTAGGTCCCGCCACTCATGTATAAAATTAACACACACAACATTGGTGGTGTGCGAAGCTAGGTCGTAATCCTGACCATAGGGTTGTAAATACCAATTATGTGTATGCAGTACTATGCTGTGACAGATCAGAAAATATCAACAAAATTCTAAAAAAGAGTGCTGTAAGTTGCAATGCCTTCGATTGAATCTAAATATTGCATACAAAACCTTTTGTACCCTCACGGACTGCGAATCGTTAATGAACGATTACAGAAACGAATCATTCCTGAAGTGGATAAAGACTGTTGATCAAATGTAAGTATAAATGTCATGTATAACATTGTCAACCAAAAACACTCTTCATGGTAATCTTCTGCGTTCAAATTCTTAAAAAAAATGGAACTGTTTACAATAAACAAATGCCAACTAGCGATTATGCTTTGACTATTAGGAAATTCCATCAGAATAAGAGCTAGTGGGCAGCATGTTTGTTGGTCCTTGTCACGTGAACTTCTATTACCCGTGTCTAAATGGATTAACCCAAATTTTTTTTATCCAAAAGCAATATATTCAACAGCTGTATCATTATTCTTTGCACGTGAAAAGTGTAATTTGATAAAAGATTTAAATCCTTGGTCATGTAGGCACCAGCTTAGCAAAGAGGGAAGTGATGGATTGTGTTAAAGTGCATGCTATCTGATTTAGTTGAGTAGAAAACACTGTTAGTTTCGCTGTGAGACTGTTGATCCTTTAAATAACATTCACGCCATAGTATACTAAGGCGTTTCATCGAAATAGTATCTCGTTTCCAATATGATTTTCAATTTGATTGAAATATTTTATATACGATACACATAGCTTCTGTCATAGCCTATCTAATCTTTCTTAATCTGTATTAGACCACAACATGTTTACGCCTCAACAACAACAAAAAAAGAAAAGTTTCCTTCATGATAATTTAATTCAAACCACAAGCTTTTTATAACATATCCATTCAAACTATCCACAGGGGACCAACTCCTGTATTTTACTACAGTAGTTCTGCATCAACAATCGTTGACATTTATACGTCTAAATTTGTCAAGATTTTAATGTCAATTAATGTCTGTCTGTTATTTCTGTAAACAAAGGGTATTTTCTCACGCAAATTTGATGCATGTTTGAACAGCACTCAAGTAAATCACTTGTAAGGAACTTTCAACAACCGAAAACCTATTTTGCAACCACAATTAATATGGATAAGGTTTTGGCAATGGCCAAAATAATATAAACGTTCTAAAAAAATTTAAACGCCAAGGCCAGGAGTACTTTGGCCAGAGTTCCCAGTGCCAAGTAAAAAACTGTTACGGTAATTGAATCGAGATATGAAGGCGTGGTTGCTCTGCATTCTGCTCTTATAAGAAGCTCTAAAGATCTTATTGATATAAAGAATTCGGGACACATACATGCTACAAGATTCTGTTCTGTCTCCGACTACAATTTGCCTCCCTATTTTTTGAGACAGCAACATTACCATCTCATTTGTATTCATTGCATGGTAACACGAGCCTCTCATAGACAAGGTGGAATAATACAAATACATGTTCATGTGCGACCTAAAAGTAATTACGCGCGAAAGTCCTTGGTTTCCTATTGTCCCACAAAATACAAACTCGAAGCAATAAGTTCGAGAGTCCAACATAATGTCCCCCAGGACCAAAACAAAATGTTTAAAGAAACGTCTGCAAACGTGCTAGAAATATTTCAATTCCGTTGACCTTCTTGCTATGTACACTACCATTATGCCGACCGAAAATGTAATAGGAATTCGATAAACTATACTCCCTCTTGTTCTTCTTCCCATAAACTATTCATCTAGCATAACAATTTAATTATACTGTGTGTGCAACATGCTCTTCATTTTCTATCATAAAAAATACTTTTACTCACCTCTAAGTCTTCATAGGTCTTAAATTCCAATATAGCAAAACCATCGATAATTTCCTCCTCCAATACCGGTGATCTGGGCAGCTTTCGTCGCACAGGCGGTGGTGGTCGAGGCGGTGGTTTATCACGCGGCAGTAAAAGTGTCGACGACGATGATGTCGAGAGGAGATCTTCATCTAGGGATTCGCCCTCACTATCACTGGGACTAGCCATGATACCGGAATGACAATCTGGCGAATGTGGAGGATTTAATAGTAGGGATGCAATACTGTCGGTAGGTGGTAGTAGAGCATTATTGTTATTCGTGCTACTACTACTGGAACTTGTAGTAAAAATGCCGCTTGAATTGTTGCTATCCTCACCCATGCTATTGGCACTGCTAGCTTGATAAAGATGATTATTATTGTTGCCGGTAATGATGGTATTGGTATTGGCCAAGGCCTGTGTTGTTGCTGATGCTGCCACTGAGGCTATATTGGTATTATTATTAGTAGGGTTGCCATTAGTGGGCGGTGTGGGGGTATTTGGCGCGGTGTTAGCATTTATGGTTGTTGCACTATTTAGACTGTTGGGTGTATTGGTCGCACTGCGATTATCACGTTCAGCCTGGAGACGTTGCGCCCTTTCACGCCTTCTCTTCTGTTGACGCTGCTGCTTAGCATTTAGGGAAGCCGAATTGGAGTTATTGTTGGAGGCGAGATTATTAATGGAATTGTTGCTCATATTGGAAGTATAGCCATTAGTGGCTGCAGCCGCTGCAGCAGCAGCAGCTTGAGCAGCGGCCACTATAGATAGTTCGGTATCGGAATCAAAATCACTATTACTGGGACCTATGGAGGGCGGTTGCAGCGAGGACATTTGATTTGTTTGCATAGCTGAGCCGGTATTGCTATAAAAGTTTCCCGTCGCTCCTGCTGCAGACTGCTGGTTATTTAGGGAATTAACAAGACCACCCATATGCATTGCAGAACCAAGGCTTCCGCCATTACCAGCTCCTAACTGATTCGGTGTACCACCCATTAAACCACCACCCATATTTCCGGCATTACTGCTATTTTGCATAGAATTGAGCGTTAACTGTGGAGAGGGAGGCGG
Source organism: Sarcophaga carnaria (assembly GCA_958299815.1). NCBI lineage: Eukaryota > Metazoa > Arthropoda > Insecta > Diptera > Sarcophagidae > Sarcophaga > Sarcophaga carnaria. The sequence continues at coordinate 154,621,612 of OY283149.1, forward strand.
TAAATTTAGATGATCTTGTGCAGCTCCACCATTGTTGCCGATGCCTCCTCCGCCGCCAGCCAAACCCAGTCCTGCACTATTACTGGTTGACAATTGCTGCGGTAGGCAGGCATTATTTGTTTGTTGTTGCTGTACTTGCAAATGATTAGACCCCGGTGGCTTTTGATCTTGTGTATTGCTACTGCTGTCCATCGCTGGAGCTATAACGCCGTCGATTTAAAGTAATTTGTTGCTCTTAAAGCAGGCCAACATGTTAGGCCGTTGATTTTGGAATCACGCACTCAAAGAAAATCTTAAGGCAACAGCGGAGAGAAACTGTGTGTAGAGAATAATGGCTTAAAACAGAAACGACAATTACTCTGAGAGAGTATAGGGAGGCGAGCACTCGATGATTGAAAGGATAAAGAATGGGGAGCAAATGATAAGGTTGACACAGGAGGGAAATGTGTGCGGTGGTCTGCTCTTCTAAGATGAGCAGAGCAAAATGAGCAGACACGGTTATGACAGCCAGGAAATGGTCTATTTCAAGTAGACAATATTATTGTTATTGTTGTTGTAGCTGTAGTTGTTCTTATTGTTGTTTCTGATATTTTTTCCGTCTCAAACACACGTACAAAACTCCACTTGAAATTTACGGTAAAAAATCGATGGATGTTTCGTCTTCGTACTCGTTGTTGTTGCTCTTGTGTCACTCTGCCTCTCAGCTATTGCTGATGTCGCTGTCGCTGTTGTTTTTTAAATCATATAGTGTTTGTTGTTGTTTTGTTTGTTGTTGCTCTTAATACAGTTGTTGCTAATATTTGATGTTAATGTTGTTGTAATTGTAATTTTAATTGTTGTTGCTGCTGCCGCTGTTGTCTTTCACACTTTTTTCACTCTCTTTTTTTCTTGCTCATAAATTTCTTTTATTTTTAAGTTTTTCCTTTTTTTTATAAAATTCTATTGATTTTTTCCATTGCTTTTTCAATTTTTTAAACTTTTTTCTCTTATTCTATTAACAATATAAACAATAAATTAATAATAAATTAATTAACTCTTCACTTGAATTTAATTTTCAAAGGCTTTTAGAAAACCTTATGACTACAATTCCATTAATTTTTTTTTTCTTTTTCTTCAATCATATTTTTACACTCTTTAACTTTTTTCTGTCGCTCTTATTAAATAAAAAGAAAAAGAATTACACTCTGAGACTTTTTGTGGCACTTTTATTCCATTCGTTTGATTTTTGTTATTGAGTTCTTTATTAAGAACATTTATTACATTTTTTTTCACAATTTATAATTAATTTTAAAATGAAATTTTTTTGCTGAAAATCTGTATAATTTTCCATTACAACATTTTTTTACTCCACACCACACATCGTCGTTTTTCAAGAGTATTTTTTCCTTCATTACTTTTTTTTTTTATTCAGCACATATTCATTTGCACTCACACAGTTATACACTCAAACACTCGCCACACACACACATGTATGAAAACATTTTTTGATATTTTTCATGTCTTCTTTTATTCAGTCTCTTCCATTTATTTTTTCGTAGTGGTTTTTTGCATTTCTCTTTTATTATTGACATAGCTGTGCTGTGTGTTGTGGTTTATATAGCGGTCCCTTTCTGACATATGCTATCAATGAGAATAATCAATATTTTGTTTTGTTAGTTTTTAGTTGTCATCTCTGTCACAAATATGTGTGCTGTATACTATTCTAATCATAATAGGAATAATAGGAAATATACAAAAACATTAAAAAGCCCGGTGTTAGAGTTGCCAATTTCTAATGTATATATCTTACATAAATCATGGGATGTTTTCCTCAAACAGAAAACTAACGCAAAAATTCTCAGTATTCGACAGTAGAGTGGTAATAATATTGACACACATCATGTGGTTTGAAAGATACAGCATGAGGGGAAGTTTGCTAATTGGAATTCTTTGATTTTATACAGGAATGAAAAATATATGTTACCCAGATGCAATTGGAAGTTTAATGCAATCGATCTTAAAAGAATAACGGTTAATTTCTTTAACCACGAGCTGATTCATTTAAAGAAAATAGTGTTCCAAAGTTTCCAATACAAAACTTTCATTTCTAATTGAGGAGATTAACCGTTTGAATGCTACGCGGCGCAAAATCGCTGCGTTCATTTCTTACGAAAATTGCATTTGCGCTGCGAATTTCAGTGTACAAATTTAGTCAAAAAGCAAAAATAAAATTAAAAGACAAGATATAGGGTCTTCTCTTTATACAGAGGTTATTAGAATTTTGTAGATTTTTTATTATAATAATTAATTGTAGTTTTCGAGCTGTTTTCGAACGTTCTCACCAGAATCGCTTAGCAGTCAAACGGTTAAGGATGAAAAAGCTCTTCATATATGATGTGGAGGTAATTTCAATAATCGAATTGTACGTAACTTATATAGGGCCAGAAAACTGATCTTTACATAGTTACGCAGATATCGATTCTTATTAATGACTTCGTTTAATGGGAACAAGTCGAAAACTCAGTTCAGACATTCTGCTACTACCAGTGAATAATAATTCAAGATCTTTAATAAATTTTTATCGTAGACTGAAATAGGCAGGAATGGAATGGCAAGCAAATTTTCATTTGAAAGCATCCGTTTCAAAGAAATAATATTCAGGAAGGAAAAGAATTTAAATATCTTTACTGTCAATCATTTTTAATAAGATATAAAGAAAATAATAAGAACAAATTACTATAATTTATTTAGAAAATACCCAATAGGAACAACCTACAACCCAAAGCTATACTTCCCCATTCTAACAAAACAAAAAAAAACAACGTAAAAACGTAACAGTTACGTTAACTTAACCAGAGACAAAAAAGTTACACACAAAAGAGAATTACGAAAATAACCAGCAAAATTATAAAAAAAAACAAACAAAACACCAAGAACAACAATAACACAATACGAGGAATAATAAAATAAACAATACAGAACGTGTGTAGAAGAGGCAAAAGAGAATATGAAAAAAACATTGGCAGAAGTTTATTAACCGCACAATTACTTGGCTAAAACAACAGCAACGAAAAAAAGAGATGACAAGAGAAGAAAAAAAATAAGAAAAGTGTTATAAGCAATAAAAAATAGCACTTAAAATGTTTTTTTTTATTTTTTTCTATTCAACAATTATTTTTCTTTGGCATTGTCTTGTCTTTTATTAGATGCTTTATTTTATTTTTATTAATGAAATATTCATGTTTTTTATTTCTTTTTATTTCTTCTTTTTTCATGTTTTCCGTTTCTATGTGTGGAGGATAAGCAAAACGTGGGACTAGAAAAGTTAATGAAGATTTTCACAACACACTGTCTTACATACACTGTGCAATGTAAGAGAAGTAAGCACAAGGAAAAAAAAGGACGTTTTCCCTTTTTGAATATCCTTTCTTTTCACACAAAACGTCAAATACATACATACACACACGCTCGTATACAACAAAAACAATTAAAAAACGATGTTTTTATGTTTCTCTCTTATTCTCTTTGAATCTTTTGCAAAATTATGCCAAAGCCGCCGTATGTACAACTCACGTACGCACATAAGCACACATACACAAACTTAAGCTCACTATTCTTATACATTTTTAGATGAAACATACAAAATAAAAGAAAACTTAGAATAGAAACCACAAAGAATGAATTGAAGGAATAGGAAATAAAATTGTTGATGTAAATTTTCTTCCTTTTTTTCTTTTTTCAACTTGGTTTTTACACACTCTCTTAAAATCCATACACGTACTTACACACATGCTCTACGTACTCTTTCTACATATATGTACATTTATTTTTTCTTTTCACACACACTTCTAAACAAATTGCCATATTCTTTTAATGCCTCCTCTATATCCTCTTATTTCTATAATAACAATAAGAAATATGATTTTCTTCTTTTTTTGTAATTTTCATTTCATTTAATTAATTTGCTCATTCTCTTTTTCTTTCATTGCTAGATAATGAAAATGAAAAGAAAAACTTTTTTAAACTTTTTGTGTGTATTTCTTACATCGTTACATTTTTTTTTCTTTTTTCTTTAATCACATTCACTATTTCAGTCGTTTGCATATACAGCCAGCTCTTTCGCACTTATGTACTTTTAAATAAGCTTGTATTTTCTCCTCTTTAGTAGCATCCCGCTGCGAAAACATGCATTAAGAGAAAAAAAGAGTAAAAAATTTTTCCAAGTTTTTTCTTCTGTAAATTCTAAAGAATTTCATCAGGTTTTTCTATATATTTCATAGTGTAGCGATTGTGCGTTAATTGAATTACGTCTTGTTGCACTTTCTGTTAATTTTTATTAATTATTTTGCACTTTTTCAATGATTTTTAGAACCGAAACAAATTTTCTAGGCGAGCCCGACCGAACAAACGCTTTACGAAGATTTACTGTGCTATTGTGATTGGGAACTCTTTGTTACGAAGTGTGTGACAGTTTGTATACATACTATTGTGAATGCCTAAACAGACGGAATTAATACTATGAGGGCGGCTGTGGCGAAAATGTGCCCATAAGAATTATTACAATTACAAATAAATAAACAAAAAACAAAGTTAACTCGTTTCTATTCATACAGACAAAGACAGCATTTATAATTTATTGGGTGTACGCGGATTTAAAAGTTCACGACTATAAGACTATGGCATGCGATGCGATATTCGCGATTTCATCATTCTAGAATTCATTTCCAAATACCGATATAATTGCATTTTGAGTCATAAATCATCACGCATCATGACTAACGACCACACTAAGGGTCTAATGTTATCTCATGGGATAAAGCTATTTTGAAAACACTTGTCTGTTAATTGCTTTAAAGAACAATTTTTAGCGGCCTTTATTAGACTCCATTCGAGTTTCAATGAATTTCATAGCACATAATTTCTCTGACCTAGCGATACAAAATAATCTATTTTTGGTTTGATAACTCTTGATTAAACCATTAAATATAGGGGATGAACTGGGAATCTATGATAAGGACTCCGTATTTGGGAAAGAAGTTCTTAAAATTAATATTTTAATGGACGATGGCTATTCTTTTAGTCTTGATTTGTATTAAGTCGGACATTATTCTTATATCCGCGCTCCTATAAAACTGCTAGCTACTTGGTTGGTAATAAAACGAATTGAATAAAATTATCTAATATTAAAACAGGGAGTCTTACGTCCAATCATACACATTCTACAGAATCAGTCAGAAGCTTAACATAATTCTTGAATTTTGAACATATCAAGAAATATGCAAAATCCTGAGGAAGTTGGTTTAGGCATCCGCCTATACTCGGAATGTTGCATGATAATCGCTAAAAATACGCAGAATTCCACGAAGTATAATATTGCCATGTTAGTAAACCTTCTTACATAAAATCAAAATGAAATTCGACTTACACGTGAAGCAATACAATAACAATGATGAGAGTAAATGAGTAAATTAGGTCTTAGAGCCAAATTGTTCAACTAAGGAAGATGGATTTGCATACACTCGACTAGGTTTTTAGATTCCGTACAAGTTTGGGGTACCTGGAATAGCTCCAGTTCTTTAAGCTTCCTGGAAAATACCTGACAAATTAAAATCACGACTCAGCGTTAACCAAAGTTACGAGAAATAAGAAAAATGTATTCAGCTGATTGAGAAAAATATCAAACTGTTTGCTACAAACGGTAATAGCAACATGAAGTGCCACGTCTACCATCGTATTCGATTCCTGGTTCGAATTTAGTATACTATATAAAGTAGCTCAATTGCACGAGTTGAATCAGTCAGCCTGTTTTTCGGATTTAATACCTATAGTCTAGTAGGTGGGATGTTGGCTTACTAGACGAAAGACCGTGGATCAACCCTCGGCTCAAAAGTACGAAAATAATTTTTCTTTCTTGCCATGAAAAGTTTCACAAAAAATCTGTCACTCGGAGTCGACTACAGATCCATTAATGAATAAAATTAACACACACAACATGAGTGATGTGATAAGCTGGGTTGTGATCCTGACTAAAGGGTTGTAATGGCTAATTAAGTAAATAACAGCCGTATAATGGCTGTCTTCAAACTGAAGATAGCTTTGAAGGAATGGAAATTTATAACAAATAAGGTTAGACATAAAGTGCCCCCACATGTTAATAGATTTGTAAAAAGAATTATAATTGATATCCTAAGGTAGATTATCTAGTTTATTCTAGTGAAGACAACAATTTGGAGTTTAAATATCATTCAAAATTTTGTAATTTTGTTTGTAAATACAACAAATTAAAACATACATTGCATTGATTTTTTTTTTTGTTTTTTTTTTACAACAAAAATTAGCTTAATTGATGGATAATATGAAAGTATAAAGATTTTTAATTTATTTTTATTATTTAATTTAATTTCTGAAACCAATATACAAATTTCTTAAAAAAAAGTAACCTATTCGCAGTGAAGTTCTTTTGAATTTAGCATTGGCAACCCTGCCAACAATACTGATTACTCTGACAGATTTAATCTATTCGTTACTAATACTTTGGTTAGCGTGGTTTTACCAGGAGTATTTCTTCATTTCTAAAGTGAAATTATAATAGAAAAATTCGTTAAATTATTGCAAAATAATGCAAACGACCATTTCAGAAAGATGGCGTCTAAGATAAACTATCAAAATATAAAAATTACTTGAGTATTTGTGGAATTAAACATACAATAAGAGCACAAAACTCCTAAGAACAGTGTGCAAAAGTGTGATAAAAGAAAAAAAAAGAACAGTTTAGGAAAAAACGCAACGAAAGCTGTAGAATGTGCAAGAAATATATTCACCACGGTTACTGATTACTCGAGAAAATCGTAAAGTGACATTTGCGTTATAACATTGACATTTGCATTTATGTAGATGTCAAATTAAAGCCAAAAAAAGAAAACAGGAAAGACAAAAACTACACGAGCGGCGGTAGTGTAAGAGTGAAAAAAAGTGAATTTGTTTCCCGTGATGAGAAAATTATAATAAAATTCCATCGAAAACAGGGAATTATTCCCATAAGTGAACAGTAAATTTGTTTTATTATAAAACAAAAAACCTTTTTTTATTTTGTAAATTCCTATAATAAACTTTTGTGCAATTTATTCTTAAAAGCCGAACGATTTCTTCTCTGCCTTAAAAAAATACATCATTTTACACACACACACTCTTCTCAACACATTTCCTTTTTTATATTTTTTTTTCGCCTAAAATTGTGTATGTGTGTGTGCATGTTTGCAAGTGTTTTGTATTGCTTTTAATTCTTGATACATGGCGTAGTAGTAAATTTTTATTTCTTCAATAGTATTTGAGAAAAATAAATCAAAAAGAAGAAAGAAAGAGAAAAGTAAAGAAAAAGAAGAAAGAAAGATTATTAAAAAAGCAAATGAACAAAATAGCAAAACTACTGAGTTGAATTGAATTTTACAAAGTATTTTAACTCCCCTTGTAATAAAAGTTTTAAAAATTTTATCAAAAATAAAAAAAGAAACAAAAAAATCAAAAATTACGTGAAATAGAAAAATAATAATCATATGGTGTTAGATTACCTCTGAAAAAGACAGCCAGCCAGTCAGACAGACACGGGCAGAAAGACATTCATATTCAATTGGATGCAAAAAAAAGAAAGAACGAAAAACGCAAGAAAAAAAATCTAAAACGGCAGAATTTCAGCAAACAAGTTGCAATTTTAACTATCAAATGGCCTTAGAAATGTCTGGCAATTATTGTAAATGCTACTGAATTATAAAAAATAGAGAAAAAATTAAAAAAAAAGAATAAAAACTCGAAAATAAAAAAGTATTGGCTTGGATTTCTGTGTTTGATGATTAATTTCATTCGAAACAATTTTTTCTCCCAAGGATATTAAAAAAGGAAAGAAGAAAAAAACTTTGTGCCTGTGTTTTACCGTTTTTTTCTCGGTTTTTTTTTCTTCATCAATCTCTGCCTTAAAAAGAAGAAAAATTGTTCATAATTTTCGTTATTTTTTGTTTTTATATTTCGAATTATAAGATTAAAAACAACAGCAGCAACAACAAACAACTATAAATATATATATAGTATATATATATATATATATTAAAAAAAGTGTTCAAATAAAAATTATTTGTCCATTTATGGTCGGGACAAATAGAGGCATTAATCACACTACACACACACACGGAGCAGAAAACGAAGTAAGTTTTTATTCGTTTTGTTTTACAATTAAATTTCGTTTTATTAATTATTATTCTATACTTTTCCATTAAAGAATGAAAACAACAATTGAAAAAAATATTAAAAGTTAGTTTGTATATTTGTAACAAGATATTTGGTAAGAAACATGTTGAATTTCCAACAGAATGTTATTTATCTGCAGGAGATTCTACTCTTTTCGTCTGTAAACAATGTGTTACCATCACTGCTTGATAGTATTTGTTGTTTACAAAGTAGAATGGAAACTAACGGTAAAAGAAAGAGTTTGAAATATATTATTAGATGTAGAAAAGAGAAGTGCGCCCATTTTAAAATATTTAAAAACTTTATATTAAAAACAAGAATTTTGAGATTGTTTGACTCAATGCTGTTTAAAAAAAACTCTGCATTTTTTATGATATTTTGCTTTAATGGAGAAGACCCAAGATGAAGGACTGAATATTTGAATACTATGCTCAAGCTATAAGACTTCATTAGTTTTGGCCTCAACTATTTGCCACGACCTACAATGGGAATAGTAGAGTTAGGCCCATTGAAAGGCCTGACGACAACAAATGAAATTATTGGCTGTCGATTGCAATGAGCTGGCGCAGTAATAATCTCCAGTTAATTAATGAATTGTGGCTAAACTCTTATACTTTCAATAATTATGCAGACTTGTTTATATGGTTACTACAATACTTTAGTCAGGATTACTACCACCCATGTTGTGTGTATTAATTTTATCCATGAGTGGAGAGACTTACTGTTTAACGTCGACTCCGAAAAGCCGTTTTTTTGAGGAAATTTTATTTACCCCGAGTTTTTGCCAGAAGTAGTTACCCAAGAAATATTTTTTCATATTTCGTTTTGGACAGGGGTCTGAATCACAGCCTCACATCTATCTATAATTACTAATGTTCGTCTTATCTTTTTGGGTTCTTTTCCTGATGTTTTAGTAGCTCTTGATACAACATGAGTTAGAACTTTGTGATCTTTTCAATTCAATTCATTGATTGTAATAAACTGAAGCAAGGAATTTTATTTCCAAATCTATAATGGGGCATGGCGACGCATCAAATTTAACTGATCAAATTTGCATATGTGTTGGATATGTATTTGTTTTGCATAGCAACACATCAAAACTGAAGCTTCAAACTGCAGTGTATTATTGTGAGTATAGTTTTACCAACACATTAACGAAAAAGGCGAGTTTGATTCATTATTTGATGCCTGGCCGGGCAACTTAAGAGCAAACATTTTTTAAAAAAATCATCCCATAAAGCATTGTACGTACCTATGTATGTAAACACGACATATTCAAGGTACATATTTTTAAATTCTTTTTATTTTATTTAGAAAGTGTTTTCAAATATTGAAAATCTTTCAAGACAATTTACATGAAATGAAAAACTTTAGCGGAATTACAATACAATAAAAAAAAACTATTTTATTGGCAGATGATGAGAACAGCAGTCACTGTCTATTGTTCACAAATTTTCCGGAAGTAATACAACCTAAATCATCATCAAAAGCGTAAATAAACACACACAAAAAAAAGAAAGAATGAAAACAATGATTAGGTGTTAATTTAATAATGAAATAAAGTTTAATTTTATTCTGAATACAGTTCATTCCTTCTTATTTTATTTGTATATACATGCATGCATACATACATATTAAATAATGAAATACAAATTTATACGCAAATATTTTATTCAAATGCAAGTAGTAGTAGAGCGTTAGAAGTTATTAAATTTTTGTTTTTATAAAAATCAAATCATTTTTCAAATACATACACACATACATATGTATTTGAATATTGCTAAAAATAGAAAAGATTAAAAATTTCATACAAATCTAATGTTAAAATATTTAATTTTTATAAAACAAAAAAACCATTTTAGTCATACGGTTATCGAAACGAAGTTTCAATACAATACAAAAATTTAAATGAAATTTAAGAAGAAAAAGAAGACAAAAAACTACCAGCGAATGCTATGATAAGTCTGCTAAACATGTGCTTTATAGCAACAACAATTTATACTACAACATGAGTTATTAGAAAGTGTTAAAAACTTAAAGCGCAATAAAGCGTTTTATAAATACAAAGCAAACTGTAGAAGAAATATACATACATACATGGTGATATAATAAAAAAATCTTTACGTTTTTGCATCAAAAAGGGGGGATTCACTAATTTAAATTTGTATTATATAGTAAGAATTAGGAGATGAATAGGTATGATTAAAGCGAAGTTGAAAGATGATACCTACTACAAAACTCAATACAGTCAACCCTCCTATACGTGGTGAGTGCATATGGAAACCGCGCTATAAGAAACTCGGATTGAAATCGATGTTGTAGACGGCTATGAGATAAGTTGGCATGTTTGTATAAAGATGTTGTTTATATATCTCGGCTGTGCATTTGCGTCGAAAATAAAATTGATAGTAAACCCTCTTACAATATCTAGTTACTAGCGGCAATCACAGGCTATGCGGAAGGAACTTTTGGGATATTGTTGAACGGAAACCGCGCAGTAGGAGTACCGCGTTATAGGAGGACTGTCGCAATTTCAGTTCCGCGTTATATGGAAACCGCGTTCTGAGAGTACCGCGTTATAGGAGGGTTGACTGTACATTGTTCTGAATTATTATCAGTATGCGTTAGGATCATATTTTTCTTACAGACTAATGCCACTTTTTTAAAATTTAATTTATTCAACGCTAATCTTTACGTAATTGGTCATTACAACCTTTTAGCCAGGATTACGTCCTTAGCTTCTCACACCACCCATGTTGTGTGTGTTAATTTTATCCATGTGTAGCGGGACGTACAGTTTAAAGTCTACGTTAGAGAGCAATTATAATTAACATCAAAGTTTTTGCTAGAAGACCGCTAAGAAGTCACCGAATTTTTTTTTTCATATTTGGTTTCGTTCGATAGAGGTTAAACCGAGGCCTCACTTTTAATAAGCCAACACAGTATCCGCTAGACTACGGTGTTAATTTTTAATTTTTTTTATAGCCAAAGAAGTCCATGGATCCATGAAGCCATTTGCAAGTCTCCCTGATTTACTATTATAGGAAAGGATAGATTTGATGCAGCAGTTGTAAAGGGGATCGCCTTCTGTAAATACCAAAGGTTCAACCATCTTCACTTTGACCCAAGTGATGATCCCAAACGTAGAAAAACTAACTAGATCGTACGAAAACTAATCAGGGAGGCAAGTCTCCCTGATTTACTATTAGTATAGAGAAGGGTTGATTTGATGCAATAGATGAAATTGGGACCGCCTTTTGTAAAAATAAAAGGTTACAGCATCCTCACTTTGACCCAAATAATGATCCCAAACGTAGCAAAACTTACTAGATCGTATGAAAACTATTCATCTAAAGGGGAGGCGGCTTTTAACTGAAGCTATGATTCTTATGCAGATTTGTGTTGGTGACAATTTTTGATGCCGGGATTAAAGCTGCATGGCCACACATCAAACTCACGTTTTTGCAATTGTGTAAAAAATTCTCACACATATAGGGAAAAATATCAAAGTAATTTTGTTTTTTACTACCAGCTCTGCAGAAAATATATGTTTCTTCTTCACAACGTCTACAAAATTATATAAAATTAAGTTTAAAGTTATAATTTTGATGTTTTAATATTTGATCAGTTAAATTTGATGTGTCGCCATGCAGCTTTTTATCAATAGTTGTGTGATTGCGCATCACATGCCTCAAACTCACGATTAAACTGTTTATGATCGCAAATGACTGACTGAAGGATTAATTGAGAATTGTTCCCTATTTGTTGCCAAAGACTTGGAAAATGTCTTGGGAAAAAGTTCATCAAATAAAAATTTTATTCAAATAAAATTCAATGATGACTTTAAAGCAGAAATTATGACTAACTTTGTCACCCACTATCTTTTTCATTTCTTTTTTCGCAGTTTTATCTACTGTTTGCTGAAAGAGGCAAATATTTATTGCATTACGTTAACTGCACCCTACACGTAATACGTTATTTAATTACGAAACGATCTTTACTATTTTTTTTTTAATAATGTTTTATTTGCTTGATCTTGATCAATTTCAATAAACAAAAAAAAATACTTCTTATAAAGTCTTTTGATTGAAACGAAATATAATTTTTTTTAAATTATTATGACGTGTTTTTAAAAACGATTTTTTAAACAGAAAGAGAGAATACAAATTCAACAACTCCGAAGCATTGATTTTCAATTTCATTTTTTGTTATGTTATCAACTAAAAATTTTGTTATTATTTCATTATTATTTAAATTAATTTATACCTAATTTCTAAACATTTATCAGGGCATTTAGCACATTTTGCATTTATTTTTTCGCAGGTTATAGAAAAAGTCATTTCTTGTTAGACGACTGGACGACTGTGGTGGCTTAGTAAACAAAAATTTAAAAAGAAAAAATCATTTTTTCTTTCTTTCGTGCAATTAAAATCAAATCAACTAAAAAAAAAAAATTAAAAACGCAATATTTTTTTTTCTTAACTTCTTTCTTTCAACTACGTACTTAATGTTATTATTTTTAAATGTTTGTCTAGTAGATAGATTATGATTAAGAAAATTTAGTTTCTATTTTCAATATTTTCGTTTAGTTTTGTTTTGTTTGCTTAACTAATATGTGTGCTTAAATTCATTCACACTCCTCTTTCCCAGCATTAATAAATAGAGTGTATTTGTTGTTGTTGGCTTCGTTTTTTTTTTGTATTATTTTTTTAATACATAATTAGTATATACAATACAGCAAGCCGCCGCCGTACATACCGCGATGGTTGTTGGGTGTAGAGCGCTAAATAATAGTTGCTTGTATTTAAAATTGGTTCAGGTTTTTTTCCATTGACGTCTTCTTTTCTCGTACTTACTTTGTACTCCTCGTTAAGGCTATTACTTAGTATATGGAGTAGCATTGCAGAAATCATTTATTTAAAAAAATTTCTTTTCATTTTAAATATTTTTAAATTTATTCCTTCTGAGCTGGTCTAATAATGAAGATGCCAGTTATTCGCCTATATTTTGTTACTTTTCTTTCTTTCGTTTTTTTCCTAATCTTTATGACTAGAGTGTCAATTTTGTTGTTGCTAGTTAATGTTTTAAGTGCAGCTATATTTTTCACTTTTTTTTTTAATCTTTTAACACATGTTTGCTATCAGCAGTCTCGTGATAGTTTTTTTCTCTCTTTTTCTATAATTAAACACGTCTGATTTGCAAAAAAAATTAAATGGAGAGCAACATACTTCAAAACCGATTTGTTTTTTAAATACATTTTTTTAATAATTTAATATGAAAAAAAGAAATTTTTATTATTGTGAAATTACTTTTTAATAGTAAATAAATATCCAAGATATTGATAGCACGTTGGATCCATTTTTCACGAAGAATATCTATTTGACCACATTACTTCTTATACTTCTACCAGTCCACTCCTCTAAGACGAGTTATGTACACACGGTTACTAAAGTATACTTACGGTTAAGAAATTTCAGAAATTTTTTAACCAATCCGTTTTCGTTGAAAATCTTTGTAATTGTCTGACATCTTTCCTCGATTTTTTGTGGCCCTGCACAGGCCTGCACAAGCCCACAAAAGTTAATAAATTTCAGAAATTTTTTAATCAATGCAAAAGACCGTCTGAAAATCGAGGAAAAATGTCAGACAATTATAAAGATTTTCAACGAAAACGGATTGGTTAAAAAATTTCTGAAATTTGTTAACAGTATGTATACTTTTGTGGCTGAGTGTATGTATGGTGTCATCCCCAAAATATTGGGATCTCGAGCTGGCAATGACACAACAAATGCTCCATCGTTTCGATGTCTTCATCTCATGTCCTGCATTTATAATTTTCCACCATGCTAATCCGATACAGGTGTACATGTAGGGCGGGGTACGCTTATTAACGTGCTCAGATCGCCCTTATTTAATTTCAAAAAACTCATGGTTCTTTTCTCATTATAATCGTCCCAATGTATTTTTTTAATTCTGTTATACTGTGTAGTTATATTGAAGTCGCCGTGGTCTAGTAGATAGTGTGTTGGCTTATTAGATGAAAAGCCAGGGTTCGAGCCCCAGGCCAGACATCAAAATAAAATACAAAAAGCATTTTTTCGGCGCCTTCCTCTCAGCAGATTTCTGGTAAAAACTCTGAGAGTAAATAAAAATTGCCATGAAAAGTTTCTCAAAAAATCTGTCGTTCGGAGTCGACTTTAAACTGTAGGTCCCGCCACTCATGTATAAAATTAACACACACAACATAAGTGGTGTGAGAAACTAGGTCGTAATCCTGACTGAAGGGTTGTAATGACCAATTATGTTATGTAATATTTTTATAATTCCCTTCTATACTGAGGCATTATTCCACATTAAACGATGTAACATTTCCACTCACTTTCTCAGCTTGGTCTGAGGCATTGGGTTATCCAAGCTTAGTGTATGTAATATTCTGCCTTAATGAGTCAGGATATTCGCTTCCTCATTACGAATCGGTCCATAATGATTAGGAACCCATATAATGCGTACTGTTCAATGCCTGGAGTAATTGTTAATTGCGTTTTTACACTCCAGGACGGATTTTGATCCTGTATTCTTGGATGCTGTTGCCCTAATTGCCGTTTGAGTATCCTTAAAGATATTTAAATTCCTACATTGGGCATCCTATCGAATAACTGTCAAGTCAAGCGCGAAACTGTCCAGTGTCCCAACTATATTATGGTGATATAGGAAGGATTACAAAAAATATACAAGCAGCACATCGCTGTACAAGATATATGTTCGCTGTCCTATGTTTATTCAAAATTTTTCTGGTAGAATCACTAAGTTTTGGCTTCGAAAAATGAAGTTTGAACATCAAATGCCACAACTGACATTCGTCTCAGTCAGTTGAGGTACGATAATGTTGCCGTATCCGTCAATTGCTACCTTCTGGCCATCAGTGGGATAAAATACAAATGTACCCATGCCTCTGGCAGCCTATGAAGCGCCTCATACCATTTGTGAGTACTTAAAATGCTACAAGTCTTTTTTTTATCGCTGAACAACAAAGCTTGACGGAACTATAGTCCATTGATGTCAAGGATATAGCTTCGGTTATCAAATTTTCGGCCTGGTTTTCCAGCGTGGGGTAGTCGAGCTTTAAATGTGCGCTGACCAATTTCTTCTTCCCTGATTTGGAGGGACTTGGTTAGTAAAGAGACTGCGTTTACCAGTGGCATCGCAATGGGCCGCTATGCATGCTCAAGTGAGCTTTTGGTATCAAAGCTACTACTCCAACCTAACCTAAACCTAACCTCACAAATTTTATTTTGCTGAAGACTCCAAATTAGTGGCGATATATAATCCCAATCGGTATTTTTATTGAAAGCACCAGCTTATAAAGTGTACTTTATATGGTTTGTGCTTGAGCAAGTTCTTCAATATCATCGTATACGTCAGTTCATGATCCATTGGCCAATGGAGCGCATAAAACATTAAGAGTTAAGGCTTTCGATTTAGTTATCTCCTTTGCGAAACGCACTGTATGGGGGGTGAGCATTAATATTTGAGTGTATGTGATGGTAAACCATTATTTTGATTCGAAATAATTTCAATAAAAGGGAAGCCACTGGGGATTCTATTCGTTAGAATCTTTGAATGTTAAATTTTGGAGAAGGGCAACAAAATCCGAGGGATTTTGAAAACGAGTAGGAGAGCACTTTAATTAATTTCTAAACGGCG
The DNA here is from genome assembly GCA_958299815.1 of Sarcophaga carnaria. NCBI lineage: Eukaryota > Metazoa > Arthropoda > Insecta > Diptera > Sarcophagidae > Sarcophaga > Sarcophaga carnaria. The sequence goes on from OY283149.1 coordinate 154,637,533, forward strand.
GGAGAGGGAATCTAACAATAAAACTTTTAATAAACTCTTGAAATCGTGGCTATCATGTGTATCAAACCAATAATTCTATTTTATTTTATTTTATATTTTAAAGACTGTTTTAAAGATTATTATTTAAGAAATTAATAATTTTTTATCTTTCTTTTTTAGGATTTTAACTCTAGATTAAGAGGTGACAACACTACTGAGATCACATCTTTTAAGAGAAAGACATCCTCACACTATTTTTTTCTGTTTAATTTTTAAACACAATTGGCATTCCATTGATTGTGGTCGAAATTTTAAATCGTATTTTAAAGCAAACAATTCAAATCAGAGTTGAGCTCTTTAAAGCCTACGCTGGCCACACAGCTACGTGTAGCCTAGGCAAACCGAGACAACAGGAGAGAGTGAGAGCGACAGAGAGAAAGAAGGAAAAGAAGAGTAAGAGTTTGGAGTGGGCTTCAAACAAGTAGACTAGAATCCACCAAAAAAAAAAGAAGTAGAAGAAGAACAACAAAAGACATTAGCAAAAAAAGGAGGAAACAAAAAAAAAAGGAAAGAAGGTAAAACTCTACTGTGCGTTTTACCAGTTTGTGTTTCAAATTCAATAATTGTTTTGCCATAAAGCAAGTTGAATGGATCCTTTTGTTGGTTGGTTTCAAGAGGAACAGGAGGGTCCAGCTTTACTCACATGGTGTAAAATTTGGGAAACCAATGCGCATGAAATGAGCCAACTGCTGGAGCAACAGAATCAACAACTTCAGCTACAACAATTACAGGGCGGCGGTAATAAATTTAATAACGGTGCTAATTTAACTGCTAGAGATCGTGATTCGATACAATTGCTATTGCAACAGTTTAGTGGTTTACGTAATAATAACAACAACAACAACAACAACAATAATAATAATAACAACAACAACAACAATAACAATAACGGCAACAATTCAAGCGGCAATACATCCAGCAATAATTCACTCGATTCAACAACAACCACTACGACCAATACAACAAACGATACAACACATACACCTGCCAATACAACAGGAGGAGACGTTAGCAACACGACTAGTACGCCTTTGACCGGTAAAATGCCGTCTCACGAACGTCCCAGCTATTATAATCCGTCACGTAGGAAAATTGGTCGCATTGTTGACAATAAGGCCAGTACATATAATTTCAATAAGCACATGGACAAATTGATATCGAAATACAAAGGCTGCCCCTGGCGTGTACCGGATTTCAATTATTGTCGCGGCGTTTTGGGCCTCCATCAGGAGATTGAACAATTCTACAATTATGTACTGCCCACACCCACCGAACATGCCATACGCAACGAGGTGGTACATCGTATTGAGGCTGTAGTCCATTCCATATGGCCGTCGGCTTTAGTTGAAATTTTTGGTTCCTTCCGTACTGGTTTATTCCTGCCTACCTCTGATATTGATCTTGTGGTTTTAGGTAAGTAAAAAACTAAAAAACTAAACCAAGATAATTTTATTTCTTAATTTTGCAAATCTTGAAATGTATTTGTATTTCAGGTCTTTGGGATAAAATGCCCTTAAGAACTTTAGAAACAGAATTGATTGCTCGTGGCATAGCTGAACCTCATTCGGTGCGTGTTTTAGATAAGGCCTCTGTGCCTATCATTAAACTAACCGATCGTGAGACTCAAGTGAAAGTCGATATCTCATTTAACATGCAATCGGGTGTCCAATCGGCCGAATTGATCAAGAAATACAAGCAAGAATTTCCCTTGCTTGCTAAACTGGTGCTTGTGCTAAAACAGTTTCTACTTCAGCGTGATCTCAATGAAGTCTTCACTGGTGGCATTTCTTCCTATTCACTGATACTCATGTGCATTAGTTTCCTTCAGCTGCATCCTCGTCAAATTCATGCCGAGACTGATAATTTGGGTGTTTTACTATTAGAGTTCTTCGAATTGTATGGCCGCAAGTTTAACTACATGAAAATTGGCATTTCCATAAAGAATGGCGGTCGCTATATACCCAAAGAAGACCTACAACGTGATATGATTGATGGCCATCGGCCGTCACTGCTGTGTATAGAGGATCCTCTAACGCCCGGCAATGATATCGGTCGCAGTTCGTACGGAGCTTTACAAGTAAAGCAGGCTTTCGAATATGCCTACCTTATGCTATCACAGGCTGTGAGTCCTCTTAATAATTGGGCCAACGATTGTAATGAACGTTCAATATTGGGTATGTTTCATTAATACACACTTCGATTCAAAATTTTAAAAATCGTTTTCAATTGATAATGTTTTCTTGTTTTTTTATTTTCGAATTTTCGAATTTCAGGACGTATTATACGTATCACCGATGATGTTATAGATTATCGTGAATGGATACGTGAACATTTTGAACATCTTGTGGTTACTCGTCACTCCCCCGTCTCAGCATTAGGTGGCCCAGGTACACCGAACGTTGTGGGGAACACCACGAAATATATGCAGATACAATTATTGCCTTCCACAATGTTACCAGCTGGCGCTTTAACCGGGCAACAGCAACTTCATATAATACCACACCTCTACCATCACCAGCAGCAGCAGCAACAACAACAGCAACATCATGTGGCTGCATTAAATTCTATGCGGCATAGACGTGGTAGCAATTCATCGGGTGATGATTCGGAGGATAGTAAAGAATGTGATGCCGACTCAACGTCACCGACGACAGGGTCAAATACACATATTGTGATGGGTGGTGGTGGTGGTGTTCCTTCAATGACACAAGCAACATCCGCGAATATTCACACAGCTGCTAGGATGGATACATGATGAATAGTTGCCGGTTTGGTGCAGCAACAACAACAACAACAGCAACAGCAATTGGTACAAATGCAAGTAGCAGCAGCAGCAGCAGCAGGAACACAGTTCGCTCTGCATACTGGCAATATCAATGCGCTGAAAGCGTTGCCGTTGCAGCAACAAACCCCGCAGCCTCTAACACATCAGCAATCACAAACACCTACACAAACACAAAATAATTTTATATCATCGCCACCACTACCACTACCATTGTCAACAATAACAACTACAACAACAACAATAACATCACCAACAACAATAACATCAACACAGTCGCCTAATGAAATTGTTATACAAAATATAACAACAACCACAACAACAGTTGTAACATCTTCCTCCTTTACGGTAACTACAGCGGAAACATCGACTGTAGCAGTAGCCACAACAACGGTTACAACGCCGACATCAACGCCATCATCGCCAACGTGTGATTTTCAAACGGCATTATCCTCAACCACTAAGAAAACTGTACTTTCGCCTTCACCACCTAGGCAGCAAAATATACAACAGCAACAACAACAACAACAACAACAGCAGCAGCAGCAACAACAGCCATCTTCAACTAAGGCCCACTATTATCGTCAACAATTCTATGTACCACCTCCTATGCAGCAACAATATCAACAATATGCCGCCTCTAATCCAAATTATGTTGCTCCCAAGCCACGTTATACAACACAGCAACGTCTACAACAACAGCAACAAGTAAGGCAACAGCGTATGCAACAACAAGGCCAACAACAACATTCAGCTGCTTTGCCGCGTCAACATAATGTCTCTACAAGTACATCGAGTCTGTGTGGCGGTGCCGGTACGGGTGCCGGTGGTGGTGGTTCGACACAAACGACGACATCATCTCACGGCATTCTAACATCAGCCTCATCGACAATATCGATTATTTCCATTTCATCAGAATCATCTGTGGGCTCAAATGGATCCGATTCATCGTCGAAATCGGGTTCAGAATCTGAATCACGTCCGTCAAATTCAGCTTCTTCCTCCTCAGTATCAGCTTCAAATATGAAAGCAGGTATGTAGTTCGGCATATTCTAAACATGTATTATTTTAAGTCTAATATTTATCACAAAGTCGCGGTGTTTGTCATAAAAATTATCGTATTAAAATTGTGCAGAACTGTGTATACAACAATTTATCCAAGATTATAATAGAAGCACTTTCGCTATTAAAAATGTTTGCATTTAGTCCTCTAAAGCCTCATAAGATAATATTACGAGCAACTATATTGGAAGTTTGATGAAGTCGAAGTCCTACAGGGCACCTACAACATATATTAAAATTTCTGCAAGAACTTTAGAGAAAAATAGCTAAAAAAAAAAAACCCGACTGTTCGTGATTTTCTCCAGTCCGAAGAAACAAATTCAAATTAACAAACGTAGCTACCCTATCAAATGTACGAAATGTAGTGGATTAAAGGGTTGATACATAATTTTTGAGGTTGTTTATGAGAAAAAGGCTGTATTCGCCTTATTTTCTGCGCTACGATTTAGCAAGTCAAGCCACTCCTTCCTAAAATGAAGATGCCACATCCTCTTTTCTATTGAGGCGAAATTTTCACCAACAAAATTATTTGCCATAGCTAGGCACTGGTGGACATAGGAATTGTACAATCAAGTTATTGTAGATTATGGCGAATCACTAAATATTTACGACCCGGGTCGTTAACCAACTGAACAATTTTTCTTCCCTTAATGGGGGAGGAGAAGTCGCCGTAGTCTAGTAGGTAGTGTGTTGGCTTATTAGACGTAAAGCCAGGGTTCGAGCCCTAGGCCAGACATCAAGACAAAATACAAAAAGTATTTCTTCGGCGACTTCCTCTCAGCAGATTTCTGGCAAAAACTCTGAAAGTAAATAAAATTGCCATGAAAAAGTTTCTCAAAATTCTGTCGTACGGAGTCGACTTTAAACTGTAGGTCTCACCACTCATGTATAATATTAACACACACAACATAAGTGGTGTGAGATACTAGGACGTTGTACAATGGGTCAATTCGACCTCCGGGTACTGTACTTGTCTTAATTGACAAGTACACGTCCTCTAACCTAACCTAATGGGAGAGGAGCACATAGAAAAATCCTTGCTGGTAGTTAGCTCGGTAGTTACAGTTTTCGCTTGAACTTCTCTTTTGGAAGCCATTTTTCATAACCAGTCACCATATATTTCAGAAACTATTCGATTTTAATGCAATTTAGCAGCAATTCGTAGATGGGAATTTGGTTTTTTCGGGAGTGACCTAAATGTCGCACTCTTTTTTGTGCGATTAAACAATAAATTCAATAAATATTGCATTTTTTATTTAAGAAATATTATAGAAGCTTGTTTTACGCTTACACTGTTTCTTTTTCTTTATATTTTCATGCATTTGAACAAAAATAAGATCAACCACCAAATCGTACGTATACAGACAACAACACTGGGAAGAAGAAGCACAAAAAAGCCACCAAATCGAACAAATGGAAATAAAAAACAAGAGTACAGTAAAGTATAATTATAAATATATTTTTTAAGAAGAAAAAAAAACACAACAAAACAAAACAAATTAATTATAATTGTATGAATAACAACAAACAAACAAACAAACAAAACTTAAAGCATTTAGAAATTGAAATTGTCTGAGAAATAAAAAAAAACAAGACATCAACAGCAACACAGTATAGCAGATAACATCAATCAATATAAATACATATATATATATACATACGATATATAAATATAGATAAACTCTTAACTCTCTCTCTTAAACTACTCTTAGCATGATAAGCAATATGTTATATTAGCTTCACTTATAACTTTAAAACAAACTAAACAAAAGAAAGAAAGAAAGAAAAAAATCTAAAAAGAAAAACAAAAACAAAAAAAGAAAAGAAAAGATTAAGGTACAATACTACTCCTACAACTAGTTCCCCTTCCTATTTATTTTTTCTTCTCCTTTTACATTACAACTCCATCAAGTGCTGAATATTATTCATCATCATGATCGTCATCTATCTACAACATTATTGTTAAACTTTATTAGAAATCAGTTTAAAATGTTACAAACAAAGAGACATACATATTTATACATACACCTTAAACAACAACAACAAAACAAACAAGCAACAACAGCAACAACGAATTGTAGGCAAAAATGAAATGAAAATGAAATTGAAATTGTTAATGAATAATGAATAATGAAATTAATAATGACAGAAATATCATTATTATACAGCTAAAGCAACAAATACAAATTACAAACACTTTAATTCTTAATACACTCGAATTAAGAAAAAAAAAAGAGAAGAAACGCGCATACATACTTACATACTATACATATACATATATATATACATCATATAGGCATTATAGTTAAACTAAATAGCAGAAAGAAAGAAAAAAAAAACAAAAAATATTAAAAAGAAAACGCTAAAAATGTAATTCTTAAGTAATAAATAACATAACGTTGTAGAAAAAAACACCCCAAACCAAAACCAAACCCCCCTGCTCCTACCCTACCCTACAGACAAATATGTAAACAAACAAACATCATCTCCCAAATTCAAACACATCTTTCCAATTCCCAAAAGTAGTTTGTAAATTGTATTGATAATAAAAGGAAAAAACAAAACAGAAGAGCGAACGAGAAATGTCCCAATAATATTTAAATAATATTCTGTTTTTGTTTTTCCTCTCTCTCTTTATTTTTTCTTTTCATTTGTTTTTTTTTTTGATTTATTTATTATAATTATGTTTAAATATGTAATTGTTGTTGTTTGATTGATGATGAAAGGGCGGCAAAAACAAAACACACAATCTATTCTCATAAGCACCTCTTACACATACACACACACACACTTAGTACAGTACAGTACACTTAAAATTGTTACAATTTTCTTATTCGTCTTCTATTTTCTGTGTTGGCATTAAGCTCTAGTATTACAAGACAATTTCCCATATTTTTTTTGTTGTTGTTTGATAAATGCATGAAATGTTCATTCAATTTTATTTAAAGTTACAATAAATGTGATTGAAAAAAAACTCTCTAATTCAAGTAGTAAGGTTCTATGTGGAGAACATTTTGTTGCTTTTCGTAATGCATTTCCTATGTGAAATACGAAATTAAGTTGCTATTTTGAGTTTTTAAAAGTTTTAAACAATTTCTTAAATTGTTTTGTTTTATTCGCATAAATTTCTTGATGAAATACGGATTGGAAATCAATTTTTTTTTGAGCATATTCAGAAAATTATTGTACATTTATTATGACCATATAAACAATTGAATTGTTTATAAATTTATTAACCAAATTCAGGATTCAATAACAATTCTAAATGAGTAATTTTATTTTGAAATACAACTGCATTATAAGTAATAGCTTTCAATAGATTTTCTTTCTATTTAAGAAACTATTGAGTCAACATATTCATTGCCTAATAAGATTTTCATTCATTAATGCTACAAATATGTTACTATTCCTTAAAATAATTTTTAAAAAAATGAATGAACGAGTTCATCCTAAACACTAATAACATGACAGTCGTTTAATAATAGCAACTGAACTTAGTTTTCGCTGAGAGTCGTTTTTATAAAAAATGTTAAAAAATTGCATATTTTTCTTTGTAAGCTACTGAATACCATATGCTATTCAATTATTAATATATGTATTCATTTGCTATTGCTAAGTAAAGTAATTTATAAAATCAGTTTTTCAATTTCTTTTATGATTTACATAAAAAAGCAAACACAATAGTTCTGTTGCTACTCGTTTCGTTTGAAATAATACCCTTAACGGGAATAAAATTTCCTTCGAAAGTCATTAATTTTTCTTTACATTTAAAATGCTACAAAAAATTAGCAACTGAGAAAATAAAATGTTCAGTTTTCAATTGATATCGTATCTATAGTTTTTTAGATTAAATTTTTGAAAATCTTTTAAGGAATTGGTGAATGTATATCAAATTTCGTAAAAATTCCGTTACATATCTAATTACATAATTTATTAACTAATTGTTTTCAATTTAAATCTGTTATCAGCAATAATTTTAAAACATTTTTTTTTAAATTTTTATTTAACAATCCAAATCAATCGTTTTGAATCTTTTAATTCCTGCCGTAAATTGCAAATTGCCCACTAAATGCTTTTGATTGAAATCTTTTATGACAGTAAAGATGTCTTAAAATAATTTCTTTAAATATCAGGACCCAGGAGGTACATAGCGATTAATACCGAAAAACATTTCGTACAAATTTAAAACAATTTAATTTTTATAGAAGTTACATTGGATTTCGATAGACAGTATTCATGCACGGAAATGTCTAAACGAACTATCATTTGGTTTGGCGATTAACCCTTTGACGGACACTGACGTCTATAGACGTCATAACAAGGGTTTCTGGGGGGACATGACGTGTATACACGTCATAAATTGTTTATCTTGCCAAATAACGGATATACAGCAAGTGTCCCACGGGAAGGCCTCCTAAAATTTTGGTGTCCGTCAAAGGACATTTCGTACAAATTCAAAACAATTTTTATTTTCATAGAAATTACGTTGGATTTCGATAGACAGTATTCATGCACGGATATATCTAACATTTTCGTTTACAATTTGTATTTAATTGTTTCCAGATTAGTTTTTTCATTGTAAATGTACTATAATTTTCTCCACAATTGCTTTCGATGAACTTTATCGCGATGTTTAAAAAAAAGTTTAAAATTTTAACAAATGATGATTTATTGTTTAAATTTCGTAATTAATTGATAATTATGACTTTAATTACAAACAACTGTTGTTGAGATTGGTTATATTAAAATGAAAAAAACAAAACAAATATAATTCCTGCCTTTAATACTTTTGCGTATTTATAAATATTATTTCCATTATTAAATCTTTGTTTCTTTTTTATTATTTTATATTATTTGTTAAAAGAGAAAACAAAAAAATTCCTTTCTTTTTTTTTGTTTTATTTAAAAAGCGACTTTAAATAATTTTTGTTCATTAATAAAAAACAATGAAGATAAATTTTCTTAAATCGGGTGAATAAATTGGTGAAATATAAATATTTAATAATAAACTAAATACCTTTTTATGGTCTTCAAAGTAAGGTATTTCTAATTTTTTTTGCAATGAATTGCCTTACGTTTTTATTTTTATTTTTGTTTTTTATTTTTTTTTTTTAATCCAATAACGTTTATTTATTAAGTATACACACAAGAAAATTCTCTTTTTTTTTGTATTTTCGAACACAACAAAAAATTAAGTCAATATAGTATAAAAACAACAAATTGTAATTCTTTAAGTTGAAATGTGTTTTTTTCTTTAGATTTTTAATACTATTGCTATTAAGTTTAAGTAAATTAATTAATTAATTATATTAATACATTTCCTATGAGATTTTCTTCTAGTAATAATGCATACATACATAAATTATAATGAAAATATGAATTATTTTTCAAGTTTATGTTTTATATACAAAAGCCATTTTTTCCTTTTTAATTTATTTAAATTATGTTAATTTTTTACATTTATAGGAAATTTAGATAATTTCCTAAAGCTTCAGTGGAATATAAAGCAAAAATAAATGAATTGTAAAGAAATATTTAAAATTAAAAAAAGAAAAACAAAGTGAAAGGTTTTCACAATAATTTTTCTTTTTTTTTTTAATTTAGTTTTAATAAAGTCATTTAATTTAATAGAATTATAATACTATTATTATATAAATATAGTTATTTAATAATTTAATTTAAATTAATTTAAAATAATTTTAAATTTATAAGTAATTTAAAGAAAAGAGAAGAATTAATAATACTACCACCATTACAACTATTATTACTACTACTACTACTAATCCTTTTATGATAGTTTAATATAATTATTTTAAATTTTAAGAATTAATTTAAAAGAAAAAGACTTTTAAAAAGTAAAACTTTATGCTTTTAAGCCCTTCTTCCCATTTTCAACTCTGAAAAAAATCGATATATTTTAGTTTTCTGTAAGATTAATTTGTCTTTACGATTATGGCTAACAAATGAATTTCATTTAAACATTGTGCAACCAAGATTTCTCTTAGCTGCCTTGTTCTTTAATTTTTTTTTTTATAAAATTTCTATAAAAAAAACCCTGTAAACGTTATTACAACTAAATTGAAAGATGTTTTGCTAATGAATTTCGTTTCTTATCGAATACCAGAATTTTTATTAAAAACTTTTTATAGAAATTTCGTTTGATATTAATTCTCTCTCGGATTACTTTTAATTCAAACTGAGTTTGTGTATGCTATAGAAGCAAACATGAACTTGTAAAAAAGAATTCTTTTTTTTTTAGTTTCGATTTCTAAATTTATAAAAAGTTTATCGGGTAGAATATAAATACTAGTGTTGGCTAGCCATAATGCATTTTTTGTTTTCTATATTTTCTTTATTATTTATTTACTTTTTTTTAACAATTATTCGAATCTTAAACAATATAAAAACTTAATTATTTTTATGTTTTCTTTAAAAAAAAACATTTTTCTTCATGAAAATATAGTTTTATTGGACCTGTTTCCTTTCGTTTTAAATTATGCCCATGATTTGTTAAAAAGTCATCTCAGTTTCTAATGCATTCAGAAATTTTTTAAAAGGAATATTTGAAAATTTTAGAAATAAAATAGAAAACATACTGCCATAACTTGCTCTTTACCAAAAAAAAATATATTTCTTTAATTTTCCTTAAAAAAAAAACAGTTAGTTTTTAATGTAAAAGAAATAAATCTTTACCCAAAAAACTTATTAATTTCTTTAAAACTTGATAAACAAAACATGTGTTTCAAACTGAATATGAACAGAAAAAAGGAAAAAAACATTTAAAAAGAAAATTTATGAAAAATGTATTTAAACTTGAGCAAAAAACAAATGTTTTTCTTAAAAAAAAACTTTCAATTTTCTTTAAATACCAGTATTTTTTATACACGTACATATATATCGTTGGTCTCATGTAGAAAGGCCCTAACTCACATTTTTATCGAAACTGAATTTATTGGTGATTCCAATGTGTATTTGTGTTAAACGCATTGGATTCACAAAAAAAAAATCAATTTCGAAAAAAGTGTGAGTTAGGGCCTTTCTACATGAGACTAACGATATATATTTTTTCCCCATGAGTTCGAAATTCGAAATTGTTTTTTTAAAATAAACAAATGAATTCTTTCAAAATAATTTTACAATAAAAAGGAACATATTCACTCTAGAATGAAAAATAAGAAATAAAAATTAAAAAAAAATGTTGAAATGAATTTACAAAAGAAAAAACCTTTTCAGAGATATTTAAGAAAGAAAAAAAGATTTTGATTTTACAAAAACTTTTCGTTAAAAGAATATTTTCTCTAAAAATGAATAAAAAAAAAGAAATTAGACGTGAATTTATAAAATCCAAACACTTTTTTGAATTTTTTAAATAAAAATTTTTAAGTTTCTTAAAAATAATATTTTAAATAAATCCACATTAATTATTGTAGAATTTTAATAAATTAAAAATTTATTTTTCTTTATAAAAATTTTAATTACATTCTTAAATTTAAAAAAAATTAAAGAAAAATATTAACTTGATCTGAGCTTTTCGAATTTTTCACTATATTAAATGGAATATTTTTTTTCTGCTGCAAATAAATTTTCTTAAAAAATTTTGTTTTGATTAAAAAAAAAATTAAAAAATAATTTTATTAAAAAAATAATTAAAAAAATTTTTTTTTATTAAAAAGAAATAATTAAAAAAAAGTTTTTTTTTTATTAAAAAGAAATAATTTAAAAAATTTTTTTTATTAAAAAAAAATATTTTAAAAAAAATTTGTTTATTAAAAAACAATTAAAAAAGTTTTTTTTATTAAAAAAAAAATAATGAAAAAAGGTTTTTTTATTAAAAAAAAAACACTTTTTATTAAAAAAATTTTTTTTTCTCTTTTTAAAACAAAAAACATTAACTATCATGAACTTATAACATCCTTAAGTTAATTAATTAAATAATTAATTTTTCTTTTAACTTGTAATAAAATTTCATTATTCGATGTCAAAAGGAATTTCTATTAAAAAGAATTTAAATTTTTTCAAGAAATTCTTTTGCTTTAACGTATAACCTAATCTAGGCCTTCTGAGTGAATAGAAAATAAAAAACAAGTAAACATTATCAAATCATTTAAAAACTACAGCTAAACTATTACAAAACATTTAAAGAAGAAATTAATGAAAGAAGCATAAAGAAAATAAAACCTAATAATGTAGAGTATAAAATAATTAAGTAAATCAACAACAACAACAACAACAAAAAGCAAGAGAAATAAATATCTTTGTAATTATTATTATTATATTAATATACATACGTACATATACTACTATACATACATAAACTATAATTATTATTATATAAATATAAAATACAAAAAACAAAATATATTATTAATTAGTTTTAATACAAATACAAATACAAAAAACAAACAAAATGATCATAATATTATTAAAAAACAAATGTAATATTGTTTCTATTGTTATTTTTCAAAAAACAAACAAAGAAACGAAAAATCAAACTCAAACACACAAACACAATTTTCAAAATTTTATAATTTTATCATAATAATTTTATATCATTATTATTATTGTATCTTCTTCTTCTTCTTTTGAATAACTGTGTAAAATGTGAACTTTTTTATTTTTAAATTTTTTTTGTCAAAAACCTTAATTATTATAAGAAGGAAATTTCTAAACATTGTAAGAAGGATAAACAAACAAATTATATTTAAATGATGATACAAACAAACAAAAATAAGAGAAGAATTATAAAACATAAAAACAAAAAACAAATATTTAAAATATATACTACGTTAACAAGAAAGAAAGAAAGAAAGAAAGAAGAACAACAAAGAAACAAAACTAAAAACAAAACAAAACAAAAATCATACAAAAAAATCAATAAAATTTTCAAAAAATCACCCTGTATTATATTGCAACATTTAATATGGGGCTATAAAAAATTTAAAAAACCTAAAAAACTCAAAAAAACAATGCAGTTTTATTTCAAACGTATGTAGATGTCAAGCCCCCCAATGTGCTCTAAGTACTGGATTTTGTATTAAGGAATTATCAGTTTCATGCGCGGCTGTATCATCCAATGATCATTTTTTACTTCAGTCTGTTATATTATTTTCAAAACAAGAGAGCTCATTAACCCAACTGGTCTCTGCTAATGAATGAAATTTTTATGACACCATTTGGTTGCCTCTCTGCAGAGGAGCGCCAATCTTATATAGGAATTCAATTAAATTTTCCATGGTGATCATATAACTTAGATTTGTTCCAATTAGAATCCTCTTTGTATTCCTGTACATATCAAGATAGACAGAGGATCTAATGAATTGACACGTTTTATCACCAAATTCCGGATGTCCAAGAATTGCCCTTCTTTCACAGAGAAGATGTTCTATGGTCTCCTATTCTTCGTCGTTGCAATTTCTGCAGAAGTCTTTATAAGGTATTTCCAGTCGCCTAGCGTGAACGCCCAGAGGCCATTGTCCTCTTATTATTGCTATGAAGTTTCTATTATGGAATCTTGATAGATTTTTTGCAAATTCTGTTCTACTATTTCCATATCGGACCAGATCTATGTGGTGTCTCTACAAGTGGGTTCATTAACCCATCTTACGCCAATGAATAGAATTTTTATGAAAGAATTTGTTTGCCTCTCTGCACAGGAGCGCCAATCTCATATAGGAATTCAATTAAATTTTCCATGGTGATCATATAACTTAGATTTGTTCTAATTAGAATGCTCTTTGTATTCCTGTACATATCAAGATAAACTTGTACTCACCCCACCGTACCATCATGTGTAGATGACTTCTCCAAATGCTAATGAATGCAGAAGATTTTTTCCTTTCTTAAGTACTATAGATCTGCTGGCAAACACAAAAATTCGGGCCATCATTTTGGATTCAAAGTTGTCCTCTACGATCGGTAAGGAACCACTAGTATTACGCCAATGTATTATGACTGTTGTCCTGCATAGCATTTTCAAAAATTAATTACTTTTCCTGTTGCTAATATATTTCATAAAAAGCTGAACGCTCAATAGCCATACGTTCTCAATCTTCAAGGTTAAGGAAAAACTACTGTGAAGCTGTCTGCTAAACGCATAGCTTTTCTGCCAAACCTGTTAGGTTTGCTCTTCTACAGATCAAAAGTTGAGGTTTGCGTTTATTTCCAAGTTATTTGATGGTACCCGGCACGATGGAGGGTTCTACAGGATCAACATTTTTGTCGATTTAAGTCCTTTGAAAAGTTCAAATTAAACTCAACTTGTTCGCATGATTTTAAAATACTTTTTGCGGCTGTTTTTTGAGAAACGTCAACAAAAATCAAATATCCACAAAGTCTACATTATTTTTCCATTTCTTAGGCCGGAGACCTTAGGTTGGAGATAAAAAATCAATAACAAAATCTGGTATCCCTGCGGGGGGAGTTTTAATTTCCAAGAAATTCGTACTGGCAACCGCTCATTGTGCTGACATAGACGGGTAAGTATTATAGTTCCTGCACACAAAGAAAATTGTCTCTTTATAAAACAAAATCTTTGTATTTATTTTTCAGAGAAACTCCTGCTTTTGTGCGTATAGGCGTTACAGATCTAAGTACCGAAGAGGAGGATACAATTAAAATTGAAAAATTTATTAAATTCCCCGGCTATAATATAACCACCATCTATAATGACATGGCCTTGGTGGAATTGGAAAAAGGAGTAAAGTAGGTATTCAAAACATATCATTTAAAATAGTCACGTGACTTTCAAGAGGAATACCTTATACTTGGCTGGCAAAATCTCAACAAGTCGTTGCATATGAACCTCCCCAGTTACGTGTTTGCAAAATGTTTTCGTATCCGATCGCTGCACATTAAGGATCGTTACATCTAAAGGCGAAAGTTAAGCTTACCTGTGACGCTGCTCTTAACAATTGCTAGATTATCATTTATTTATGTCTGAAACCCTCCGTTTTACAGAAACAGTCTCAGGGTCGAACAAAATGAAATCTTATTGCTTGATCAGACTGCTAAAACAACCTGGTCTGATCGATATGTTAACGTTCGACTTACCACTTGAATTTGATGAAGAGAAGTGATTTATGTAAAAACTGTCTTCTATCTTAAACAAGAATTCGACCAAGAAGGTCAAGGATAGCACAATGTAAGTCAGATATTCCACTTTTATATAACTTCAGACAACAGTTGTTAAATAATGAATAATACTGACAAAATCTTTTTGCAAAAAGCACATACAATTACAATTCGTTGATTGCAATAAAATTAAACGTTTTGTAAGACAAAATACGGGCAAGCTTGCCAGCGAACATCGTTACTGTTCTTATATAATTCGAGGCACTATGATACAACTGACCACGAAACATAGATCATATTGCTTGCTTACAAACTAGGTCCTCCAGCTTTCTAAAAGAGAATGTCCGCATACGGATCTACGATCTTATTCAAATAACAAGCTTTTTTTTTAAAATATTTTCATAAGTTTATTGAATCTCTTTTGTTATTTATTTCTTAAATTATATGTAAATTGGAATGATTGCATTCAAACATCAACTCTTACATCGATATTTGGCCAAATAATCGTTTCAATCCAATCGACATAAGAAGAAACTCGTGTGTAGATCGATGGCGGCAAGCCGGCACAGCCTAAACCAAACGATGTTACACCCAAAACATAATAAACATTATCAAATTCCATAATTAAAGGGCCACCTGAATCCCCTTGGCATTCGCGTATATTATGAGAGTCACTGGCACACAGATGAGTGTCAATAATATCCGTAGACTTCAGCTTATCATCCAGTTTATAAAATTGTTGGCACTCCTCTTTCTCTACTATATGTAGAGTAGATTTCAATAGATTGCTAGAGGTGGGCCCGCCATAACCCAAAGCAGTGATTTCCGAAAAGGGTATGCTTTCTGAACTCCATAGGCAAGCGAACGAGTTGCTGTTGTTGATAATCAGAAAATAAATGTTGTTTTGTTAGTTTCCCTATTTTAGACTGAGAGTGAAATGAATCCAGATACCTACTTTACTTCTTTTTCCAATTCCACCAAAGCTATATCATTATAGATGGTGGTTATATTATAGCCGGGGAATTTAATAAATTTTTCAATTTTAATTGTATCCTCCTCCTCGGTATTTAGATCTGTAGCGCCTATACGCACAAAAGCAGGAGTTTCTCTGAAAAATAAACGCATAGATATTGTTTTATAAAGAGACAATTTTCTTTTTGTGTGCAGGAACTACGATACTTACCCCTCTATGTCAGCACAATGAGCAGCTGTCAGTACGAATTTATTGGAAATTAAAACTCCCCCACAGGGATACCAGATTTTGTTATTGATTTTTGATCTCCAACCTAAGGCGGCCTAAGAAATGGAAAAAGAAAGTAGACTTTATGGATATTTGACTTTTGTTGACGTTTCTTAAAAAAAGCAGCCACAAAAAGTATCTTAAAATAATGCGGACACAGTCCAGAGTTTAATTTAAACGTTTCAAAGTTCATAAATCGACAGAATTATCGAGTCTTTAGGGTTACATCGTGCAGTGAACTGTCAAATAACATGGAAATAAATTCAAACCTCAACTTTACTTTTTATCTGTGTAGGAGCAAATATAACATTTTGCCAGAAAAGCTGTGCGTATCGTCAGTTAAGCAGATAGCTTCACTGTAGCTTTTCCTTGACCTTAAAAGTTAGAGAACCTATTGCTATTGAGCATTCTTATTTTCATCTTTAATCGCTCATTCATTTAATCGCTGAAAATACTGTGCAGGACAATGGTCGTCACACATTGTCGTAATGCTGGCGTACCGTTAACGTTTATAAAAGTGGTTCCTTACCGATCATAGAAGGCCACTTCGAATCCAAGATGATGGCCCAATTTTTTGTATTTCCCAGCAGATCTATAGTCCTTAAGAAAGGAAAAAATCTTCTGTATTCATTAGCATTTAGGGAAGTCATGATGGTAGGGTGGTGAGTACAAGTTTATCTTGATATCTCCAGGAATACAAAGAATCCTCTTGAACAAATTTAAGTTATATGATCACCATGCAAAATTTAATTGAATTCCTATATGAGACTGGCACTCCTCTGCAGAGGGGCAAACAAATGGTCTCACAACAATTCCATTCATTTGCAAAGGTAAGATGGGTTAATGAATCCACTTGTAGCAACACCAGACAGATCTGGCCCGATGTGAGTCCATATGTAGAACAGAATTTGCATTAAATCTATCAAGATTTCATATAAGAAAACTCATTGCAGTAATAAGAGGACACTGGCCTCTGGGTGTTCACGCTAGGCGACTGGAAATACCTTATAAGGACTTCTGCAGAAGTTGCAACGACGAAGAAGAAGAGGAGGCTATAGTACATCTTCTCTGTGAGAGAATGAGAATTCTTGGACATCCGGAATTTGGTGATAAAACGTGTCAATGCATTAGATCCTCTGTCTATCTTGATATGTACAGGAATACAAAGAATCCTCTTGAACAAATCCAAGTTATATGAACACCATGGAAAATTTAATTGAATTCCTATATGAGATTGGCGCTCCTCTGCAGAGAGGCAAACAAATGGTCTCACAACAATTCCATTCATTTGCAAAGGTAAGATGGGTTAATGAATCCATTTGTAGCAACACCAGACAGATCTGGCCCGATATGAATACATACATATGTAGAGCAGAATTTGCATTAAACCTATCAAGATTCCATATAAGAAACTTCATAGCAGTAATAAGAGGACACTGGCCTCTGAGTGTTCACACTAGGCGACTGGAAATACCTTATAAGGACTTCTGCAGAAGTTGCAACGACGAAGAAGAAGAGGAGGCTATAATAGATCGTCTTTGTGAATGACTGGCGGATGGAAATCAAAGAAAAATAGTTTTTGGACAGCCGGAATTTGGTGATAAAGCGTGTCAATTCATTAGATCATCGGGATGGTTGAGAGATACCAACCAGGGGCTATAATTAAATGGCGGATTAGATAATATCGGTGTTAAAATGGTTTCTTCCAGGATACAAGTAAATTGTGCTTAGTAAGGCGGCTCACAGTTTAACCTAACCTAACTTCTATGAATAACTAGGTTCTTATGAACCACAAAAGGGTTAAGGCTTATTTGATTATCTCTATTGATTGTTAATTACCAACCACAAATGCATTATTTCTGCTTCTACTTGTATTACAAAGTTTGCAAAAGGCTTTTTACTCCGTATGCGATCATGGGTGTTATTACTAATCGAACTGAGGTCACAGGTTTTTTTTGTATTGTTTTTTTTGTGTAAATTTTGTATCTTTTAGGGTATTCATGAGGTACTTTACATGTTTGTTTTTATTACCTCTTCTGTTTCTATGTATAGAGAGGATGATCTTACTTACCATAAAAGAAAATTCGTTCCGTTTACTGGTGGATTTATCTTCATTATTAACTTGGAAAATTTCAGATTTCCGTTGATTTAGTAAATCACACTCTGCAAAATGAATCGTATTATTTTCAATTGTTCTCGCTTAAGCTATTGCTAAGCCAGGCTTACCTAATTCGCTGGGTTTACGTTTAACAGGCGGCATTTCGGTGGTGGAAAATTCAACAAAAATACTTTCATTTTTTCCAGGCTTAACATCACTAGTGGCATTGGGACAGCAAACAAACTGTTCCTTCTTAATGAAATAACAAGTCTTGGGATAGATATTATCCTTAACCCACTTGTTCTGAACAACGGGGCATTCCTCCAACGTTTTACATACACCCGACTGGGTATTGGCCTCATCGAGAAAGCAATCATCCCATTCTTCCACCGGAAAAATAATGCCACGCTGTGATATTGGCCGTATGGCTGGTACACAGTCTATTAAAGAAAAAAAAAAAAGAAAATTTCATTCATTATGTCTTGGAAAGAGTGAATGGTAAAGTGAAAACTTACAATTTTCTTTTATTAATAGCATGGCTATTGACACCACCGCAACAGATATATGCCAATACAATTGCATTTTTTTATATTAAGGCCGGGTAACGTACGTAAAAAAATGGTTTTTTTTCAGTACCAAAATAGAATCCGTAATGATCTCCTCTTCGTTGTTATCTTCAAGACGTTGTATTGTCAACTGACATTGTATTTGCGAGTCATCTCTTGTATTTTAGCCAAGTTAAATCAATTCAAGTCTGGCTTATTAGATTTGCTCTCATTCGCTCTCGCTCTCTCTCTCTCTCCCTCTCTCTGTGATTGTGGTTATACACAACAATTAGGGTTTGCCAAAAGGGGAATACCCTGAAATACTTATTGAAGCATTGGATTTGAAGTTTGATTTGAAGATTCAAACAACAGAGTGTTGTTAATTTCTTTAAATGGCTTAATTAGGGTGTCCAATGAACCGTAAACAATTATTTACGGGATTTTACTTTGAATATCGTAATAAGAAAATAAGGTTATAATCTACTGAAAAAGATCCCCCTGAAGTTATCGCATGTACGCATGTAGAGCAACTGGTAGATGTGATTCAACAGTGATTTACAAATGAAAATCGTTCCTAAAAAGGTTATTTATTTTTAGTTAACCGTTCTAAAATCTCATTGCCGACAGACAAAGTCTGAAAATCCGTCCTTAATTTGAAATGCACTGAAGTAACTTGTCATAGGTCATCTATGGCTGAGAGCCAGCGCGTTTCTTTCTATGAGGACAACGTAGGAATAACTGAAATGTTATTAGCCCTTTGAGTCTTTTAATAACTTACAATAGAAGATCTTTTCGTATGTTAACTGCGGCCTATCCACTTCCATGGTCGATAATGTAATGAATGAGACAAACTTGTTGGTGGATTTTTTATTACAAGGTCATTAGGATTACGACCTAGTTTCTTACACCACTTATGTAGTGTGTGTGAATTTTATACATGAGTGGTGGGACCTACAGTTTAAAGTCGACTTCGAACAACAGATGTTTGAGAAACTTTTCATGACAATTTTATTTACTCACAGATTTTGCCAGAATACTGCTGAGAGGAATTCGCCGCAGAAATATTTTTCATATTTCGTTCAGTTGGAGATGTATGACCTGGGGTTTGAACCGATGCCTTACATCTATTAAGCCAACACACTACCTATTAGACTACGGCGACTATTACGGCTACAAGGCAATATGCTTCCGGTTACTACTGCGGCTCCGATGTTACTGTTGCCTTTAGTGATATTGAATGGATCTGACAGTAAATGAGGGCAAAACAAAGTATATGTTATCGATAAGATGAGACATGCGATGTATTGGATTACAGATTGCGGCCGATAATTATATTTTCGATGTAGTCATGGAATTTAT
Organism: Sarcophaga carnaria; assembly: GCA_958299815.1. NCBI lineage: Eukaryota > Metazoa > Arthropoda > Insecta > Diptera > Sarcophagidae > Sarcophaga > Sarcophaga carnaria. The sequence goes on from OY283149.1 coordinate 154,657,728, forward strand.
TTATCTTGGCTCTGCCGTTACCATCAAAAATGATGTCAGTCTGGAGATCCAGCGCAGGATCACTCTTGCCAACAGGTGCTACTATGGTCTCAATAGGCAATTGAGTAGCAGAGACCTCTCTCCTACGACAAAACTAATACTCTACAAAACGCTCATCCTCCCTGTGCTTATTTGTGGTGCAGAGGCAGGAACACTATTAAGCACTGAGGCTGCAGCCTTGAGAGTATTCGAGAGAAAAGTCTTACGTAAGATCTTCGGTACAGTGCGAGTTGGCGATGAAATAGGCAATTGAATATCAGAGACCTTCTCGTACGACAAAACTAATACTCTACAAGACGCTCATCCTACCCGTGCTTCTTTATGGCGCAGAGGCTCTGATGCAGCAGCTTTGAGAGTATTCGTAAGATCTTCGGTCTAGTATAAGTTGGCGATGATTTCCGCATCCTCAACGACATGGACGTTGTGCAGCGTATTAACATCCAGCAGCTGCGCTCATTCGGCCATGTCGTTCGAATGGAAGAGGATGATCCGGAGAGACTAGTATTTGATGCGAGGATCTGCGGAAGTCGACGAAGACGGCGACCTTGTTTGAGTTAGAAGGACCTGATCAATGAAAGCCTGGCATCGATTGATGTGACTAACTAGCGTAGACTCGTAAGAAGCAGAGGCGCCTGGAAGGATGTTTTAAGGCAGGCCGAAATCTGTTAATCGGGTTGTTAATGGTGAATTAAGTAAGTAAGTAATATGGCTCCGGCTAAAGGGGTGTCGAAAGATACCTGGTTAAGAAATGTCGAGTATTTCTTCACAAAATGCATAGAATTTTAATGTGACTCTAGATAAACGGTCACCGTAATTACGAAACTCAACAAAATTATTGAAATATGGCGTTGTCCACTGATCTTGGTCTTTATAAGGAATTATGGGAGTCTGTTTACTTTGTTGACGTACATTTAACTCCACTGAAAGCGGAAAATATCTCTGCAATTGAATGATAACGAAATCTTCCCCTTTTATTAATCAATGATCATTGATTTATCAATAAAGCCCCCCTATTTATTGTTTCAATTTTTTTGTTTATGGGAAACCCTAACAAATGTTTCTGATTTTTTGTGGCTTAAATTCTTAGCAAATTTCTCTTCTACTACCATATTTATGCATTCCAACTCAAGTATTTGTTCTTTCCTCATGTGATTCTTTATTCTCTCTCCATCTCTCTCTCTCTCTCTCTCTCTTACTTTATGGGCAATTTCCCTGTTTAAACATGACTGGCAACAAGATGCAATCCAAGGCAAAGTAAACTTGAGAGATTTAAGCCACAACAACAATGTGTGCGTGTGTGCTGAAATGATTGTCATTCATAATTGTTTTTTTTTTGTTCAACTGACATATGTATACTTAAAGTAGGTAAAATTTGAAAGGGGAAGTATGACAACCAACATAATTGATATTCACATTAAATTGAGCTTTTTAAAGTTTACCCATCCTCTTAAGTAGTGTTTTAAAGCCTAAATTATTAATTTTTAATTTTTGTAAAACAAATATTTGTTTTGTAACTCTGGGGATACCTTCCCTAAAATAAATGAATTTATGGATTTACACGTTGTAAAACGTCATTATTCATCAGATTTGTGAATGCGCTTGTCTTTTAGAATTTTAAGGATTTTTAATGGATTTTTTTCCCTTTTGGATGGGAGTTACGGAAGAAAACATTTATCGCTGAAGCATCATTTTTATTTTTGTTATTGTTGTTGTTGTTACAATTATATCTGCAAATGGATTTTTGAAATTTAATGTGTGTGTCTTTCCATCAGTGGCTTGTACACATAACAAGTGGAAAGGGAGTCGTATTTTGAAACATTTTTAAGATTCATACTCTCTTTAGATCTTCCATGACTAGGATACTCAATCTATAAAAGTCTGTATGAATCGACTGAAGTTAATATCGTTTAAAATTATTATGGACGCTTTTACAGTTGATTGTATTGCCAACATTTGGACTTACGAACCTAACCTCAAAAGATACTCCTACTTTTCTTAATAGATTCTCTTCCGCTACCGTTTGCAGTCTGTTAAACCGTTGCTTAAAAAATGTCTATGCTCGGTATTGCTGCGCAGCTGATAAGGCTTTGCAGAATGATGTTGAGCAACTCCTGAACTTTGTCAAGGTAATAATGGACCTTTCCGAACTTTTTGATACAGTGCGAGGTATCAAGGCCGTCCCTTATCACGTGAACTTTTCAACAACGTCATGGAAAGTATTGTGCGGAAGGCGGGAGAGCATCGCAATGACACTAATTTCCACAAGTGTCCAATTGTTCACGTGCGCTGACGCCATTGATGTCATTAGACGTACCAAACAAGATGTTACTGCTGCCGTTAGCGCTATTGAAAGGGAATCTATTGACCTATTAAGATGGATTTGGCAGTAAATGAGGAATTGGATCCCAGACTACGGTATTTTTTTCTTGGCTCCGCCATTAACAGCAAAGAAGATGTCAGTCTGGAAATCAAGCACAGGATCACTCTTGCCAACAAGTGCTACTATGGTCTCAATAGGTAATTGAGTAGCAGAGATCTATCTCGTACGATGAAACTTACACTCTACAAGTTGCTCATTCTCTCTGTACTTCTTTATATTGCTGAAGCATAGACGCTACTAAGCACCGATTTAGCAACCTTGAGAGTATTCGAAAGAAAAGTCCCACGTAAGATCTTCGGTCCAGTGTGAGTTCCGATCCAACGATCAGCTGTATGAGCTCCGCATTAACATCCAGCAGCTGCGATGGAGGATGTTTCGGCGAGACGGGTATTTTATACGGAGATAACTAGAAGACGGCGTTGAGGATCAACTTATCTGCGACAGGAAGCACTGCCATCGATTGGTGTGACCGTCTGGCGAAAGAAGTAGAGGCGCCTGGAACGATGCGTTAAGGCAGGCCGAAATCCATCAGTCGGGTTGTTAATGGCCAATGAAGTAGATAAGTTAAACCAGCATATCCCACTACATGTTATCCACATCTTAAGGGATATATTTACTACTACAGTGGTGGCCTTATAATTATAAACGACTGAGCAACATGTATGTTTGTTAATTTGTTTTACAGTTTTCACTGTGTACCTGGGATCAAAGGCTTTGTTTGACTTTCGTTTTTCCATCAGATTGGGACAAATTAAACTTAGATTCGTCACTCCAGTGAACTCTGTTCCAGAAACATCGTTCCTAATTATAAGGCCACCACTGTACATCACGATATGTAAGATAGAGTATGCCCGAAAATAAAGTAGAGTATGCCCACTAAATGTGGTGGAAAATCATTTCGCCATGACTGTTGTATGCTTGACAAACATTCTGTTATCAGATTGAAATTTGAATTACCATGTGTTTCTAAATCTTCAGAATATTGTGGATGTCTCATCGACTTTCTTAAGAATGCGCGGTTCCGTCAAATGTTGCTTTTGTAATCAACTTTAGTTGGATGGTCGTATTTCGACTAACACAAGTTTTACTAGCCAAAAACACAACAACATCATAATTAATTAGAGGCGTTTTTCTACTCCGTCACTATCACAATTTTATGTTTCAAATAAAAAAAAAATCCCCGTTCATTCATAAAAAATTTTTTTGTTGATAAAGTTTAAAGTGGGACATGGATATCTGAAGCCCATGATTATAAAGACAATATAAACGCACTATCCCATTGAGAATACGTACATAATTGGTCATTACAACTCTTTAGTTAGGATTACGACCTAGCTTCTTACACCACTTATGTTGTGTGAGTTAATTTTATACATGAGTGGCGGGACCTACAGTTTAAAATCGACTCCGAACGACAGATTTTTGAGAAACTTTTCATGGCAATTTGTTATTTACTCTCAGAGTTTTTGCCAGAAATCTGGAAGTTGCCGAAGAAATATTTTTTCATATTCCGTTTTGATATCTGACGCGGGATTTGAACCGTGGCCTTACGCCTAACACACTACCTACTAGACTAAGCCGACTTCTCCCATTTGAGAATACACAAGACAAAAGCAGCTTCTATCGGGTCCGCAATCTAACGCTTTTTTTTCAACTAGTGCTTAATTCGTGAATGGTAACACTTAGCTCATGTCTGATTTGACAGATAATCAGTTTTATCCTTCCGCTGAACGAATATTGTTGTGTATACGCTTGAACAACGCTGGGAAATATTGCGACATTACTTTGAAAAACTTGGTAATGTTTGCAGAATGTGTGCGAAAATTGCGTACGGATTTTGGAAGAAGAGAAGCACCATCAGCTCCGTATGCTCGTTATCTTGTGAAAAAAGCGAAAGAAACTGGCATCCTCATCGATAAACCAAAGCGTGAAAAGCCAAAAACAGTGCGTACACCCGAGAATATTGCTGCTGTGGCAGAGAGTGTGCGTGAAGCGCCATCAACAACAATTCACCGTCGTTCTCAACAATTTTGATGTTCAATTGTTGAGAACGACGGTGAGACGAATTTTGCATAAAGACCTTGGTATGACGCCATACAAAGTCCAATTGGTTCAGGAATAGAAGCCAATTGACCATTCAATGCGTTTTCGCTTCGCTAAGTGGGCCTGCGTTTGACTTACAAAAGATGCCGTTTTTGGCATTTTTGGATTTTTGGTCATTTGGCCACCTCGGAGCTGCGATTTGACACCGTTGGACTATTAATTGTGGGGTGCCGTCAAAGATAAGTGTTACGCCGACAAGCCAGAGACAATTGACGCTTTAAAGGACAATATTCGTGAAGCCATTGGTGAAATACAGCTGCACACAATCGATAATGTGCTTAAAAATTGGACCGATCGTGTAGGCTACTGCATGGCCAGCCGAGGCAGCCATTTGAATGAAATTATTTTCCATTATTAACCGGAAGGATGGATTGTACTTTCAAATAAAAAAAGAAATTTGAGAAAATATTCAGTAGTTTTTTTGTTAAAGAAAAAAAGTTATTTGGCGGACCCTTTATGAACAAGTGTCTCGTGAGGATTTTGGGTTGTGATGGGAAACTGTACGGAAACCTGCGAACAGGTTGCCTTGTAGAAATTGAATGAAACGAAATTTCTGTATCGTTTTAATGCGAGGCAAGAAGTTGGACAACAAATAAAGTTTCAGCATAACGTTGGCACCTGTCGGGAGTAGAACTAAGCAAACATATTCTGCTCCATCTCTGTATAGTAAAAATTCCAGTGTTTTCAATTAAATGTCTTGTGAATTTCAGTCCACATTATTTCACAAGATCTTGATATCGTCTGAAAGCTTTGGTCAGTAGTAAACCACCACATTCCCTTGTAATTGTAAAGAACTGATCCTTTTAAATGTAATTCTGAAGTTCAGTTCTCTTGTTTCTTCTACAAACTGTTTCCTCGAGTTCAATTATTTTTATTGTATAATAATACGAACCAGTTTATAAAGGTTCTACTGTTGTTGTCTTATTTATCGCTTAAGATGAAATCCCAGTACATACATATGTGTGTATGTAGGTAAATATAAAAGTGATGCGATTAGCAGAAAGCTTATTCATTATAAATTGAATACTGATTGGAAATGGTTGTCATAAAAAGATTTTTATTGCTGGCGTTTATTTTGAAGTTAAGCTGTGCTATACCAGTGGATAAATGGCATAATACAGGAGGGGATTTACCAGTATTTTTCATAAACACTGAAAATAAAGTAAAGTATTCTTTAAAGACAATCATTCTATTGACGGTTTAATGGTATCTTCTTCTAAATATTATTTGTTTCTCTAGTATAATTGGCATGAAGCTTGGACAGAATGCGAATCAAGAAATATGAGCCTAATAGCTGTGGATACTATGGAAAAACATAAAGCTTTAGATACAGTTTTAAGGCAAAAATTTGGTAAAATTTTGAAGCCTTTGTAGCAAAGAAATCTTATCATAAATCATTGTTTTGTTGTTCTCTTATTAGAAAAACCACCCAATTTATGGTTGGGAGCTAATGATCTTGGCGAAACCGGCAAATATATTTGGTATGCAACGGGACGACAACTTTATTTTAGCAATTGGAGTAAAGGTAACCCCGATAACTATAAAGGTTTGGAGAATTGTGCTCATATTTGGGATCAAACTGATTTTGAATGGAATGATGGCAGTTGTAAATCGAAAATCGGTTATGTATGCGAAGAGAATCGTTTTGTATTAGCGGCTCGCAGGGACTTGGCCATAAAGAAACATTTTGTTGATGAACTATTTGCATTAAACAACTACTAGAGGCTGGATTTTGATGGCATGATCGTATGGAAAAATGATTGCCAGTCATTACCAATAAAATTTAATAAATTCAGATCAACACTTTTGTTTGTGTGTTTATTTCATTCGTAATGCCATGAATTCTGGTCTTAAAATTAAGAATTGTTTGTGGTTTATACGTACATACACATGGTTCTCCAAAGTTAGATCAGAGTTTTACACAACGGTTTAGGCCCACTTATGTATGACCAGGTTTTTATTGGGTATAGTTGGCTGAAGCTGCCGTAGTCTAGTAGAGTTCAAGTCCAGTCATCTCGAATGCATGCAAATACGAAAAAATATTTCTTCGGCGACTTCCTCTCAGCAGATTTCTGCCAAAAACCCTGAGTAACTTAAAATTGCCATGAAAAGTTTCATAAAAATCTGTCGTTCGCAGTCCACCTTAAACTGTAGCTGCCACCACTCCTCGATAAAGTTAACACACACAACATGCGTGGTGTGAGAAACTTGTCCGTAATTCTGACTGCAAAATTGTAATGTCCAATTAAGTAAGGTGTCTTGAATTTTGTTTTCCACTAAAGCGCCATTAGAAGCGTTCATTTGAATGAATGCAGAACAACGATTAGCTTTTTATTGTTCAGAAGAGACATTCAACTGTCCTTTCAATCATGGCAGTCCATATTTTTTTTTATGTCGCTTAACAAACAACCCTTGTTGCTGCAGCTGTAAAAATAAAAAAAGAAAAATAATCGAAATGAAAAATTTAATAAAATGTTGTTGTAATAACAAATGACGTCGTTATTATGACGCAGCCTGATACTCATGTACTTGACGTACATACATAGTAGAAGTTTCGCACCAGCAAGCCCCCAAAAACAAATAGTGGTTGTTGAATTGCCTTCCATGTTTTCCAATTGAATCAACAGGGATACAAGCAAACAATGCAAAGAAGCAACAACAAAATACCAACAATAACAGAACATTTTACTCAATGTTAGGATTTTAAGAGCACATGGTAAGTATATATGTATGTGTGTGAATAAATGGTAATAAAAAAGGATATCAAAACAAGAGCACGCAACTGAAAGCTCAACAAACAAAAGCATTTTTTATACCATGCAAGAGAGCATTTAAAGAGAACCTACAAGGCAGTGTTGCCGTTTTCGGTTATTTCTAACCAAACCGGGTTATTTTTTTTGTTCAATGTGTAGATTTTTCTGGTTTTGTTTATCCTTTTGCGTCGTGCGTGTGTTGTTGTTTTGTGTGGTACGGTTTCTTCTTTCTGATTGAGTGTCTGAATTTGTTTGTGCGTCGTCGGGTGAGACAGACCCCAACATTAATTACTTTTTAGTGTGATTTGAATTTTTGGGAAGTGTGGTGAGTTTCCAGAGTGCTGAGTTTTTGCAAATTGTGGTAAATAAAATTGTAATTCACCAAACAGCCGTTATTTGAAATAGATACTGTATTTCCATAGAACACTGTACTGTCAGTGGTGAATTAATGCGTATGTGATTAGAATAAATTATTTTCACCTCCATTAGCGGTGCTATTGGGTTAAAACAAATCCATCATTGGGGTGCGAAACAGGGACGGATGGAGTCATGTAGTATTGCCATTCTGTTTATTTCGCATCCAATATCATGGACATTTTGCTGAATATCCTTCTGCTGGCAATAAAAATGAAATGAGGAGCCCTTTTCTCTGACTTTTTCTTTTACTAAAAATCCTATACACCTACTAAATAATAAATGATGCTTCAGTTTACCATTTATTTATTTAAAGTAAAAATAATTGATCAATAAAATGCTTTTTAATTTCCAGATTTTTACGTGTTTCAGACAAGAAACGATTTTCTTCACAAATAAAACCCATCTTTTGCATACAGTTCGCATCATTCCACTCATATTCCACACGATCAAAATAATGAACACAATGTTCCTCTTTGGTATAATGATCTGGATTACCTTTACTCCAATTAGTGAACTCAAAACGTTTACCTGTTGCATACCAAACGAAAGTGCCATCGTTACCCAAATCGTTGCCACCAATCCAGATATTGGAGCGTTGGTCTAGCATTAAAACAACATTTTATAAAACATAACCTAAATTTTAAAGCATTCTACAAAATTTACCAAATTTCGTCTTTAATATATTGACTAAGGCTTCATTTTTCTCCGGTGTATCAACAGCTGCTAAAGACTTATTTTTGGCTTCACATTCATTCCAGGCCTCAAACCAATTGTACTGTGATTGGAATAAAAATTTGTTTGAATTTTATAAGAAATTAAATTAGTTATCATGTATTATTTATTACCTTTAATTCGATTTCTATGAAAAATGGTGAAAAATCGCCTTCTTTATACCATTTATGTATTGGTATGCAAGCCATTATTTTAATGCAAATTAAAAGAATTATTAAAATTTTTAATTGTTTCATGACTTGTTGCATTAAATGTTTAATGTATACTGGATTAAAAACACAATTTCTACTTATAAAAAACACATATTTGATAAGCACCATTTTAGTTTCAATTTAAAAACTTTTTGAATTCTTTGAATATTTTTCAAGATAAATTATATTTCATAGTATAGACAGCAATTTACACCATTTCTTTTAGTATTTTATTGTAGGTTTAGCTTAGAGGACGTGTACTTGCCATTGAGACAAGTACAATTCTCGAAGGTCAAATTAACCCAAAAGTAATACGTCCATCCTAAATCAGAGAGAGAGAGGGGATAATAAGGGTGATAGGGAAAAGGAGAGGAGATAGGAAAAGGAGATTTTATGGTAAATTTTTAATATGTTTATTGCATTGTACTGAAAATATTTTTCGGTTAAATGTAAAATAAAATAACCTACTATTACCAGAAAATGTCCATTCACTTTGTCTATTGATGAAGCTTCATCGATGAACTAATCGAGACCATTGTAGCATCTCCTGATTTTAAATTCTAAGAATATTGGATCGTGCGTCGCAGCTGAACTTTTTAAGGGATATAGATAGACAGGGTTTGAAGAATGGTCATCATCGAGTTTTCTGTGGAGATTCATACAGTAGTATCATCTCCAATGAAAGAGTCTTTAATACAGTCTTTTCTATAGATTGAAAAGCTTTTTAAATCGGAGAAATATGTATATCCCGTGGATCTTTTCAGTACTGATCTTTTCGTACGATCTTTTAATAATAAATAGTGCTCTAAGGCCTGGAAAAGACTCCACTTCGAAATAATACTACAGTAGTTCCAGAGTGGTTACAAAAAGTCCAAAAGTGGAGGCGCAGATTTAGTGGGTGAGGGCTCCACACACGCGGAATAGTGACAACTACCTCTATGGTGCGGTTAGGTACATTTACTCCTTCTCAGTGGAAAAAAGGCCTAGATATCGAAGAAAACAGTAGGTATAGCCATCATTGTTCTTTTGAACTTCCATTTAAGCAAGTTTTTTCTTTAACAAAATTAAACAAATTTAGATAAATTTGGTACTAATGTCTAATATTAAACTTCTAAAACTTGAAAATATTTAATTCCACTGAGAGAGAGAGAGATAGTTTTAAAAAATGTGTATTCAAAATCCATTATTTCCTAAAAGGCAATAATAATAAAAAACAAAATAATTTCTCAAAAAAAATACACAATGGCAACACTGTAAACAAATGAACTTTCATAAGAGAACCGATGTTAAAGAGAACAAGAGCAAATGAACTTATTTTCAAAGCTTTTATAGAGTAAACAAACAAACAAGCCGACAGTTTTTTATTCGAATATTTTTAACGATTAAAGCCCGCCAAAGTTTGTTGCTGTGGTAAATTGCAAACAAATTCAGTTGCTTTTCAAACGTCAACGTTAAAAGACGTGAATATTAATGTGGATATTAGTGCGGTTATTTGTAGAGAAAAAACGTAAAAGTTAATAAAAAAAAACCTTAGAAATTATTAAACAAAAGTGTAATTAAAATAAATACAACAAAGTGGTTTGTTTATACAAAGAAATACAAGAAAAACAACAGCAAATACGAGGAGTTTTCAATTACAACAAGTGATGTTTTTTTAATGTGAAGGTAAACCAGTTTTTCAGTAAAAAAAAAACCAAATTTTGCGCGAAAGAAAACAAGTAACTTATGCGGGAGTTTTTTTTTATTAAAATTTTGTAAGCAAAAAATATTGTTTTGGGTTGCTTTTTCAAGGCCATTTTATTTATTTTTAAGGTTTTGTTTTTGGTAAATAATAATAAAAATAACCTTTATTGTGGCAATTAAGCGAGTGTATATGTTTGTATGGAAAGGTTTTATTAAGATCATATGCTCAATTCTCCAAAAAGGAAATCAAAAAATTAAATAAATGCTCCATACACTATGCCATTAACAACGGGAGATTGTCTTACTCAATGTGTGCAAACTTTAAAGTGATGATGTCATAAATGCTTTTAAAAACAAAACAATTGCAAAACATCATCAACAACAACAACAATAAAGCTTAACAACACGTAATTATCGAAATAAAAAGTGATCGTCAGTAATGTTCTACAGAAAAACAAAACAAACGTAAAGTATAAAATGAAAAAAAAAAAACAAACAACAACAAAATCAAACACATGTACTTCAAGTCTACAGTAAACAGGCAGAGTCCATTCCATTCCATTGTTGTTATTGCAAAGTTCTAAATTAAAGTTAATGAGTAAGAGCAACAGTAAGTGTATGAGTATGTGCATGTGTGAGTGAATTTCTTTTTTAGATAGTTTGACTGATGGCTGTAGTTTTCAAACATTTCATTCCCTTCCATCCATCCATCTTGTATTTCACATAAACAACAACAGTTTTGTTTTTGTTTTTGTTTTTCGTGTACGAACTGCGAAGATAAAATTAAAATCTTGTTTTTTTAGTTTTTTATTCCCGCATTTGAAAGGAATATTTGTTTTTCGTGAAATATTATCACTTCGTTTATTTTCATTCTTTTTTATGCTAGTTTGTGCGTTAAACAAACAAATTTTAGAGGAGTTTTGAGAAATAAAAATTTTGATTTTTCTGTGTATTTTTGAAAGAATTATTCGGTTAAAGTTAGGTTAGGTTATGTCAGGACTACAATCTAGCTTCTTACAACCCAAATGCTGCGTGTTTGTTACTTTTAAAGTTGATTTCATACGACAAATTTTTGAGAAAATTTTCATGGTAATTTTATTTTACACTCAGAGATTTTTCCAAAAGACAGCTGTAAGGAAGAGGCTGAACAAATATTTTTTTATATTTCGTAGGTCGTTAGCTAGGGATTGACCCCCGTACGCGCATCTAACAAGCCAACACACAACATACTAGACTGCAGACACTTCTCTTAAGTGATCATTCTATCTTATTACGCCCGTAATGTACGATCAACATGGAAACAGTCAATTCTTCTGAGGGAACTGATGTAGTTATTCAAGGTTACATTTGTAATATCTTCGATATTCTGAACAGAGTGATGTTCCATGCATTCCTGTCAAAATTCTTTTCGAGTTGAACAGTTACACTAAAAATGCTGCATAATTTTCTCTTCTAATTGAAGGCACTTTACGTAATTTCGATGTGCTTAGAAACACGCCCGATAATATTACCGATGTTAAATTTCTCTTTCCTTTAAAGGAACATACATAGGTAGAGCTGTTTCAGTTTCATTCACCTCTAAATGTTTCCAGCTAATGAGGTGAAAGATCTACTCAAGCAGTTTGTTAGATAATGGCATGTCCATCTGTCCATGTATAGAAATAACGTCCTGGGTGTAGTGTTAAGGAACTTTTGCTGATTGAGTCCCATTCTTTTTGAAGATACGGTGATTGATCCCCTTTGATTTTTATTGTTGATAATATCTTCTCTGTGGCAGTGATCGAGGGCTTCCTTGATTGTTTTTTTTTTCTCTCAAATTTAATAACCATGTCGAGAGGTATTCCGCATTGCCTGGTTTTTGTATCCACATGCCTCTTTTAAAATTTTAAGATATGTAAAGTCATGAAACTTTAAAATATCTTGTAAAAGGCATCAGTTTCGTCTTGGATAAATTTACATCCAATTTGGAGGCCCAACACTTATTCGAGTTTTCATCGCATTCAGTTCTTATAAGGACCATAATGTAGTTTGTGTAGCTCAGCACACCCTTACACCCTTATTATTAAATGTCTGTGGTTGCTAAAAGTTTCGAAATAAGAAGTCGAGCACAGTGAGATACCGAGGCCTGGACAGTCACCTCTAAATGAAGAGATTACAGTAAATTTATTTGTACATTTGCACATCTTGTAAAGGGCGAGGGCCATACCCACGACGTTTCTATTGGCATTTTCCAAGAAACAAAAAAATCCCCCCAAACAATAAATACATATGTGTGTAAAGATAAATTCAAATTTAAAAACCAAAGACGCCAACCCACTGTTTTAGCAGCGCCACTTCTTGTCTCTAACAGGGCCAACTTTGCTGTTAACAGAGCACTGTTAACTACTTAACAGCGGCAATAGTAGATTAGTCTTGTACTTTGCAATTATTGCAGGCTATTGATATAAAATTTCTCATTCTCATTATGGTCATTATTTTTAGTGAACAAAAGTGTTGAATTGTAAAGGATGGTTGGTGGGGATGGAATACGGAATTATTCCAGCTATCCCACTACCACGGTTCGAAAGAGGACCCTCTGGACCACCATTTGCATACAGTCTCTATAGTGTACTATTCTTATATGCTCCAAAATGGCCACTGATCTTCTAGAGAATTTTCAATCAAAAAATTTATCTTTTCAACAAATCACAAAAAAATGCTGATTCTATTAAGAGGCCTTAGACCTTCCTTTGAGTATGATCTGGTACTCATAGACCTAGTATTTGTCTGAAAATTAGCTTCTAAACAAGTGGGCTTGTTCAGATGGATGCTGCTAAACAGCTAACATTGCTCTGTTAAGGGCAAATTTTACTCTGTTAACGCCAAATGTGGCGCTGCTAAAATTTATGGATTGCGTCTTGGATTTTCAAATTCGACTTTATCATCAAGTACATACATACAATAACTGTGGGGGATTGCTGGCAGACACTTTGCTGCAATTAAAATTTTTCTTTTATATTTTTTTTTAGCTTTACATTAAGCCTCAGTTTGATTGGCAGCAATTTTTCAAACAAAGTAGATTTAGTGCCAGTAATCACAGAAGAATTTATTGTTCAAAAATATTGTCACTTCATTCCACTTTTTTAAGCAAAAGATTTAATTTCCATGCGGTTACACTTAAACTTTTAAAAACTTATTCGTTTTCATTGTGATCTTTATACTGTCTCACACGATTACAATTAGAAATGAAACCTCAGACTGCGGATCGATTAGTCATAAAATTTTTATTTTATTTGTATTTATTTTTTCATATTCTAAGTCTTTGCTTTTGTTTTGTTACTATTTTTAAAAATTATTTCTAATTCTTGTTGTTTTTTTTTATTACTACTATGATTATTATTGTTGTTGTTATTTTTGTTGTTATTATTACACCGTGTTATCAATTTACCACAATAACAACAACTGTATATAAATTTCTATACCAGTATTATTGTAATTCTTAATTTTATTATTCACCCGCAATGTTGGTTTTTAATGGCAATTCTTTAGAATTTCAATATAGAAAGGGAAGTATGCCTTAGTAGGGGGTGTTTAGAGGGGAATCGTTGAGAGAGAGAGGGGGATCTTAGCTATCCTGGTATAGAGATAAATAGATCAGAAACGTTGTAACTATTCCAAGAATGTTATCATCACATACGAGGCTTGTTGAAATGAAAAACAATAATCGGTAATCGATAATCGATATCTAATAAGCCCTAGTCGAGAAGATAATGTGTTGGCTTATTAGACGTAAGGCCGTGGTTCAAACTGGAAGGCAGACATTTCTAACAAAACGAAATAAAAAAATTATTTCTTCTGTGTTATTTTCTCTGGAGTCTTGTGGCAAAAACTCTGAGAATAAATAGAAAATGCCATAAAAATCTGTCGCTCGGAGTCGATAATATGATCAGCAAAGCCATTGAGGTGTTCAAACTCTGGTTGGAGTCCATCTACATAAAAATGTTGAGATAATTCTCTTAATGGTACAGGGGCCAGCTTATCCCAAATATTAAAAAATCGAAAATAACGAGAAGTAAATTACAAGCTAGTATAACTTCTGACAGGTAATAGTGGTTTTAAGAGTTGATTACACCCATTTTGGGCATAATGGCTTAGAAAACGATCACCAAGGAAGACCTAACTGCAAAACATGTTCGAAGAGCAAAGCTTAAATAAAGTCAATCCATATTGATTGGCTCTGAAACACACTTTTGAGACACTATAAACCAAATTACAAACTGTGAACTGTTTTTAGTTCACGATTACAAGTAAAATGTAAGCAAGTAGTTTAGTCTTAAGGTGCAGCCATATTTTAAAAGATAATAAAGTCAACCCATACATATCGCAATTGTATGTTTATGACATTTTCTAAGAACCTCTTTCATGATTTCTGTAATTTTTTTTCTTCAGTACTTTTTGAAACACGCCTCGTCATAAAGATTTCAAAAAATAAATATTTTTGTTTCAATATGATACGAGGGTAGTGACAAAATTAGCCAATCTATTGTAGAGATGAAGTAGCCGGCTCATTAGACGTAAGGCCGTGGTTCAAACTCCAGTCCTGATATTTCGAACAAAACGAAATATGAAGAAAGAAAGGAAAATATCGTGAAAAATGTTTCAAAAATTTGTGTTCGGAGTCGACTTTAAACTGTAGCTACTACCACTCATGGATAAAGTTAGCACTTACAACATAAGTGGCGGGAAAAGCTAGGTCATAATCTTGACTAAAGGATTTTAATGATCAATTAAGTAAGTAAGTAAGTTTCATAGATGGCGGCAGAGGTAAAGAAATAGTGAACACAGTGAACTGAGGGGAACCAATCAGCAATATACGTGCTTGGAATCTAGTAGGTCCTCATATATTTCATGAGTGTTATCCATAGACAGAGAGTTATCCACACTGGCACCGAGCAACATTCTGAAGTTTACCAGGGCAACAGGGTTGAATGAGATATTATAGAGAAAGCCTATACAAGTTGAGATCAGTACAATAGATTGACTAAACAGTAATATAAATAATATTTCGAGGCTATTGAATATCACTGGGAACATAATAATTGGTCATTACAATCCTTCAGTCAGGATTATGGACCTAGTTTCTCCCATCACTTATGTTGTGTGTGTTAATTTTTATACATGAGTGCTGGACTACCGTTTAAAGTCGACTCCGAACGACAGATTTTTGAGAAAATTTTATTTACTCTCAGCTTTTTTTGCTAGAAATCTGCTGAGAGGAAGTCGCCGAAGAAATAATTTTTGTATTTTGTCTTGATGTCTGGCCTGGGGCTCGAACCCTGGCTTTACGTCTAATAAGCCAACACACTACCTACTAGACTTCACTGGGAACGAATTAAAATACGATTGTGTTTAGAAATAAAGACATCTCGACTAATTTTGGAACTGCTCTCGTAGCTAGTTGTCAGCCCTTTTAAATGATTTTCAAACTTTTTTTTATCGCAATTTGATTTCACACACTTTTTTTTTACGGAATATCAACATGGTTTTTATCAGCAGTTGATATTGAATGGTGAGGCTAAAAAAACATACAAGAAAATGTTACAAATCAATAAAAAAAAAATGTGAATACAAGATAAGATAAAATATCTACTCTATCAAGACAAAAAACTTTTTCGAAAATCGATACATTCGATATTCTATAGACGCTGAAAGGTATTCACAATCTTTTCTAAAGTACTGGCCAATATAACACAAAAATTATTAAAAAAAAAAGTTGTAAACATTTTTGTTTTAATTATTAAAATATGTAGAAAGAAATGAAAGAATAAATTTTAGATACTTAAAGATTTTCATTTTAGTTCTTCTAATATTTTCTGTTTATTTTATTTAATTTTTTAATTTGCAAAAAACACGATTAATTAAGTCTTTTAAAGTAAATAAATTATTTTATTTTTATATATACAGATACGTATGTATGTTTATATGGTATATGTATGTATACATTTCATTTGGTTTCATTTTATATCTGGTTTTACTCACAAGTCCATGAATGTTATTTTTTTTTGTTGCGTTTTTTTAATGAAATCATCACTCCGAGTTTATTCATGGCTTTCATTTTACTATCGAAATAAAAAAATAATAAAACTGGTCTAAAATACTGGTACAAATTAAAACTTTTAATGATAAAAACTGGACTAATTGTTTAGAATAATTATTATTTTAATCGTTGCTTTTCAAATAAACTTTAAAATAAAATCTTGCAGAAAATTGCATTTCAATTTTGCTACACTTTGTACAGTAAAAAGTAAAAAAATGTGTGTGAAGATAAATTCAAATTTGAAAATCCAAGACGCAATCCATTAATTTTAGCAATGGCACATTTGGCGTTAGCAAAGCAGAATTTGCTCTTAACAGAACTAAATTTTCCCATAACAGAGCACTGTTAGCTATTTAACAGTATCCATCTGAACAAGCCCAATTGTTTAGAAGCTAATTTTAGGGCAAATACTATAATACTCGGTCCATGAGTACCACAGCATACCAAAGGAAGGTTTCAAGGCCTCTTAATATAATCAGCAAAAAAGTCCAATATAAAGTTATATGCTATTGAGAATATTGGCTTTGAAAATATAAATTTTTTGCTTGAAAATTCTCTAGAAGATCAGTAACCATTTTGGAACATATAACAAATATGTAGTACACCATACAGAGTATATGCAAATGGTAGTCCAGAGGGTCCTCTTTTGAACCGTGGTAGTGGGATAGCTGGAATAATTCCGCCCTCCATCCCCAACAACCATCATATACATTTCAACACTTTTGTTCACTAATAATAATGATCATAATGAGAATTATACTTTATATCAATAGTCTGCAATAATTGCAAAGTACAAGACTAATCTACTATTGCCACTGTTAAACAGTTAACCGAGCTTTGTTAATAGCAAAACTTACTCTGTTAGAGACAAGAAGTGGCGCTGCTAAAAGTGTGGGTTTACGTCTTTGGTTTTTAAATTCGAATTTATCTTCACACACATAAAAATAAAAGTGAACTTTAAAACTTTTTGAATAATAAAAATACAATACATTTCGTATTCAATTAATGCATATTTATATTTATAAATTAATAATGAATTGTCGACATGGCCGGCATTCCCATTAAATACATTTAAACAAACATCTCTTCTCTCTGGAATATTTTCCTTTAGACCTTGAAAAATGTTTTCATAGATTTTCTTAGATTTTCTAATATTTTTTTCTTATTTTTCTCCCCTCCACCACCTAATAAATTAATGATTTTCTTTTTGAATACAACATTTAAATGCAATTTGTTTAACAAAATTCTTTATAAACAATGTTTTTCTTTCTTTATATTCTCTGCCATTAAAAATTCATTAATAATTTTGGCGAAAAATTTTTTGTTTATAAAAATCCCGAAAAAAGCATTCCTTTGTTGCTGAGAATATAAATTAAATTGTGTGTTTTGGAAAATTTGTTATAAATGTTTCGGAAATTGTTTAAATAAAATACAAATATGTAGCAAATATAAGACAATTAAATTAAAAAAAATGTATTGAATATGGACATAATCTTGAAACTGTGACTCATTTGTAACAACTTACTTTGGGATGACACATGAAATTGCATTTAGAAACTTTTGGCAATACTACTTAATTTTAGAAGTGCTACTACTACTGCTGCTACTACTACTAGACTGCTACTATTACTACTACACTACTACTATTATAAATACTACTACTATTACAAATACTACTACTACTAATAGAAATACTAATACTAGACTACTACTAGTACTACTAGACTACTATTACTAGACTACTACTAGTACTACTAGACTACTACTACTAGACTACTACTAGTACTACTGGACTAGTACTACTACTAGACTACTACTAGTACTACTAGACTACTACTACTACTGAACTACTACTAGTACTACTAGACTACTACTAAACTACTACTAGTACTACTAGACTACTACTACTACTGGACTACTACTAGTACTACTAGACTACTACTAAACTACTACTAGTACTACTAGACTACTACTACTACTAGATTACTACTAGGACTACTAGACTACTACTACTACTAATAGACTACTATTATTATTACAAATACTACTACTATTATTACAAATACTACTACTACTACTAATACTACTACTGCTACTACTACTATTACTACTACTGCTAATACTACTAAATTACTACTACTAATACTACTACTACTAATACTACTACTACTACTAATACTACTACTACTACTGCTAATACTACTAGATTACTACTACTAATACTAATACTACTACTGCTACTACTACTACTGCTACTACTACCCATCACCATCTGCTTCTTTTTTGAGATCCATCAGCAATTTTGGTCAATCTAAGCTCTGTTTGTATGACCAATTGAACTTTTTGGAATATAACATTTAATGTCCAGCTTCAAAACTAGAAAACAAGAAATCAATCTAGTTTGATACTCTTTTCTCCGTGTTACGCTGTAGTCTCGATAAACTGTTTAAACTTGAAGATGTCGTAGTCTAGTATGCAGTGTCTTCGATTATTAGACGTGAGGCCTCGGTTCAAACCTTTTTTCTTCCTCTCAGCAAATTTCTGACAAAAACTCTGAGAGTAAATAAAAATTGCAATGAAAAGTTTCTCAAAAAATCCGTTATTTGGAGTCGAATTTAAACTGTAGTTTCTGATTGGAATTCAGGGAAATATTATCAGAACTAATCAGATTATAATGATATATTCTCTTAGAGGGCGACGGTTTTAGGCAAGAAAAGATGGCAACCCTATGGTTCTAGAAACTACTACTTGACAATCATCTATCACCTACTTAGCTAGAAAAACTTGATAATTAAACTAAAAAGAAAACAAAGAATTAGTAAGAACATCTCGAAGCAGCTTTCTGACAGCCCTAATTGTAATTTAGAAAACGATGATAAAAATTTCTTCGACTTTTGCAGGCACTTTATCCCCTACATTGCTTCAGCACATACATAATATAATGGCTGTTAAAGTAAATTTTAAAAAATAAAACTACATACGCTGGCTGCATCTCATGTATTTTGTATGGCCAATGAATTGTTTTTATGATTCTAGCAAACAACGGGTTCCTTTCATTTAGGAAGTAACACCACCATTCTCTTTATCATTTTCCAATTAACACCAACATGATACAATCGTAATGGATATGGTAGTGGTTGGTGTTGGTGTTGCCAAAGTTAGAAACTTTCTACTTTCATTCAATTTAATATTCGCAGATAAAAAAATTAAAACACAGTCTATGACAGCAAAATTAAGCTTAATAAGGGACTCCCATTAACACTCTCTCTCTCTAGCATTGTTTCTAAATAACAAATGCAAGTGCACTTACAAACAAAAAAAAAAAAGAAATTCAACAAGAAAATACATCGAAAACGAATTAAAAATAGACAATAATTTGGGGTCATTATATTCTTCGTACAATTACAAAACGTCAGTCAATACCCCAAACACCCCTTCTCTTTTTCTTACAGTTTTTTCTGTTCAATTTTGCAGAAATATTTGCCGATAGAGGAACAACGAACGCCTGCATTATCTATCGATAGCTGCACTGATGGACTTTACTAATTAAGCGAACAAAATTAATTGATTGAAGCGTTCAAATATATTTTTTTTTATTGAATTATCGTTTATTATAATTGAATCAATTGCATGCGTATGTATGGTAGAGGGTAAGAGTGTGAAAACAATTCGAAAGTATTAGAAGTGGAAGTAAGAGGAATGAGTACTTTTTGAGGGCGATGTGGTAGTTGGTCCTAGTCCCCCATTCTGCCACTTCTACTACCTCATCAATGGATAGGTCAGGGAGGAAGAGCAGAGGCGTTGGGGGAATGGATCGGGTTGTTATGTTTCTAGGTGACTGTTATAGACGGTGTAAGAACAGGTTGGCTGCTGGGCTTGCATAAGGCCAGCTTAGTGTCAGGTATTGGGTTTATTACGGAGCACTACGAGTTTATATCGCTGTTGGGATCTGGAATAGATCCCAGCCGGACTATTGCAGGGTATATTGCGATGAGGAGGAGTTGGAGACCATCGAACATCTCCTCTGCAACTTTCCAACCCTTAGTAGGTTGAGTTTGAAGACCCTTGGCAAGGGCTTCTTTGAGGGTTTCAATTCTGTGTCAAGATCCGACATAAAGGCTGCATAGATTCATTATTAGTTTGAGCTGCTTGAGAAGTGCTAGGGCTTCAAAAGTGTAGTCGCGCTCTTTTGTGTTTTTCGTTAGTCTGTGTAATTCCTCGCTTTCTCATTCTCCCTTTCCTACTTCCTCTCCTTTTTCCCTATCTCCCCTATTATCCTCTCCCCTTTAGGACGTTGTACAATGGGTCAACTGGGCCTCCGGGTACTGTATTTGGCTCAATTGGCAAGTACACGTCCTCTAACCTAAACCTATAGAGGAAGGGGTGACTAAAAACGAAATGATCACAGAATAGATTAAGAGTTGAGACTTAATCAAGTTGAGATTATAGTAACAGTCCCGCTCTTCACAGTGATGACATTATATCAACAAGTTCTCTTCCAGATAATTCTGGACAACCGTCAAAGACACTGAAACTGGAAAGTTAACTCGATCAACTTTAACACTTTAACGCCGGCGCTTTAATTCATACTTGTCGTCTACTGGTGGATGTGCTTAATGCTTTTCGCTCTATCGTGAGGTGACTCTCAGGTATTTTTTCGGCAGTCGAAGTGTTAGAGATCTAAATATTTGGTATTACGTATCGTCAATACAATGATCAATTGCGTACCACCGGTGGTATACAGCCACTCGATGAGACAGTCTAGTGCGGGCCACCGGTGATACACGCCTCCCGATAAAGCAGTCTAGTGTGGGGCACAGGTGGTACGCGCCAGCGTGAATGTGTTAAGATGGGCTCTCAGATATGGTATTCTAATTGATTAAGATTTACACAACTGTATTCTTTCCGACAATCAAATGACCGGCGTCTTGATATCTTGCGGATTTTTAACGCCCCTAGGCTGGGTATGTCGTTGGACAGAAAGGGTATGAGAAACTAGGGAAACAAAGCAACACCAACGGTATTCTTGCTCAGTCCAAATGCTTTCCAATCCGCATTCCGGATATCAATATCTGGTTAAAGATCGGGTAGAAGACAATTAGCCCACTCCGAGGATACTAATCTCATTTAAAATTAATTGAACGGTGCTTATGGAATTTATGACAATCGGTCGAAACAACAGATTTTAACTCAAATGGTCATATTAAAGATTCGCAGACTCCCCTTAGAGAAAGAAGTCCCACTTAGGCCAACATTTAGGCCCATTGTGATACTAAAGTAATTCTACCTTGGGATCAAACAAGTCGCCGTAGTCTAGTAGTGTGTTGGCTTAATAGACGTAAAGCCAGGGTTCGAGTCCCAGGCCAGACTTCCTTTCAGCAGATTTCTGGCAAAAACTCTGAAAGTAAATATTGTCATGAAAAGTTTCTCAAAAATATGTCGTTCGGAGTCGACTTTAAACTGTAGCTCCCGCCACTCATGTATAAAATTTAACACACACAACATAAGTGGTGTGAGAAACTAGGTCGTAATCCTGACAGGGGTTGTAAAGACCAATTATGCATGTATGTATGTATGTATGATCAAACATTCGCTAGAGGAAACTATCCCGAGTTTAAAATAAATCTTGCTATTGCAGTAAACTTTATATTGGAGAGCTCGGTCAAAGATGTCAGATAGTAAGAAGACAAAAACCTCCATCTCTTTGCGAAAAAAGCAAGGCACATGAGTTGAAAAACGGCCTTTTCTCCCCTCAGCAGAAGTCATTTATCGGAATGCCAAGTTTTTCGGCATGCCTGCCAAAAGAACAGTCGTCCATTAGACTTGCTATTGGGCAATGGAAGGCCCAACGACTTAAGAACAGAGGTAAGTCGGTCCTGTTCTTGTCCATACGTGTACAGCAGAGTGTAGCAAAATTGTTCGTACCTTTCTGCCGTTAACGAGTGGACAATATCCATTTTAACTTAGGCAATCGGAATACCTATGCCCTGTAGCATATAGGAGATTGCGAGCTCCAGACCAGCCCTGGCCAGCTCATCAGCAATGCAATTTTCAATGATCTCCCTTGTGTCCCGGAAGTTACCTTTGAATAATTCGTAATTTCTCTGAAAAATCCGCGGCATTCATGGATAAGGATGGACATTGAAACTAAGTTCATTAATATGAAATAACGGACTTTATTTTAATTACATCGCCTTAAAATTTCTTTATGAGTTTACAGGTCGTTGAGCTGTCAGATACCCTCGATGTAGTGGCAACATAAAGACCGATAAATCACAACATTTCATCACTTGCTATGCGAAGCATAGCTTGAGCTTCTATCGTGAATATCAGACTATTTAGGTTATATAGTATCTCCTGCCTAAAGTTAAACTATAGTCAAATACCTCGAACATTATTTATGGACTCAAATGGAAGTAAATCATGATAGAAAATTACTGTTCCTATGCCCACCTTGTTGTATTTTCGTAAAAGTATTGTATTACTTTTTCAATTTTAATCGTTTGCATAGTTTTATTCGTTATTCATCAATATTACAACACCATTAATATGAGCAATACAGCAACATCGCATCACTGACAGCCAGCCAGCCCATCTTAGTGTTGGTTGGTTGGCTGAGTGACTGGTGAAAGGTTTTATTTTCGGAAATTATAATTATTTTCCTCTTAAATAACGACAACAACAACAACAAAGACTAGGCGAATAACAACAACAATTTCAAGTGCATAAGAAAAACTAAAATGGTTTTTTCTGTTTTACCGCCGAATTGTTTAGAAAATTGTGTGAAGCGAATAACCTATTTAGACGCTTTAAATAGTAAATAAAATAGAGGCTGATTATATTATGTATGTATAGTTATAGTGAACATAAAATGAAAATAAATTAAATGGATTTTAATTTAGATTTTAACATTTTAAGCAACCCGGCTTTATTTAGTCAGTTATGGACTATGCTGAGGTGAAGTGCTATATCTATTGGTCAGTGAGGTCGCCTTTTCAGACTTACTAATGCCATAATCTCTTGTTGACGTAGTCTAGTAGGTAGTGTGTTGATTTATTAGACAAGAGCCCGGGTTCAACCCCGAGTTTAAATCCCAGACATCTCGAACATAGCGAAATATGAAAAAATTTCTCTTTTGGCGACTTCCTAGCAGTCTTCTGACAAAAACTCTGGGAGTAAATAAAATTGCCATGAAAAGTTTCTCAAGTCTATCGTTCGGAGTCAGCATTAAACTGTAGGACCAGCATTAGATAAATGGTCTTAGACTGCTAGCTCGTGATCCTAACTAAAGTATTGTAATGACCAATTAAGTAAGCAAGTATGTACTCTCTTGTAAGTTGTTGCTGATCTGGTTGTCTTTCCAGATGTTGTCTTTAATGGATCGCTAGTAACGTGGTTAGTTTTTAAAACTTCTGAGAATATGTTGTCAGTGCTGGGAGCTTTATGGCTCTTGATTGTCTTTATTGTACTCTCAATTTTAGGTATATATTGTTACGAAAATGAAAAATTAGATATTGGTGTTTTGCTTTTACATCACTTAGCAATAAAATTATAAACAAGAGCTACAAAAACAAAACAATACAGTAAACAAACCTGTTTACAAATTATCGTACTACTTAATATAACAACAAACACCAGCATAAAAAAATGGTAAACAAGTAAACAAAAATCTACAAACAACACTACAAGAACAAATATGTAAACGAAATACACAAACAACAATAATGAATGTAAACAAAGATGTTTAGATTTATAGAAATTTCAAGAAGGCGAAGTCATGAACATTCGCCTTCAAGAACATTCAACAGACTGTTTACTCTGCCATATAAAAGGCAAGGCAAGGCAAGGCAAGGCAAAGCAGGCGAGTGAGTGAGTGAAGTGTGAAGACGTTGTGCGTTTGAAGAGAGTAATCGTGGTTAAAAGATCTCGGTTACAAAGGTCTGTCGAATAATTATTCTGTGATTGTTATTGAAGTCGCCGTAGTCTAGTAGGTAGTGTGTTGGCTTATTAGACGTAAAGCCAGGGTTCGAGCCTCAGGCCAGACATCAAGACAAAATACAAAAAGTATTTCTTCAGCGACTTCCTCTCTCTCCTCTGAGAGTAAATAAAAAATTGCCATGAAAAGTTTCTCAAAAATCTGTCGTTCGGAGTCGACTTTAGGTCCCACCACTCATGTATAAAATTTAACACACACAACATAAGTGGTGTGAGAAACTAGATCGTAATCCTGACTGAAGGGTTGTAATGACCAATTATGTACGTATGTATGTGATTATTATTGTTTATGCAAAAGGTATAAACCGTGGAATAACAAAGTAGAGCAATTGTTGTTGTTTACATCACGTTGTAAACAGTTACACACAGCATTGTGCGAATAATAAAGAATTTTAATTAAAACTAAACACAAATTTATTTCAATTTTATTTGCAATCTACGAGCTCATATTTTAAACGTTTTTAAAGGCGAAAAACGTAACAATATAGACAGGGTATAACAGACAGTATGTCAAGCCATTAGCGTGTTATAATCAGGAGTCTAACGATAGCATTTGAATAGTTTCGAACTTGATCCACTCTTCCATTTAACGTCTTAAATAACATTTAATCGTCTTTATTTTTTTACCAGGCAACAGATTAAAATTCTTTGTATGTTTTTGGTTTAAAATAAACGATTACTTTTTATTCGCCGGTATTTAATTATCTACAGCATCAGGGATGATTCATCATCGTTTGGGTTTAATTTTTTTTCACTTTTTTCCCGTTTCTTTTTTCGCCTATAAATATGTGTCGTAAGGTGATGAAAATGCTGATGATGATTCTATTTCAAAAAGATACAAAAAATAGCAACAAATAAATGGGAGAAAAACAAAAACGAAACGGGGGGAAAAAATGCTGAATAAAGAAGAAAATTGTTGCAGCAGCAGGCAAGCAAGCAGCCAACCAGTCAGCCAGACAAGCTGTTGTAAGCTAAAACAAAAACAAAAACCCCCAGCCACTGCCAAGCAATAGTGACAGTGGCATTTGCAATGTGTTTTGTTTTAATTTTTTTTTTGAGTGGAAATTTCATGGGGAAAAAAACAACAAAACGAAACGGAAAAGTGACGAAATTTTTGAAGAAGTATTTTTGTGAATGGCCTCTTATAACGCAATAATACAACACAATATTTTTTGTTTTTTTTTTTAATGAGGGTGTTTTGTTTTTGTTTTTTTTTGATTTTTTTATAAGCTTCATTGACCACATTTTGATTTCCGTTTTCTAAGAATTTGAATTTGAATTTGATTTTTTTTTATTCCACATGAACTATTTTTTTCCTGCGATAAATAAATGTATTGAGGAAGGTTGTTTAAAAATTCATTTTTCACTCAAACAGAAAACATGTGTCGTTTTGTTTTCTGTATTTTTATTATTATTATTACAACACAGATACATACATATTTGTTTATAATTTTTTATTATTTCTTTTCTCCTTTTTTTTTTGTTTTTTGCTTTTTTGTAAAAATAATTTAAAAAAATTTATTTTATCTCCGTTAGTGGGCTGTCTGTTAATGTTGTTAAATTTTTCTGTTTTACATGCAAACGCTTGGCCGCTGGCAATAAATCATTAGAGGTCACCCAACAATGTTCGCTAATGTTTATACAACCCTCGTTCGTTACACTGTGTGTGTGTGTGTTTTTTTTTTGGATAACATTTTTGTTTATTACAAAATAGTTTATAAATCATTTGCTGGATTATTAAATAAACATTTTAAACGATAATTAAAACACACAGAATTCCATTTCATTGATTACTTAAAC
Organism: Sarcophaga carnaria; assembly: GCA_958299815.1. Taxonomy (NCBI): domain Eukaryota; kingdom Metazoa; phylum Arthropoda; class Insecta; order Diptera; family Sarcophagidae; genus Sarcophaga; species Sarcophaga carnaria. Next base: position 154,683,897 of record OY283149.1, read on the forward strand.
GATTTCAATAATTTGTTGTATGAAATTAATAAAATTTGTACAAATTTTGTAACTTTTTTAAAATCTTATACTTCAACCTCAAGGTTAAATTATGCATCTTAGCCTCTCGTAAAGTAATATCTGTTATTGGAGCTCCGAAGAGTAGTCTGTGCGGACCATTTTTAAGTACCAAGATCTAATGGAGTCAAGGACTACTATCAATAAATTGGGTGTGCAGATATATTCGAATTTAAAAACCAAAGATGCAAACCCACACTTTTAGCAGCGCCACTTCTTGCCTCTAACAGGGTAAACTTTGCTATTAACAGAGCACTGTTAACTGTTTAACAGTGACAATAGTGAATTATTCTACTACTTTGCAATTATTGCAGACTATTGACATACAATTTAATTCTCATTATGATCATTATTATTTGATATTTTGGTGGGAGATGGAGGGGGCCAATTTTCTCAAATCTCAAAATTACTCCATCTATCCCACTGCCACGGTTCGAAAGAGGACCCTCTGGACTACCATTTGAATGTAGTCGGTATGGTGTACTATTTCTTATATGTTCCAAAATGCCCACTGATCTTCTAGAGAATTTTCAATCAAAAGATTGATATTTTCAAGGTCAATTTTCTTAACACCGTATTACCTTATATGGGACTTTTTTGTTGATTATATTAAGAGGCCCTGGAACCTTCCTTTGAGTATGATATGGTACTCATAGACCTAGTATTTGTCCTACAATTAGCTTCTAAACAAGTGGGCTTGTTCAGATGGATACTATTAAATAGCTAACAGTGCTCTGCAAAGGGCAAATTTAGTTCTGTTAAGAGGAAATTTTGCTCTGTTAACGCCAAATGTGACGCTGCTAAAATTTATGGATTGCGTCTTGGATTTCCAAATTCGAATTTATCTTCAGACACATATCGATAACTGATACCAGTTTTAATTCCATCTTTGAGATTTAACCCCTTTGCGACAGCCGTATATACTTAGGCAATCACTTGGCATATCAAAGCGGCTTACGTCGTGTAAGTTCGGCAGTTACTTTTTGGTCTACAGAGGCTGATGCATATACACTTCAGTCGTTTATTTGTTAACTTTCGTTTTCGCGAAAGATGAAACAGTATGGTCTGTTGCGTCGTCGTAAAAAGTTGGAAAGTGAGGTACAGGCGCGCTTTCGCGAAAGGGTTAATTACGGATTAAAAGTTCTGAGAAACGCAAATACGTTCCCATGTCACTTGGCGTTGGATTAACCAGTTTGTCAAGAATGTTCTTTCCAGGAACTGTTTCCTAGACTTAGACGACGTTCCCTAATGGCAAAGAAAATATTTTATCCTTCTTTTCATAATTCATTATAGGAGCAAAGCTCTTTTCTTGTACACCCAAACCTTTTTTTACACGGTAGATACGTTCCAGTGGATACCGTGTAAAAAAAACGCGTAAAAAAGACAAATATTATGTATGTATGTAAGTGTATAAACAAACTGAAAAGGTTTACATAGGATTGATGCAGCAGCCTACATATGCCTATAAAATTGAATAACTTTATAAAAACGCACAGATTTAGTTCAATAGTATCTCTCTAGGACGTTCCCCTTTTGCTAGCCTGTCCAGAATTTTTACCTATTCTTCTAAGGAAATAGCGTTTCGTTTTTGTTTACTCATGGCTAGGTTAATGATTTTAAATTAATAACAGAAAACCTCCATAGATAGTAAAACTATTAACTTACTTTGTTAACATCTAAGATTAACTTTTTTTCACTTTAAATTACCGCTGAATAGCACTGACCTGTCGAATGTCAATAGAAAAAAAACCGTGTTATTTCAAATTCGCGTAAAAAAAACCCGTGTAAAAACAGGTTTGGGTGTATAAGTAAAATATTATCTGAAGTCGCCGTAGTCTAGTAGATAATGTGTTGGCTTATTATACATAAGATCGCCGTTCAAACCCCAGCCCAGACATCTCGAACCAAATTGCAATTTTTAAAATAATTTCTTCGGCGACTTCTCCTCAGCAGTCTTTTGACAAAACTTCTGAGAATAAAACAAAATTGCCATGAAAAGTTCCTTAAAAATCTGTCGTTCAGAGTCAACTTTAAACTTCGTCACTTATGGATAAAACTAACACAGTCAACATGAGTGGTGAGAGTAGATCGGTTGTAATCCTAACTAAAGGGTTGTCATAAGCAATTAAGTTAAGTAAGCATTAGAGAACATAATATAACTTAAGGCGACTGTAATAAGCTGCAATAAGTTCAATCAACATTTGAATTATCGCAAGCACAGTGATTTAATAATCTAAGCAATGCTCATGTGAGGACTTCTTCTGGTCAATATGCGACAGTTCCCCGTCACTGTGCCTTTAATTAACATAATAAATGTACCAACAACTTTACCAATTAATAACATCTCTCTGCGCCTACATTTTTCTTCCTATTTTCGGTAAATACCTTGAAAACGTTTAAACTGTGTTGTTAACATCATCATGACAAAATCCTCACAAGAACAATATGCTGTTGCCACGCACCTTTTTAGCGTAAATTTCACACCAATTTATCACATTTCCTGGTGGTGTTTGTTACGCTAAATCATGCTAATCAAGTTGAAAGCGCTATAGTCCTTATGACTACAAGGATATGATGGCTTTTGCAAATGATAAACGATAAATTCAATGTTAAATGAAATGAATACATACATATTAGGGATATTCGCAGGTTGTATTAGAACTTGTTTAATTCTCTGCATTTTAGGGAGAACATAGAAACGATGTCTTTTGATGCCAAAACGATCTCAAACGCTTAATGAATGTCTTATTTGTGAATGCTTATTAACAAAATCGAGCCATTTCTGAAACAAACAGTGATATGTGTGAAGATAAATTCGAATTTAAAAACCAAATACTTTAGTCAGGATTACAACCTAACTTCTCACACTACCCATGTTGTAGGTGCTTATTTTATTTATGAAAGACAGGGTTAAAGTTGATTCTATACGAGAGAAACTTGAGTTACTTTTCATGGCAAGTTTTATTATGTGTGTAAAGATAAATTCGAATTTGAAAATCCAAGACGCAATCCATTAATTTTAGCAGCGCCAAATTTGGCATTAACAGAGCACTGTTAGCTATTTAACAGTATCCATCTGAACAAGCCCACTTGTTTTGGAGCTAATTTTGGGAAATACTCTCGGTCTATGAGTACCATACTATATGCAAAGGAAGGTTCCAAGGCCTCTTAATATTATCAGCAACATAGTCACATATAAAGTGATATGGTATTGTGAAGATTGGCTTTGAAAATATCAATTTTTTGCTTGAAAATTTTATAGAAAATCAGTGGCCATTTAGAAACATATAAGAAATAGTAAACCATGCAGACTATATGCAAATTGTAGTCCAGAGGGTCCTCTTTCAAACCGTGGTAGTGGGATAGGAATAATTCCGGCCTCCACCTCCACCAACCATCCTTTACACTTCAACACTTCTGTTCACTAGTGCCGACAACAATTTTCCACCCACAAAAAAGCTACATCATCGGCGTTTGCCACAACCTTAAAGCCTCTACTTTCCAGAAGTCTCAAACCAACATTAGCAACCAAGAGCCACAAGAGTAGAGATAGTACCCCTGTGGTATACCCCTGGTTGCACGCTTGACGATAGAACATCCACCCAAATTCGATCGGATTAGTCTATTTCCAACATGTGGACGATAAACCGCACCAGAAAATCTGGGGCATGTATTGAAGGAACCCTCAATATCCAGGAAAGCCGACAGTGTGTATTCACCCCTAGCCAAATTCGCCTCAACCTAATGATCATAATGAGAATGAGAAATTTTATGTCAATAGTCTGCAATAATTGCAATGTAGAAGACTAATCTACTATTGCCACTGTTAAACAGTTAACATTGTTCTGTTAATAGCAAAGTTTACCCTGTTAGAGCCAAGAAGTGGCGCCGCTAAAAGTGTGGGTTTACGTCTTTGGTTTTTAAATTCGAATTTATCTTCACACACATATTTTTATTTACTTTCAAAGGTCTTTGCCAGAAGACTGCTGGAAGGAAGTCGCCGAAGAAATATTTTTTCATATTGGACCACGGGCCCGAGTCTAATAAGCCAATACACTACCACCTCCTATACAAAGGCAACTTCAATACAGTACTAGATATGCAATGAATTCCTCTATAGTCCATCAATTGTGTCTGATCGTGAAAACTTCTCATCAGTATTTCAATTCACAAACAAAACATTTCTACAAATTGAAATGAATTGTGTTCAAAAGACGAAAACATTTTTGAATTTGTATTTTCAGTTTTATCGGCTACATTTCAATCTCCGTTAAATTTTAATTAATTTTCTAAATTTTGCGTTTTTCTTTCCTCACATTGAGCAGTTCCATTAAATAGTTTTTTTTTTTTGTTAATTTTTAGATGCGATAAAAACTGTTTTAAAAATAAAAAAATAAAAAATAAATTTTACATTAAAAAAAAATCAAAATGTTCCAAATAATATGAGCAGCACATGGCTCCACTCCTCTGCCTCTTTTTCCTTTCGCCGCCGCGTGTAATATAGTTTTGTTTTTATTTTTTCGCTAAAATTTTTAATCTTGAAAATGGTACGTATTTTTTTTATTAGTTGGCTGTTGCTGATTTTCATTAAACACATTAGATGTGTGAATTTGTTAATTTATTTATTTAAACAATTTAAACAATTAAAATAATAATTTACACACAAACATTATTATTTTGAAGTTAATTGAGATAAGAGATCTTTATTTAGTTTTTATTCTGTTGGTTTATTTATTTAATTTAAAATAATTTCCTTCTTTTTTTTCTTTCTTTTTTTTAATGTTTTTTAATCATTTAAAATTAAAATTGAAATGAGATCAACAACTTGGTATATGAGTTCTTTTTTTTTTTTTCTAAATAAAGGGTCCGCCAAATAACTTTATTTTGAAAATGCTTTAACAAAAAAACTACTGAATATTTTCTCAAATTTCTTTTTTTTATTTGAAAGTACAATCCTTCCGGTTAATAATGGAAAATAATTTCATTCAAATGACTGCCTCGGCTGGCCATGCAGTAGCCTACACGATCGGTCCAATTTTTAAGCACATTATCGATTGTGTGCAGCTGTATTTCATCAATGCCTTCACGAATATTGTCCTTTAAAGCGTCAATTGTCTCTGGCTTGTCGGCGTAACACTGATCTTTGACGGCACCCCACAAATAATAGTCCAACGGTGCCAAATCGCAGCTCCGAGGTGGCCAAATCAGCTCTGCTGCTGATAATGCGATCTTCAAAAACAGGGCGCAAAACATCGAGTGTAGCTTCGGCTGTGTGGCACGTAGCACCGTCCTGTTGAAACCAAATGTTGCCAATATCCTCCTCTTCAATTTTTGTGAACAAAAATTCGTTCAACATGGCCCGATAACGATCGCCATTGACTGTAACGGCCACTCCCTGCTCATTTTCGAAGAAAAATGGCCCAATTATGCCTCTGGACCAAAATTCGCACCAAACAGTGACTCGTTTTGGGTGCATCGGCTTTTCAATGTATGCGTGCGTGCGGGTTTTCTGTGCCCAAATGCGACAATTTTGCTTGTTTACATACCCGCCAAATCAAAATGAGCTTCATCTGAAAAGATTTTTTTTGCCCAAAATCGGCATCTTCTGGTGAGGGCTACTGCATGGCCAGCCGCGGCAGCCATTTGAATGAAATTATTTTCCATTATTAACCGGAAGGATTGTACTTTCAAATAAAAAAAAGAAATTTGAGAAAATATTCAGTAGTTTTTTTGTTAAAGCATTTTCAAAAAAAAAAGTTATTTGGCGGACCCTTTACTTGTGGATAATTTAAACAAATATAAGCCCTAATACATATTGTTAAATGGATTTATTATTCATACATATTTTTTTGTATATTCTAATTGTTCGTGTTCTATATTCAATCATTTTAGGGTAGAAAATTGTGATTATTTAAATTTTTTTATTCCTAAAAATTATATTCAGATTTATTAAGAACCATCCAAAGTTCTTCTACTTTGTTAGCGGTCCTTTTGAACAATTTAAATATAAGAACGCATAGCGAAAATTTATTTTAATATGAATCTGAAAGCTTTATTTAGTAGAATTAGTTATGCCTATTGACATACATGTGATGAATTAGGTAATCATGTAAGCCTACATTCTACATGAAGCCTGTATCTTGTGCAAATGTCCTAACTTCTTCCAGTCCATTCCTGTGAGACGTGTTATGTCTGGTATAGTGGCATCCCCAAAATATATTGATCTTGATCTTAAGAAAGCTGGGCAATGATGCAAAAAGTGCTCCATGTGTGTGAAAATAAATTGGAATTTAAAAACCAAAGACGCAAACCCACACTTTTGGCAGCGCCACTTCTTGTCTCTAACAGAGTAAGCTTTGCTATTAACAGAGCTCGGTTAACTGTTTAACAGTGGCAATAGTAGATTACTCTACTGATTATATGTATTAAGAGGTCTTGGAACCTTTCTAGCCCTAGTATTAGACCTTAAATTAACTTCTAAACAAGTGGGCTTGTTCAGATGAATACAGCTAAACTGCTAACAGTGTTCTGCTAAACGAAAATTTTGTTCTGTTAAGAGGAAATTTTGCTCTGTTAACGGCAAATGTGGCGCTGCTAAAATTTATGGATTGCGTCTTGGATTTTTAAATTCGAATTTATCATCACACACATAAGTGTTACATTGTTTTGATGTCTGAAGATGTGGTGAAGAAATTGCCTGCATTCACGTCAATACTGTTCAGATTTACATGTAAGACAGAGTGTAATGCAAGTACGCTCATTAGGTTGCTCCGGTCGCTCTTACATAGTTTTGAAATACTCATGGTTCTCTGCATAAGTATTAGGATCTCTCCAAAGAATTTTTGTAATTCTCTCCTACTGTGTCATTATTCCACAATAGACGATGTGTGACTTTTACGCCCACTTTCTCAGCTTGGTCCTTGAATCATTGGATTATCCAAGCTTATGGTATGTAATACTCTGGCTCTATTAGTCATAATACACGCTTCTCATTTCCAATCTCTCAATTATGACTAGGACCCATATAATGCGTACCGTTCCATACACACATATATAATTGGTCAATACAACTCCTTAGTTAGGATTACGACCTAGCTTCTCACACCATCCATGTTGTGTTTGCTTATTTTATAACAGAGTGGCGGTCCGAACGATAGATTTTTTGAGAAACTTTTCATGGTAATTTTATTTACTCTCAGAGTATTTTCCAGAAATCTGCTGAGAGGAAGTCGCTGCAAAATATTTTTCATATTTCCTTTTGTTGGAAATGTGTGACCTGGGGTAAGAACCGTGGCTATTGCTACTTCATACCTGTAGTAATTGTTAATCGCCTTTTTATATTTTTACACTCCGGTCGGACGGTCTTTAATCCCCGTATTCCTGAATCTTTTTGCCATAATTGTCATTTGACTATATCTGACCAAATATTTAAATTCCTGTACGTCAAGCTTAACATATGATTACTAGCCCAGCTCATGCATTCTGTGATCGCGTGTACCTCCGCTTGAAAAAACTTCGGTTAAATGTTAAAATGTTTTAAAAACCCCACGTCTAATGCGTTCTATTCTTGCATGATACTAAACAGTGGTCACTGAAAAAGCACAGAAGAGTCAGACCCAAGGGAACAATTTTCCATTAAATTTGTGGCTCTATAGACGCTGATAAAAGTTGCCAATAGTATCTTAACCTTTAACCTTTGACAATATAATTTGTTTTGTTTAAAATCTGTTTTGTCTTCCAATAAGCACTTCCTCTTCTGTTTCATTTCCAAGGAAAACATTTAAATTTGCCAACCACTTCATTGCCAGGAAACGAATTTTTCCGTTTAAAAAAAAAATAGATTTTCAAATCAAAGCCTATTTATTACAATGCCATACCACCACACACACACACTGTAAATATGTACATATTATTTATCGCCTACTTTTCTAAGGCTTGTTGTTGTTTTATTTAATTTTTTGCGATACGCTTTACTGCTGCCATGCAATTCAAACGTTTTATTCTGAATCAATTGACTGAAAGCCCACATCCACGTCCACGTTTTCATTGCAATTCAAAATTCAAAACAAAAAAGCGTCCCAACCCAGTCGCTCTAATCGCAGATTGAATCTCTCAATTGCTCTAGAAAAAGAAGAAGAGGAGAAACTAAAAATAGAGAAGAGAAAAAAACTTTAAATTAAAGGAAAGACTGACTGACTGACTGACTGAATGAATGAATGAATGCATGCATACATGCATGCATGAATGAATGAATGAAAAGTGAAGTTTTAATTTTCTATGCGGATGTGGTTTCCTGTTGGATGAAGTTGTTGTGACGCTCTAAGCACACCAAACAAACTAAACAAGATCTGCCTACAGAAACTTTTAATTTTATAAAAATAAGAAGAAGATAAAGGGGAAAAAAACAAAGAGAAGTACAAATAAATGGAGAGTGTTATGCTATATGCTTACAACACCATTGCTTCTAATTATTCAACAAAACTAAGCCTGTTTTACTAATGGGATGATAATAGTAGGCTGTTACATTATATTTCTATTAATGTGGTACTCAGGGCATGCCCCCTATTCATGCAGCGCATTGTGTTGGAACTAGGAGAATATGTTTTGGAAAGAAGAAAAGAAGAAATAGAGGAAAAGTGTGGACACTCAATTTGAATCTCTTTTTATTATAAGTGACAGGAAAGACCTCTGCAGAAATGGAGTCCCACATACGGATAGTCCAGCGAAAGAACGCATTCTGTCTGTAATGCAGTGTGCGATCCAATCATGATGCCAATCGACCACAAATGTATGTGCTCAGAGAGAAAGACGAGTGTTACGTATGAATACATGAAAGACCTCTGCAGGAATGGAGTCCCACATATGAATGGTAAAGCTAAAGAATGAATTCTGTCGTTAAAGCAGTGTGCGATCCAATCATGATGCCAATCGACCACAAATGTATGTGCTCAGAGAGAAAGACGAGTGTTACGTATGAATACATGAAAGACCTCTGCAGGAATGGAGTCCCACATATGAATGGTAAAGCTAAAGAATGAATTCTGTCGTTAAAGCAGTGTGCGATCCACTAACCAATTGACCACAAATTGATGTGTTCTACGAGGAAGACGAGTGTTACGTACGAATTCATGAAGGTTCTCTGCGGGAATGGAGTTCCACATACGAATAGTCCAGCGAAAGAACGCATTCTGTCTGTAATGCAGTGTGCGATCCAATCATGATGCCAATCGACCACAAATGTATGTGCTCAGAGAGAAAAACCTCTGCAGGAATGGAGTCCCACATACGGATAGTCCAGCTAAAGAATGAATTATGTCTGTAATGCAGTGTGCGATCCGCTGGTTAATCGACCACAAATGGATGTGCTCTGTTAGAAAGAGGAGTGTTACGTACGAATACATGGTTTTCGGGAACAAGCGCGCGAGCAAAATCCGTTGTAGTAGCGATAGAATAGTGAAACACACGCCACAAGCCTGCCTTCATTAATAAGTAACTTCGGAATCTCCTGTACGCGGTCGAGAAGGCTCAAAATAGACTGCGAGACACCAGCCCATACAAGAGAGTTGTATTCCATTCTCGATCAAATGAAGTGAAGTAATTCTTGCATCGTCTGAAGGAACTGAGGCGCATAAAGGCTTCGTTCGACTCTTCTTTATAACTGGGAAAGCATCAGGCGTAGGATATTAACACTTAGATCCATTATTACAACTTGCCGTTAACTAAAGGAAGGATTTTAACAGGCAGATAAATTGCTTTTCATTATTATAAGTGGACAATATGGTGGAAGTGAGCGTTAAGCTAAATGGAGGATCATCCTGCCGGTAAATTTTAAAATTAAGTTTATGTTTGAACTTGAATTTTATTATTATTTTTTTTTATATGGCAACTTCAAATATAAACAAAAAGAAGCCCATCGTTGCCACTGCGTTGAATAAAAACAACTTGTTGAATTGAGCAGTGCTATCAACATTGCTCCAGCACTGCCATATTTTTGAAAAAGTTAACTTTATTTTATCTGTAGGTTGTAATAACGAAAAGAAGTTAAACGTGACTTTAAAGTTCACTTTAGCTAAAGTTACCTTTAAAGTTCACTTTAGCTAAAGCTACCTTTAAAGTTCACTTTAGCTAAAGTTGCCTTTAACTAAACCCAACTTTAACGGCAAGTTGTAATAATAGCCGTTAGTATAAAGAAATATGGTACCTTATCATTAGTACCATTTACCATTATTAATTAGTACGAAATATGTACCAGAATCATTTAAACACTGCCGTATGAAACAAATTGGAACAGGCATTAAGGCCATTTCCTTGCCTTTATTTCGGGATTATATTGGAATTCAATTGTGAAAAGAAATTTCATTTTCAAGAATAAATTTTTGTTGTTATCTTAAATGCTTAACAATGCAACACAATTTATTTTTAAAACCAATTGTTTTAATTTTTATTTAAATTTATTTTTAGTTGTTGTTGTTGTTGTTTTTTATGGTCAATGAACTTTTCTTTTATTTTCAGCGGTTTTTTAAAACACAAACTGTATGAATAAAAAATAAAGAAAAGAATTGTAATTTTTATTTTATTCAGTTATCTTCTGTGTGTACCTTTCACTAGAAAGTACCTTGAAGTAATATAAACAATAAACAACAACAACATTAACAATAACAATTCGTATTCCACAACAACAACGTACTGCTAAAATGAAAAAGAAAATCAAAACGTACACTTTCTTAAAGCGAAAAAATAGTACTTTTTGATAACATAACCAACCATTAAAGTACCAAAATGGCTATGCAGTAGATTTTAGGTACAAATGATAAAAGTATTGGTACTTTTTTGGCTTGATTTTCAAGGACTTCATAATATGCTGTAACTTACGGTGATCATATTAAGAAACTTTTGGAAATGCTTTGAAGCTTTTTCGGTGAAAAAAGTAGCCAAAGTGATATCAGAAGTAGGCAACCTAACTATGCTGTTGAATTAGGCTTTAGGTGGCAAATGGTTTGGTACTTGAAAACAACTCTAATAGGTATACAATTTTTCAAAAGGAAATAATAATTTTAGACAAAAATTTACTGACTGACAAGCTGCTCAAAGGCGATATCCAATAGCCTCGAAACCTTATTTATTGTAACGTATGGTCACCTATAGGTGCTAAATTACTGCAACCAAACGATCTATTGTACTGATCTCAGCCTCTATAGGGCCTCCATATTATTTCTTATCCTACCCTATTGTCGCGATAAACTTCAATATGTTGCTCGGTGCTAGTATGGATAACTCTCATTAAGTAGATGAGGACCCTGATTCCAAGTACGTATTGTGCTGCACAGTTCACTGTGTTAACCAATTCTTCTATTTCTACCGCCACCTACGCAACTTACTTACTTACTGGATTGGTCATTACAAGCCTTTATGCAGGATTATGACCTAGCTTCTCACAGCATCCATGTTGTTAATTTAATCCATGAGCTTATAAACCTACCTACAGTTTAAAGTCGATTCCGAACCTTAAATTTTTGAGCAACTGCTGAAAAGAAATTGCCGAAAGAAATATTTTTTAAAATTTCGTTTTGTTCGAGATATCTTGGCTGGGGCTTGAACCATGGCCTTACGTCTAATACACACCTACTAGACTACACACTACCTACTAGACTACAGCGTCTTCATCGTTTCATTAGATCCTTAAGTTGTCACGGTTGGCTTTAACATGAATATGGGAAAAATCCACTGTTATAGATCTCCACCATACATAATTCTTACAAAAATATTTCCAGGAACTGTTTTAAGGAGGAAACAATGGGTAACTATACAGCCAGTCCCTGAGCAACTATTCGGTTCTAAAAGTATGTACACATGAGACATTGAATTTTGCCTTTGGTAGCCAGCCACTTTAGCTATTGTCCTTGAAGCTAAAAGTGCTTTACAACATTACGAAAAGGAGTTTGCTCATGAGACTTTTTGCCCCAGGGTATTACAAATAGATTTGACCATTTAACTTAAACTTTAAAAGCTAAGCTGTAGTACTTTTTCACAGTACATTTGAAAATATAAAGAAAAATATCATGTTTTTTTTTTTTTTTGAAACAAATAGAGCGACTCGGTACTTGGAAATGCAAATATTTTTTCAATTTTTTTTTATCGTTACAAATTTAAACCTGAGCGACTTTGTATGTGTTTATGTAATTGTATCTTTGAAATTCAGATACAAAATACAAATGATAAACAACAACAAAAAATAAAAAAAGATGCATAAAAATGTAAACAACAACAAAATGTAAAAAAAATAACATTGTATAGAAAGAAAATGTAATTCGAGTTATAAAATGCAAACAAAAAAAAACATAAGAAACTCAACTTCACGCTTAAAAAATTTACAAAAATTTTTATTTAAAAAAATCATGTTCTCTTTACAAAACAGAAACGTTTTTTGTTTCTATTAAAGCGTGGTTTAAAAGAAAATAAAAACAACAACAAAAACAACAAAATCAAATAAAATAAAATCACATTCAACTCTGAACTTTTAACCCAATTTTAGCAACCAAAGAAAAAAATATTTCATTTCCTTTGCTTTGGCTGCTGTATACAGATGCTTTCTTTCTTTCTCTCTCCTTCTCTTTTTCTCTCTCTTTTATGAAAGAAATTAGACAGGACACAAATAGCCGGGTTGCCATTGTCTTGCACTTGCATTGTGAATTGTTGTCATGTGCTTGTGAAGGTCCTTTCGCTTCGGTTTTGGCAAACATCCAAACGGATCAGATTGTTGTTCTTGTTTTTGTTTTCTTCTTTTAAAAAAAAAATTGATTTTCATTACAATACAAATTTCTGTTTGACCCAGTTTCGTGTGTTTGACGGGAGATTTGCAGGGAGAGGGAGGATTGCTTTTTTTTACGACGTCTTTATGGTTTCCAAGCAATAAAACAAATCCAATGATTAATAAATATTTCTCTTAGCTTAAGTATGGTGCTGGTTATTTAAAGTATTTTTATTAGAATGATATAATGAAGGGGACATAAATAAGTGTGTATGTGGGTTGAAGTTTATTGTTGTTGCAAGTGCCCTACAGAAAAATGTGAATATTTAGAGAAACACATTGGAGAAAGGTTTAGAACGTCTAATATTAGCATTTAGCATTTAAGATTTGGATGGTATAAAGTTTAAACGGTTATTCCGTCATTTGTAGGATCATTCAGAGACCTTTAGACTCGTTTTTATATCCTTAAAAAGATCAATTTATACTTTTATGTACTTCTGAGACAATTAATATCCTCTGATTATAATACCCTTGAGAACCTCCAAGAAATTATGTTTGTTTAAGGCGCCTGGAGATGATGAAATACTTTAAGAAACAAATGCATATGGATTAGTGTCGTGTGATTGACGTTTAAAAGGTGACGTACAAATAAGTTCGTCAATCATAATAAAATGTCTTCATCGGATGACGATTTGTTGTTTTTGACATCGTGTGCAATTTTATTATTCACAATAAAAAAAATATTTTTTTTTTGTTTATCAGCGCATGGATGTGTTCATTACTACAATATCCAACCACCTGAGAAAATTCTTGTCAATCACAAATTGAGACGATCAAATAAAAAGTCATCAAATGAAAAAATCATTTGATTTTCATCAATCAAAGCCAACAAAGTGCATGTGTGGCCGAAAAGGAACCATGACACGCTCACATATAAGGCATTGTTGATTTTATTTGATCGTCTCCTGAGACTTTTAGAGCCCCACAGTTGGTTCGGCTTTTGTTTGTTAGGCCAGCAAATGTCATTGCTTATAAGTTCCATGCAATCAGGTGATAGGCTCTCCAACTGTAATGGCTGTTTTATTATTCTGTTACGATCCTATCCAGGCCACAAGAGCTTACAGATCCTACGGGAGAATATATTCAAGTACTCCTCAACAGCATATTCGTCAGTCATTGTTGTACCATGTAAATGCATGTTCTGATATCAAAACTAAATTTAATTTTTTTTTCAGCTATTTAAGTTTGTCCTTACTGTGGAAGACATTGTTGAAGACAAAGAACAATCATCAATCAATCTCCATTTCACCAAATGTCAAATTGCATACGATATACGCTGCAATGTTTACAGCATTTAATATTTCCTTCAGAAAAACATAAAAACTAGTCGCACAGACATTTGTAGGTAATAGCACCTGTTTCTTAGTCTATCTTCAAAAACACTTTTTAAGACTAATAAAGCATGGTCTTCTATGACAGAGCCCCCCATTTCAGTTGCCTCTGCGCAGCGCATGGAAGGAAAATAGAAAGTTTGATAGGACACCAAACAGTGTTACAGTTACAGTGTATAACTTCTCCTGCAAGTGCAGACAACACTTTATCATCTTCGCTTAGATACTTAGGTCGCATGCCAATTTAAATGTAAGTATTCAGCTGGAACTGAGCTACATTAAGCCCTTTTACAAATCGTTAGAAATTTGGAATCTCATACTAGGAGTAAAAGCTTAGTTTGAACTGAATTAACATCAAAGCCACATAGGTCCGCACTAGTTACATAATTTTCTCGATGCTTTGAAGTATGTTATGATGCTTGCCGTATGCATGTGTATGGCAATAGCAATGTCAACTGTAGACACCGTAGCCTACTAGCTAGTGTGTAGGCTTATTAGCTGTAAGGCCATGGTTTAAACCCCAGGTGGTCAGTCATCTCCAACTGAACGAAATATGAAAAATATTTCTTCGGTGACTTCCTCTCAGCATATTTCTGGCAAAAATTCTGAGAGTAAATAGAAAATTGCCATGAAAAGTTTCTCAAAAATCTATCGTTCAGAGTCGACTTTAAAATGTAAATACTGCCACTCATGTGTAGTATAAAATTAACACACAAGTGGTGTGAGAAAATAGGTCGTAATCCAAACTAAAGGGTTGTATTGACCAATTATGTTCAGTAATATTCCCCTAGAAGTCGCCGTGGTCTAGTAGGTAGTGTGTTGACTTATTAGACATGAGACCTCGGTTCAAATCCCAGGTCAGGCATCTCCAACTGAACGAAATATGAAAAATATTTCTTTGGCGACTTCCTCTCAGCAGTCTTCTGACAAAAACTCTGAGAGTAAATAGAAAATTGCCATGAAAAGTTTTTCAAAAATCTGTTGTTCGGCCACATATTGATAAAATTAACACATACAGTATAAGTGGTGTGAGAAACTAGGTCGTAATCCTGCCTAAAGCTATGGATGAATGGAGGTAATGTCAACTGCATAAGCAACTGTTAGGCCATGACACATATAGTTCTGTTAGCAGATTATTTATAGCAGGATGGCATAATAGGAGCGCCATGATGGCTATACTATGAATTAACATCACGCATATTTACAACGAATAAAATTTTCGTATAAAATTTATTTTACAAAACTCATCTGTACATGAAACATTGCTTTTTGAATACGTGTATAAATAAATAATTTAAAAAATCATGATTTAAAATGTTAAGAAATGCAAATTCCATGTCCATTAACCCTTTTGGACACACTGTATAGAGTGTTATCGATTTGAATTTCTAAATTTTTCCAAACCGTGCCGTGAAACACGCTCATACTTTAAATGAAGCACTAAATAACGTGGCTACGTGTTACTCAAATTTGTTGCTGCATGTTCTAGATTTTTTTCTATTTAATTTGAAATAAAAATTTATTTTGCATAAAAAACTTTAATTTCAAACAGTGATTCCTAAACTGTTCCTTCGGTTAGAATGTTTAGATAAAATTATTAAAAAGTGTGACATAAAAGCACATTTTTCCTTTTCTTTTTTTTTATAAATTATGGAGAAAACCAAAAGACTCCGCTTAATATCTACCGTGTGTGCCATTTAATTTCAACCACTTTTTCTCCGTGGTAAGTTGTACATTTTATTATGCAAATATGGTTGCCAAGTTTATAATCATTTAAGCTGGTTTGATTGTGCGGGTGATAATGATTAAAAATTAAACACAAAAAAGACATAAAAATTGTGTGTCAAATCTAAAATGATTTCAACATGCAATTATGAATTTTAATGCAATTTAAATACCCAATGGCAGGCAAAATATACTTCAGTCTGGGCGTGTGTGTGCCTGTGCTGGAATGAGTGTTGATTCGCGAATTGGTTGAATAAATAATGGAATGTCGAGAATGTTTCGCTTAAGTTATTATTAAATGTTAACGTAATCACAACATAGAACACAATTTTTTTATTTTACCGTGAAAGTTGGGCATGCAAGCCGTACACATTGATCGGCATTAACTAGATAAAGCCAGGTTTCGCCCCCCAGGCCAGTCATCAAAACAAAATACAAAAAGTATTTCTTCGGCGACTTCTCAGCAGATTTCTGGCAAAAACTCTGAGAGTAAATAAAATTGCCATGAAAAAGTTTCTCAAAAATCTGTTGTTCGGGGTCGACTTTAAACTGTAGGTCCCACCACTCATGTATAAAATTAACACACACAACATAAGTGGTATGAGAAACTAGGACGTTGTACAATGAGTCAATTCGACCTCCGGGTACTGTACTTATCTTAATTGACAAAATACACGTCCTCTAACCTAACCTAACGTAACCTAACCTAACTAGATAAAGTCATAATAAAAATGTAAAATAGATGTCTGAAGATAAATTCAAATTTAAAAACCAAAGACGCAAACCCACATTATAGCACCGCCACATTTGGCGTTAACAGAGCAACAGATCACTGTTAACTGTTTAACAGAACCAATCTGAAAAAGCCCACAGATTTAGGAGATAATTATAGGATATATACTAGGTCCAGAAGTGCCATTCCACATCAAAACGAAAGCTCTAAGGTCTATTCGTATAACTATAACAAAATAGTATCATGTAAACTGATATTTATTGAGAAAATTTACTTTATTTCTCGAGAGGATCAGGGGTCAGTTGTCAAACATATTGAAATGCACACATATACCCCTATATATATACAAATTGTAGTTTAAGGAGTCTACCCCCTATAAGGTGTGCATAATTTAAGAAGAAAATATTTACCGATTTCATTCGTTATTAAGCATTTAAAATTATTGACACCCACCAAATAAAATTATTTTCGAATTTCTCCATTCATTTCATATTCGAATGCAATTTTTGTTTGTAGAGAAAGTCAATACGTTTTCACAGATTTACTAGCTAAGGTGGTGGTCACCGATTTACTAGCTAAGGTGGTTGCTTAATTAGCAATAAACAATCAATGACTTATGAAGTGCATAAGAAAATTAATTATTATGCTCGAAAGTAAAATGTAAAATTGTTTTCATTTTCAATAACAAATTATTGCAGTAGTTTTTACAGTAGTCTACTGACGTTTCATATCATTTTTATTTTATTTCAAATTTTACAAACTTTGTTAATATACCGGGTGACACAACAATAATGTTATAATATGAAAAATTTTAATTGATTGAAGATTGCGAAAATCTCCGCTTGAAACACGCTGCAGTCATCGTTTAACCTGAAGTGAAGTTCAAAACCGAGTTCGCTACAGAAAACCCCAGCACTTGTACTTTCACTTTAACTTAGACCCATCCTCTGCCCCTGGAGTACCCAGCCATTCCATTGTGCTTTTTCTGGTATAAGTATTCTTAAACCAGGCAGGAACATAGCCTCAGGTACAATATAATCGGTGGTTTTTTCCGAAAGTCCATACCTCCCATCAGGAAAGATGACATTCAGAACTCTGGAGTGACCTATCGAGCGCTATTACAAGCAGCTTGATTCCCTCAGACGTATGGCACTTCGCACCGCACTGCGCTTGACATACAAATCAAGCAGGGTCATTCAGAGCATACTGTCAAGAGTAGGATGAGGGCAACACTTCCTCACAAGGAGGCAATCCGCTGAACCTTATATAAGATTTTCCGTTGAAAATTCTTATATAAGGCACACCACCAAACAACGCAATCATAAGTAATAACCGGCCTAGGTTAGGTCGGAGTGGTAGCTCTGATATCACAAAGCTCACTTGAGCACGCATAGCGGCCCGTTGTGATGCCACGGGTGAACGCAGTCCCTATACTAACCAAGTTCCACCAAAATCAGGGAAAAGGAAGAAGTTGGTCAGCGCAAGGGCTGCACGATAACCGGTCTAACAATCGCCAGATATATCCAGCGAATGACCCTAGGCCATGAAGTTCCTACACTGGTAGAGAGCATACAGTCCCTTCTTCATTCTTTCCTCGGTGTTTCGTTTCCAGTTCAGCTTGCTGTCCAGAACGACATCCAAGTCCTTGACATCAGAAGACAACGGAAGTTCGCTACCACCTAACCACGGCAACCTGAAGGTTTTAATTTTGTACTACCTACGCGAGAATAAAACGAGGTCTGTCTTATTCGGATTTATACCCAGATCAGAGATCGTAGCCCAAGAGGATAAAATTCCAAGAGCAGACTCCATCAGTTCCCCCACATACATAATTGGTCATTACAACCCTTCAGTCAGGATTACGACCTAGTTTCTCACACCACTTATGTTGTGTGTGTTAATTTTATACATGCGTGGCGGGACTTACAGTTTACAAGTCGACTCCGAACGACAGATTTTTTGAGAAATTTTTTCATGGCAATTTTATTTACTCTCAGAATATTTGCCAGAAATCTGCTGAGAGGAAGTCGCCGAAGAAATACTTTTTGTATTTTATTTTGATGTCTGTCATGGGTCTCGAACCCTGGCTTTTCGTCTAATAAGCCAACGCACTACCTACTAGACCACGGCGACTTAAGTTCCCCCAGCGTCGATAAAAGTTTTCCACCCACTAGAATAGCCACATCATCGGCGTATGCCACAACCTTAAAGCCTATACTTTCCAGAAGTCTCAAACCAACATTAGCAACCAAGAGCCACAAGAGAGGATATAGCAACCCTCCCTGCGGTGTACCCCTGGTTGCGCGCTTGACAATAGAACATCTACCCAGATTCGATCGGATTAGTCTATTTCCCAACATATAGGTAATAAACCGCACCAGAAAATCTGGGGCATGTATTGAAGGCCCCCTCAATATCCAAGAAAGCCGACAGTGTGTATTCACTCCTAGCCAAATTCGCCTCAACCTAATGATCATAATGAGAATGAGAAATTTTATGTCAATAGTCTGCAATAATTGCAATTTAGAAGCATAATCTACTATTGCCACTGTTAAACAGTTAACAGTGCTCTGTTAATAGCAAAGTTTACGCTGTTAGAGACAAGAAGTGATGCTGCTAAAAGTGTGGGTTTGCGTCTTTGGTTTTTAAATTCGAATTTATCTTTACATACATAAATTTTAAAACAACCATATTTTTTGGTTAAACTACCAATACGAGACCTGGCTACGTCTCTTACGACAACTCTCGGGAAAATTTTTAAGTATTTGCTATGATGCATGGTGCACAGGGCCGAAAAAAAAGCAAAAAAGGTCATACGTACGTAATTGATCATTACAACCCTTCAGTCAGGATTACGACCTAGTTTCTCACACCACTTATGTTGTGTGTGTTAATTTTATACATGAGTGTCGGGACCTACAGTTTAAAGTCGACTCCGAACGACAGATTTTTGAGAAACTTTTCATGGCAATTTTCTATTTACTCTCAGAGTTTTTGTCAGAAATCTGCTGAGAGGAAGTCGCCGAAGAAATATTTTTTTTTATATTTTCGTTTTGTTGTCTGGCCTGGAGCTCGAATCCTGGGTTTACGTCTAATAAGCCAACACACTACCTACTAGACCAAAATTAAATATACGACCGAAAATTAGTTTGATTCTGGAGGTGTGTACTGCCTTAGTGTTCAATGTCAAAATAATTTTTATTTCTCTGCAAGATTTGACGCCATTGGTTGCAATTAATTTCATACACATTTTGACATTACTTTTGCCACACCCTGTATAATGCAAATTAATTTGCAAATGATTATGATGGGTTGGAAATATCTTTTAAACAAATGAAAAGAAAACTAATTTTTGTTTTGGTTTCCATTTAAAGGAAGTCATTTTTACGCATCGTTGGAGCTTGTAAATGAAAATTTTGTTATCAAAATTTACTTTTATTAGCGCTGAATTTAAAGAATGAAAGTAGTATGTACGTTAGCTCCCCTTGTTACGTTTAGCATAATTAGGTAGATAAGCTCTTTCCATTTTATTTATTAATGTTTGGGGAATTGTTTTGAACTTAAAGCCCATAATAGCTCATATGCTTATAAGTTTGTTGGCGACATACATAAATCAACATTAAATATACAAAACTACTATCAAATAAAAGAAGAAAAAAAACATAGTAAGGCAGAGGCGGAGGCGGAAGGTGAGTTAGGTGTTGGAAAAAGTATAACTAAAGTTTGACCTCATTGTTGTATTTGTTGTATATGCCAGTTTGTTTATAGAGTTTCGGTTTCTATGGTTATTTCGAAAACACACTAATTTTCTTAGTAAACTTATGGTAAATACAAAGTACATACAGACATACATATGTACATAGAACTCTAATTAGAATATATTGTAATTGAAACTATTAAATGAGATTTTTAGGGTTGGTTAAGTAGTTTTATTGTGAAAACACCTTAAAAAAATGTGTTAATTTCTCTCATCTCTTAATAATGATGATGATGATGATGATGACACAGTTTTAAAACGCATTTACTACAGTATGATTAATAGCCTGATCATGTAGAAAAAAGAAATTTAAGATTTTGTGAAGGCAATTAAATGTTTATATTTCTTTTGTGGGTGTATCTTGAATGAAACGAATGAAAGAAATATCGGTCAGCAGGAGGTTAACTATGCATCTGCAGGGAGATGAGAAAAATATCGCATCTCATTTCCTAGTTTTTTTATATTGTTTTTAGCAGAACTCCTTGTACAATGGGGCAATTTGACCTCCGGGTACTGTACTTGTTTTAACCCATTAGTGCCCAGTGGCAACTTAAGTTGCCAGCAGAAGTTGCTTTAGTTTTTATGCTCTGAGAGGAAATTGAGTGTAAAAACAAAACGTTAACCGTTAGTAATTCGGGCATTAATGGGTTAATTGACAAGTACACGTCCTCTAACCTAGCAGAACTCCTTCAATGGAAAGTGCTTCACTTTAGAACAGCACAAGCGACATTGTTCTCTTGGCTTCAATAGGAGGATTGGTTGGTAGGTAGGTTGAAGAAAAGGAGATCAACCAAGGATCATATGTCAACTAGCATACAACTAGGCTTGTTGGACGCTTGCAATTAGGAATACCGTCTTACTTGCTATACGTTTGTACAAGATACAGACTTTCTCAACTTCTTCCTGTCTATTCCTCTGAGACGAGTCGCCGTAGTCTAGTACATACATAGGTGGTGTGTTGGCTTATTAGACCGTAAGACCACTGTCCAAACCTCCAGGTCAGACGTCTCGAACAAAACCGAAATATGAAACAATATTTCTGCGGTGACTTCCTCTCAGCAGATTTCTGGCAAAAACTCTGAGAGTAAATCTAATTGCTATGAAAATTTTCTCAAAAATTTGTGATTCGGAGTTGACTTAAAGTTTAAAACTGCAGGTCCCGCCACTCACGTATAAAATTAACACACACAACTTAAGTGGGTCCATCAGCCTGACTGAAGGAGTGCAATGATCAAGTATGTATGTATGTTTTAGCAGAACGTCTTCAATGGAAAACGTTTCACTTTAGAACAGCACAAGAGAAGTAGGTAGGTAGGTTGAACATGAGAAGACTAAACATGACTACTGGCATACGCCACCTAAGCCATCACGTAGGCTTGTTGTGTATTATCCACTAGGTATACCATCTTACCTTCTATAGGACGTTTGTATTTTGTACTCTTCTAAAACGAGTTAAGCCTGGCATAGTGTGATGCCCAATATATTGGGAACTCGAACTTACGAAAGCTGGGCAATGACACAATAAGTGATCCATCGTTTTCACCACCCCAATACGACATAGATAGATAGATTTGGGATGGAGAGTATAAAAGGCGGGATAAGAGTGCTCAGGTCGCCTTTATTTAGTTTAAAAATTACTCATGGTTTTTTCCTCATTAGTATAGCCCCAAAGTCTTTTCGTAAATCTCTCCTACTGTAGCATTATTCCACAGTTCTCGATGTGTGAACGCCCACTTTCGCAGCTTGGTTTTTAAAGCATTGGGTTATCTAAGCTTATGGCATGCAATACTCTGGCGCTAATAGTCAGAATATTCGCTACTCATTTTCAATCACTTCATGATGACTAGAAACCTACCTAATGAAATACCTACCGTTTCATGCCTAGAGTAATTGTTAGTCGCCTTTTTGCACTCTAGTCCGAAATTTGATTTTATTCCTGAATCTTTTTGTCCTAATTGTCATTTGACTACTTCTGTAAAGATATTTAAACCCGTATACGTCAAGCATACGAAATGATTACTAGCCCAGATCATACATCGCCGGATCGCTTGTACCTTCGCTTGAAAAACCGTATTACGGTCCGTTATCTGGAGGCTAAGTTTGGTATCTAGTACTTCTATATAGATTGGCCTTATTAACATTTATAATAAAAACGCAATAAAGCTAACGATGAGCCATACTTTCAAACTTTTTTCTGTTGCTTCAAAGTTTTAAATAAACACAAACAATTTACCAAAAATCTCTTCGTTTTCAAGTTACACACACAATAAAATTATGGTAATTTTTTCAATTTATAATTTTCAAATATGTATGTATGTATCTCACATTGTATATTTTTTTTTTATTTTATTTTTTTTTTTTTGTTATAATGAGTCATACAAACCACCTTTTCGTTTTTAGTCATTCGCCTAAAACCTTGATCTTGAACGTGACTACATTTAAATGTGGCTTATATTTACGATTTTATATGTATCTAGACTTACATACATATACTATACACTCGTATTTGTAGATATTTTTTTAAATTTTGTAATCATAAAATGAAAAAAATAAAAATTAAAAAAAGCTACGGTCAACATCATTAGTAAGATAAAAACTTACCGCAAAAAATAATAAGAGAGAGAGAGAAAGAAAATATGAAAATAAACCGGTATTGTTATTATGTCTTAATTATTGCCATTTAAAAACGAAACAAACGAACTTGCATACGTCATACGTCACAGATTAGTTTACGAAAAATTAAATAATTACTGACATAATCATATTGTGTATGCCTCTGCATTTGTCATGCGTGTGCCAAATGTCATCTATGTTGCGGTCGATAATTAAAAGTAGACATTTTTTTTTATTTTAAATTTTTCAATTTCTTGTATCAAATTACGCAAAAATTTATAGAAAGGAGGTTGAAAAAAAAATTGTAGGTCTCCCCACCATTCATGGATGAAATTAGCACACACAACATGGATGGTGTGATAAGTTAGGTTGTAATCCTGACTAACTTGATCGTAACGTCATCTCGATCACAGTGGCCATGCTTACAGATGATTGTGTTATGGAAAGACACACGGAAATAATGCTTCTTCCATCTAACGACTTCTGCCGTGGATGAAGATCCGCTGAGGAAGAAGAGACTGTTAGCCACTTTCTTTGCCAATGCTCATCTCTTGCGAGCTGCCGATCAGAGCTCAGCATAAGCACTCATGAAATTTTGAATATAAGTGAGTCAACAATATTGAAATTTAACTATGTACTCTGATTCATTCATACTCGCTACAATGTTGATTTATAAGTACAGGCTGCAATGAGTATGCCTACAATGTTGACATCAAACTCATACCATTCGAAATATGTTTGATTCATAAGCCAGCCTACTCATTCAGATTCATAACTTTAGAAAAATACTTATAATACTTATAAATGATGAACGAGTGACTCGAGTACTTCAAACTTTGAATATGAATAGAGGTTCCATAATATTAAAATAAGTATGAATGCGTATAAGTATCAGAAATTATGAGTATAATTCAATTCCACTCATTACTGATCTCCAGTGCATATATATAGGATATTTGGCTCTTCAATCCTTGTCAGCTTGACGGAGCAAACAAACTTTCAGGCTAGATTTTAAGCGTAGGGTAGATGTGCTTTTAATGTGAATCTCTTGCGCTGACCAACTTCTTCCCTACTTTGGTGGAATTCGGTCGCTGCAGGGACTGTGTTTATCTGTGGCATTACAACAAGCCGCTATGCTTGCTCCAGTGAGCTTTTGGTATCAAAGTTACCACTCTAACCTATCTACCTACCCGACTAAAGGGTTGTAATCACCAATTAAGTAAGTATGTTTGAGAGAAATTACAACCATCGACTGGACAAATATTTTAGTGAAAGATTCAAAGCTACTTCCGAATAAATCACTAATTGATTGACTGTTATGTCTCCTTTAAATACGTTTCAATCGCTTTACTCTGTTAATTTAGATACAAAATCTAAATCTATTTCCATTTTAGCATAAAAAAATGCATTTTTGCTGCCCTGAAGCCACATAAAATACTAAAAAAGCAGTTGCCTGTACGATTTCTCTTAATATTTTGGGTTACACGCCAATGTAACCATCACAAACATAGCTGGTAAGCGTATTGGCGTATTGATGAATTGATTGTTTAGAACACTATTGGTAGATGGAACCAATGGAACCATGAATAAGCTAATCATGTGAGAAGCTTGGTCGTAATCCTGACTGAAGGATTGTAATGAGCAATTAAGGTAGCAAGTAAGAGTTTATGGAATAGAAGCTCCAATAGGAGCACATATTTTGGTTTAAATCTACTGCTACAATATTACATCCACCCCATCATATTGATGAGGTGGTTGGACATAGGACAACCTTACCTTAAATCGCTTGCTATAGTAATATTGTACTGGAAGGATCAACGTTTTTTTATGTGTGTGAAGATAAATTCGAATTTGAAAATCCAAGACGCAATCCATACATTTTAGCAGCGCCACATTTGGAATTAATAGAGCAAAATTTCGTCTTAACAGAGCATTGTTAATTTTTTGAATTATCTAGAAGATCAGTGGCCATTTTGGAACATATAAGAAAATAGTACACCATACAGACTATATGCAAATGGTAGTCCAGAAGGTCCTCTTTCGATCCGTGGTAGTGGGATAGATGGAATAATTTTAAGAGTTGAGAAAATTTTCATTTTCCATCCCCACCAACCTTCCTTTACATTTCAACACTTTTGTTCACAAATAATAATGATCGTAATGAGAATTAAATTTTATGTCAATAGTCTGCAAAGTAGAAGACTAATCTACTATTGCCAGTTAACAGTTAACAGTGCTCTGTTAATAGCAAAGTTTACCCTGTTAGAGGCAAGAAGTGGCGCTGCTAAAAATATGGGTTTACGTCTTTGGTTTTTAAATTCCAATTTGTCTTCGCACACATAGTTTTTTTTTCTCTGTAATTTTTTCACTCTGTAACTCTTTTACTTTTTCTCCATTTAACCTT
Organism: Sarcophaga carnaria; assembly: GCA_958299815.1. NCBI lineage: Eukaryota > Metazoa > Arthropoda > Insecta > Diptera > Sarcophagidae > Sarcophaga > Sarcophaga carnaria. The sequence goes on from OY283149.1 coordinate 154,709,325, forward strand.
AAAGTTTCGTTTAAATAAAGGGTTTCTGTTGTAATTGTAAGGTAATAAGTTCAAGGCCATTGAAATCTTATGAAAGTAGGCAGCTAATTGCAGTTTTTTTTATTATATTTTTATAATATTATTATTGTATTACAGTCTTATTTAATTTATTTTATTTACTACCATAGTTGAAAGCAAATATTTATTATTCTAGTCATTGAAATTGAAGTGATTTTGAATTCAATCCCAATCGTTTTTGACCAATTGCCAAAATGTTATTTAAATAGGAAACAAAAAACAATCAAGAAACATAAATAATGAACTACAGGCGGTCCCTTAAGAGGAGCGTTATAATAAAAGGCTATTTTTGACAGAAAATATTTACACTCTGATAACATAAGTATGTATTTCAATCTTTTAGGCCCCCCAAAAAAATTATGATCAAATAAAGTTTTTGCAGCTGCCAAAAAACCTAAAGAATTACTCATCGAATAGAATTGAAAGAAAAACAAATAAAATTAGAAGAAGTCAAGTGGTTTTTGTCAATACAAATAAAACAAACAAATCAAATTTTATTATTCTTACAAGATGGCTCAAAAGTAATGGCATAATGTGTAGAATTTTTATTTCTTTTTCTTAAATTTTTGATTTCAAAACCTAGAGTTTCAAAATTAAAAGAAATTCGAATTTTAAAGTGTTTTTTTTTTTTGAAACTTTTAATTTCAACTAATTGAGAATTATTTCTGTTTAGTATTGATCAATTTGTGTTTAATTTGAAAAGCATTTTTAATTTTCTTTTTTTAAGTTTTGTTTTAAATATGAAAGATTAAAGTTAGTCATGTAAATAATTGGATTTTCAATTGCTAACATGTAACAGAATTATTATCAGGGAAGTAAATGTGAAAATATGAATTATAACTAACTACGCTACTGAACAGTGTGGGAAGTTTTTAAAAGTACATTAACCCTTTCATGCCCGATGTTGCCTATAGGCAGCATTGTACATTTTTGTTGATAAATTCCGTAATTTTTAAATTTTTTTAAAAGATTTTTTTTGCAAACAAACTTGGTTAAAAACGTGTAAAACCAGAATACGTAGGACTCTGAATTTAATATCACTTCATATTTAGACCATGAATAACAAACACATGTCCTTAAAAAAATTTTAGCTCTGCCCCAAAAAATTCGGGAATGAATCAAATTACGACTAAAGCAAAAATATTAATTTTTAAATACCAATATAAGGATTGAATTGATACCAGGGGAAGCATACTTTTTCCATGTGTCAAAATATACATTCGAATTGGAAAATCCAAGACGCAATCCATAAATTTTAGCAGCGCCACATTTGTCATTAACAGAGCAAAATTTCCTCTTAACAGAAGAAAAAATTTGGTCTTAACAGAGCACTGTTACCTGTTTAACAGTACCATCTGAACAAGCCCTCTTGTGGAGAAGCTAATTTTAGGACAAATACTAGGTCAGTGAGTATCATATCATACTTAAAGGAAGGTTCCAAGGCCTCTTAATATAATCAACTAAGAAAGGCCCATATAAAGTGATATGGTATTAAGAAAATTGGCTTTGGAAATATCAATTTTTTGATTGAAAATTCTCTAGAACATCAATGGCCATTTTGGAACATGTAAGAAATAGTACACCATACAGACTAAATGCAAATTGTAGTTCAGAGGGTCCTCTTTCGAACTGTGGTAGCTGAAATAATTTTGAGAATTGATAAAATTTCAGTCCTCTACCCCCAACAACCATCCTTTACATTTCAACACTATTATTCACAAATAATAATGATCATAATTAGAATTAAACTTTTTGTCAATAGTCTAAAATAATTGCAAAGTAGCAGACTAATCTACTTGTTGCCACTGTTAAACAGTTAACAGTGCTCGATGAATAGCAAATTTTGCTCTGTTAACGCCAAATGTGGCGCTGCTAAAATTTACGGATTGCGTCTTGGATCTTCAAATTCGAATTTATCTTCACGCACATACTTTTCCCAGCAGCTGATCCATGAAACTTACTTACTAAATTCCTTATTACAACCCTTTAGTAAGGATAACCACCGAGCTTCTCACACCACCCATGTTGTGTGTGTTAATTTTAGTCATGAGTGGCAGGAGCTACAATGTAAAGTTGACTCCGAACAACAGATTTTTGAGTAATTTTTCATGGCAATTTCATTTACTCTCAGAGTCTTTGCCGGAAGTCTGCTGAGAGGAAGTATCCGAAAGAAATATTTTTGTTCATATTTTGTTTGGCTTGAGATGTATGAGCCAGGATTTGAACCATGGGCTCTCGTCTAGTAACCTAACACGTTACTCACTAACCAACGGCGACTTCAGATCCATGAAGCATTTAGTTTTTCTTTTTTTTTTGCTTTTCATAAAAATATCACAGATTGTGATAGTTGACTGATTTATTTTCAATTATCTCTACGCCCAATTGCAGTTTGTCCATCAGTTAAGGTCCGGTTAATTTGCAAATCAATTAAGTTGGTTTACCAGATGATTATCTTGATACCTACGGATTCTAGAACAATTAGTCTTTCATGAGAGATAAATGACTAACGAATAAATGAAATTTACAAAACAGAAAGTAAAGCTTCAGTAGATCGACTAGCTGGATATAGAATACACGAATACCAGAACAATTAGCCTTTCTTAAGAGATAAATGATTAACGAATAAATGAATATACGTTCGTCTTACAGAAACAGGAAGTAAAGCTTCAGTAGATCGACTTGCTAGGTATAGAATATGCGGATGCCAGAACAATTAGCCTTTCGTAAGAGATAAATGACTAACGAATAAATGAATAGACTAGCTGGATATAGAATATACGGATACCAGAACAATTAGTTTTTCATGAGAGATAAATGACTAACGAATAAATGAATTGGCGTTCGTCTTACAGAAACAGGAAGTAAAGCTTCAGTAGATCGACTAGCTAAGCATAGAATATGTGGATGCGAGAACAATTAGCCTTTCGTAAGAGATAAATGACTAACGAATAAATGAATAGGCGTTCGTCTTACAGAAACTGGAGATAAAGTTCAAGAGACTTTGAAGTTTCAGTAGAAATTAAACTGGAGCTTCAGAATTCAAGCTTTCGCTTGAAATAAAGATGTTTTATTGTACTTATATTTATTTCACCTACTGTTCGCTATACTAAGAAGTCTCTTCATTTGTATCATTCATTCCTGTATTTGAGTTTTATTTTTCCTGTACTACTCTCAACGTCTGCCTATTCATTTCGACTGGTTGTTGACATATTCACTGACAATAATGTGATTAAAAAAATATCCACGGACTGAGTCAGTTAAACCAGAGCAAGGAGATAACAACAACAACAACAACAAACCCACCCTTTTGGGGATTTATGGCATTTTATGTTGTTGTCAGAGCAAGCAAATGGAATGAATTTAAAGCTGGTGAATGTGATGGGCTCTGAGTAAAGTTCATAATATTGCTCAGCGACAACAATCCATAGATGTCGTAGGTGCGATGACTGCTTAACCCAGGGGAGATTTAAATTAAAAAAAATAAATAAAAAACAAGTGGAGTTTAACGACAGACATATGTACATACATACGTACTGAAAGAAGAGAACTTTAGTTTAGTTTTTATAATCATATTTTGTCATTTTTTTAAACTCTTCATCATCATCATATTCCTTTGCTTTCTTTTTCGTTGTTTTTTCTTTTTTTTGTTTATTTTGTTTATTTTTATTTTAAATTAAAACAAATGTTTGGCTTCATATATTGAATGTACACAATAACTGTGTATGCATATGAATTTATGATGATGAATGTATGAATTAATGTCTAAGTACATACAACAGACATCATTTTAAAAAGGCAATTTATTTTTTTTTGTTACTGTCACCGGAAACTTAAAAATTGTGAATTTTTTTCTTTTTATTTTTCTCTTCCCCTTTCTTTTTTCTTTTCAATCTAAAAAATGCTGTTTATTGTCTGATGTTTCAATTACGAAATAGTTTTTGTTGCTATTTTTAATCACGTTTAATTTCCAATCAAATTCCTTAATTAATTAAAATCAAATGTTTTAATTCAATTTAAATTCTATTTTTTTTCTTTTCATTATTATTATTATTATTGTTATTATTATTTAAATAATTAATAGAATTTGACAATCACATCATCATCTATTGAAATTTATGTCAGTTCATTGCCAATTAAACAATTTTTAGTTGCATCAATTAAATTCTTAGTTTATTTTTTTTCTATTTTAATAATGCCCGCCGAGCTTCGCGGCATCCACTTATGAAATATATTTTTTGAGAATATTTTTAAATAAATATAAACTTAATTGGCCTTTATAATACTGATAGTCGCCGTGGTCTAGTAGGTAGTGTGTTGGCTTATTAGACTTAAAGCCAGGGTTTGAGCCCTAGGCCAGACATCAAGACAAAACACAGAAAGAATTTCTTAGGCTACTTCCTCTCAGCAGATTTCTGGCAAAAAGTCTGAGAGTATATAAAATTGCCATGAAAAGTTTCTCAAAAATCTGTCGTTCGGAGTCGACTTTAAACTGTAGGTCCCACCACTCATGTATAAAATTAACACACACAACATAAGTGGTATGAGAAACTAGGTCGTAATCCTGACTGAAGGGTTGTAATCACCAATTATGTATGTATGTAATACTTTAGTCAACATCACGACTTAGTTTTTTCGCACCATTCATGTACGCGTTCATTTCATCTATGAGTGGCGGATCTTACAATTTAAAGTCGCCTTGCAATTTGTATGATATGTACCAGAGATCAGCAATGAATCGTTTTTTCGTTACTCATAAGCACTCATGAAATTTTGAATATAAGTGAGTCAACAATATTGAAATTTAACTAAGTACTCTGATTCATTCGTTCTCATTACAACGTTGATTTATAAGTACAGGTTGCAATGAGTATGCGTACAACGTTGACATCAAACTCATACCATTCGAAAATGTTTGATTCGTAAGTGACTTTTTTGAAGTCGCCGTAGTCTAGTAGGTAGTGTGTTGGCTTATTACACGTAAAGCCAGGGTTCGATCCCCAGGCCAGACATCAAGACAAAATACAAAAAATATTTCTTCGGCGACTTCCTCTCAGTAGATTTCTGGCAAAAACTCTGAGAGTAAAATAAACCTGCCATGAAAAAGTTTCTCAAAAATCTGTCGTTCGGAGTCGACTTTAAACTGTAGGTCCCATCACTCATGTATAAAATTAACACACACAATATAAGTGGTGTGAGAAACTAGGACGTTGTACAATAGGTCAATTCGACCTCCTGGTACTGTACTTATCTTAATTGACACGTCTTCTAACCTAACCTAACCTAACCTAAGTAACTCGAATCATTCATCAAAATTTGTAGCCTTCGTTGTTAGGCATTTAAAAAAAAAGGAAAAAGACAACTAAGCAAAAAAGGAGAGAGAAGCCAGTAGAGCAACCACACAACCTTCTAGTGAGTATTTTAGTGTTCGTACGCGATTGATACTTATTTTGTGCTTCGTGTATATGTTGAGTTATGAGAGTCGAAATCAACAACATCATACGTGTTGTTAAGTATGAGCACGATGAGTATTTCAAACTTTGAATATGAGTAGAGGGGTTCCATGATATTAAAATAAGTATGAATGCGTATAAGTATCAAAAATTATGAGTATGATTTGATTCTACTCATCTTTTTGAATACTCATTGCTGAGCTCTAACAAGCACCAAGCCTGCTTGAAATGCAAACTTATTAATTCCAGCCGTATGGTAAGACATGTGCTCTGGAAAATTTCAGAAAATTGGCATGCTAGTGTAACCAAACAAACAAATACACCAACATTCATTTATACATACATATACACATGTGTACGCAAATAGAATATGCTTAGAAAATACGCAGTAATAAAATTTGCAAACATACACACGCGTACATACATAGAATTTCGCCCATATGAGCATGAGCAGGGCTTTACAATAGAAAAATAGTAAAAAGACAGAGTCTCTATTATTTAAACTCTTATTATTATTAATCAAATGGCGTCATATTAATCAAGAAAAGATCATTGGAGGTCTTTATGATGGCAAAAAAAAAATCTTTTACATGAATTTGATGCGATAAAATCACAATAAAACTTACAATGTGACGCGTAAGTGTGTATACAATGTTAACAAAAAAAAAATCAGGGGAAAACGTAATTTTGATTACCTCATGTTATTATTTACAGTGATCTCACATTTGTAAATCGCTATGTGACGTCATTTAATCGCTTTTCGCTTTCAGTCAGGTATTTGGAAATGTTTTAAAGAGCCTATCTCACTCGAGTACATAAGTCGGATATTTTATTACCATTTAAATCCTACACTTTGGTAGTAATAGTTGCAGAATGTTAATGAGAATGAGCTTGAGATTAGATCGTGGGATTCACGAAAATTAAAGGTTCATTTATGAATGGCACTCACGCTTTAGCTGAGTTGCTAGTTGCCCAATGAAATATTAAATACGGCAATTGACAATCAATATTTCAGTTGACAAATGGCAATGCAACTGATGTTCGATTGCCAATCATATTCGACCCACAAGTCTTTACTGGCAAATTTTCAAATTCAGATATCTGTTGTGATTAAATATGGCCAGGCTATGTTTTGGCTAGAGGCTATAACACTAAGTTGTCCGTTTTCTTCGCGTACAACATCCGATCATACACTAGAGTTAAATTTTTTCTCGTCAAAATGGAACAACAGGTGGGGGTAATCTGATTAACACGTTGACTGCCGCGGCAATTTTCAGAAAACTTGCCAAAAACCAACAATTTGATTTTTTCACATTAGTGAGTACGAGTTCACTCGTAGTTTGGCGCCCCAGAAGGGAAAGCAATCTACGAGTTATCTCGTAGTCGGCAGTCAACGTGCTAAAATACAAATTTGCAGATTTTAAAAGAATACAATCGCATTTGTTCACTCAATACAGTTGTTTCTAGATGTGTGTGAAAATAAATTCGAATTTGAAAATCCAAGACGCAATCCATAAATTTTAGCAGCGCCACATTTAGCATTAACAGAGCAAAATTTCCTCTTAACAGAACAAAAATTGCCCTTAATGGAGCACTGTTAGCTATTTAACAGTATCTGAAGAAGCCCACTTGTTTAGAAGCTAATTTTAGGACAAATACTAGGTCTATGAGTACCATACTATATGCAAAGGAAGATTCCAAGGCTTCTTAATATAATCAGCAACATAGTCACATATAAAGTGAGTGGTATTGAGAAAATTGGCTTTGAAAAGATCAATTTTTTGCTTGAAAAACAGTGACCCTTTTGGAACATATAAGGAATAGTACACCATGCAGACTATATGGAAATGGTAGTCCAGAGGGTCCTCTTTCGAACCGTGGTAGTGGGATAGCTGGAATAATTTTGAGAATTGAGAAAATTTCCGTCCTCCATCTCCACCAACCATATTATACATTTCAACACTAATGATCATAATGAGAATGAGAAATTTTATGTCAATAGTCTGCAATAATTGCAAAGTAGAAGACTAATCTACTATTGTCACTGTTAAACAGTTAACAGTGCTCTGTTAATAGCAAAGTTTGCCCTGTTAGAGGCAAGAAGTGGTGTTGCTAAGAGAGTGGGTTTGCGTCTTTGGTTTTTTAATTCGAATTTATCTTCACACACATTGTTTCTAGGCAGTAATGTATGCATCGGACGATTGATCAAAAAAAATTATTGCCCAGTAGAATTCTAGACATCAACTCTTCCAATATCTGCATTATTGTGCAGTAAAGCATTATTCTTTCTGAGTCCCTGATTATCAATTTGGCTGAGACATTGCAAATGTAAGCAGATAGCATATGGCCTACGACTGCAGTTTAAAAGTTACAGAGTCTAGTGGTTCTTTGGTGACATAAAGTGGAAAATTTTTCTCAGAGATGTGCTATGCTGAAGGTGTAGAATGGAGTATTGTCTGTAATTGTATCAACACCCGCATGTTCCTAATTACCTTTAAGCAAATTCCAACAAACATTCTGGGAACCACTGCTGGCATAAGGAAACGTAAACATTTTGTTTATTTAAGTTTTCTTGTATGCATAAAAAAGGGTCATTTGCCTCACTTGACATGCTTAAAATGGAAATAAAAATTTTTCTTTTGAAAAATAAAACCACAGCAAGGCACATATAAAATTCATATTCTATAGTCAGTATGTCTATAACATTGGGGTTATACCCATGCTTTATAGCACTCTGACATACATATGTATATGTACATATGCATGTATAGTAGAACAAGTGCAAAAATATTTTTATGTGTTGTGTACCCATTTTCCCATTTTGTGTTTTGCATTCATACGGAAACACAATTTTTCAACAGCCACCCACCCGCTGCTATTAATGCCAGAGCACAGACGACGCACCACAATATTGCAGTAGACGATGATGATGAAGAAAACATGAAAATATTCCTGAACTATTCTAACTGAACTAAAAGTGTTAATAATCGTATTAAACACTACAGACACCCTCAACGTTGAGAAGCATGGACATTCACCATTATCACGACCATATTATTACTGTGAGAGTACATGACTATAACACACTTATGTATGTCCTTAAGCAGCAGTCTTTTCGTTGTTTCTTTTCTCTCTCATCCCATATTATATATTCATTTTTTTTCAAAAGCAACAGTCTGTGTACATACCATCACTTTTGGCCGGAAATTGTCAAAAATCAACATTGTCTGGACTTCACATTTGAAATTCCATTCGAAATCACCCACTTACAGATAAAAAGGGGTTGCAACCGGTACACACGTCTGTATGTAGGCACGTAGCAATTGGCGCTGACGAACCATTACATGACATGACATGGCATGGCATTTAATTCGTTTGTCATGATGTCACTTTGTTTGATTTATTTCATCACTCCGAAGAGCGGTTGGGCACTTTGCACACACACACACTAAGCTTGAAAAAAAAGTAAAAGTTCATTAAATCATGTCATGTTTAAACATTAAAATGAAATGCATGCCTCTGTGAACTATGCACGTACATATGTACGTATAGTGCGTGGATATATTGGCGCGTACAAGTGCATAAATTTTCAAATGAAATTGTTTCATTAGTGGGTTAATGATATTAAATTACAATAACCCTATTTTTTGTTTAGAAATGCAGAACAGCTGCACTCTCAAGCCGTATAATTCAATGCATAAATAAATAAAATTTTAATTATTTCATTGTGTTTTTGTTTTTTGCCGGCATATGGAACATTAATTATCATTATTTAAAAAAAACGAAAATTTAGGTCTACAATATTAAAACCAATCTATGTGACATATTGATACGAGTAAATAAATTATGAAACAAAAACCTTAAATTTTAACAGAGTCAATGTTAAAATAAACAGAGCAATGTTAAGTGTTTAACAGAAGATACAAAAAATGTTTATGGATGGTTATGGTCACTCAAATATACGATATCGGGGAATAGAATATCCATTCCATTCCTTAAAAATTATGCCCCACACGTTCCTGAGTGGAACAGCTTCTCTGGTAATTTGGAAATTGATTTGAAAATTAAAAACTGACAAAAAAAATGCATTTGTTTTCTGGTCTATAAGTTGAACTTTTTGGCATTTCTTTGGACGATGACTTGGATTTTTTGGCCGATGACTTTCATTTTTTGGACGATTACTTGCATTTTTTGGGGACGATAACTTGCAATTTTTGGTCGATGTCTTGCAGTTTTCTGATTTTAGCGAAAGATATTAACTTCGTCGCCTGTATTAGTTTCGTCGCCTATATCTTCGGTCCCCAGTAACGCCCAACCATAAGGAAGACTGTTTTGAAATCCTTGATAACAAGGATATATAGTGAAATACTTGCAACAAGTCCTATTCTTCCTCCTCAGACAGAACTTGGACAACATTTAGAAAATACTTGAATAGATTCGTAATACATTTAAATTCTTTAACTCGTAACTCGTAACACTCCCGCGAACACATTCTTTTCATAAATGGGAATACTGCTGTTCTCATCTTCATCTAAAAAATATCTACACTTACAGTCATAATGTTGGTCGGGACTAAATATTGTTCATTATTTTTAGCTGTGGTTGCAGTAGTCTAATGGATAGTGAGTTGGCTTATTCGACAGAGAGAGTATTCCGAGTCTGATTTCTCAAATTCCAAAGCTATGTGTGGTATACCTGTATGTAATTGGGTTTTATAAGGAACATCCTCCCCGGACATTATTATTGTTTGTATAAGTTTTTCAATTTTCAAAACAATTTGCGAATTAAAGTAGAAGCTGTTCTACTTAGGAATGTGTGGCGCACAATTTTTAAGGAATGGAATGGACATTCCATTCACCGATATCGTATATTTAGGTGATTTCTTGCATGACCATTTTTTTACCTTCTGTTAAAACACTTAACATTGCACTGTTAACTTTAACATTGGCTCTGTTAAATATTTTGGTTTTTGTCTTTGCTAGTGAAACTCGAATTTATCTTCACACACATCTAATCCATTTGGATTTTTAGTAAGTTTAAGTAAATGACACAAGGACACCCTTCTTTTTGCAGGATTTGTGGTAATGTAGAGGAGACGGTGCCTGTGGAGCATATTTTATGTCACTTACTTGGCGTATAGAGAGGTGCAAGTGCAAACCGTAGCCGTAGTCTAGTAGGTAGGGTAGTGGCTTATTAGACGTAAAGCCAGGATTCGAGCACAGGCCAGACATCAAAACAAAATACAAAAAGTATATCTTCGGTGACTTCCTCTCAGCAGATTTCTGGCAAAAACTCAAAAATCTGTCGTTCGGAGTCGACTTTAAACTGTAGGTTCCACCACTCATTAACACACACAGCAGAAGTGGTGTGGTGTGGTCGTAATCCTGACTGAAGGGTTGTAATGACCAATTCTGTATGTATGTAAGAGCAAACCCAAGATTCTGGGCTGGAAATCCTTTAAGGGCCTTGAAAAGTTGACCTCTGCTGGGATTTCTAAGATTGAAATTTTAATCTCAGTCTTCTGAAAAGACTCTATATTTCTCTCTCCCCTTTTCTGCAATATTCTTCACTTCTTCTCTTGTAGAATTAAAATTTTTTATAATAAAATCTAATACACTATGAAAGAATAGGAAAGTTTTGTTTTTTATAATTTCTTCTGGTACCCTTGTCTGAAATTTATAACCAAAAATTAACACGATTTTCTGCTTTAATTTTTATATGATTAATCGAGTATATTATGCGGGTATTTTTTCATATTCCCTAAACAGTATATTTCAGTATTTTAATGTTTATTATTTAGTACCACTCGCAATTGAACCCTTTTCTTGTATTAAATATTTATGACAGACATAGTATCGTGTAATCCATTTTATTTAAGTACCATTCATAACCAACAAATAAACTGCTTGATATGCTTGTATTAAACCATACAAAACAATTATACAAGCCTACATGCATTCATACATACATACATACATACGTACTTACATGTGTTACATATGTATGTATGTTCTTCTTCTTGTTAGTGAAAGTGTTTTGATTTGATATTCGTTTGTTAATACAGAACAAATTTCTTTCTTTCCGTTTTCTTGCAGGTTAAAGAACTCATGATAACTACAACTACAACTACAGCAACAATATAAATCAAAACAAGAAACGAGAACAAATAAAAACTTAGAAAAATAAAAACAAAAACCAACAGAAAGTGGAAGAAAAAAACTTTTGGAATTTTTGTACAACAAATCAAGGTCGAATTTGGAAATCGAAACCAATTTGCTTTGGTTTGACACACATTTAAATAAGCAAGAAGCAGGCAGACAAACAGACAAACAGTCTGACTGGCAGACAATAAATAAAACATTTCAAAAATAGTATTAAAAACAACAAGACAAGTCAAGTAAGCAGCAGAAAAACTAAATATTATGTCAACAAGAAATCCACATCCACAAATGGCACCACCGCCACCACCACCCAAACCTAGTAAAGGTGGCTCCTATGCAAACGGTAACGCTAATGCTAATGGCAATTTATTGGCGAATGGTAGTACCATGAATAATGGCAATAATAATATGAATACGAATGTCATGCATTTAGCAAACGATTCCATTGTACACAACAGTCAGAAGCTAAACGGACGTAGTCCTTGTCACACGCCACCGCGTACAGATCGTGAACAGGTCGTTATGACGCCAAAGGGTAAAACAAATAATAGCACAGTGATTTTAATCGAACGCAAACTAGTGGATGAGGTCAGTGATCGTGTACATGTGGCTGGTGGTGATCATACCGGCATCATTATCAATAAAGATACGGTCAGTGGCCAAAAATCACAAACAGTACCGGCCCAATTGTCATTGGAATTTCGTGTATTTTTGGTGAGTGCCAATACGGGCAAACATTCGCAAGAGTCGAGAACTTTAAGATTTTGGTTTAGAAACTGGCTGAAGAATGATGATGAACAGGCTCATATAGCACAAGATTTTTTCAAAGAGCTGGTCAGCCCCAAAGATTTTCCTCGTGGTAAGTAACTAGTTAAGTTAAAAATGAAGTAAACTTTGTGTTTAAATTTATTTTCTTTTTAGATTACGTTGGTTTCATTAAAAAGATTATGAAATTATTGCAAAAGGGTTACGATGAGATACAATCCTTGGAAGTTGAGTTACGCATTCTTGAGGAATCTGCAGAGCCACCATCCAGGCCACGTAAGTACTCTTGTAAATAATTAAAACTCTTGTATAAAGTCTTTCAAGTTTCGAGTTTCTTTTTCAAAGGCTAATAAAACCTACATTTTGAATTGAAAATTTGGGGTTTAGTTTTAATAACTGTTCTCCTTCGATAACATTTTACTTTAATTTTGGTTTTATCTCGACAATTTTACAACGAATGTTCTTTTAAGGTTTGAATTGCCTGTGGTTTGTTTACATAAACTCTTGTTTAACCCACTGGAAATAACCCACTGCAAATAGCAAGAATTACTTCAAAGTATTCTTTCCAGAAACGAAATGTTCGTGAATCGTGTGCATAAAGCAACATCTGGATGAAACCTCTAATCGTTGGTATCTATATCATGTCAGAAAAATTGCCTAAAGATACTATCAGACTATAACTAACACTAAAGTATAACACGAGAGGAACATAAAGGTTGCTCCACATATTAACCTGGATTTTAGGTTTGAATTGAAGTGGAAATTTTGCCTGAAAGAATAAGTTTTTCGCCAAAAACGTAAGCAAGAAGTGGTTGACTTTGCTGATGATAATTTGAGTCAAATCCTTAAGTACTATTCACCATCTTGTGGATGCATATACGCTTAATGGTTGTAACACTGTCAGACTGAACATTTTTTGAATTTTTTTCAATACTTTCCCTTATGAGGACAATATTTTTACATCACCGGCTACATCACGGAAAATATTTAAAATTTTGCGAATTATTTTGAAATATCGGCCAGGTTTTGTAGAATGTTATCATGTAGAATCTCAAACTACAGTCTATGAAGCGTTAACAAAACCCAATAATACTGCATATAGGAATTACAGAGTCGAAAGCGAAAGTAGATTGGGTGTACACGCTGAAATTCAAGCTCCACATTTGCTAGTATCCTAAAATTTTTTGGACAACAAACAATTTCAAACTACAGTCTAAGAAGCACGAATCAAACACAATAATAATCCGTATTGGATTACAGAGCCGAAAGCGTAAGCAGATTGGACATATGCGTTGAAATTCAAGCTCCACATTTGCCAGAAGCACCACAAAGTATCCTACAATTTTTTGGACCACAAACAATCTCAAATTACAGTCTAAGAAGCGTTAACCAAACGCAATAATAATGTATATTGGAATAAAGAGCCGAAAGTAGAAGGAGATTGGGTATACATCTTGAAATTCCAGCTCAACATTTGCTAGAAGTGCCACTTTTTGGGACTTTGTAAACAAAGTACATTTTTTGAACCGCGAACAATCTCTAACTACAGTTTATGAAGCATAAACCAAACACAATAACAATGCACATAGGAACACAGAACCGAAAGTGGAAGGAGGTTGGGTATACATCTCCAAATTCAAGCTACGAATTTGCTAGAAATATTACTGAATAATTGGAATCTTCAGAGGAGTCGAAGAATAGGTCCTACATAACTAAGCGAAATTGATAATAAATACACCGGAAACTTGCTAAAAGGAAAAACAAAAAAAAAGAAAACTTTATTGAAAAATTAACTTGAACTTGAAAGACTTTATACTTTTTGTAATCAATATATGTATGTATGTTTGTATGAATATACTTATATATTCTCTTTCCTTTTATCAAAATTTTTCTAAATTTAATTCTTTTTATTTCTTTAAAATGAAACCTTTAAATTTTGAAACAACAACTCGTATTCTAAACACATGTGATCGCTTCTAAACAACTTTTTTTCTTCTTCTACTGCCTTAAACCATAATAAAACTGTTCTTCTTCTACTGTCTCTCTGTGTGTGCGTGTGTGTATATTTGATACAATTATGGTATGAAATCAATGCATTTTTACCGTTAACGTATTGTCGAATATGTATTACATTTACAACAACAACGAACGAAAAACAAAAAATCTAAAACAGCTCGTGATGGTTACATTATTTATTGTTATGGTGATTGCAATCGTAAATATGAGGAGGCTTTAATGGCCCAAAAACAAACAGGTGATGGCGATGATTTAATGAAAGCAATATGGCTTGATATGTACCATGAGCAACTAACAATGCGGAAATGATGTTGAACAATAATATATATTTGTGTATACAATGTAATAAAGACAACAAAAATAACAACACTTTACATACATGCAATCTGCATACATAACCATTTTTAAACAAAAATAACTCAAAATCTAATTCAAAAGCATCCGTCCTTAGTTATGGGCTCTATAATAAAGAAAATATTATTATTAATTACTATTATTTTTGTTGTTGTTGTTTTGCGGTTTATTAATAAAGAAATTTCACCCTCACCTTAACTACGACTGCTGCAATAATAAATCCTCATCTATAAACTGCCTGCAACCATCATGGCTTTTCTAATAATTTTTTTAAACGACTTTTTTTTAATTGTTTTTCGTTTTATTAGTATTAAAAAAAAACTACCAAAAGTTTCTCATATAATTTATTTAAAACCTTAAGTTCGAAATTAATTGTGTTGCTTGTGTATTTGCGCGTCTTTATTTTACTCCTCTGATTAATTATAAAGTTCAAACAAATTTACAGAAAAAAAAGACAACGAAACATCACTTGCCAATTAATTTCTATTGTTTGCTAATATTTTCCATATTTTTTAGGGAATTATTTCCATTTTTTTATATATTTTCATTGGTTTTTAACAACAATAGCGGCCTTCGTTTTTTATTCCTTTTGTTTTGTTTATTTTTAATTTTAATTTGAGTTTGACTTGAGTTTTAATTGCGTTTGTTATTATGGCACGATTGTTTTCATTCTTTTTTTTATCAACAACATGCGCGATATAAAACATGATACATTTATTTAGTTCAAGTAAAAAAAAAATAATATAAAAATAAATTATAAAGAAAGAAGAACTTTGTAAAATTTGTAATAAATTAATTTATAAAAAATTGTTGTTTGAAATGTTTAATAAAATAATTGTTTCTATTAAAATCTAGGTATTATTATACACATATTGTATTGACATAGATTTATTATTAGAGCGAGACTAAATCAACATGTAGATATTCGAAGGGAATACCACCTGTCATATTTACTTGTGCCCTCTTTGTCAATTTCGGTGTATCTGGCTTAGGCATTTAGAACAAAAACCTGCAATACGTAAAGATTATTTTCATTATAACAGTCTTAATTCTTGATAAGAAAAAAAAGAAATGGTTTTTACTTTCGAAAAGTCAACTCCAAGTTAACAGGTATATGCATAGTTTACTTACTATCAATATTTCATAAATCGTTTAGGCAAAACTATACGCATTTACAAGGTAAATGACTTTTATACAGCATGTAAATTGGCAGGCAAAAGCGTACATATGATCTGCCCATATTGATATATTTTTCCATTCCTCCTCGAGTTGATTTTTAGATTTGAATGCTCATATCATAGGTTAGAGGACGTCAATTAAGACAAGTACAGTACCCGGAGGTCTAATTGACCCATTGTACAAAATATCATCATGTTTTCTAATTCATGATGTTCAGGTTTTGTCTTTTTGTAACTACTTTGGAATGTAATACCATGTCAGCCTTGGACCAATTTGATTGTATACATTATTTTGCTACTCTATGGTAAGTTACAAAGCTATTGTAAACTTAAAATGTCATAATGTGCAATAGAAATAAATTCCCTAAACCCTCAAGCCTTATTTAGTATAATTGAAATTAATCTCCAGGTCATATTGTATTTCTTCGGCGACTTCCTCTCAGCAGATTTCTGGCAAAAACTCTGAGAGCAAATAAATCTGTCGTTCGGAGTCGACCTTAAACTGTAGGTCCCGCCAGTCATGTATAAAATTAACACACACAACATAAGTGGTGTGAGAAGCTAGGTCGTAATCCTAACTGAAGAGTTGTAATGACCAATTATGTATGTATGTATGAAATTAATCCTTCTCAGATTATTATTACTTTTCAATCAGTGTGACTTAAGAAAATCTATTATGCAGAATCTTTTGCATTAACCCACCAATTTAAAGCCTTTAATTCAACAAGACTAAACAGAAAGGTGATAATGTGATTCAAAGTATTTGAAAAAGAATCAAACTCGATTCAAAATAACATTTATACGGGGAATCGTGATTTTTTTATAAAGTTTTTGGAAAACTATGTTCTCCACATTAATTAATAATTCCTTTTGACGTGTATTAATAGGATCATCGACGCTTGAGTTATCCCTAGTTAAAGTGTCGTAATTTAGCATGTTTCAATTCACTCTATTAAACTACATAGGCGGGTCCTTTTGAATTTTTCAGTTCATAGCTGAAAGAACAGGACAGTCGACTCCTGGCAAAATATTAACAAGATGCGTCATTTACTTAATATTTGATGGCATTTAATAGCAAACTACTACAGGATTTGAGAAGAAAAAGAAAGAAATGAAGTGAAGTGAACACATATGAATGAGGCTAAGGATTATAGACACTCGTAGCTAAATTCAGAGAATAAGGCTAACAAAGTTTAAAGACTTATTGTTCCAACCTCGTATTTTTTTGTTATTTATTTAGAAAGCCGAACAAATTGCAATAAGTTGTAAAACGTTCTTGATCCTACTTTCTGATGCCAGCGGAACTTGATTTTTTTCAAAAATACTCATATTTAATCGGATTTTCCTAACACTTCATAATAAATAAATTCGTAATAAAAGTTTTAATTGTTGCTCTGTTTCTTGACATACACACAGTTACTAAAGTATACATACGGTTAACAAATTTCAGAAATTTTTTAACCAATCCATTTTCGTTGAAAATCTTTATAGTTTCCTCGATTTTAAGACGGTCTTTTGCATTGGTTAAAAAATTTCTGAAATTGAACTGCATTGTGGCCCTGCATAGGCCTACAAAAGTATACATCCGATTAACAAATTTCACAAATTTCTGAACCAATGCAAAAGACCGTCTTAAAATCGAGGAAAGTTGTCAGACAATTATAAAGATTTTCAACAAAAACGGATTGGTTACAAAATTTGTTAACCGTATGTATACTTTTGTGGCTGAGTGTAGTAGGGACATTAACTCTGCTGATATTGGGCACTAAATTGTATCATAAGTGTGCCAAATAATTCTTCCCAGGAATTTCTTTTCCATTAAATTCATTCCTTCTTATTGAAACCACAAACCATCAACACCCCATATCATTAAAAAAAGGTCACGATATCGGAATCCTTTGGCAAAAACTAGCTCCGGACTGAAACATGCATCGATTAGGCACAAGTCTTAAAATCTTCTTAAACACGAAACTAGATGTTTCAGTAAAACCACAGCTCCGAAAGTAACCAATTTTCAAATTTTTACCTTCTCCAGTGATTTTCCTTGCATCTGCTTCTATTAAGTTAAGCGAATAGAAAGAAAATTTGTCGACTAGCTTTCGTATCCCAGGTGCGGTTAGCAACGACTAAAATTATCTTACTTTTTGCCAAAAGAAAAAGATGTCAAAAAAATAATACATTATCTTTTTTTTCTTAATTTCGAATCTAAAAGTATTTCGAATCAAATCTTTGGATTTTGTAAAATTAAATTTCGTAGAGCAGAAATAGCCTCATCAATCATTACAACAATTCATGGCGCTTTTTATTTGACTATAAGTGGAAACAACTGCATGCATGATTGAATGATTTAAAACGCTTTAATCATTAGGGAAATGTGATCTTATATGGGTTAAGGAGCTGTTAATGCAATTCATCCGCTGTCCATCTCCCCCAAAAATTTACAAAAGAAATCCAAAACTAATTTGCTTTTATTTTAACATTTGAAACTTATTTTACTACTTAAGTATGTATAAACAATTATTAAGAAATAATAATAACGTAACATACATAAATAAATAAACAAAATTAAAAAAGATGTTGTGGTTTTTGTGACAATCAAAAAAAAAAAGAAAAATATTTGAAATTTTAATATGAGAAATATGAAACCGCCAAATTTAACATTGAAATGCCCTCGTTTTATATTTATTAATACATATTTGTAATCATAATTCTAAGATATAATTTAATTATTTGTTTGTTTATTTGTTTGCGTGGCCTATAATTTAAAGATTAATTAAAAACAATTATGAAATAATGATGTTTTTTTGTTCTTCTTTTTATTTTTCAATTGAATTTTTAAATAACAGTATCCATGGATGAGACACAATTTGAATCTCCACCCCTAACACAGGAAAAAGTACTCGAACTAATTGAGCAGGCATATCCAAATCCCATAACACCAGAAGATTTAGCCAAGTAAGTTTCAAATTAAAAAAAAAAGTGTAATTGAATGGAAATGCTAATTTTTGTTTTATTTTTTGTTTTAAATAGAGACTATGGCTGGGAAGAACAGGATGTTATTTTGGTTTTCATGTCCTTGAAAGAAAGAGGCCTAATCAAATCAATGGAATATAATTCGTATACCAGAATACATCATGAAGATAAAGAAATTAAGGTATGAAAATACATACATGCTTAAAAGAAAGTCACAATAATATAATAAAAAATTTTATTGTCTTGTCTCTTAGGTGGTTAAACAAATGCCTACAATTGCCTCCAATAAACAACCCACCATTGCTATTATCACTGCCCAGTATTGTGAAAAATTGGCTGTGGATGCCATGTTGGAAAATAAGGAAACCTTTGTACGCTACACCACAGTGGGTAAGACTTTCAAACAGTTTGAATTTATTTCCATATTTAACGATATTATTAAAGCATTTAGTTGAAACATATTTTAACAATAATTTTTCTCTTTTTCTAATTTTCAATTTAAAATTTTTAAAATACTAAAACCGGTTTTTAACAAATAATATTCGCATCTACCGGTTACCATTTAAATAAATTCGTAATAAACAAACCAAACAATCAAACAACCAACCAATAACATACAATTTTACACTCTTTAGATTCTGATCCCAATCTAACGAATTCTCTGAAAAAGTCCAAAAAGAAAAGACGTTTTGGTAAGAAAACAAAATTAAAAGGAGAAGAATATTTTTTTCCCATCACCTACAAAATTTTAAAGAATAAACCCTCGTTTCAATGTCCTTGTTTTATAAAAATTGTCAAACAATATTTGTGTTGTCTTATGTAAAAGCATTTTATTGGAAGGCTTTTTTAAAACTTTGGCTGACTTGTTCGTTTAAACAGAACGTTTAAAAAGATAAGAAGCAAGTGCTAGTTTCAGCCAAAGATTTTGAAATTGTTTTCTACGCCATATGGTATGTGGGTATATACATATTTAAAGTCCTTTAATGTTTTATGTTCATATGATTTCATTGTCCTTACACTAAATTGAGTTTGGCTCCAAATTTGCAAATTGCTTTCGTCCAACACCATGCCCGTATGTATTGAATTTTTAACACTACCGTCTACACCAAACAACCACCATTAATCCAAAAACTTCACCTCTTTAATACTACACCATCACCACCACCCCCTCTTCACCATTAGAATTCATTTTAATTTCTTCTTTTATTTGGTTACAATACAATAATTAGCATTTTAAATTAAGATTTCATAACCCATTCTTTTGCTCTGCTTCACTCTGTCCTGCATAGGTGAATCTAACGTTTATACTTTGGGCAATATTGGAGCTCATCGTATTGTCAGCACAAAATTACCTTCAGTGGGTAGTACCCGTGAGGCTATGACGGCCACAGGCAATACCACCACACGTTTGTTGGGCACATTCCAAAAGGTTGATTATGTGTTTGTAGTGGGTGTAGCTGGTGGTGTACCACATTATACGGATTATAAGAAGCATGTACGTCTAGGAGATGTGGTCATATCATATGTGGACAAGCAAAGAGCTTTAGCCAATAGGTAAGTATAGTAAAAGCCAAAAGAAAAACTGATTTTTATATTCCATCATTACAATTACAGCTCCGAAAAGCCTTATGTCTATGTGTACAAGAGTGGTGAAGATGTTAAAACGTATTTCCCTGTCAATGATTCGCTACAACAAATTGCTGAAGGCCTGCACTTAAATATGGAATCGAAACGTCCTTGGGAAACTTATCTAAAAGAAGGCTTAACTTTATTACAACAGAAAACTGAAAGTGATTTCAATCGTCCCTCGGCCAATACAGATAAATTGTTCATGAATATTGGCAACAATGAAGTCATTGAGGTATCACATCCCATAGGAGCCGATTGTGTTGATGGCCTACCGAAATCCCGCTTACATTTAGGACCCATAGGTTCTGGTAGAGATTTAGTGCGCAGTGATAATTTACGCATAGAATTTGCCAAGAAATATGGTCTCTTGGCCACAGATGTGGAAATGAGTTCAGTATTGGACAGTATTATTGGTAATTGCCGGGAAAGCTTTATAATCATTAAAGGTAATATTTAAATACATATATCGCCTATAAATGTGGTTTTTATTGAACTTTTTTTTCCTTTTTTAATACAAACAGGCATTTCCGATTATAAAGATGGTACCACTACGCGCAAATGGCAAAATTTCGCTTCTCTAGCTGCTGCTTCTGTACTGAAATCGATTATATGTGGCATGGACGCTCCCACAAACGTTTAAAATCGTGGTTTAGTTTATAGCAACAAAGCATTTAGAATTTTGCAAATACAGATTAACACACAATATTTATTAGATTTTTAATATTAAAAAAAAACGGAAACTGTAAACGAGTTCATAAATTTTTCTATCATCACTTAGATTTTTTCAATACAATTTATTAAATTACAATACATTACAATACAATACAATTTATGCAACATAACCTAAGAATTATTCATCCTAATTTGTCAAATTATGTTTGTTATTAATTTCTTATCATTTTTATTATTTTTTTTTTGTTGTTTTTTTTATATTATCTGAGATGATTATTTTTATGTTTTTGTTTTTGATTATGTAATACTGTAAATAGTTTAAAGAATTTTTTTTAATTATTATAAACAATTAAATTATTTTATAACAATTATATATAAAAACGAAATAAAAATAATATATCGTATTTAGAATCAATCCCAAGAAGTGAAATTTTAATTACTACAGTAAATGTTAAAATAAAATTTAGAGAAAAAGTTGCCATGATATGCGGAATATGCTACAAATATTATTAACTCGTCTTTATTGACAAAATATTGGGGCGGTCATTAAATAAGGCCACTTTCTCAACTACAAAATTACTTCCCATTGACGAGATTAGCCGGTGGCAATCATTTGATACCAAATTGATACATAAAAACCCCTCGATCTAGCTTTCGAAGCTTTTGAAGATTCACTATCGTTTCCTAATGATCAGATGGCCTATTGCTTCAAACGGTTCAAATGCTGTTGTTTCTATACAGTATATAGCATTTCCTGCCAATACCGCAAACGAAAGAAATATTTTCCTTTTTGGCTTGCTTGTCTTTTAAGCATGTGATCTATTTTTCATCATCAGTTCTTATTCGCTTGGGAAATATGGCTACTTTATGGTAATTTAGTTGTGATTTAATTGGTTCATAAAGGTTTTTTAAGTTAGCATGTGAGGAAAACTAATATCGAGATTGATTCATATTTGATATCAAAATTATCGATGAAACCGAAATGATGAAACGTGAATCGCTGTTACTGTAAAATTGTAAAATATGGTTCAATATTTCTTTGCTAACATCCACTTAAACTTAATATCAGCTTAAAAGTTGAGCTTTTTAATCCCAATATTGTTAAAAAAAATTTTCAAAATAATACAACGCGAGAATAGGATCAGTTAAGGCCTAACCTAAGGCCAATTGAACCCTGCAAAGTTTAAAAGTTCGAAATGATTGCTTGAGTTTATGGTCAACAACTGCAACATTCATACGTTTCTTTAAGGCGATATTTTTTCTTAGAGTGTACTTAAAACTGAACGAAAGAGAAACTCATATGTGTACTCATATTGAAGAGAAAGAGCGTTATAAAGAGAAACACGAGTATACGAATGAGTTTCAATTTCGTTAAACAATGAGAAAAATTTTTTTTGTTTTTATAAAACCTCAAGTTAGATGAACTTACAGAACAGAATGTGAAACATAAACAAAATATACCAGAGATGTAAAGTTTAAAAAAAATGTGATGTGATGTGTTAAAAGTTACAAATGGTTTATAAAATTGGTTGAAATTGACGACCATTTTGTTTATTCAACTATGTTGTACATACAACTAATTGCAACGTATCTTAAAAAATAACTTTTTGTATCTTATAAAAATGCGATCTTATTAATATTTTATTAAACGTTTTAAATTTTAAAATTGAATATATTTTGTTGCACTCTCAATTTAAGTCACTGTGCCAACCCCGTTCATAACACAATCAACGTCTCTCTTTTATTAGAAAGTAATTTACTCTCTTCGTTTAAAATTTTTTTATTTCCAGACACTAGTCTCTGAGTATTTTACACGCGGATAGACCAGAGACCACTAACTAAATTCATAAGAGCCATTTAAAAAATCAGTCGTTTAGTAGCGGCCAATTAATAAGGTTGTGTTTTGTTCACGGTTTAATTGGGAAAGTTTCAAAAAGCCACGTGGGTTTTATAAGACAAGACGTTTTTAATCATTCTATTAGAAAAACAATAAGAATACCTATTAAAAGTGAGTTCCAATTAGAAAATCTATAAAATTATTATAATATTTTAAAAGAATTTCAACGAAAATATAACGTTTTATGTTAAAAAAGGATAACCACATGGTTATAAAGAATACAGCTATGCATATGTACATGCATATACATATATGTACACATAAGTATGTGGTATATGTACAAATATAACTCCATTCCTTATTGTTAATAAAAAATACTAAAAAATGGAAAACGCACTTCAAAAATGTATATACATACATATTTAAATAAATTTTTTTTTCTTTAAAACCCTTTAAGCATTTCGATTTTAACCGGTTTTTGCAAAACAGTGGGTCGGTTTACTGATGTCGCTTTTTTTCTTTGTGTCTGTATATGCCTCTTCCCCTTTACAAAAAAAGTGTGTTTACTCGTTAAGATTGCTTTAATAGAAAAAGCGGTATAAAATAAAAAAAATGCAACAAGTTTTACAAAAGATAATTGGATTCGAAAAAATAGTGATTCTTATCAGTTTTATTTTTTCACTTACTAAAAAATGTTGTCCTTTCCCCTCACCGTTACAAGGTCAAAACAAATCAGTTTTAACAGGCGACATCGACTGGAATACTTCTAAATAAAGATGCAAATCCATTAAATAATTAATGAAGAGCAATAAAAATAGTGATTTGAATTTAAAATTTCTTTTCACTTTAATTTAGTTTTGTTGTAAAATAAAATATTAGATTTAACACAGTTCTTTTTTTTTTTCTTTTTGTATTAAAAATCTTGTTGTTCAACACTTTACTCGTTTCGCGTGTGTGTGTGTGTGTTATTCTTTTGCGTATTTATTATTTGGTTTAGTGTTGGTAAGATGAGAATAATAGCCGGCATTTGTTGTGCATATCTCTCATTTCTCGTATTTCTCTCTGCAATACAAAACAAACAAAAAAAAAAAAGAGTTCAACGACAATAACAATCGTTTGAAATGCTCATTGTAAACAAAGGTAGAAGACAAACTGCTTTTGATAATAAAACGAAAACAAGTTAAAGAGTTTTCTTTTAATCGATTATTCGATATACGCCATAATACATTAATAAATACTGTTGTGCTCTTTGAAAATGATGAAGACAGAATAATACTACAACTTGAGAAAAATATGTTCTGTAGTAAAATCGTCAGCCGCTATAATTGTGGTTCCAATGTTTGTATTAGTGCATCACAAGCAATAACAATTGTAATCTTAATAAATAGAAAAAACATGGTTTTGTTTACAAAGTGCATCAAATTTCATCAAAGTTTGATGACATTGGTAGAATAGTAAGAAAACAGTTCTCCCAAAATAAGAATAAAATATTAATTCTGTTCTATTTCCGAAATGTAAACAATAACATAAAACAGTGTTGCCAGTTTTTAACTTAACAGAAAAAACCGGTTTGTATCTTTACTACAAAAAAAATAAAACGCAGTTGCCTATTAAAATTAGTATGCAGTTGTTTTAAAATAACATTAAATTACAGTTACAACAATAACAAATTTGTTTCTTTTGTTTTGTTTTTTTCTTTTACAGTATTATTATAAATTTTTATTTAATAATTTATTTGATCCTGATAAAGTTTTCTACACGATGTCTCCACCCAATTGTTATTTGGTTTTGGAAGATTCGACCGTTTTAAGCGGTCAGGCATTTGGTGCCAAAGCCCCTGTCGATGGTGAGGTTGTCTTTCAGACGGGTATGGTCGGTTATCCCGAATCCATGACAGATCGTTCCTACAGAGCTCAAATATTGGTGTTGACCTATCCTTTAATTGGCAACTATGGCATTCCGGATGTAGAAGAGAAGGACGAACATGGTTTGCCTAAACACTTGGAATGGCTAGA
The DNA here is from genome assembly GCA_958299815.1 of Sarcophaga carnaria. Taxonomy (NCBI): domain Eukaryota; kingdom Metazoa; phylum Arthropoda; class Insecta; order Diptera; family Sarcophagidae; genus Sarcophaga; species Sarcophaga carnaria. The sequence continues at coordinate 154,734,432 of OY283149.1, forward strand.
GGGCATATCTATAGCAGCTTTGGTAGTGGGTGAAAATTGTGAAACACCTTCCCATTGGCGTTCCAAACAATTGCTATCACAATGGATGGAATCACATAAGGTGCCCGGTATTAGTGGCATCGATACCAGAGCTTTGACAAAAAAGATTCGTGAAAATGGTACCATATTGGGTCGTATTGTTTATGAGTATCCCGAAAATATCAAATCCTTGACATTCTCCGATCCCAATCAACGTAATTTGGTAGCTGAGTGCTCGGTAAAGAAACCCATGGTATTTAATGCCTCTGGTTCGCCTCGTATATGTGCCATAGATTGTGGTTTGAAATTGAATCAGATTAAATGTTTCATTTCACGTGGCGCTCGCGTAGATTTGGTACCTTGGAATTGGCCATTGGATGAATCCACATTCGATGGTTTATTCATTTCCAATGGTCCCGGTGATCCAGTTGTTTGCAAGGAAACAGTTGTGCAAATCCAAAAGGTTTTGAAATCGGGACAGAAACCCGTATTCGGTATTTGTTTGGGTCATCAGTTACTGTCCTCAGCCATAGGTTGCAAAACTTATAAAATGAAATACGGCAACAGAGGCCACAATTTACCTTGTATACATCATGGTACAGGACGTTGTTTTATGACTTCTCAAAATCATGGTTTTGCGGTAGATACGGACACTTTGCCTATGGATTGGGAGCCTTTGTTTACCAATGCCAACGATAACACCAATGAAGGTAAAATTATTTCAACTTATTTCTACCACAATATGTAAGTAATTTGCTTTCTTTTTGTTGTTTTCTAGGTATTATTCACAAGCAGAAACCCTATTTCTCGGTACAATTCCATCCAGAACATACCGCTGGCCCTGAAGACTTGGAACTATTGTTCGATGTTTTCTTAAATGCTGTCAGGAATCAAAAGTCGAATGGAGCTTCTTCTGTTAGTTTGCGCCAACAGCTTATCAACCGCTTGATGTATACTCCTGTTCCCGAGTCTATACCTGAAAAGAAACCTCGTAAGGTTTTAATTTTGGGTTCTGGCGGTTTATCGATTGGCCAGGCTGGTGAATTTGATTATTCCGGTTCTCAGGCCATTAAAGCTATGAAAGAAGAAAAGATCCAAACTGTGTTGATTAATCCCAATATTGCTACTGTGCAAACTTCTAAGGGTTTGGCCGATAAGTGTTATTTCCTGCCTTTAACGCCTGAATATGTCGAGCAAGTTATTAAAGCTGAAAGACCAAATGGTGTGCTATTAACCTTTGGTGGTCAAACTGCTTTAAATTGTGGTGTGGAGCTGGAAAGATCGGGCGTATTTGCCAAATATAATGTTAAGATCTTGGGTACACCCATCAAATCGATTATAGAAACTGAAGATCGTAAAATATTTGCTGAACGTGTTAATGAGATAGGCGAACAGGTTGCTCCTTCTGAAGCAGTTTACTCAGTCGAAGAAGCACTACAAGCTGCCAAACGTATTGGTTATCCAGTGATGGCCAGAGCTGCTTTCTCTTTAGGCGGATTGGGTTCAGGGTTTGCTGATAACGAGGAAGAATTGGAAAATTTAGCCAGACAAGCTTTGGCTCATTCCAGTCAATTAATTATCGATAAGTCTTTAAAGGGATGGAAGGAAGTTGAATATGAAGTTGTGCGAGATGCCTTCGATAACTGTATTACAGTGTGTAACATGGAGAATTTAGAT